>CM059431.1:30252330-31452330 GCA_030390025.1 Squalus acanthias
CATCCGACAACTGAAGAACAAGGCCTCAGGAGCAGATGGAATCCCCACCGAGGCGCTAAAACATGGCGGAGACGCACAATTGGCGCGAATACAGAGGAACTTGGAGTGGGAGGGGAAGGATCCAGTTGTCGTGGTCCACGTAGGTACCAACGACATAGGTAGGACAAAGAAAGAGGTTCTGCTGAGGGAGTATGAGCAGCTAGGAGCTAAATTATAAAGCAGAACCACTAAGGTAATAATCTCTGGATTACTACCTAAGCCACGAGCAAATTGGCATAGGGTCAATAAGATCAGAGTTTAATGCGTGGCTCAAGGATTGGCGTGGGAGAAATGGGTTTCGATTCATGGGGCACTGGCACCAATACTGGGGAAAGAGGGAGCTGTTCCGTTGGGACGGGCTTCACTTGAACCGTGCTGGGACCAGCGTCCTGGTGAATCAAATAATTCGGGCTGTAGATAGGGCTTTAAACTAAATAGTGGGGGGGGGGGGGGGGGGTAGGGTTCAGGTGAGGGGAAACTTGGAAAGTTAAAGAGAAAGGACAAGGCAATAGTGCAGGGGAGCGATAACCAGATTGTGACAGGAAGGGACAGAGCAAACAAGCATAAGAGTGCACCAGCAAATAGGGTCAGAGTAGGGAAAAATGGTAAAAAAAACATTAAAGGCTCTTTATCTGAATGCACGCAGCAGTCGTAACAAGATCGATGAATTGACAGCACAAATAGAAATAAATGGGTATGATCTGATAGCCATTAGAGACGTGGCAGCAAAGTGACCAAGGCTGGGAACTGATTATTCAGGGGTATTTGACATATCGGAAGGATAAGCAGAAAGGAAAAGGAGGTGGGGTAGCTCTGTTGATAAAGGATGAGATTAGTACATCTTGGCTCGGAAGATCATGGCGTAGAATTAGTTTAGGTGGAGCTAAGAAATGAGAGAAAGTCGTCACTGGTGGGAATAATCTATCGGCCCCCAAACAATAGCTACATTGTGGGACAGAGTATAAATCAAGAAATAATGGGGGCTTGTAAAAAAGGTACTGCAATAATCATGTGCGATTTTAATCTTCATATAGATTGGACAAATCAAATTGGTAAAGGTAGCCTTGAGGAAGAGTTCATACTGTATTCAGGACAGTTTCTTAGAACAATACATTGTGGAAACAACCAGGGAACAGGCTATTTTAGATCTGGTAATGTGTAATAGGACAGGATTAATTAATGATCTCATAGTAAAGGACCCTCTAGGGAAGAGTGATCATAACATGATAGAATTCCACATTCAGTTTGAGGGTGAGAAACTTGGGTCTGGAACTAGTGTCTTAAACTTAAATAAAGGCAATTACAAGGGTATGAAGACAGAGTTGGCTAAAGTGGACTGGGAAAATAGATTAAAAGGTAAGAGGGTAGATAAACAGTGGCAGACTTTTAAGGAGATATTTCATAACTCTCAACAAAGATATATTCCAGTGAGAAAGAAAGATTCTAAGAGAAGGATGAACCATCCGTGGCTTACTAAGGAAGTTAAGGAGGGTATCAAATTGAAAGAAAACGCATACAATGTTGAAGATTAGTGGTAAGCCAGAAGATTGGGAAATTTTTAGAAACTTGCAAAGGATGACTAAAAAAATAAAGAGGCAGAAAATAGACAGAGTAAACTAGCAAGAAATATAAAAACAGAGAGTAAGAGCTTCTACAAGTATATAAAGTAGCTAAAGTAAACTTTGGTCCCTTATATGAGACTGGGGAATTAATAATGAGAAACAAGGAAATGGCAGAAACTTTGAACAAATATTTTGTATCGGTCTTCACGGTAGAAGACACTAAAAGCATCCCAATAATAGTGGGGGGAAAAAAAAATCAAGGAACAAAAGGGAGGGAGGAACTAAAAACAATCACTAGAGAAAAAGTACCAGGCAAACTAATCAGACTAAAGTCTGACAAGTCCCCTGACCTGATGGCCTGCATCCTAGGGTCTTAAAAGAAGTGGCTACAGAGATAGTGGATGCATTGGTTGTAATCTTCCAAAATTCCCTAGACTCTGGAAAGGTCCCAGCGGATTGGAAAACCGCAAATTCAAGAAAGGAGGGAAACAGAAAGCAGGAAACTATAGGCCAGTTAGCCTAACATCGGTCATTGGGAAAATGCTGGATTCCATTATTAAGGAAGTAGTAGCAGGACATTTAGAAAATCATATACAATCAAGCAGAGTCAACATGGTTTTATGAAAGGCAAATCGTGTTTGACAAATTTATTAGAGTTCTTTGAGGATGTAATGAGCAGGGTGGATAAAGGGGAACCAGTAGATGTCATAGAGTCATAACGGCACAGGAGGCGGCCATTCGGCCCAGCGAGTCCATGCCAGCTCTCTGTGGAGTGATCCAGTCAGTCTCATTCCCCCGTTCTATCCCCGTAGCACTGCAAGTTTATTTCCCTCAAGTGCCTATCCAGTCTCCCCTTGAAAACATTGAGTGTGTCCGCTTCCACCACTACCATCGGCAGCAAGTTCCAGGTCCTTGCCACTCGCTGCATAAAAAAGTTTTTCCTCACGTCCCCCCTGTATCTCTTGCCCAAAACCTTAAATCTGTATCCCCTAGTCCTTGTACCATCAACTACTGGGAACAGCCTTTCCCCGTCTAGCCTATCCAAACCCATCATAATCTTGTACACCTCTATCAAATCACCCCTCAACATCCTTTGCTCTAATGAAAACAAACCCAGCTTCTCCAACTTGTCCTTGTAGCTAAGATCCCCCATCCCCGGAACCATTCTGGTAAATCTCCTCTGCACCCTCTCAAGTGCCTTCACATCCTTCATAAAGTGCGGTGACCAGAAATGGACGCAATACTCCAGTTGTGGCCTAACCAGCGCTTTATAAGGGTTCAGCATAACTTCTCTACTTTTGTACTCAATACCTCTATTTATGAAGCCCAAGATCCCATATGCTTTGTTAACCACTCTCAATATGTCTTGCTACCTTCAGGGACCTATGCACATTAACTCCCAGGTCCCACTGTCCCTGCACACTGTTTAAAACTGTGCCATTAAGTGTATATTGCCACCTCTCCCTGTTCCTTCTGCCAAAGTGCATCACCTCACACTTCTCTATGAAATTCCATCTGCCACTTGTCTGCCCATTCTGCTAGCTTTTCCATGTCCTGTTGCAGTCGATGTAGTGTATTTGGATTTCCAAAAGGCATTCGATAAAATGCCACATAAAAAGGTTATTGCACAAGATAAGAGCCCATGGTGTTGTGGGTGATATATTAGCATGGATAGGGGATTGGCTAACTAACAGAAAAGAGAGAGTCGGGTTAAATGTGTCATTTTCAGGTTGGCAAACTAACTGGTGGGGTGCCACAGGGATCAGTGCTAGGGCCTCAACTATTTACAATCTATATTAATGACTTGGCTGAAGGGACAGAGTGTACTGTAGCCAAATTTGCTGACGATACAAAGATAGGTGGGAAAGCAAGCTGTGAAGAGGTCACAAAGAATCTGCAATGGGATATAGATAGGTTAAGTGAGTGGGCACAAATTTAGCAGATGGAGTATAATGTGAGAAAATGTGAGGTTATCCACTTTGGTAGGAAGAATAGAAGAAAAATATTTAAATGGAGAGAGACTACAGAATGCTACGGTACAGAGGGATCTGGGTGTCCTCATACATGAAACACAATAAAGTTAGCATGCAGGTACAGCAAGTAATTAGGAAGGCAAATGGAATGTTGGCCTTTATTGCAAGGGGGATAGAGTATAAAAGTAGGTAAGTCTTGCTACAAATGTATAGGACGCTGGTGAGACCACACCTAGGAGTACTACGTGCAGTTTTGGTCTCCTTATTTAAACGGAGGGATATACTTGCATTGGAGGCAGTTCAGCGAAGGTTCACTAGGTTGATTCCTGGGATGAAGGGGCTGTCTTATGAAGAAAGGTTGAGCAGGTTGGGCCTGTTCTCATTGGAGTTTAGAAGAATGAGAGGTGATCTTATTCAAACAGATTCTGAGGGGGCTCGACAGGGTAGATGCTGAGAGGATGTTTCCCCTCGTGGGAGAATCTAGAACTAGACTGAGATGAGGAGGAATGTCTTCTCTCAGGGGGTTGTGAATCTTTGGAATTCTCTTCCCCAGAGAGCTGGGGAGGCTGACTCATTGAATATATTCAAGGCTGAGATAGACAGATTTTTGAACTACAGGGGAGTCAAGGGTTATGGGGAACAGGCAGAAAAGTAGAGTTGAGGCCAAGATCAGATCAGCCATGATCTTATTGACTGGCGGAGCAGGCCTGAGGGGCCAAATGGCCTACTCCTGCTATTTATTATGTTCTAAAGGATAGGGGGGGTTGAGAGCAAGAACGTGATCCAGATGGGAAGATAGATCACATTCTTCTGCCATCTGTTAGGCCTGGATCACATTCTTCCATCCCATCCCCTTTACACCTTCTCCGTCCCCCCACCCGCCAGACTGCAGCGGTTCAGGAAGGCAGCTCACAACCACCCTCTCAAGGGCAACTAGGGATAGGTAGTAAGTAAATGAATTTTTAAAAAAGTGAGCTTAATGGGGCCGCGCGGGTCTGAACAAAATTAGAAGAAACATGGATTTTGTGTTGGTCTGGCAACATGCTTAACATTACATTTGTGTTTTATTTGCCAGACTTGACTATTCCAATGTTCTCCTGGCCAGCCTCCCATCTAGAGCGACGAAGCGGCAGAGGACCTGCGAGGGAACAGAGGCGGCGAGCGGCGGTATTTAAGGTGAGCCCCGAGGCGGCTTACAAATCTAGGTTCCGGGAGAGGGAAGCAAAAAATATTCGTAGTGTGACGTCGCCAAAAAGCAGGTAAGTGATTGGTTGGTGAGTGTTTTCTTTCTCAATTTTTCTAAACTTAAATTTTGTGGCTTCTACGGTCTTGTGTAGCGGGGACTACTGTTAAGTAAGGGCCCTTGAGTATATCACTTAATTCCAGTGTAATTGGTGGGATCCATTTAATTTTAATTAATTAATGGGTAAGTCATGGCAGGACAGCTCGGTGCTCTTCCTGCGCTATGTGGGAAATCAGGGACACTGCCTGTGTCCCTGACAACCATGTGTGCAGGAGGTGTATCCAGCTGCAGCTACTGACAGACCGCATTGCGGCGCTGGAGCTGCGGATGGATGCATACTGGAGCATTCGCGATGCTGAGAACATCGTGGATATCACGTTTAGGGAGTTGGCCACACCGCAGGTAAAGGGTGTACAGGCAGGAAGGGAATGGGTGACCACCAGGCAGAGTAATAGTAACAGGCAGGTAGTGCAGGGGTCCCCTGTGGCCATCCCCCTCTCAAACAGATATACTGCTTTGGATATTGTTGAGGGAGATGGCTTATCAGGGGAAGACAGTAGCAGCCAACTTCCTAGCACCATAGGTGGTTCTGCTGCACAGGATGGGAGGAAAAAAGAGTGGGAGAGCTATCGTGATAGGGGATTCTATTGTAAGGGGAATAGATAGGCGTTTCTGCGGCAGCAAACGAGACTCCAGGATGGTATGTTGCCTCCCTGGTGCAAGGATGTCTCAGAGCGGCTACAGAGCATTTTGGAAGGGGAGGGTGAACAGCCAGTTGCCGTGGTACATATAGGTACCAACGATATAGGTAAAAAACGGGACGAGGTCCTAAAAGCAGAATATAGGGAGTTAGGAGGTAAATTAAAAAATAGGACCTCAAAAGGTGGTAATCTCAGGATTGCTACCAGCACCACGTGCTAGTCAGAGTAGAAATAGAAGGATATTTCAAATGAATACGTGGCTAGAGGAATGGTGCAAGGGAGAGGGATTCAAATTCCTGGGGCATGGGAACCGGTTCTGGGGGAGGTGGGACCAGTACAAACCGGACGGTCTACACCTGGGCAGGGCCGGGACCGATGTCCTAGGGGGAGTTTTTGCTAGTGCTCTGGGGGAGGGTTTAAACTAAAATGGCAGGGGGTTGGGAACCTGAGCAGGGAGACAGAGGAAAGGGAAACAAGGATAAAAGCAAAAGATAGGAAGGAAGGAGAAAAACAAAAGTTGCAGTCAGAGAAAACAACGGTTTAAATCAAACATGGCCACAGCAAATACTAATTCTAATAGGTCTAAGAGTGTTAAAAAAACAAGCCTGAAGGCTTTGTGTCTTAATGCAAGGAGCATTCGGAACAAGGTGGACGAATTAGCTGCGCAAATAGAGGTAAACGAATATGATTTGATTGGGATTACCGAAACATGGCTCCAGGGTGGCCAAGGCTGGGAACTTAATATCCAGGGGTACTCAATATTCAGGAAAGATAGACGGGGTAGCATTGCTGGTTAAAGAGGGGATTAACACAATTGAAAGGAAGGATATTAGCTCTGATGATGTGGAATCTGTATGGGTTGAACTGAGAAATAACAAGGGGCAGAAAACGTTAGTGGGAGTGATATGTAGACCTCCAAACAGTAATGCGGAGGCTGGGGATGGCATTAAAAGGGAAATTAGAGAAGCGTGCAATAAGGGCACAGCAGTCATCATGGGTGACTTTAATCTGCATATAGATTGGGCTAACCAAATTAGTAACAATACTATGGAGGAGGAATTACTGGAGTGTTTACGGGATGGTTTCCTGGACCAATATGTCGAGGAACCAACCAGAGATCAGGCCATCTTAGACTGGGTATTATGCAATGAGAAAGGATTAATTAGCAATCTTGTTGTGCGAGGCCCCTTGGGTCAGAGCGATCATAATATGATCGAATTCTTCATTAGGATGGAGAGTGAAGTAGTTGACTCAGAGACTAGGGTCCTGAATTTAAATAAAGGAAACTACGATGGTATGAGGTGAGAGTTGGGTAGGATTGATTGGGGAATGTCACTCAAAGGGTTGACGGTGGAGAGGCAATGGCAAACATTCAAAGACCGCATGGACGAACTACAGAATTTGTTCATCCCAGTTTGGCATAAGAATAAAACAAAAAGGGTGACTCAACCATGGCTAACGAGGGAAATTAGGGATAGCATAAGATCCAAGGAGAGGGCATATAAATTGGCCAGAAAAAGCAGTAACCCTGAGGATTGGGAGCAGTTTAAGATTCAACAAAGGAGGACAAAGGGATTAATTAAGAAGGGGGAAATAGAATACGAGAGTAAGCTTGCAGGGAACATAAAAACTGACTGTAAAAGCTTTTATAGATATGTGAAGAGAAAAAGATTAGGTGAAATCAAGCATAGGTCCCTTGCAGTCAGAATCAGGGGAACTTATAATGGGGAACAAAGAAATGTCAGACCAATTAAATACATATTTTGGTTCTGTCTTCACAAAGGAGGACACAAATAACCTCCCAGAGATGTTGGGGAACATAGGGTCTGATGAAAGGGAGGAACTGAAAGAAATCAGTATTTGTAGGGAAATGGTGTTAGGGAAATTGAAGGGATTGAAGGCCGATAAATCCCCAGGGCCTGATAATCTACATCCTAGGGTACTTAAGGAAGTGGCCCTAGAAATAGTAGATGCATTGCTGATCATCTTCCAACAGTCGATGGAATCTGGAACAGTACCCATGGATTGGAGGGTAGCTAATGTTACCCCACTATTCAAAAAGGGTGGCAGAGAGAAAACGGGGAATTACAGACCGGTAAGCCTGACATCGGTAGTGGGGAAAATGCTGGAGTCCATTATAAAAGATGTAATAGCTGAGCACTTGGAAAACAGTGACGGGATCGGACAAAGTCAACATGGATTTACAAAAGGTAAATCATGCTTGACTAATCTATTGGAATTTTTTGATGATGTAACTGGTAAAATAGATAAGGGAGAACCAGTGGATGTGGTGTATTTGGACTTCCAAAAGGTTTTTGATAAGGTCCCGCATAAGAGATTAGCGTGTAAAGTTAAGGCACATGGGATTAGGGGCAAGGTATTGACTTGGATAGAGAACTGGTTGGCAAACAGAAAGCAAAGAGTTGCAATAAATGGGTCTTTTTCCGAGTGGCAGGCAGTGACTAGTGGGGTACCGTAGGGATCGGTCCTTGGACCCCAGCTATTCACAATATATATTAATGATCTAGACAAGGGAACTAGATGTAATATTTCCAAGTTTGCAGACGACACAAAACTGGGTGGGCGTGTGTGCTGCGAGGAGGATGCCGAGAAACTCCAGGATGATTTGGACAGGATGGGTGATTGGGCAGA
This sequence comes from Squalus acanthias, assembly GCA_030390025.1. Lineage (NCBI taxonomy): Eukaryota > Metazoa > Chordata > Chondrichthyes > Squaliformes > Squalidae > Squalus > Squalus acanthias. The sequence goes on from CM059431.1 coordinate 30,260,501, forward strand.
AGCGTGGCAGATGCAATATAACGTGGATAAATGCGAGGTTATCCACTTTGGTGTCAAAAACAGAAAGGCAGATTATTATCTGAACGGCAATAGATTGGGAGAAGGGGAAGTGCAACGAGACCTGGGTGTCCTTGTGCACCAGTCGCTGAAGGTAAGCATGCAGGTGCAGCAGGCGGTTAAGAAGGCAAATGGTATGTTGGCCTTCATAGCGAGAGGGTTTGAGTACAGGAACAAGGATGTCTTGCTGCAGTTGTACAGGGCCTTGGTGAGACCACACCTTGAGTACGGTGTGCAGTTTTGGTCGCCTTATCTGAGGAAGGATGTTCTTGCCATGGAAGGAGTTCAGCGAAGATTCACAAGGCTGATACCTGGGATGGCAGGAATGATGTATGAAGAAAGATTGGGTCGATTGGGCTTATACTCGCTGGAGTTTAGAAGAGAGGGGATCTCATTGAAACTTATAAAATTCTGACAGGACAGGACAGGACAGGACAGAACAGAACAGAACAGAACAGAACAGAACAGGACAAACTAGATGCAGGAAGGATGTTCCCGATGGTCGGGGAGTCCAGAACCAGGGGTCACAGTCTAAGGATAAGGGGTAAGCCATTTAGGACAGAAATGAGGGGGAATTTCTTCACCCAGAGAGTGGTGAACCTGTGGAATTCTCTGCCACAGAAGGCAGTAGAGGCCAATTCATTAAATAGATTCAAGAAGGAGTTGGATATATTTCTTAAGGCTAAAGGGATCAAGGGATATGGGGAGAAAGCAGGGACAGGGTACTGAATTTGGATGATCAGCCATGATCGCATTGAATGGCGGAGCAGGCTAGAGGGGCCGAATGGCCTACTCCTGCTCCTATCTTCTATGATTCTATGATTCGATGATCTTCCATCCTCGATGAACTTGAGCTCATCCAAAACTCTGCTGCATGCATCCTAACTCGCACCAAGTCCTATTCACCCATCATTCCTGTGCCCATTGACCTACATTGGCTCATGGTCCACCAACAACATTCCCACGCAGCTGTCTGGAGGTCCTGCGTCGGCCACTTCCCGGGTTTTGAATGGGAGATTATGTGCATGAGCAAAATTTTGAATGGGCCACGTAGCCCGTTAAAGGGACTGCGTACCCCCAAAAATTAGGGGGAACATTGTCCACCAACACCTTGATTTTAAAATTCTCATCCTCATGTTAAAATCCTTTCATGGCCTCACCCTTCCTATCTGAACACGGCATTGTGAACGCCATGAGTTCTCCTAACCCCGGAGGGGGAGCCCTGTCTGTTCTCTGAAAGCAGTAGTGTAAGCACTGTGAGCTCTGCAGCCTGGCTGTCACAATGAATGGATTAAATTACACATTGCAGTGATCTTAATTACTCTCCAGCAGGCAGGATAAAGTCACACATTCCAGACAAACTGTTGGGTGTGCATTGTCCTCCAAGAAGACCAATCAAAAATCTGGTCTTGTCCTCCAAGGGGACCAATCAGAAATTTGATGTTGCAAATAGACACAACCTTTTCTTATATACATTCATCAAAATTTGAATGCCATTTAGCAACGAATGATTCAGCTGATAAATCAACTCAGAAATCTGCATTCTTCCTTCTCTTTGATACCAGTGGTGGTGTTGCAATTTTGAGTGGAGACTTGGAAAAAGACACTGGCAGGCTCCATGGCTGAATACAGAATATAAGAAAGCTTGGAATAAGAAAATATTATTCAACTAATCAAACCTACTCTTTCCATAGTCAATGCAGGACTACTCTCCATACCCACCCCAGATCACTACAATCTCTTCCCAACATCAGATGAATCGAATTGATCCATCAATATCTCTATAACCCTCACTTCAGAAAAACCAACCCATGTGCCAAAATGCTGAAACTGGCATTCTAGCTGAGCGCCACAGCTTAAATAAAAGTAATATATAACAAACTACCAGAGATCATTAAAAAAAATCACATCACCTTCACTACAAATCATCAGGTCAAATTCTAACCGAGGCCTTCCATATAATAAAGAAATGTGCTCTGCAGATTTGGGGGTGAAAAAACCCTTAAAAAGGAGCATTCATTTAAAATTACAATTTTCTCAACATACTTAACCTTGACTTGGTTACCAAGTTCTGGTCCAGCTGGTTTTATTTGTTTTCAGCTCAGACGCTAAAAACCTCAAACCAATATTAGTCATAAACTTGTCTAATGTGAGGAACAGCTTTATTTCTATATTAAACATATCAAAGTTTTGTATTAAAAAATAAATTTCAGCATGTGTCCTTTTCTGTCCTTTATTTTAACAATTACTTCATTGTTTCTTTGTTTTTAAACCAATATATTCAATTCTAGAATCAGAGAAATGTTACCACGTTTGGCCGATCAGGCTTGTTATAATGATAGTTTCAGTTATTGGCTATAATCCCTTTTCCTTGTACCTTTATTTTTTTCCTCTCTACGTGGTAATCCATTTCCCTCTTAATTGCCAAGTTCAACTCAGCCTCAATAGCCACTTGCAATAACGTATTCCATACTCCAATAATCTTTTGCGTGAAAAATATACTTTCAAATTCTCCCTTTACTCTTGTACACTAATCCTGTATTTATGGTTGCTGATCCACCAACTAATGGAAATAAATCTTTCACTATTTACCCACTCAAACCATATAATAATTCTATCAGTTCTCCCCGCCTCCTCAAGTTTCGCTGCTACAGTGAACAGTCTTGGTTTATCAAATTTCTCATTATAACTGTATCCTCTCAGCATGCTGGTCCAGAGACAGATTACCAAGTAAAAATAGTTGGCAGCTTCTGTGCTGCGAGTGACTGGCCACGTCACTCAGCCAGAGTTTGCGACATTGGCAACTACAAAGCCTGGGACCAGATCTGTGCGCTTGTCGACACACAGGTCTGTCGGCAGATGAGGTGGCCAATAACTTCCTTGCCTCAGCAGCTAAAGAATTAATAAAAACTGAAGCTAAATGCAGGCGAGACCAAATGCTGAGCTTCCAGTCGCTTGCCACTTCAATTCTCCATCCCATTCCCACTCTGACCTCAGCCTCCTACACTGTTCCAACGAAGCTGAAAGCAAACTTGAGGAACAGCACTTCATAGCCTTCCGGCCTTAACAGTGAGCTTGACAACTTTAGACCTTAACCACTGCTCCCATTTTCTCTGAGACAGCGGGTGCTGGTAATGGAGGATGGCTGCACCAGAGCTGCCGAAAGTGGGGAGGTGTGCGTTGGTACTTTGGGTGGGCAGCCCCTTTTGGTGCACGACTTGCAGGGTGGTCAACACCCTTGGGATCTACCTGCCTTTCCTCCACCACATCCCTGGGCCATGGGAGCCTTCTCCAACACATTTTCCATGGTTCCCTCCCCGTCTGCTGTTCTGATGCAACTATTTACACCTACTCTGAACCCATCTTTCATTTCTCTACTTGTCTCATTATCACCTCAGGTTGTCTTGCACCATCATATCATGTCATTTAATCATTCCTGCCCTCCACCCTATCACAGACCTCTCCCTTTTGTTCTTTTCATGTCGCCACTTTCCCTGGCTCTGCACTTGCTTAAAAGCTGTTCATCTCCAACATCTTCCAGTTATGATGAAAGATCACCAAGCTGAAATGTTAACTCTGTTTCTCTCTCCAGAGATGCTACTTGACCTGTTAAGTTATCAGCATTTCTATTTCAGATTTCCAGCATCCACAGTATTTTACTTTTGTTGAAGCTAAAGTCTGGCAGCTGCTCCTATACTAATCATGGTCATGTTAATGTCACTACAAAGGAAAGGACAATTGTTAGGCAAAAGCAGAAAGCCTTAAAAGTGGTTCTTGAAGCCTCTTTAGAGGCATCAAGAACTGCTGCAAAGGTCGATTATGATTACATAGAATATACAGCACAGAAACAAGCCAAACCAGTCCATGCCTGTGTTTATGCTCCACTCGAGCCTCCTCCCATCCTTCCTCATCAGCATAACCCTCTATTCCCTTCTCCCTCATAAGCATCTATACTATTTGCCTCAACTACTCCCTGTGGTAGCAAGTTCCACATTCTCACCACTCTCAGGGTGAAGAGGTTTCTTCTAAATTCCCCTTTTGGTTTCTTGGTGACTAGCTTATGTTGATGGCCTCCAGCTTTGCTCTTCCCCACAAGTGGAAACACACACTGTGTCTAAAATTATGAAAGATTTTGATAGAGTAAAGACCTCCACTCGGCCAGACCTAGCCTGTTGATCCTTTCCTGATGGGTATAACCTTGCAGTTCTGGTATCATCCTTCCAAGTCTTTTTTGCACCCTCTCCAGTGCCTCTATATCCTGTTTATAATATGGAAGTGGAAGTCACATTCCATTTGAATCCAAAAGGGGCATTAGTTTCTCACCTTGATATTAAAGGTGGAACATGATGAAGAATGAATAAAGTGAGTCGCTATTCATGGTCAAAAGGGTTCAGAGAGAACATACACCAAATTTGTATGAACACTACAGTTAGTACAGTGTGTGTTAGATTTACATACTAAGTACCCATCTGCATAGAGGGTAGATAGGCAAGTGGAATATGCTGCACAGACCAAAGGACTCAGCACAAGTTAATAGGGCAGCCAATGTGGACAGTATTCATGCCAAATCCTTAAAAGCTGCTTTAGGGGAGTAGGGGATGGGAGGAGTCAGCAATGGTCTTGGAGAACAGCACCTTGGAACTGCCTTTTGAAGCTGATGAATAGGATTCTATTTGAGGCAAGCATACCCTGCATTCCAGAGTGCTGTTGTGGTCTCCATCCAAAGAAGGGAATCTGAGGGAAGCTGAAAACTGCCAAGTATCTCACTCATACTAGAGGCTATTAAGATGGCTCTTCAGGTTGTCATTGCATGCGTAACAGTTGCTCTGGGGGACAGCAGCGCAATTAGAACAGAACAGCTGGACTTTTTTCGTGAGGCAAACATTCTTCAATTTCATACAAGGCCACACTTTGTGGCCTCATACAAGATTCCAGTATGTTGTAGAGTTCAGGCCAGTCACTCCACTGCTTTTACACCAAGGCCAAATCTTGGATTTTGTACAGGATGTGTATTCCAGTAAAGATCTGTGTAAAGGCAGATGGGAGAGCCACTGAAACCATCTCTCTCTAAAGAACTGAGCCAATATCGTCCACCATCAACTAGCCGATCTGATGCATTTAGTAATAAAGTAATGAATCACATCACACAGAACAGTCTCAGACATGCCTGAAAATATTGCAGCAGTCTTTCACCAATGATATTCTGTTGCTGGTAGAATCACCTGCGGATCTACCGTGCTCTAGTCACTATCTTGAACAATGGGCTAACCAGTGAGATATGGTGACAGGTACTACAGCTTTCACAGTTCAAGACAGGACCATAAAGGTATTGATTGAAAAATACAAGGAGACCTGGCTCAATTGTTGATTTATATTGGTACCTGGGGGTCCTGAAGGTTGCCAACTTCAGCCTGGACACAATCCCCTGGGATCACGACAAGAGGGGTGAAGAGCACTTGGGTCTTTCTCATCGTTCTTCAGTAAATCATTATCACCAAAATCCCAATATAGATTAAGCTTATGGCATATTAGACACATATCCAAACAGCTCTCCTTCATGGTTCAGATCACCTAGGCACATAACAGAAGGGCTTCCTCCAGCCCATTTACGAGATCCAGGAGCAAGCTGTGAGAGGGATCTGTGACAAAAAGAGAGGAAGCAGCTGTAGGGAGGGACAGCTCCGACCTATACCGACCTTGATGGGAAGTTAGTCTTACAGCGGGGAAACTTATTGTTCAAGTTGCTCAAACAAAGCCTGAATAAGTAGTTTATCAACAGTAGGACAACAAGGTGGCTGGTATAATGCAAGCTGCCCTTTGTTCATCCTTACACTATACTGAAAGCAGATGCCTCTGCAATAGATAAGGAAACTCAGACTTGGAACAACTGCTGGAAGGTGTTTCTTGGAGGTCAGATACGAGATCATGTCCTCATACATTCAGGGCATGAGGTCTACCTTGAGTGTGGGTTGCAAAGAGGCAAGCAGATGTTGCTGAAACTTTGCATTTCCAACAGGTGGAACCACTATTCAATGTGATATTGTGGGGTCAGGAAGATGGTGGCAATGAACTCAGACATCTATACGGTGAGTTATGCTGTGCACCATGCTGCTCATGAGGAACTCCTAATACCTGCTGTCCACCTAGCCAGGGTTCAACCCCATGTTGGTCAGTTACCGGATGACAGTAGTGAATATCTTTCCAGGAAGGTGGAGGGTGGCGGGACAGAACAGAAAAAAGGTTTTTCTGATCTGTGAGTCCAAGATGGCATGTGCAATAATGAAAGCTCATAATCAAGTCAATCCTCTGTGGCAGATTCAGTAATTCCATAACTGAACCAGGCAAGTCCATAGTACTCAAGGGCAGTGTTATTGCTTGACCAGACAGCCTGGTACACTAATGGAATCTACCTATAATTTGGGGACCAGCATTCCTGCCACTCAGCTCCTAATAATCCAGTCAGCCAAATGTCCCAATTCATAGAGCGTTCCCACCGAGACAAGCAGCAGTGCTCTGACTTGGCAATTCACATCATTTAGCTGGTTAAACTGCACATACTCAGGTTCCTAAGCTGCACACCCTCAAGGTTCCTAAGCTGTGGCTCTTTTACTTTTGTAAGCTCTATAGACTTGGATATGTGGATGTGTCCCAACAGAGAGTGCATGCACTCCATTGTGGGCAAACAGAAACCCTACAGATGGGTGCAGATTTCTCAGTAACTGGATTTGGAGATTCTTAAACAAGGAGGTTAGATATTTGCATGCATCAGACAGCTGACCCAAAAAATCTTTAAAAAATCAGCATCCCCGAATCATCTTAGCAAATCTATGTTGCACCTTTTCTATGGCTCCAAAATACTTCCCATAATGCAATGCCCAAAACTGCACACTACTGCATCTGTAACCCAACCAATATCGAACAGATTCACCATCACCTTCTTGCTTTTGCATACAGTGGCCCTATAAATATAAAACGGAGAATCCCATTTGTACTTTTTAAACTTGCAATTATCATTTTAAAGAAAGAATTTGCATTTCTACGGCACCTTTCATGACGTCCAAAGCGTTTTACAGCCAATGAAATACTTTTGAAGTGTGCTCACTGTTGTAATGCAGGAAAGACAAAGAGAGACCTACCTTCCCAAATAACACTGCCACAGTGGTTTGTTCTGGGATGCCAGCTCAGAATCTTTTGCTCCAAACATTTTTGCCAGCAGCTTAACAACTGCTAAGCGTTCTTCATTATCATTGCTCTGTGAAAATTGATTAGAGAACTTCAATAGCCATGCACAATCTTCATTTAATGACTACGCTACACTTCATGCATCGTTAAAACTGGTTCCTTGAAATCAGTTTATGCATTTGTTTCTGTTAAGCAGTTTGTTAAAGTAGTCATTAGCGTTTACCAACTTTCACATAAGGAAACATTATAATGTTGATTTTCCATTGCACTGCACAAGGGAAAACACCCAAGTGTAGTCTTCAGGTGAAGCAAGGTTAGAAGGCAGGAGTAAGGAGACAATGGCACGAAGATGTAATTCAGTCTCCATTTTGAGGTCACATAATCTGTCCATGTTTTATATTACCATTATAAATTCCTAGGTTTACATTTATAATGGACACTCCCTACATAAAATTGTTAGGCTGTAAATTACACCCACCTGCATGAGATGACACACTACAGCACCTTCAATGGCAGGAAGCTGTAATTATATGACAAGTTTACACAGGAAGTTTCCATTATAAATGTGGACATAGGAATTTATAAAAAGGAAAAAAAGTTGACAGGAAGTGCATGCAAACATTTGCCACAATTGCGGAGTTAAAAGTATGTTTTAGCTAACTGGTGGATTACTGGTGTGTGTGTCAGTAGTGAGGAGAGGCAGGGCAAGGTCTTGACAATACTGGTGGCAGCACACTTTGTGATGTTCTAAGAGATCTCTCAACGAATTTGGTGTTTTGTGATCGATTCCTGAACATATCCACTTCTTTCTCACAGCTATAAGGAAAAGCAAAAACATTCTAACCACTCAAGACACAGGTAGCACTTTTTCGGAATTTGTTTGTTTTGTTTCAATGTTTACATTGGACGTTAGAAATTTCAGTTAATGAGAAAAAAGTATCAGATGGAAAAAAAAATGTATAGATACACACGTGTGTATATATGTATATGCGCACACACATTTCACACAATTGAAATGATCCAATGTTGCTCCATTAAATAAACTGCAGACATTAAATATCAAAATCCTTATATTAGCTAAATATTAAACATGGCTGCTAAATATAAAGGCCTTCATACAAGGTATTCAGAGGTAAATAGTGAAAAATTGTTTCCACTGGTTGGCAGATCAGTAACAAGAGTCAGGAAGTTAGAAGGAATGTTTTTACACAGTGCTATCAGAAAATGCATTTACCAAAAGTGGCTTTTGAGGCAGAGTACAAGATGATTTAAAAAGGGAATTGAAGAAGAATTCAAAAAGAATGTAAAAGGAAATGAAGAAAAGCCAAGGAAATGGCATTAAAGTAGACAGCTCCAGTTGAAGAGTTAGCACCAGCACAGGCGTAATAGGCCTTGTGCAATGTAATTCTATAATTCTTCCTGTAATTGTTTCTCTGCTCATTTTACACTCCAATTGTGTTTCTCGCTCTTTGTTCATCTTCCATTCTTTTCCCTCTCTTTGTATAGAAAACATATGCACATCTTTCTCACTGCATCTCTGCTTCTTTGTCTATCACTCTTATTGCAAGAGTCTCCTTTGTCTCCCCTCTCATTTGTAGGTCTTCCAATGTGGCTCCCGCACATGTTCCTCACTTCTGTTGAAGCCCAGTCAACAGCCATATTTGTAAGCACCAACATAGCAGGAAACATTTACCAAGTTGGAGGCCGATAAAGGTCTCGGAGTGGTTGCTGGTTGAAAGAGAAACTGGGGTTGAGGCCAAGAGGAAGAGGCTTGGGTCTTCTGCCAGGATCTCAGAAGCAGAGTGGGCAAATCAGGCAATGATGAAACTCTGGGGATGGGGGTGGAAGTGGTGGTGGTCTCAGGCTTAAAAGTTGAGAATTTTAGGAGCATCTAAAGTCAGACCTAACAAAACTTTCCATTATCATTTTAGAGGTTGTAGAAAAGGATACAAAGTGCAAGGAAAGAAACTGGCACTGACAGCAGAAGACTACGACTGTACAAGGACAGAGGCCCAAGACAATTCTTATACAGAGTGGCTTGAAAAATAAGAGCTTAAGACCCAGGTTAAGTATCCAAGGTCCTTGAACAAAGCAGGGGACAAGCTAGAGATCCCTGTAGGGAAAAAAATGTTGGAGGTTATTTGGAGATCAGACAGCAAAGTTTATGGGTAAGCTTGGCAATTCCTCATCAAATCCTGATTTTTTTTTTAAATAAAAAATAAATCTTCATATTGTTACTAATTTTAGTTTTAGGGCAAAGGAACACGATGGCTCAAAAAAGTTCAGAAAATGGGGATGGCTGGACGGATGCTGGCGTGAATACAATCTGGGGATTCAAAAGCACATTCACAAACCACTCAAGTTTGTTCTTAAGATTTATGATGTCACTTGAAACTTAGTGGTGCGACACCACACAATATATTGCTAGATCTTTTTAAATTTTACTTCACCAATTTTAATACTATAAACATTCAAATAGTTTTTATTCCTATTTTGAGATTTCTTTTCCAACTCAAACACAGCCTTGACATTTATGAACAAAGCTGGAACGCCCATCATTCCCTCCAAAAGACGATAACACCCATATCAACAACTAATAACTTTAGTTCCTCTGTTCGGAACAGAGCAGTTTTACATAATGTGCGCTGCAAAATACCATGTAATATGTGCTCGTTAGCTCTTGGGCCAGAGTGCAGAATGTATTCCAAATATGTAATAACGCTTGCAAAATTATTTTATGAGCCATTGGCAGCTTCAAAATCGAAGCAAAATATGCTGTGAACTCAGCTTCAACAAAAAGCACCAGCTGCAAACATGATTGCTTCTAAATCTGAGATATTGAGGTTATCACGTCAGCAGCCTATGGGTGCACAACAGTTTATAGCCAGGTAAAGGAGGTCCTACTGGTGGAGGCCTCAAAGCCCGCTTGCATCCTCAGCAACAAGAATATGGAACACAGCAAAAAATTTATAGGGAAGGGAAACAGAAAAGCAAAGCGAGAAGTATCTACATATATTTGAACAGCCGAAAAGGTGAAGATATTTTCCAGAAATCAACAGCATTCTTCTGTTTTGTGACAACCGTAACTGTCCTATGGAAGACAGTGCTGAACAGAATTCTTAAAAATCTTAGTTACATACAACACCAACGAAGCCCACACACACCCATAAAACAAAATCTTCATTCACTCTCTTATTTATGTGGACATGGTGAGAAATAATATCTTGAGCTAAATAAAGACATTTTCAAAAAGAAAGTTAATGTGTGGGGAAAATCAATAATGCTTAAACTGTACAGCGCTCTGATCAGACTACATCTTGAGTACTGTGTTTAGTTCTGGTCACAGACACAAGAGAGAGATTCAAGCTCTGGAGGTAGTGCAGATTCGACTCCCAAAACTGACGCCTGGTGCCAAAGGATTACGATTTGAGGAAAGAATGGAAAATTTTGGGCTTTTCTGCCTGGAAAGGAGATAAATGAGGAGGACCTCACAAAACCCATAAAATAGTAAATGCTATAGAAAAATGTAAATAAAGCACAACTTAAAATTAAACTGTGACAGGAGACAAAGGGGCATAGGGCCACACCAGAGAAAGGCTGTCACAAAGTTCTTCTTCACACAAACAATGGTTAATATTGGGATGGACTTCCTGGTACAGTAATGGAGGCAAATGATGCCATGGTTTTTAAGAAATGGGCTTGTTCATTCATGTGAATATTGTGAAAACTACCAACACCACCTGCCTCCGTGAATAACCCAAACTCAACCAGTTTTTTTTTTGAACTACAGGCCCATCTTCAACCTACCCTTTTTCACTAAAAGTCCTTGAATGTATTGCTGCCACTCAACTATCTATTCACCTCTTAACACTTCCTATTCAAGTTTCTTCAATCTGATTTCAGACCTGCCCCTAGCACAGAGACCATCCTGGTCAAAGTCACCACCCTCCAATGTGTCTGGAACCATGGTTCGCTGCCCTTCATCAGTCTCCTTTAAGCTTTCTGCCATCTTGGACATTGGCTTTGCACAAAATACTTGTGTCTTTCCATCTTGCCCACCTTCATTATTGTGAAAACAAATCATATATCCTCCCCTGCCTTTCAGTTCCTGGAACCAACCCTTCCTAGGTACAAAGGAATGCCATTTCTCCTAGTCAGATTTATCATGAAACAAACATTAAGAAATCTGAAAAAGCATACAACAATTTACAGTCGAGAATAATTTGGGGAAAATGTTTACCATTTTTGATTTGTGCACCGAAATGCTGCTACAGTCCTCAAAAGTTTAAACATACTGACAACTGAGTTACAGAAGAAATTTGAGGTTCAATTAAAGTACTGCCAGAAAATGTCAATGATTACCTCACTTTTACTTAAAAGGAACATACTCATTATTTATTGTTTAATAACTTTAAAGACTAAGCTGACAGTTGAGTACATGTGCAACATATAGAAAAGAGCTTTTAGATGTACCTTAAGTTTAAACTCCAGCTGTGGTAAAACAGAAAGCAGCAGATGGCTATCAATATTGTATAGCTCAAGGATCAGATCGAAGACATGCTCTGACAAATCACTGATGGAGGTCTTCCCCAGCATTAAAACCTGGTTAAAAAACTGTTGGCAGAAAGTATACTACTTAGTATGATTTGCAGTTCACATCAATTCTGTAACTACACAAACAAATGAAAGTCTCCAAAAAAAAAAAAAAAAAAAAAAAATTGCATTTCATGGAATGAAGGGGAAAAATTCTCAGTTATACCTGATGAGCAAACATGTGCTAACTAAAGGTCAATTTAACACATTTCTTCTCACCTCCCACCTGTCACTCATTTTATCTTGTAAGCTTTGAATTCTTGACCAGTTACACCTTTGCCCACAAAACAGATTTTATTTTAACACAAGTGAAGTGGGCTATTCAAGTCACAAATGTTAAACCCATAACGGAATCAGAACATTTGGGATCTCAACCAGTACAAAATCAAAACACCACAGTTGAAAATCACATTCACTTTATTCCATTTTTATATTAGAAGAAATAAAGAAGCAGTGATGTATCACCTTATGTCATCAGGACACCTCAAGCCTATAATTTTTTTTGAAGTGGAGTGATTGTGGTTATGTAGCCAAACGAGAACAGCCAGGTGTAGAACAGGTGCTCATGAAAAGAAAACAAAGGATTGACTAGACAGTGTGGTTTTGGTGAAGGGAGGAATGTTGGACAGAACACCCAAGTCCACTTGGCTCTTCTTCGAATACTGCCATGGGATCTTTTACAACACTCCCTTAGATTATCACAAGTCCATAGCGAGTCTTGGACTCAACCTTTTGACTCAGAATTGAGAGTGCTACCAACTAAGCCAAGGTGACACTTGATATTTTTGCACGTGTGATTGCAGTCTGTGAAGAATGCTTTTAAAAGCATCGAAGTAAAGGCCATTCAAACCATCAAGCCTGCTCCTCCAACTGGAAGTGTAGTTGCTCATAAACACCCCCACTCAATCTCTGTACTTTTGTAATGCCATGTGAATCAAACCCCGATTGCTGGGGGGGAAAAAAGACATCAACCATGAGCAGCAGTAAAATCAAGACATTAATGCTTAGTAAAGATGTGGCAGCTTTACAAAGTACCATCAACTGGAACTCAACTGAGAGTTGCACAAGTGTGGAACAGGCAGATTGGCCTTCAACTGACCCATGGGCATCTTCCTTGCAAAAAGTTAGCAGTGGACAATGCACTCAAACATCCACTTAGCTATCTGCTGCTTGGTTAGCAGTTTGCTTTGGATATTTGAACCTTAACTGTTCAGACTGCCTAAAATGTTTCATACACAAGACATAACAACTAAAGACTCTGAGCAGCTTAACAGCAGAGACATCGTTCCATTTTCGACTAGTGGCGAGGCAGGCAAAATTGATGGAGAACACTCTCTTGGTCCAAATCAATCAGGGAAGCAGCTTTTGGTAGTAATGTCAGTTGAGTCTCAAATATCAGGTCAGAATACCAAATCAAGTAGGGCTCATCTACAATAAAACTTGGCCACTCAATGAACCAAGCCACCCAAAACCTTGGGTTCCTTTTCAACCCAGAGCCAAAACCCTATCCATCTCCAAGACTGCCTATTTCCACCTGCTGAACAAGACCTGCTTCCACCCCTACTTCAGTGCCTCTGCCAGTGAAACCCTCATCCATACTTGTGCTTCATATAGACATAGAAACATAGAAGATAGGAGCAGGAGTAGGCCATTCGGCCCCTCGAGCCTGTTCCGCCATTCAATGAGATCATGGCTGATCATCCAAATTCAGTACCCTGTCCCTGCTTTCTCCCCATATCCCTTGATCCCCTTAGCCTTAAGAAATATATCTAACTCCTTCATGAATATATTTAATGAATTGGCCTCAACTGCCTTGTGTGGTAGAGAATTCCACAGGTTCACCACTCTCTGGGTGAAGAAATTCCTCCTCATCTCAGTCCTAAATGGCTTACCCCTTATCCTTAGACTGTGACCCCTGGTTCTGGACTCCCCCGCCATCGGGAACATCCTTCCTGCATCTGGTCTGTCTAGTCCTGTTAGAATTTTATAAGTTTCAATGAGATCCCCTCTCATTCTTCTGAACTCCAGCAAATATAATCTTAACCGACCCTCATTAGGCTCATATAGGCTCAATTATTCCATTGCCCTGCTTTCTAGCCTCCCATCCTGCACAAATTTCAACTTGTCCAAAATGCAGCCTATCCCGCACCAAGACCTGCTCATCCATCACCCTGTTGAGACAGTCCATTGCCATACAGTCAGCATTTTAAGTTGGCACGTGCAACCGCAGTGAGCAGCAAATATTTACTTTTAAAAAGGGAAATGCAGAGACTTGATCTACATTATGCAGGGAGGATACAGTTTTTCAGTGCTGTAAAGCAACTTCTTTGCATCTACGTTTGATCAAACAAATTGAAACACTATATGACCCGACAAGTAGCATTTGATAAATGCTTGAATTTGGCAGACAATTGCATTCATCCAATCACCAAATGAACAATTCCAGAACAGAAATGTCCAGCAATCGCCACAAATTTGCAAAAATTGACGTTTCATATTGAGGTTGGCCTTTTAGAAAAGGAGCCATGAACTTTACATAGATAATATTTTTCAATGTGGGAAAAAAAAACTCAGGCTGGGAGTAAATTTAACAATTCTGATGATTGAAAAGTGCTGAAAAATGGTTGGACAGAAGTCACACAAGGAGTACTCTTACCACTTCACCACCAGGCTGCACTGCATACTACATTTTAATCAAAGTTTAATAAATTATCTTTTTCATCTCATTAGAAATAACTAAGTTGGCCCCTCAGAGCTGATATTATAGAACATATCATCTGTATTTGTACTGTACAAGCATCTCTGATGCTGAAGTCCTCATCACAGTTGACTCAACAAGTTCACCCCAATTAAGGAGTTGCTTTCTTTTCCCCATTCCATAATATTTAAGGACTTGACTTTTCCTGACCACAAGGTATTAAACAATTATTATTTTTTTTTTTAAGTTCTAATAATTTTTCCCTTCCCCTTTTTTACCATGCATTTCATTTGTTCTCCCATCACTTCGGAGCACCAGAACTGCAGTATTGGCAAGGGCAATTATTGAATTAGCAGCACAGGAGGTGGTCATTTGGCCTATTATGCCAACTCTTAAACTGAGTGGTCTCCGATAATCCCATTTCCTTACCCTTTTTAAGTACCCTATTTTATTCTTCCTTGTTAAACATTTAACCAGTTTCCTTTTAAATGATGTTATAGTGTCTGCCTCAATAACCACTTCTGGTGAAGCATCCATGTTACTTATCAACCAGCGAAAACAATCTTTCAGCTCCCTTTAAGACAATTAATAATTTCGAAAACCTCCAATAGATGCCTTACCATTCTTGGTTCCAGTTGGGAAAACCCCACAATTTTTAAGCCTTTCTTCATAACTATAACCTATCAATCCTGGTATAATTCTGATAAATCTTCATGGCACTGATCCCTGATGATGGCCTGCTACCCAGAGCAGCAGATCAACTCTGTTCCAGCAAGGAGATATGAAATGGGTGATCACTCACAATATCCTACCAAGTAAAAGAATCACAGAACTCAAAGTACAGAAGGAGACTGCCCAGCCTATTGCACATGTGGTGGCCCTCGGCAAGCCTATTCTCTCACTATTTCCCAATGCCCTGCTAAATTTCTCTTCTTTAAATATTTGCCACTTCCCTTTTAAAAGCTATTTTGGATCCTGCTTCCAATACCTCCGGGAGGGAATTCCATGTCTTAATGACGCTCAGCAGAAAAAAATCTTCCAACTTTTTTGATGATTTTAAATGTATGTCCCCTGGTTACCATTAAAGGTAATTTTTCCTTATTTGCCTCATCAAAACTTCTCAATTTTAAACACCTTTATCAGATCTCCTAAACCTCTGTTCTAGTGCAAAGAGCCCAGTTTCTCTGACCTCCTTTCATATCTAAAGTCTGTCACCCAGGAATCCTCTCCATGGTCTTCACAATCTTCCTATACTAGAGCACCAAGTAGACCAACTGCAGCTGACTAACCCTTTACATAGGTTCGGCATTACCTTCTTGCTTTTGCTCCTCTATGCCCCTATTTCTAAAACCTTAAATCCTATAAAATTGATCTCCCAACATGTTGAGAAAATAAATGCACAATTTTACAAGTGAATTGTATTTTAGGGGAGGGGGAAGAGATTGGAATACATTTCAAGTATATAATCACTGCAACATGATTCTCTTATATAAGTAAAAGTCAGACATACATTTACGCAAAAACTACAGCTAGTCTAAGTGACACATAAATTGAGATGCAATCAATCAAGTGCGGAGTTCTCCGACTCTGCACACTGGAGCAAGTGCAAGCTTGGGGGCTGTTTCAACATCATAGGCACTAAAGCTCAAAATAAATTTTGTAGAAGGTTCATGGCATGAGTCTAATGAGCCATCCGACCACTAATTGTTCAACAATTGCATGTTCTAAATATCCTTCATAAACCTGGACACTAGAATATTACAGATCTGGTTGCTCCTACTTTCCCTCTCATAGAACCACTGGTTCATAGACTTTATAAGCCACAAATCTCTCAGTTGGAAGTTAAGTTTATTAACTTTTGCAATGAACTTTTATAAAATCTTGATCATTTCTTCAAAGAATAGCAGGATAAATATTTGTAGATTTCAGCAAAAGTTTTCCTTGGGTAATTGGGTAAAATCAATCACCTTGTAGTTAACTGATAAGCAGTCATCGCAAATAATTGGCAATCACTTTTCTGAACAGGATCATCATCATGGGCAGAGTAACAGATCTCCAGTATATGTGCTGTACAATGGTTATTTGAACAAGACACTGGTTATATGATTATATTTTGATAAATTATGAAACACTTTTGCATAGTAAACTCACTTTCAGTATATGAGATGCAACAAAGATCATACAAAGAAAAAAGCAGGTTATGGCATGGTGGTAGCTATTACTGTTAGAATCATAGAATGGTTACAGCATAGAAGGAGAGCCTCATAGAAGGAGGCCATTCAGCCCATCAAGCCCATGCCAGCTCTCTGCAAGAGCACTTCAGCTAGTCCCACTCCCCTGCCCTTTCACCGTAACCTGCAAATTTTTTTCCCTTCAGGTACTTACCAATTCCCTTTTGAAAGCCACAACCGAATCTGCCTCCACCATCCTCTCAGGCAGTGCATTCCAGATTCTAACCACTCACTGCGTAGAAAAGTTTTTTCTCCTGTCGCCTTTGGTTCTTCTGCCAATCTGTGTCCTCTGGTTCTCGACCCGTTCGCCAATCGGAACAGTTTCTCTCCATCTAGACCCCTCATGATTTTGAACACCTCTTTCAAATCTCCTCTCAACCGTCTCTGCTCTAGGAGAACAACCCCAGCTTCTCCAGTCTGTCCACATAACTGAAGTCACTCATCCCTGGAATCATTCTCGTAAATCTTTTCTGCACCCTCTCTGAGGCCTTCACATCCTTCCTGAAGTGCGGTGCCCAGAATTGGACACAATACTCCAGTTGAGGCCAAACCAGTGTTTCAGAAAGGTTCATCATAACTTCCTTGCTTTTGTACTCTATGCCTCTATTTATGAAGCCCAGAATCTCGTAAGCTGTAACTGCTTTCTCAACCTACCCTGCCACCTTCAACGATTTGTGCACATATACCCCCAGGTCTCTCTGTTCGTGCACCCACTTTAAAATTGTACCCTTTCGTTTATATTGCCTCTCCTCGTTCTTCCTACCAAAATATATAATTTTCTGCGTTAAATTTCATCTGCCATGTGCCCACCCATTCCACCAGCCTGTCCATGTCCTCTTGAAGTCTATAATCTCCTGGTACAACAGTTTAAGTTGATGTGATTTGAATTCTTTTTAGGTTCTGATCAGTGTGCTCCAACAATTACTTTTCAACTCAAACTCAAACCAGAACCAGTGCACAATGCCTTTGGACTAGACAATTCTGGAAAATCAATGCTTATACACTTACATTTGTAATATAAGGTTCAACTGCTTGAGCTGTCCTTTTTAAAAGAGCTTTTGCTAAGTCATATGCTTGCTTGTTTAGATTCTGCAAGAAAGCAAAAACAGTTAAGACATGAGTAACATGCAATAAATCAATTATCATGCCAATTTAGTGAGTTTTTACAGAAAGTATTGTAACTTTTTAAACTCAGTCCTAATTGATCCACAATGAACTGCATTATTGCTAGTTTGTAGAAATTTTCACAGTACTTTTTAAAATATGCACATTGTACTTACTTAGTTTAGAGCATGGGCAAATTCAAAATCAAGCCGATCTACTCATCACACTCTTAAAAAAATTCTAAGTGCTGCTGATGAAGTAAATCATTGTTTAATGGACCCCTGGAATAATGCCAATGATGCTTTCGAACATGCCTTTTTTCCCCAAACTTGAGGTACCCACACAACCCAAAAAGAATTCAAATTACATCAACTTAAAACTGTTCTACCATAACACAAGGAGCCTTTAAAATTCTGTAGTTATTAAATAAGCCTCCTGCTCGCTTTTTTCCCACCCTACTAAATCCCCTATTTCTTGTATGCCTTCGTTCTACAGAAATGCATCTAGTGGTTTCTTGAATTAATATCTACACTATTTGCTTGAATGGCCTTCTTCTTGCAACTTAAAATACCAAATCCTAATTTCTACCTTTGAGATATGTACAGTTGCTCAGTTTCTTCCCCTCGTCACCGGATTGTGCTAGTTCCCTGGGTTCCCCCCGCCCGCCCCCAAACAAAGCCTACAGGCACGAACGCCAATTGTAGCAAAAAAAAGTTAAATTACGCCACAGTGAGCATAGCGGCATGTCAGGAGCCATGAGCTGTACTTCCCGTCACTCCATAAATAATTCACATTTATGAATTCTGATACACCAAATGAAAGGTTTTTTTAAAAATGTAACTGAACCGGAGGTTTTTTTTTTTTAAAAACAAGAACACCACAAATACTTGAAAAGAAAAAAAATTGATTGGATAACCATGGCTATGAGTAAAAGCTTGATCTTTTCGATGACATTTGTGTAGTTGTCGATAGTGCTGCTGCACAGTCCGGATTAATTTCAACAGAATGCTTAAACAGTAACTTTGTTTGTGACATATTTTGAGCTTTTCAAAAGTGCATGATACTATCAATTTCTTACAGCCGGTCTCCACTGATCGATTAATGCAAAAGACTGATACGGTGGGAAAACAATCTCCCCACACCTGCAGATACTGAATACTGCTGCCCACTGAAAGAGTGATTTTTTTTAGATGGGTCCCCTGCTGTCTTTCCGTGCTCGCACTCCTTTCACAGGGTTTTCTACATGGTTCGAATTTTCATTTCCCTAAACCATAACACAAGGAGCCTTTAAAATTCTGTAGTTATTAAATAAGCCTCCTTGGGCTGCACACTGTTTGAATTCATCAAACCTTGCTCACGTGCAGGAAAAAAACAAGTACCAATGGATTTCCTATTAATCAAATTTGTGTCAATTTGAGTGATCAGATTATTGCAACGGAACAAACATCCAACAACGTATGGTCTGAACAAAATAATTACAGGAGATTGAATTGTGTGTGATTTTACAATCCCCGCCTACAAGAACTAGATCAAATCGCTTTCAAAAAATGATATAGGATCGGGTTTCTCTTATTATCTAGATGCCGCAAACTTATTGCCCCAATCATTGCCCTGAACAGCAAACACATTTTAGTCATGATCTCTCTCGATTCAAGAATTATACCCTTGGATTGGAAAAGTACCAACATCACTCCATTATTTGAGGATAGGAGAGATAAACTAAGAAATTATAGACCTATTAGTCTAACGTCAGTTCTGGGAAAGTTACGAGAATCTGTTGTTAGGGACAGAGTGAATGAGCATTTGGACAAATGAGCTGATCAGAGAGAGCGTGCATGGATTTGTAAAGGGGAAGCCACGCCTAATTAACCGCGTTGAACTTTTTGAGATGGTAACTAATGTGGTAGATAAGGGAGTGTCAATGGATGTTACTTATATCGATTTCCAAAAGACATTTGACAGGGTTCCACATTAACAACTTGCATTTATATAGCACCTTTAATATAGTAAACGTCCCAAGGCACTTCACAGGAGCATTAACAAAATTTGACACCAAGCCACATAAGGAGATATTTGGATAGCCTTGGTCAAGAGGATAAGTTTTAAGGAGTGTCTTAAAGCAGGAGAGGTAGCGAGGTTTAGGGAGGTAATTCTAGAGCTTAGGGCCTAAGCAGCTGAATGCATGACGGCCAATGGTGGATTGATTAAAATTGGGGATGCGCAAGAGGCCAGAATTGGAGGAACAGAGAGAGCTTGGAGGGTTGTAGAGCTGGAAGTGGTGACAGAGATAGGGAGGGGCGAGGCCATGAAGGCATTTGAAAACAAGAATGAGAATTTTAAAGTTGAGGCGTTGCCACACCGGGAGCAAATCTAGGTCACCAAGCACAGAAGTGATGGGTGAACGGGACTTGGTGCGACTTAGGATGTGGGCAGCAGAGTTTTGGATGAGCTCAAATTCATGGAGGGTGGAAGATGGGAGGCCAGCCAGGAGAGCATTGGAATAGTCAAGTCTGGAAGTAACAAAGGCATGGATGAGAGTTTAAGCAACAGGTGAACAGAGATAGGGACGGAGACAGGCAACATTACTGAGGTGGAAGTAGGTCTTGATGATGGAACGGATGTGTGATCGGAAGCTCACCTCGGGGTCAAATAGGACAACTGTTGTGAATGGTCTGGTTCAGCCTCAGACCACTGGCCAGGGAGAGGGGTGGAGTCGTGGCTAGGTGCGGAGTTTATGGCGGGTCCAAAGACAAGGGCTTCGGCCTTCCCAATATTTAGTAGAATGAAATTTCTGCTCATCCAGTACTGGATGTCAGACAAGCAGCGTGACAAATCAGAGACGGTGGAGGGGTCAAGAGAGGTTGTGGCAAGGTAGAGCTGGGTGTCGTCAGCATACATGTGGAACCCGACATCGTGTTTTCGGATTAAGAGACGGATAACAAAAATGAGAGCACATGGAATTGGAGACAACCTATTGGCGTGGATAAGAAATTGGCTGAGAGGCAGCACACAAGAGTAGGGATAATGGGTCTGTACCCAAATCAAATGTTGGCCCTTTTCTCCAGAGGGCTGGAATACAAAAGGGGTGGAAGTTATGTTATAGTTGTGCACAGCTTTGGTACATCTGGAGTGCAAGTGTTATATAGAATATACAGGCCTTTCGGCCCACCTAGTCTGTACTGGTGTTAAAACTCCATGAGTCTCCTCCCACTCCATCTACCTCATCTCAACATATCTTTCTATTCCCTTTTCTCTCATGTACTCGTCCAGTTTCCTTTTGAAAGCATCCAAGCTGCTTGCCTCAACCTCTTCCTGTGGTAGCGAGTTTTACATTCTAACCACTCTGAATAAAGAATTTTCTCCTTATTTCACTACTGGATTTATTAGTAACTATCTTGTATTTAATGTCCCTAGTTTTACATTCTCCCACAAGTGGAAACATTCTCTCCACATCTACCCTGTCCAACACGTTCATAATTTTAAAGACCTTTAACCAGTCACCTCTAAGTCCGGCAGGGTAGGAAGAGGCAGGCAGTGCAGGAATCTTCTGGGAATGTGGCACTCAAACCGGTTTTTAGGGCTGAATACACCTCGGGGGAGTGCAGTCTAGATCATATGCATGGTGCTGTGGGGCAAATGACTGCACGGGGGGCACGGCAAAGTGTAGAAATGCAGTGGTCATAGGCGAGCCGATCGTCAGGGGGATAGACAGGTGCTTCTGCAAGTCCGACATGGTGTGTTGCTTCCCTGGTGCCAGGGTAAAGGACATCACAGAGGGTGCAGAACATTTTGAGGGCAGCAAGGGAACAGCCAGAAGTTGTGGAAAGCAATGACATAGGAAGGAAAAGGGTGGAGGTCCTGCAGTCAGAGTTTCAGGAGTTAGGGAGAAAGTTAAAAAGCAGGACCTCAAAAGGTAATCTCTGGATTACTCCCAATGTCACACACTAATGAATATAACAATAGTAGGATAAAACAAGTTAATGTGTGGCTGGAGAAACGGTGCAGGAGGGAGGTCTTCAGATTCCTGAGGCATTGGGACCAGTTCTGGGGCAGGAGGGACCTGTTCAAGGTGGACGGGTAGCACCTCAACAGAGCTGGGACCAATGTCCTCGCAGGAAGGTTAACTAGTACTGAGGGGGAGAGTTTCAACTAATTTGGCAGGGAATGGGCACCAGGATGAAACATTAGAGAGGAGAAACTAGATTCACAGAGGACTGGGAGAGGCAAATAGCACTAGAGTAAAGAATAGTTCAGAAATAGGAGAAATCAGACAGGGACCAAATGCGAGGCAGTCTAAGTTGAGTTTGGAGTGCATGTACATAAATGCATGGAGTGTGGTAAATAAGGTTGGTGAGTTGCAGGCACAAATCGTCACATGGGACTATGATATAGTGGCAATAACAGAGACTTGGCTCAAAAAAGATTAGGAATTTAATGGCCCAGAAATTGATCTCGCTCTGTTCCCGCGGGGGTAAGGAGCAGGCGCGATCTCTCACTCCGCGTTGGCTTTTTCAGATCCAGCTCGCACGAACTTGATGTTCTAGACATCAGCTGGGCAGTGCTTGCGTATCCCACAGGCGTAGTGAATTCGTGCGAGCTGTGGGATCACGTGACTCAGTTAGAGCCAATGGCAGCACACCATCTTCCATTCATAAGTTTCACATACGTGCTGTGAAAGCTATGAATCTTACACCCCCCCAAAATAACAGCTAAACCTCAATTAAATTAAAAAAAACCATCACATTAATAAAATAAGTATAGTTAAATAAATTAACCATTTTAAATAAAAAATTAAATTTTTGAAAAATTTTAAATCTTTTAAAAAGTTATAAAAATAAACTTACCTGTCTTTAAAGTCTCTAAAAAAGATATACCTGTTAAAAAAAATTCAAAAAAACTTAATTCACTACTTACCTTGTTAAAAGTGGGTCTTACTCCTCCTTTTTCCATTTCTAAAATCTTCCGTCCTTACCTGCGCGTCCAAAGCACGAAGTGCACAGCGTGCGCGCAGCCTGTAGCGCGCACGCGATGCACCGAGGAACCGCCCCCTTTTCAAAAGACCAAGTGCCGGTTTTCAGCGCATGCGCAGGGCATGCAGAAAACCGGCAATTGGAGAGAGAATACGCGAGAGTACACAGTGCGTACTCTCGCGCAGCGGGATGAATTTTTGTCCCATTATTCCTGGCTACAAGGTATTCAGGAAAGATCAAAGAAACTATTATAGCCCTGGAGAGGGATGATGTAGTGGAGATGGGGCAAAAGACAGAGTCTATTTGGTTAGAACTAAGAAAAGACTACAGAAAGACTTGCATTTATATAGTGCCTTTCATGACCTCAGGACATCTCAAAAGTGCTTTACAGCCAATGAAGTACTTTTGAAATGGAGTCACCGTTGTAATGTAGGAAACACGGCAGCTAATTTGCGCACAGCAAGCTCCAACAAACAGCAATGTGATGATGACCAGATAATCTGTTTTTAGTGATGTTGATTGAGGGATAAATATTGGCCAGAACACAGAGGACAACTCCCCTGCTCGTCTTCAAACATAGTGCCATGGGATCTTATACATCCACCTGAGAGAGCAGACGGGGCCTCGGTTGAACATCTCACCCGAAAGATGGCACCTCCGACAGTGCAGCATCACTCAGTACTGAAGCTTAGGTTTTTGTGCTCAAGTCTCTAGAGTGGGATTTAAACCCACAACCTTCTGACTCCGAGGGGAGGGTGGTACCAACTCAGCCATGGCTGACACAGCTTAAAAAAAAATTACTTTTCAATCTAGGTGCTATTACACTACTGGGTGTATACTACAGACCACCAAATAGTAGAAAGGAGATGGAGGAACAAATTTGCAGGCAAATTACAGAAAGATGCAAAATCTTGATAGTAGTGATAATGGGGACTTCAATTATCCGAATATAGACTGGGATAGTAACAGTGTAAAGTTTAAAGAGGGGGGAGGAAATCCTGAAATGTGTACAAGAGAAGTTTCTTTATCAGTATTTTTCCAGCCCAACGAGGAAGGAAGCAGTGCTGGATCTACTTCTGGGAAATGAAGTGGGACAAGTGGCGCATACTTCAGTGGGAGAGCATTTGGGGAACAGTGATTACAATATCAGATTTAGAATACTTATGGAAAAGGATAAAGTACAATCAACATAAAAATACTTAACTAGAGGAGGGTTAACTTCAGTGAGTAAAAAAGGGATCTGGTCCAGGTGGATTGGAATCAAAAATTGGTAAGTAAAACAGCAAATGAACAAAGAGGAGATGGTTCAGGTATAGAGTAGACACATTCCTATGAAGTGGAAAGGAAGGTCATCCAAAGCTAGAGCTCCCTGGATGACTAAAGATAGAGAGGTTAAAATGAGACAGAAAAAAGGAGGCTTATGATAAGTGCAAGGTTCATAATACAGTAGAGAAGCAAGCTAATTATCAAAAGTAGAGGAGATCTAAAAAAGGGAATAAGAGGGGCAAAGAGAGAGTATGAGAATAGATTAGTGGGTAACATAAAAGGGAACCCAAGCATATAAATAGTAAAATGGTAGTCAAAGGAAGGGTGGGGCTCACTAGGGAGCAAAAAGGAGACCTTCTTGTGGAGGCAGAGGGCATGGCTGAGGTACTAAATCAGTACTTTGCATCTGTCTTCACTCGAGAAGAGGATGCTGCCAATAGAGCAGTAAAGGAAGAGGCAGTAGTGATATTGAATAGGATTAAAATAGATAAAAAGGAGGTACTTAAAAGGTTGACAGTCCTCAAAGTAGAAAAAAGTCACCTGGTCTGGATGGGATGCATCTTAGGTTACAGAGGAAAGTAAGGGAGGAAATTGCAGGTGCTCTGGCCACAACCTTCCAATCCTCCTTGGAGATGGGGGTTGCATCAGAGGGCTGGAGAATTGCAAATGTTACTCCCCAGTTCAAAAAAGGGAAGAGGAATAAACACGGCAACTACAGGCCAGTCAGCCTAAAGTGGTGGTGAGGAAACTTTGAGACAATAATCTGGGACAAAATTAATTGGCATTTGGAAAAGTATGGGCTTATAAATGAAAGTCAGCACGGATTGGTTAAAGGCAAATCGTGTTTGACTAACCTGATTGCGTTCTTTTGATGATGTATCCGAGAGGGTTGATGGCATTTAATGAAGTACCATATAACAGACTTGTTAGCAAAATTAAAGTCCATGGGATTAAAGTGACAGTGGCAACATGGGTACAAAATTGGCTAAAAGGACAGAAAGCAGAGAGTAGTGGTGAATAGTTGTTTTTCAGACTGGAGGTAAGTATACAGTGGTGTTTCCAGGGGGCAGTATGAGAACCACTGCTCTTTTTGATGTATATTAATGGCCTGGACTTAGGTGTACTGGGCATAATTCCCAAAGTTTGCAGATGATTCAAAACTCAGAAATGTAGTAAACAATGAGGAGGACAGTAATAGACTTCAGGAGGACACAGACTGGTAAAATGAGCAGACAGATGGCAGATATAATTTAACACAGAGAAGTGTGATATATTTTGGTGGGACGCATGAGGAGAGACAATATTAACTAAATGGTACAATTTTAAAGCGGGTGCAGGAACGGAGAACCTGGGGGTGCATGTACACAAATCTTTGGAAGGTGGCAGGACAAGTTGAGAAGGCTGTTAAAAAAGCATGGGATCCTTGGCTTTATAAATAGAGGAATAGAGTACAAAAGCAAGGAAGTTATGCTAAACCTTTATAAAACACTGGTTAGGCTTCAGCTGAAGTACTGTATTCAATTCTGGGCACCACACCTCAGGAAGGATGTCAAGGCCTTGGAGAGGGTGCAGAAAAGATTTAATAGAATAGTACTAGAGATGAGGGATTTCAGTTACATGGAGAGACTGGAGAAGCTGGGTTTGTTTTCCTTAGAGCTGTGAAGGTTAAGAGGAGATTTGATCGGTGTTCAAAATCATGAAGGTTTTGATAGAGTAAATAAGTTCAACATAATTTCACTACTTTTGAATTCTGTATCCGTAGAAATAAATCCCAGTACTTGGTTAGCATTTTTAATCACTTTGCTGACCTGCGATGCTGCTTTCAAATGATCTGTTCACCTGTATCCTTAAATCATTGTGTTCTTCTACCCCATTCGGTTTATTTTCTAATGTGTAGGTGATGTTTCACCTCACATTCATCTATGTTGAAGTTCATTTGCCACTTAACTGCCTAGTCCATAAGTTTTCTACTGTCTTCCTGTATTATGTTGCGTTCTTCCTCAGTGTTAGCTATACCCCTCAGTTTGGTATCCTCTGAAAATTGATAGTTACTTGTTCCTAAATCAAAATCATTAATGTAAATGATCAATAACAGTGGTCTCAGCCTGTTCCTTATGGAACACTGCTTTCTACCTTCCTCCAATCTGAACAACTGCCCTTTAGCCCTACTCTCTGCTTTCTATTTTTATAGCCAATCAGGTTAGTTAAGCATTATTTAGCCTTTCGGAATGTAACTATTTTTCATTATATTTTCCTTATTCAGTCTAGGCACCGCACCTCAGGAACGGTATATTGGCCATTTTTGGAATGTGCAGCGCAGGTTCACCATAATGATGCAGGGGCTAAAAGGGTTCAGGCTTGTATTCCCACAAGTATAGAAAGATTAAGTGGCGATCTAATTGAGGTACTTAAAATTATTAAGGTGATTGCCTGGAAGCACTTCGTTACACAAAGGGTTGTGGAAATCTGGAAAACTCTCCTCCAAAAACCTGCTGAGGTGAAGTCAATTGAAAATTTCAAAACCGAAATTGATAGATTTTTGTTAGGCAGGGGTATTAAGGGATATGGAACAAAGGCAGGTAGATAAGATACAGATCAGCCATGATGTAAGTGAATGGTGGAACAGGCTTGAGGGGCCGATTAGCCTACTCCTGTTCCTATGTTGCTAAATGCGTTCAGAGAATGTAACCTTTAATCACACTGCTGCCAAGCCACTTAGACAATTATTTTTCATTCTAAGTGGCCTTGGCATTAAAATTGACTTAAATGCACGAAAATGGCAATCATCATTGATTTTAATGGTGGGTGGAGCTATGATAATGAAATTCACACCGTTTTGGCAAGGAAATGGCGGAAAGGTGCAGAGGATCCAAGCTAATCATCACTACTGCCATAATTTCCTGGAATTTCAGCAACATAAATTGTGAATTTGTGTTCTCAATAAATTTATAAAGCTATTAATGACACACTGGGCCGGAATTTGATAAACTTGCGCCATAGACACGCTAGTATTATGGCGCAAGTTTATCAAATTCCGGCCCCAGTGCGTCATTAACAGTTTAAAAAATTTATTGAGAACACAACTTCACAATTTTCACCAAATAAAAAATTGCAGTTCTAAAGACAATTAACTGGAAGATAAATACAGGAAGTTTGCATGAACAGCACTACCTTCATTGTGATTTTAAATTGAGTATTGCAAATTATGTGCAGTGTAATAAAAAACTAGGTGAGAATTTATTTTCCCTTGTATAGAAGACATGTAGAAAGACAGACAAAGAAACCAAACCAATCAGTACTGTTATTTCCTTCTCCCTGAACTCAAGAAATATATTTCTTATTCTCTGTACTACTTTCACGCTTAGAAAATCTATTACAAGATTCCTGATGTTGCCATTGATAATACTTTGTTTTTTTTAAATGTACACAAGCACACAAAAATTAGTGATCATGTTTACTCACCTTATGGGCTGGTACAAGGTTGACAAGAACAGTATCCAAAAGCTCCTGAGAAACGGTGTCCCCTTCACAAACAATGGAACTCATCAGATCCACCATGTGCATGTGAACCTTTTGGTTATGGCCATTACTACAATGTATTGAAAAAGACAAAATGCATCAGGTTAAAAGGAATAACGAACTTGTTTTTACAGGCAATGAAGTACTTTTGAAGTGTAGCCACTGTTGTAATGCAGGGAAATGCGGCAGCCAATACGCACACAACAAGGTCTCAAAAACAGCAAGATAATGACTAGATAATCAGTTTTTTTTTTTAAGTGATGTGCGTTGATGGATAACTATTGGTCATGGCATCACGAAAGCTCCCCTGCTCTTCTTCGAATAGTGCTATGGGATCTTAAACATGCAACTGAAGACAGTAGACAGTGCCTCGGTTTAACGTCTGATCCATCGACACCAGTGCAGCATTCCCTTAGTACTCCACTGGACGGTCAGCCTAGATTGTGTGTTCAAGTCTCTAATATGGCTTGAACACACAACCCACTGTACCTGTACAAGGAGCAGAGCTCCGAAAGCTCGTAATTTTAAATAAAACTGTTGGACTATAACCTGGTGTTGTGCGACTTCTCATTTTTTTACACAACCTTCTGACTGAGATGGCAGAGTACTCCCACTGAGCTAAAATTTGTTGTGCTCAACCAACTTAATCAGGCTTAAGAAAATAATTGGCTTCTTACAAATGGAAAGTTTACGTTAAGGTTCAGTATGAGTTAATTTATAAAACTGTAGGTTCAGAAGCTTAAAATGAAAATAATACAAAAGAAAAAAAAAAATCTGGTTCCCAACAATAGTCACAACAGGAAGCTATTTAGATCATACCACTGCTGGTGTTGGGAGGTCCCCTTTCACTTTAAGCGAGAGATAAAACCAAAAAGGAAACGCTTAGATCCTGTCGACACTGTGATGCTGTGCTCTGTACAAAGGGTAACTTTATATCACCACTTTCAAAACAAATTTACATTGAATACATTTTTTTTTTTAAAAAGACAGAATACACTACTAACTCAATGTAAAAGACAAGAGAGATATTAGCAGGTGATTTTTTTTTTTAAAATCAAAGACAAAACATTTTGGGCAACTAAACTGAAACCAGCAGCACTAAGTATATTAAAATTGTTAGCTGCATTAATACATTGCTTCTGTTATATACATTTCAGTACGTGATCAAGTAGCATCACTTGCAGTTTCCACTGAATGATTGGAGTGCAGACTGCACTCACTGAATTTTACTCCAAAAAAGAGACATTGCCAGCAATGCAAATTTGACAAAAATTGACTTGACTGACCCACTTCCCCGTAAATTTTTTTGTTATATTCCTAGCATCTATAATGGATTTCTAGGATAGTATCAATCTGAAATCCAAGTACTCTAGTCCTTTTCAGGTACAATTCGGCTTTTAAGTTATTGAGAGTAAGTACTTTAAATGAAAATGCGAGAGGATAAGTGCTGTACAAAGAAATACGAACAAAGGTCGACAGAAAACGTCTTTCAAATCAGCTTGCTTATTCTCAAAATCAACATTAAGCATACAAATCAATGATTTCAAACACCAAATACTTCAAGTATTCAAAGCAGCTACTGAGAAGCCCAGTTCTTTACCTGTTCACAACAGATTGAAGCTACCTTGATGCAGTATCAATTGGCTATCAAATCCCAAAACAGAACTTGCCCACAGGTAAACTTCCAAAAATAGTGAATAATCAGCCTTACCCCACCCGGAAATTGGATATGTCCAGAACATTGTCGGACAGTCAAGTGGCAGCAGCCAAAAAGCCATGGGATATAAATTCTTTCCCCACTGAATGATGGTGTTGGCAGCAGTGGTTTTGCTGGAGAGGGGGTGTTGGTCATCCCAGGACATTTGGTGCAACTCAGCACATTCTGATCTTGAAATTACATTCTGCGATCAAGTAAACCACATTCTGGAAACCAGTCCCATCATTTTTGGCACTACTTAAATCGACTAAATGGTTTAATTTTCAAGAATTTGTTGCTCCTTTTCCTCGAGTGCAAACTGTTCTTCTGATCTTCATTCCAGTGAACTAACTGAGGTTTATGCTGGCTGGCATGGAAAGCTTCATACCACCTTCTTCTTACCCTTCTGTTCAATCTAGTTCAATCACAGCAACCAATCTACGGTCACACCTGGGGTTTCCTTCTGCTCAGTTGCCACATCTATTTTTCTCAACTTCTGTGAATTTTCCTTTCCACTCCTCTTAAGTCCTGATGGTGCATTGGTCCAATCTAATCATATTGATCCTCAAAAAGAACTTACGTTCATTCTGTTCTACTGTTGTGAAGAGGATTCTCATGCTCTGGACTTGAAGACGACCCCTGGCTTTCCTGGTAATCGTCCCCTTATTCTTTAGATTATGCCTTCAAATTTACCCTGCTCTATGCTGCCTCTTCGATCTCTTTACTCCCTTTCATTTTCCTTGGAAATTTATGTTCAATGCTTCCACTACAGTTCAGATTGGTTAAAGTAGTTGAGCAAGAGACCAGAAAGGTCCTAGATTTATTTCTTGATCTGTGCTGAGCTAGCCAAATTCAGCTGTGTTGTCAACAAGGATGCTAAACTTGCTTTGATGCCTCTGGGTTATTGGGCAGTGAGAGTGAAAAGAGAAAGAACTGAAAAACTGTGCTTTCATGCATCATGCAAGTCTAATCTTGCCTTTAATGACTTCACATTTATTCACTCTTCATCTACCAACATTTTTAGCCTAATTTTCCTTCAGACCTCAAATGGAACTGTAAAATTTCCTCTATTGCTGAAGCAGAGTCCAAGCACCTCAATTTCCTCTTTCATGCTGAGCACTTCTTCAGCATTTAATGGTTATCTCTCTAACAGAAGAATTCCAAACATTTTCAACTGCTCGTTTCTAAAAGAAAAAATGCTCTTCCAACATTTCTCACACTCTCTCCTGGACAGGACCCACAAAAAAAAAGGATAATTAATCTCTCACCTCTAACTTCTCCTTGTTGCACTCATTATCGTCTCTATATCATCCCCTACAATAGCCAGTGCTTCTATGTACTTGCACTTCATTCACCAAAGATGCAAACACACCAGCCAATAGGTTTCTCTGCATGTCTACAGTGACTCATCACACTGAGTAGGTGCAAAAGATTTTGAAGAGGAAAGAGCCAGCTTTCATGGTTCAGGGGTATGGGGCCAGGGGCAATAAAAAGTGAAGTAATAAAGTGAACAGAAGTTGAAGTCAAAGCATGCAAAACTGGACACCTAGAAGCATTATTGACTATGGAGGCATATGATATATCGAACTACAGAAGACAAATGGCTAGGTGCGAACAAGAACTTAACCAGTTGAAACATCAGGAGAGATAGAAAGAGTGCAAATGCTACGTGAATGCAAGGATGTTCTAGGGGGTTGTATTAAGAAAGAATCCTTATGCATAGAGTTAAGGAATATGGAGAGGAAAAAGAACAATTTTTGGTGTGCGTTACAGGTCATCACAGTGGAGGAGAGAAATTTGTAGACAGGTCAGAGAGATATGCAAGAACAGGGTAGTCATATTGGGTGACTGGAATAAAGATAATGCAGGTGGTCAAAGTGGGCAACACTTTTTAAAATGCATCCAGGAATCTTTTTTAGGTCACTATGTTTCTAGTCCAACAAGGAAACCAGCATTGCTCGATTTAGCTCTTGGAAATGAAGTGAGATAAATAACCGATGAGAGTGGGAAACAATTAGGAAATAGGGACAACACAGTTAGGTTCCTTACAGTCAAAGATAAGGGTGTCAGACTGCGAAAAGTCAAAGTTCAGGGAGATCAGAGGAACCTGGCCCAAGTTTGGTAGAAAAGCTAGCTAGAGGATGATGAATCAGCAATAGGGAATTTTGAAATAGGGGACAGATTAAAAAAATATACTCCTGTAAAAAAAGAGTGCATCAAACCATAGAGCTTGATGAATAAATAAATTAAAACTCAACTGAAACTTAAAAAGGAAGGCGCATGATAGAACTGCGGCTGACCTCAGTTCTATCAGGTGTCGTGGTCATTTTCTGGTGCTAGCACAAAAAAAATTTATGGAATTCAATTTCCACAGTGGGGGTTGAACTCATGACAGAGTTACGAGTCCAGTACCTTGACCACTAGGCTACTGTAATCTAGGGTGAATTTTCTAATTAATTCTCGGGAATGTGGGCATCACTAGCTTTTATTGCCCATCCTTAGATGCCCAGAGAAGGCATGGTGGGTCACCTTCTTGAACCACTATAGCAGTTTGACACAAATGAATGTCTTGCTAGGCCACTTAAGCCTAAACCACGCTGGTGTGGGACTGAAGTCACAAATAAAGACAGCAGGTTTCCTTTCCTAAAAAGGGATATTGGTGAACCAGTTGGGTTTTTAAAACAAGAATGGGACAGCTTCATGGTCACTTTTGCTTATATCAGTTTTCTAAAAATATCCAGATTTTTCTTTAAACTGAATTCAATGGTGGGATTTGAACACTGGATTATTAGTCCAGGCCTCTGGATTACTGTTCCGGTAACATATTAGCGACACTACCATACCCATGTATTATATTCAACAATAGCATGCCCATCACTACTCCAACGGACATGATTTCATTCAGCACAGATGGGAGAATTGAACACAAGACCTTCTAGTCTGATAGATGAGCTATGCAGTGTGTAAACCTACTGAACCACTGGGGGATCTATCAAAAATAGTCAGTAATTTGTGCATCTTCCATTTTTACACATTAATTCTCATCATGCAACTGCTTGTGAATAGGTGAAGGTTTTTAAATAAACAAACTAGTGCAGAGATGCAGGAGAGAACAAAACCCTTAAACTTACTGGCGTCACTCAAGACAAGCCACAGTTAGATTTATGGACTATATGCTTACCAGTGACTTCTTTAAAAAAACATCTGGTTATGCAAGTACTTAAAA
Source organism: Squalus acanthias (assembly GCA_030390025.1). Classification (NCBI taxonomy): domain Eukaryota; kingdom Metazoa; phylum Chordata; class Chondrichthyes; order Squaliformes; family Squalidae; genus Squalus; species Squalus acanthias. The sequence goes on from CM059431.1 coordinate 30,293,043, forward strand.
TTTTTTAACATGCAATTTCAATTTCCCACTTTGCGACCGAATTCACCTCTTAATCTTACATTTCCCCAGCAGATGCGACATTGCATTGTTGGAAGACTACCTACTTCGATGGTGCCATTCTCAGGCTGGCCAGTAGGAGGTGCACAGACTGGACATAACTTGCTTTTATTTGCCGTCTTTACTCCAGCAACTTTTTCCCAACAGCAAAAAGGTAACAAACTCACCAAATGGCAACACAAGATCAACAGCATAATGCCAGTGTGCACCAAAGTGCTATATTATACCACATTCTATTATCTAATCACATCCAAGTAAACTGCATGCTTATGCACAAGGTGGTGCTGGTTTCCAAATGAAGAATTATATCGCCTACTTATATGACAAACACCACCACCCCTAGATATTCTCCTAGATCTGCATTTCAGGGTAAACAGCCTGGTCATTGGTCATCACCAATGCCTTTCTCATGGAGGTGCACACTCAAGTGGAGATCAAATTTTTCACCTCCCCATCATCCACTTAGTGCCCCCCACAGGTGATTTAAACAGTGAGCACTGCCTATGCTGATTATTTACAAGTTAAATTCTGCACCCTGAATGATCAACTCTAACTGCATGTTGCACCCCCACTCATCTTTTTATTTTCCCACCTAATCATTTTGGCTAATTTTGTTTTCATGAACCCAAGGACATTCATGGTGGAAAATGAACCACTTCCTCAATGTCAGTATCATGCACTCTCAGGTCAGACATCATATCGCAAGATGCAGAGTTAAACAAGATCAACTCTGCTCCAAGATTAGCCCTGACCCCCAAAAGAAACCCCTATACTGCATAGTTACCAGTTCCCACAGGTTAAAAGACAAAATGTCCCAGGTTCGATTGAATCTACCCTAGATAAATTAATCTGTGTTGGGGCACCAATAGGGACACTAAAATGGCTAGAAAACCATAGTTGGAGGACTGAATGGTGTATTAGGCTGGACACTGGAATTTCACCTCCAGTACCCAAGTTCAAATGCAGCCAGCCTGATGGGATGGAAGCTTCTTCCATCTGGCTGTATGGGTCCAATGTTACATCAGATTTGAGCAGTGTCAATCAGGATCTCTACTTGTGGACCCAAGATATGGCATTAATGTCTAACCTCAAATAATCCACAGTATACTGAGCTACCCAAACAACCAAATAATGGATGAGTTTTCATCTTTTCTTGGTGCAAGCTAGTTTCGCACTTAAGTGATATGCAGCACAATGAAGTTGCAACTTGCTTAAGTGCACCAAATGCTGTCCCCTATACTTATAAATTCGTATATTAGGGTTGGTCAGATAATACTTCAGTGTCACTGAAATACAATAAATTTGGGTATTAATTTTTCCGTTCCCCTCGGTCAAAAAAAGCCACACACATCCTTCCACCAATTTTGCAGGTCTTGATCAAATCACGATCATTTCGATTACGTCATCAAATCATACTACTTCTTTGCAACAATACTTTGAAATCTACACGCAATTGCAAGGAGGTAACACAGATCAGGTCAGCCAGAAGACCTATATAAAAGTGCACATAAAATTCTTTGAAAGAGAAAGAGATACTTAAAGTTGCGCGGGAGGAGGGGTGAAGATACACCAATAGAGGAGAGAGTAGATAAAGTATTAAAAATTGGTTTATAGTTTAAACTCATCACATTTCATGCACGTTTTACTTGCAAGCACAAACTTACTTTATTACTTGGAAAAGTGTTCTATATAATTGAGTGAAGATATCATTACTATCCTCCAGTTCAAAGCAGATGTTATACGACTTAACCCAGGCAATGTTCTATAATGAAACAAAGAAAATCTTGATCATTCTTCTAACGGCTGAAATAGTTGAATTTAAGATGGCTGCAGGACTAAGGATATTTTATAAAAACAATGTCAGTATCATGCACTCTCAGGTCAGACATCATTACAGCAAGATGCAGAGTCAAACTAGATCAACTCTGCTCCTGGATTAGCCCTGACCTCAAAAGAAAACCCTATACTACATAGTTACCAGTTCCCATGCATTAAAAAAACAGAATATCCCAGGTTCGACATGGCAAGTTCCCAGATATGATCATGCCATCAAAAAGGTAACGGGGCATTTCTCCTCAGTGAGAAAGGAACAGTAGCAAGTCACTCGGGAGATATTTGAGCACCATCAAGACGTGAATCAAGAGCAACATTTCAAAGATCACAGATCATCTAGCATTGATAGGGGAATGCTGCAGAGAGGGATTAAGAAAAGGATTGGAGGCGAAAGAACAGGGGAAATTCCCACAATAAGCATGAAGATTATTTCCCCAATCTCACATTTCAAATATGAAAAAGAAAACAATGCTGGAAAACCACAACAGGTTCGGGCACTTCTGAAGAATGAAACTGAAGTTTTAGGTGGGGATTCAGAGGTCTCAAACATTTAACCCATCATTCTTTCAAATGCTAACTGACCTGTAATGTTCCAGCATTTTCTGATTGTGTGCGTGCGCACTGGTGTTATGTTTTTTTTTTAAAAAGTAGAAATTCAAAAGATTGCAGGTCCAAGAGCTGGAGAATGCAACACTAAAAGGCAGTAGGACCCATTTTTTTAAAAAACCTGGAATTCTGCTGAAGTGATTTCCATCAACAATGGGAGTGTTTTCAACAAACCTCACCAAATCCTCCAGCAATAGGCCAGAAGTATTACACCATTAGGAGATTCAAAATACCCAAATAATAAGTCCACCAAAAAAGCAGAAGACTATCCCTTGACTGCTGATGCTGTGGCCCCAATGTACAGGCACAGAACAAGAAGTATATTATTCCTAATACTGCTACCCTTAGGCTAGGGAAGGGAGTGTTTCCAATCCTGATCACCACCACTGACGCGCCTTGTCCAACAAAGGTCAAGATTGGTTATCATACCCTTCCCACTGATGAACAGACTTCCAAAACTGGTTATCAAGGCTCACACAGAAAACGGCCTTTTGGTACATTACCCAAGGGGACTGCATTCACCAAGGAGTCAGCGCCTTCAGAGGAAAGTGGGAGAGGCGGGAGGGCAGGACTGGAAAGCTAGTTAAAAACCAAGTTGAGTTTTGCCTGTTTAATAATTTTATTTTTTTTAATTTCTTAACATGGGTTTTATTTTATCTGAAGTAAAAACCATATTGATTGCTGGACAAGAATTGCTTACCTTTCTCCAGCCACATTTAAAGCTGCATTGGCAGTGTCAGAGACATTTTAAATGGGGAGGAATTTGAAGACTGAATCAGTACAGAACAAGCCCTACCAGAAAAGATGCAATACTGGACTTGGTTTTGGGTAATGAACTGCAGCAAGTCAGCAATATGAAGGAGAAAGATTAGGGTTGAGTAATTTTAACAGATATAGCTTTAATGATAAAAGAATATAAAATCAAACAAAGTTGATTGATTTGAGTAAAGCAATGTAGAAAAGGATCAAAGAGGATGTCTCCTGCACAAAGGGGGAAGCAAAAAAAAATTTAATGGATAGAGCAGTGGAGCAACAGGAGGAACAGGTGTAAATAGGCACAGCATAGTTTAGCAACATTCTAAAGAGGAAAAAGGGATTGAGTCTAAGGTTATAGTCCCATGGGTGAATCATCAAATTAGACTGAAAACAACAAGTCAAAGAAGCATACAACAAAGCTAAAAGCTACCAACCCAAAAGAGAGTTCTGAGAAATATCATAGTCTGCAAATAAAAACAAAAAAAGCAAGAAGCGCTAAAAGGGACGATGAAAAAAAAACTTGCATCCAATGTAAAGGGAAAAAGCAAATAACTATCAACAAGTTAGGAAAAAAGAGAATTACAGATGAGTTGGAGCCAATCAAAAATTAGCATGCGGAGATCATCGTGGTGGATAAGTAAATAGAAAAGTTGCTCAATAAATATTTTGTTGCAGTATTTACAGAGAGGCAAGAAAGTCTTGCTATGGACAAGGAAGTACTGTAGATGGGTACCCAAAAGATGTAAGGAATCTTTTACGGTGCTGGGCCCAGTGAAAATTGAAGTCAATGTACATTTGTGAAGGTAGGGTCAAGTTTTGACTAAATTGATTGAATTTTTGGAAGAGTAATGCATAAGCCCTTAAATTTGGTGGTGGCGGTGGTCGAGAAAGAGTGAGAGGGGGCAGGCAAAAAGAGCCATTGAAAGGCAGCAAATGGTATTTTGAGGCTTATATCTGGAGGGACGGAATACAAAAGCTAAGAGGTTATCATGAGTCTTATAAAACAATTGGAATAGTGCTCAGTTTTGGGCTCCTCCCTACAAAATGAAAAATAGAATAGCCCTGGAGAAAGTGTACTGCAGATTACCAGGTGACATCATGCATCTGTGTTACAAGAAAAGGCTGGAGCAACAGTATTCTCTCAAACCCAGCATGTATTTTGTGCAAACCCAGTGATTATTTGGTGGTCGGAATTAGCCATCATGTAGTTCAATAAATGATCAGTATTAGGAACTGTTGAATCCTTAAAGCGTATTGTACCACTCACCTCAAGTAAGTAGAAATATCTGTTAAACTGTGCGCTTTTTGTGTCTTCTAATCCCTTAAGCTGTCTGGTTATGAACATAAAAATATCCTGAACAGAATAAAATTGAAGGTTTACAGTATTTTATATGCTTCAACAGAATTGAGAAACAAAGACTTCAGGTTCAGGCATGCAAGACAGTATTCCAATAGTTTAGAAACAAAATGGCTATGTAGAAAAACAAAATACTGTATTTCAAAAAAGCAAATTAAAAATTCCAAAAGAGATTAAAAGCTACCTTAAGTTTATCAGGTGATGTATAAGGTGCCTCTGGGGCATAGATTCTAAAAATATCAGCCAGGCAGCAGGCAACCAGCAGTCGCACATCCTTGTCAGGATGTTTAAGGAAAAAATCAGAAGCAAGATGCAATGCCAGATTGAGATACAACTCCTTCTCATCCTCTGAATCTTGGTCCATGTCCATGAAGGTTTTTACCACCATCTAAAAAGAAAAAATGCTTACTCAAAGTCCAGTTTCAACACTTTAGTGAACACAATAAAAGTGCAGCAATTACATACTGTAAAATCATGATCTGTATTTCAAGGCAAATGTTTGAATTAATTTTCTCCTTTACGAGTATTGCATGGCCTTTTATATTGCCAAAATAGAATTAAAGTTAGTCATGCCTGCAGCACATAACTAGCTAGTTAGCAAAGCAAAGAGAATTGTGGCCCAGAGCAGCTTCTTCAGACTCTTCTGCGTTATAGCAAAATTGTTTGCTCTACCAGGCATCTCCAAGCCAAAACTGGTAACTCAGTATGTGAGCAGAGAGGGGAGCCACAGGTTGAAATCCATACGCAGAAATTCTGACACTGGCTGTTGGGGTTCCAATAGACATTTCCATTTTCCAATTGGCACAGAAATTCTTAGGCACTGTATTAAAACCAGTATGATTTAAAAATATTCAGTTTACAGTTATCTCCCTCGGAGTGAACAAAGTGATATCTTACATTCTTATTCTTTGCCTGCATAGATAGATATCATCCAGGAAAAAAAAATTAAACAGCCAAGCAACAGTTCAAAAAAATAGAAGTTTTAGAATGTTCAGCCCATGATGGGTTTGTATTTTCTGTCTTTACATTTGTCCACCCATTTCCACCTTGATAATCTAGCTCCACGGATACAGCTGAGCATACAAGTTTAAAGTCTTGGGGCACATGGCAGAAGTGAGTGAAAAAAACTAGCAGCCTCCAATATGAAAAGCAACGATCCAAGTTTAATTTTTAAATTACCCCACTGAAATAGCTTTCACCAGTGATCTCTTCTATAGAAGCATAATTAGCTGTATTTGTTGAATAATGTAAACAAATAGTCAAGCACACTCTCTCCACATGATGCAATCAATGATGGGAGCCAAATGGTACAAGGGCTGCTGACCTGGTGTCATTGGGGTTGGTTGATCCCAATGTTTGCTTAGGTATCTGGATGCTGCTCTGTAGCAAAATGACAGCACTTGAACCAGACTATGAAGTGGCCCTCAAAGACCTTTGACTGGGTTAACAGTCTGTATATGCTGGCCTTTTTAAAAAAAAATACAATACATTGATGGAAAAGTCCCAAGAGAGCACAAATGGTTTTTGTACTTCAAGGAATCTTTTAAATGCCATCTGAAAAGCAACTTAGCCACTGCTTTGAATGAAAAGTGTTTAGTCTAGATGTTTTAGGACCTCCAAGACCTTACTTTCAGCTCATTGTGCCCAAGATACAAACACTAACCTGGCTTCAGATTATGCCCTAAATTAAAGCATCACAGACTTTGTTGAAATTGGTAATCCAGAAAGCTTTTCAAATCAAAGAGGCCAAATTGCTTGTATATAAGCAACATTGTGGAGTCTATAATGAAACACTGGTGTGGGAATCCGGTTACAGAAACCAACCTAAACATTTTTCTCTGCACTATCTAACCCAAACCTCTATGCCTCCACAATATGTTGAATCAGGAAACAATTCAGTTCCTTTTTGAATTACGGCACAGAGCTAGCACTAGGTGGCAGTCTATCCTACAGGTCCACAGCCAAGTGTAAAGTGTAAAGTAGTTATTTCTCAAGTTCAATTTGCTAATTCTTTAGCATACAATCACATCCTCTGTTTCTCCTATCCTGGTTTGAACAAAATACCTCACTACATGTACACTATTGGTTTCCCTTATTAACTTTCTCTCACTATCAACCTTTCCCAGCCCAAACCCCTACAAAAGCTTTTCTTTCAATGACAAAGCATTTAGCTTCTTTAGCCTGGAATTATTTTTGTTGATCTTCCCTGAACCCTTTCCATTACAGTATTATCATTCAGAAATATGACCACAGCTGTACATCATACACCCTATGCCACCACAAATAGTGCATCAGCACCACTTCTTTCAGTGCACTTGCATATCTCAACACATGTAGATGACAGGTGTAAAAATAAAAAACTTTATTCAGCTGACTACAGCAGTATTAGAATGGATTTGTTATTCGGTCTTCTTTTTCATGAAGTATTGTGGTCGATGAAAACCAATTCACTTATTTCAATATACAAATCCATGTTTTTAAAAAAAAAATTTCAAAATTGAGAAACTGTTAGAATAAGGTATGTCTTACATGTGCTAGAAAAGATAAAAACTGAAATAAATTCAGTTCTGGTGCCATGAAAGAACAGGAGAACTTCCCTTCATCTCCAGATCTAAAATTCTGAATATTAAATCACCTGAATACAGTCTACCCTTTACGGACTTGAATGAGGTACAGATTTCCACTTTTGCTCAAAGCTTAAATATACCACCAGAACAGCTTACAATGGGGTGCTTGTCTTAAAATACATCTGCTGTAGGCCATGAAGATGTTTGTTCAGCATAAAATAAAACAAATTAAGTGAATACCATCAACAATTTGTTCAACATCCTCATAAGAAAAGAACAAACTTGTTTTTAAATATAGTGCCCTTCATGAGCTTAGCATGTCCCAAACCTATTCAGCCAGTGAATTACTTTTGATGCCGAATCACTGTTGTAATGTTGGGAAACTAACATAGACATTCAGCCCCTTAAGGCTGTTCTGCCATTCAATCAGATGGCTGATCAATTCCATTTACCAACCTTTGCTCCCTATCCCTTAATAACAAAAATCTATCAGTCTCAGTCCTGAAAATTTCAATTGACCAAATCCATGCACCAGTCTGATACAGAATTAAAAGTTACCACTCACTGACAAAAAGTCACACTGCACTGTAGATACAAGGCAATGAGACATTCTGCAGACAACTACTTGCCTTTATAGTAACCTCAACTATTTAATTTTTCTATATATGTAAACTACTCAATCTTATATCATTTCTACAGAATTAGTGAATTGCGAGTGGTATAAGTGCCATGATTTCCTTTTGTTACAACAGAATTAAACAGAATTTACAACAAACCTTTAGTCTTCGAACCATTTCCTCCTTTGATATTTTGTCGGAGATTTCTTTTACCCCAGGGGGGTATGTAATTTTTCCATCATTGACCTTAGGCTTTGTGAGAGCCATGGTTAGAGTTCACGTTTCCTCCCTTAAAAATAAACAAGAGCACAAAAAGTGAGAAGTCGCACAACACCAGGTTATAGTCCAACAGTTTTATTTGAAATCACAAGCTTTCGGAGCACTGCTCCTTCATCAGGTGAAGTGAAGAGATACATATAGGCACAGCATATATAATCAGAGAACACAGCCAGATGATTACAGTTAATCTTTCCACGTCATGACAAAAAGTTATTATTTTGTCCTCTGCACGGAGAAGACTGTTGGTGAGTGTCTGAAAGGGGAAGAGATCTGTTCACTAGCACTATCAGCACTAAGTACTCACATGTCAAGTAAAACTACTCTGCCCCAGCCCTCTATTGCACCAATATGATTTTTCCCATTTCCCACACCAGTGATCCTGTGCGAGTGAGGTTGCCAAATTCTAGTCCATCCACAACAACTAGGATTTGGCACCTTGAACACAGAAAAACATCCCAAAGCACTTCACGTAAAATTAGGGACAGCTTTTGGGCTGTAGGCCCATGATCAGCAGGAATTGAACGGAGACTGCACAAACCAATTTTACATAGGACACTTCTTGCCAGCAAACAGAGGACACTTTCATCCCATCAGTCTGGACTTGACTATACCAACGCACTCCTGGCTGGCCTCCCACGTTCTACCCTACATAAACTTGAGGTCATGCAAAACTCGGCTTACCCGTGTCTTAACTCGCACAGAGACCCGTTCACCCATCACCCGTGCTCGCTGACCTACATTGGCTCCCGGTTAAGCAACACCTCGAATTTAAAATTCCCATCCTGGTTTTCAAATCCTTCCAAGGCCTCGCCCCCTCCTGATCTCTAATCTCCTCCAGCTCCACAACACCCACCCACCCCACCCAGAGATATCTGCACTCTAATTCTGCCCTCGAGCATCCGTGATTTTAATTCCTCAACCATTGGTGGCCGTGCTTTCAGCTGCCGACGCCCTAAGCTCTGGAATTCCCTCCCTAAACCTCTCCGCCTCTCTACCTAGCTTTCCTCCTTTACGACGCTCCTTAAAACCTACCTCTTTGACCAAGCTTTATGTCATCTGCCCTAATTTCTCCTTATGTGGCTCGGTGTCAAATTTTGTTTTGTAACACTCCTGTGAAGCACCTTGCGGAATTTTACTACGTTGAAGGCACTATATAAATACAAGTTGTTGTTGTTGGACTGAATTTGAACTCACTTGCAAGAAGTTGATTCAGTGGGTTTAATCCAGCATGAAATCATAGTGCAAATCTCATTCTTGCAAGGGTAAACTCAACCACAGTAGCCTAAACAGCACTGGTAAGCAAACCATCCATTTGTACCCTCTCCTTCTTGAAGGATACCGAATACAGATTCCCCAACACATACCTAGCATTCGATCCAATTGTTACAGGTGTGATAAGTTCAACGATGATAAATGATTGTGGCAAAAAGTAAACAAAAGATAGTGACTGCAAAGTTTCCTCAGAATAAACCTCTATATCTAAAGTACACCACAATGTCTCCCCTCCCCATCGAAAGGTAGTGACTCTTATGCACATAGGGTTCCATACATGCCATCAGCTCTCCAGTACCTCTCAACAACAACTATATGTAGCTGACTCAACCAGGGAGAGTATTACAGCCAAGCTCAAACCTGACATGACTAATCATCCACACAAGCATATTCTTAAGCAGGGGTCACTCCATAACAAATGAGCAAGTTTTGCTCTCACTATCCCAGGGTCACAGAGGCCAACCCACTACTTCTCGAACTGAGATCAGGAAACTCCGCTCAGACGAGGAATTGAAGATGTGACTTTCCTCACTGCTTTGCTTCAGTGCTATAACCACACGGGGATTTAGCCTCAGCCATTGAGGGAACCTTCCTATATCACAACACAATTAACTTTTAAACGTCTGCATTTATGGCATTAGGCCTGAACCTATAGAATAACTTTGTATAATTTAATACTGAATGTTGTAATGAATGAGGCAAAGTAAACATCTAGAACTGAGCTTTGAGTAGACGTCCTCATAACTTCAGGCACAACAATTGTACGATATTTGTACTTCCCCATCCCACACTCAAGTAACCAGTTAAGAGACTGACTGATAATCAAGGATAGAGATTTTAACCAAAGAAATGCACTCGCTCATGTATACATGTAAACCATTTTCTGCCAACATCTATTGTATAAAAAGATATGACAGGGATAACATTACTCATTCTAGTTTTGACCAGATAAAAGAGGAAAGTCATCTATTCTCAAATACACTAGAACCAGACATGGATATTTCAGCATTAGCCGTTGATTTCTCCCAATTACAGGAATTGCTTTAGCACAATATTTAGACATTTCAACATTAGGCATTCATACAAGCGATTGAACTATGTGCAATGCTCTTGGCCAACCATGTAAATAAATTACATTTGGCAGGCTTCAGAGTCGGTATAGTACGCTATGCTTACATCTGTGCAATAGCGATGCTGGGTGAAGATGTGATGAATGTATTGTATTTCTTTCCCCTCCCCCAAACATGCACTGCTCATTCCTATTTTCAAAAGATGTTCCTGAAAAGGAAAAAGCAGGGAAATGGAGTACCATCACAAAACACGACAGCAGTCCATTGAATTCTTGACCTCAGCCACGGTGCATAGGGAAGTGAGTGCCTCTTGGCAGTCAGCTGAAAAAACAACACTGGTGGCAATCGGATAATCTAGCTGCCCTGCCCACCCAGGAATTGGAGTTGCATAACCCAGAAAAAAAACTAAAAAAGGATGGGGAAAACACACAAAGATAGATAAAGAGGGACTGATTTGGCACTTTTAATTCTTAATTTCTTGGAGTACCCCAAAGTTGCACTGTACATACTTTGGTGGCATTTCAACACATTTGAATTTCAGAAATAAATTCAATGAAAAACAATTGCATCCTAAACTGCTTTTCCTTCCAACAAAGATGTGATGCAGGATGCCACACCATCAATGCCAGAGTGGCAAGATGCAATACAGCACTTGTAATCTGCACTTAATGTGTCAATGAGAAACATAGAAAGTAATAAAAGGGAAGCAGAATGTGTGATTAGGAAGGCTCGAAGGAAGTATGAAAGACGATTAACAGAGAAAGAAGGGATTTTTAAGTGCACAACTCAGAGAGTTGAAAGAGGAACATTTAGAGATAAAAGAGGGGCATTTCACATGACAGCAAAGGAATGGCATTGGTGCTTCATAACTATTTTGAATCAGTAAAAGTGGGACTGTCAAAGTACCCAAGGAGGATGTGGAAAGCCACTACTAGCATTAAATATACAAACTGATACCGTCTTAACGACTGAAAGTAGAAAGGTTACTATTACCACATGGTATGCGTCTCAGATTAAAAAGGAGGCTGGAGAAAAGGTAAGAGACACTAACCATAATTTTCCAAAATATGTTTGGAAAGCAGAATGGTGCCAAGGAACAGTGCCACATAACCTAGAAAATCATATGCTAGTCTCAACTTGGTTGTTGGTAGACTGTGAGGCCATAATACAGGATGAAATTAGTGAGATTAGAAAAGTACACGATTACACAGAATATACAGCACAGAAACAGGCCATTCGGCCCAACCAGTCCATGCCGGTGTTTATGCTCCACTCGAGCCTCCTCCCATCCTTCCTCATCTAACATATGGAGGCAGAGGGTATGGCTGAGTTACTAAATGAGTACTTCGCATCTGTCTTCACCAAGGAAGATGCTGCCAAAGTCAAAGTGAAAGAGAAGGTAGTGGAGTTACTGGATGAGACAAAAATTGATAAAGGAGGTACTAGAAAGGCTGTCTGAACTTAAAGTTGCTAAGTCACCAGGACTGGATGGGATACATCCGGGGATGCTGAGGGAGGTTAAGAAGGAAATCGCGGAGGTACTGGCCATAATCTTCCAATCCTCCTTAGATACGGGGGTGGTGCCAGAGGACTGGAGAACTGCAAATGTTACACCCTTGTTCAAAAAAGGGTGCAAGGATAAACCCAGCAACTACAGACCAGTCAGTTTAACCTCGGTAGTAGAGAAGCTTTTAGAAATAATCAGGGACAAAATTAAATCACTTGGACAAGTGTGGATTAATTAAGAAAAGCCTGCACGAATTTGTTAAAGGCAAATTGTGTTTAACTAACTTGATCGAGTTTTTTGCTGAAGTAACAAAGAGGGTGGTGTACATGGATTTCCAAAAAGTGTTTTTGAAGTGCCACATAATAGGCTTGCCAGCAAAGTTAAAGTGCATGGAATAAAGGGGACAGTGGCAGCATGGATACAAAATTGGCTAAGGTGATAGGAAACAGAGAGCAGTGGTGAACGGTTGATTTTCGGACTGGAGGAAGGTACACACAGTGGTACAAAAAGAAAATACTGCAGATGCTGGAAATCTGAAATAAAAACAGTGGTGTTCCCCAGGGGTCGTTACTAGGACCACTGCTTTTCTTGATATATTAATGACTTGGGAGTACAGGGTACAATTTCAAAATTTGCAGATGATAAAACTTGGAAGTATAGTGAACAGTGAGGAGGAGAGTGATAGACTTCAAGACAGACAGACAGGCTGGTGGAATGGGCGGACACATGGCAGATGAAATGTAAACGCAGAAAAGTGTGAAGTGATACATTTTGGTAGCAAGAACGAGGAGAGGCAATATAAACTAAAGGGTACAATCCTAAAAGGGGTGCATGAACAGAGAGACCTCTGGGTATATGTGCATAAATCGTTGAAGGTAGCTGGGCAGGTTGAGAAAGCGGTTAAAAAAGCTTATGGGATCCTGGGCTTCATAAATAGAGGCATAGAATACAAAAGCAAGGAAATTATGAAGAATCTTTATAAAACACTGGTTCGACCTTGAAAGGGGGAAAGATGATGCATAAAAGTTAGCGTAGAGTGGGGGTGCATGTTGAGGATTTGGCTCTACACAAAAATGGTCAGGAGAGGCAGTGCATAGCATTACCTCACAATCATGTAACTGGGCTGGCTACAAGGGACAATCAAAAACATAGAAAAGCAAATGTTGCAAGACAAAGGGGATGCTCAAGACGTGTAACTGCCCTAGAAACCAGGCAGCCTAACAATATCCCAAGGACATTAAGTAGATCAGGAAGCCGACACGAAGTCAACGATTCTTGGGACGAGGACAAAGGGCCAGTAAAAGAATGAAATGATGTTATAACGCAGAACATTCTAGAAGGTAGGCGGGAACAATGTATAGCACATCAAACTGTATGTAAAAATATCTACTAACTGCTGTTACAATGCGAAGAAGCTTGACTTCGGCGATCTTCCCACCGGTGCGAATAAAGGCTGTTTGGACTCTTGATCTCAGACTTGTGTTGAGTGATTTGAAATTCCTCCACAACAGACCTCAACTGGAGTATTGTGGTATCACTAGAGAGAAAGTACTAGGCAAACTAATGGGACTAAAGGTGGACAAGTCCCCTGGACCTGATGGCCTGTATCCTGGAGTCATTAAAGAGGTGGCTGCAGAGATAGTGGATGTATTGGTTGTAATCTACCAAAATTCCCTGGATTCTGGAGAGGTCCCAGCAGACTGGAAAACCTCAAATGTAACACCCCTATTTAAGAAAGGAAGGACAGAGAAACCAGGCAACTATCGACCAGTTAGCCTAACATCTGTCATTGGGAAAATACTGGAGTCCATCGTTAAGGAAGTGGTAGCAGGACATTTAGAAAATCATAATATAGTCAAGCAGAGTCAGCATGGTTTTATGAAAGGGAAATCATGTTTGACAAATTTGCTGGAGTTCTTTGAGGATGTAACGGGCAGGGTGGATAAAGGGGAACCAGTGAATGTGGTGTATTTGGATTTCCAGAAGGCATTCGATAAGGTGCCACATAAAAGGTTACTACACAAGGCAAGAGCTCACGGGGTTGGGGGTAATATGTTAGCATGGAAAGAGGATTGGCTAACTAACAGAAAACAGAGAGTTGGGATAAATGGGTCATTTTCAGGTTGGTAAACTGTAACTAGTGGGGTGCCGCAGGGATCAGTGCTGGGGCCTTAACTATTTACAATCTATATTAATGACTTGGATGAAAGGACCGAGTGTTATGAAGCCAAATTTGCTGATGATACAAAGATAGGTGGGAAAGACTCTCCAAAGGGAGAAAGATAGGCTAAGTGAGTGGGCAAAAATATGGCAGATGGAGTTTAATGTGGGAAAATGCAAGGTTATCCACTTTGGTAGGAAAAATAAAAAAGCAAATGATTATTTAAATGGGGAGAGATTACAAAATGCTGAGGTACAGAGGGATCTGGGGGTCCTTGGACATGAATCACAAAAAGTTAGCATGCAGGTACAGCAAGTAATTAGGAAGGCAAATGGAGTGTTAGCTTTTATTGCAAAGGGAAGAGAGTATAAAAGCAGGGAAGTCCTGTTACAACTGTACAGGGCGTTGGTGAAACCACACCTGGGAGTACTGCGTACAGTTTTGGTCTCCTTATTTAAGGAAGGATATACTTGCATTGGAGGCAGTTCAGAGAAGGTCCACGAGGTTGATTCCGGAGATGAAAGGGTTGTCTTATGAAGAAAGGTTGAGCCGATACTCATTGGAGTTTCGAAGAATAAGGGGGGGATCTTATCGAAACATATAAGATTCTGAAGGGGCTCAACAGGGTAGATGGAGAGAGGATGTTTCCCCTCGTGGGGGAATCTAGAACTAGGGGGCATAATTTCAGAATAAGGTGGCACCCATGAGGAGGAAATGAGAAGGAATTTCTTCTCTCAGAGGGTCGTGAATCTTTGGAATTATCTTCCCCAGAGAGCTGTGGAGGCTGGGTCATTAAATATATTTAAAGGTGGAGATGGACAGATTTTTGAACGATAAGGGAGTGAAGGGTTATGGGGAACAGGCAGAAAAGTAGAGTTGAGGCCAAGATCAGATCAGCTCGAGGGGCCAAATGACCTACTCCTGCTCCTACGTCTTATGTTCTTATGTCCAATTCTGGGCACCACACTTTAGGAAGGATGTGAAGGCCTTAGAGAGGGTGCAGAAAAGATTTACAAGAATGATTCCAGAGATGAGGGACTTCAGTTACGTGGATAGACTAGAGAAGCTGGGGTTACTCTCCTGAGAGCAGAGAAAGTTGAGAGGAGATTTTCTAGAGGTATTCAAAATCATGAGGGGTCTAGACAAAGTAGATAGAGAGAAACTGTTCCTATTGGCGGAAGGGTCAAGAACCAGAGGACACAGATTTAAGGCGATTGGCAGAAGAACCAAAGGCAACATGAAGGAAAAAAAATGTTTTACTAAGTGGTTAGGACCTGGAATGCACTGCCTGAAAGGGTAATGGAGGCAGACTCAATCATGGCTTTCAAAAGGGAATTGGATAAGTACCTGAAGGAAAAAAAAAAATTGCAGGGCTACGGGGAAAGGCGGGGGAGTGGGACGAGCTGGATTGCTCTTGCAGAGAGCTGGCACGGGCTTGACGGGCCGAATGGCCTCCTTCTGTGCTATAACCATTCTAACTATCAGCGTAGCCCTCTATTCCCTTCTCCCACAAATGTTTATCTAGCTTCCCCTTAAATGCATCTATACTATCCTCCTCAACTACTCCCTGTGGTAGCGAGCTCCACATTCTCACCACTCTGGGTAAAAAAGTTGCTTCCGAATTCCCTATTCGATTTCTTGGTGACTACAGGAAACTCTTGTTTAAACGGCACCTAATATCCGGAATTCTCTATTAACCGGCAAAATTCATACTCCGAAAACTCCTCTCCAATAACCAGCAATGTTTCCGAGTCAGAGTCTCCCGCGAACGCCAAGTTAGTCAGTGGGGGTAGTTCTCCAAAGTGCCACTACTCGGCTTCCTGGCGCTGTCGGAAGTCCGAACACCGCAATAACAGGAGTCTGATTCTCCCGCGCTGCTGGTAGTCTCTTCCTAGCCACCATTTTTCTGTGTGTCTCTCCATCTTTATCGGGAATTATCTCCCCCATCTTGCATTATGGAATTCCCAAAAGCTGGTCCAAGCAAAAGGAAGAGAGAGTGGTCTTAACTTTAAAACAGAAAATCGAGTTATGCCAACGACTAGAAAGGGGAGAGAAGCGTATCAACATTATGAATGAATTCAAAATCGGTTCGTCAACAATCTACGACATCAAATCGCAGAAGGATAAGCTGCTCAAGTTTTATTCAAGCTCGGAGACATCTAAGAGTGTAGACGCTTCGTAAGCCTAAGCTTGAAGAGCTGGATACCGTGCTTTACGAGTGGTTTTCTCTTAAGCGTTCGGAGGGTGTTCCACTTTCCGGACCCATGCTAATCGAGAAAGCAAAGGATTTCTACGAAAGGATGGAGCTCACTGACAAGTGTGCTTTCTCCGATGGATAGCTAACGTGCTTCAAGTTACGGCACGGGATACGACGACTCGATATTTCCGGGGAGAAGAAATCAGCTGATCACGACGCCGCAGAAGAATACTGCGATTATTTCAATCGGATTGTGCAGCAACATGATTTGTCGCCAGCACAGATATATAATGCCGATGAAACTGGCTTGTTTGAGGTTTTTGCCAGAATCAACGCTTGCTGGGGCTAGTGAGGCTAATGCTTCAGGTTACAAGAAAAATAAAGATCGTGTAACCGTGCTAACATGTGCGAACGCCGCTGGATCACACCGGGTTAAACTTCTTGTTATCGAGAAGTATAAAAATCCCCGTGCATTTAAAAATGTGAGGCACTTACCTGTTGAGTACAAAGATCAAAAAAATGCTTGGATGGATAAGGAAATCTTCTCCGATTGGTTCCATCATATTTTTGTTCCATCTGTGAGGGAACATTTCCGTAAAATAGGGAAACCTGAAGATAGCAAATGCATTTCATTGCTTGATAATTGTAGAGCCCATCCGCATGAATCCGAGTTGGTTTCGGGAAATATTTTCACCATTTATTTGCCACCAAATGTAACTTCTCTCATACAACCCATGGACCAGGGCGTTATCCAAAATCTGAAGTGTCATTACAAGAAAGACTTCCTATGTAACCTGATAAACCAAGATGACAATATTCACACATTTCAGAAGGAATACAGTATTAAAGATGCCATCTATAATGTTGCATGTTCCTGGAACTTGGTGAAAGGTCACACTCTGAGGCAAGCCTGCCGCAAATTGTGGCCTTCTGCAATGTTTGCTGAAGGCTCTTCTT
Source organism: Squalus acanthias (assembly GCA_030390025.1). Taxonomy (NCBI): domain Eukaryota; kingdom Metazoa; phylum Chordata; class Chondrichthyes; order Squaliformes; family Squalidae; genus Squalus; species Squalus acanthias. The sequence goes on from CM059431.1 coordinate 30,310,279, forward strand.
CAGAGGAGGAATTTCATGGGTTCAATGTCCGTCCCATGAAGAGTACAATAATGGAAATGGCTGGCATGGCGAAAAATGTAGGCCCAGCAAACCCTCTACGTCACCTCAGTGAAAGTGATATCGAGCAGTGGGTTGATGCAGATAGCATATGCACAACAGCAACTTCTCTAAGTGATGATGAAATAATTGAGAGTGTTTTGAATCCAAAGAAAGAAAAGGAAAGTGAGATGGAAAGTGAAGAGGATGAGATTTCTGAAGAGAACAAGATTTCTTGGGCTAAAGCTGCAGAAGGATTTTCTTCAATCCTCCAATTTGCTGAAAGACAGCCTTGCTACTCTGCCCAAGAAGTTATGCAACTCCATATTCTGCATTCCACGTTTCTACAGAAAAGGCAAGAGTCCACTAAGCAAGCCGACATCCGCAACATGTTTAAGAAAGCTTCCAAGAGTCGAAGCAGCGGAAGTGCCTGAAGAATCTGTGGAAGTACATGATCCTGATGACCCAGCTGGCATGGATATTGTGATGAACCAGTTGACTTGGAATAAGTGTACAGTCAACTACAGTACTGTATACAGTCATTTATAAGTTTTGTTTTACTATTAAGAAATTAGAGTTATGGATTACCCGCAACTGACAGTACTGTACTTAATCAAGCATCTCCCACCATCCATTTAACACAACATTCTGTAGGGGAGTACCCAATTACTGTATACTGCACATTTCTTGATTTTTTAATTTTTGTTTGTTAAAAATAGCCTCGGTAGATAACCCTCTCCATCATCCGGAATTTTTATTCAACCGGCACCACCCCTGGTCCCGTCGGTGCCGGATACCAAAGAGTTTCCTGTACCTTATATTGATGGCCTCTAGTTTTGCTCTTCCTCACAAGTGGAAACATACACGGTATCAAAATCTTTCATAATTTTGAAGACCTCTATTAGGTCACTCCTCAGCCTTCTCTTTTCAAGAGAAAAAGAGACCCAGCCTGTTCATCCTTTCTATATCTCGCAATTCTGGTATCTTGTAAATCTTTTTTTTTTTGCACCCTCTCCAGTGCCTCTATATCCTTTTTACAACATGTAACCAAAACTGCATACAGTACTCCAAGTGTGATCTAACCAAGGTTCGATACAAGTTTAGCATAACTTCTCTACTTTTGAATTCTATCCCTCTAGAAATAAACACTAGTGCTTGGTTTGCTTTTGGTATGGCCTTATTAACCTGTGTCACAACTTTGTGACTTGTGAATTTGTACTCCCAGATCCCTTTGCTCCTCTACCCCAGTTAGATTCTTATTTTCCAAGTAATGTGACCCCCTTATTTTTCTTACCAAAATAGAATACCTCACACTTATCTATGTTGAAAGTCACTTGCCAATTATATGCTCATTCTGCAAGTTTATTAATGTTGTCTTGTAATTTGTTGCAGTCCTCCTCAGTGTTGACTAGCCCTCCCAATTTGGTGTTGTCTGCAAATTTAGAAATTGTGTTTATGACTCCAAAGTCTAAATCGTTGATCTAAATTGTGAACAACAGTGGCCCCACCACTGATCCTTTTGGGACCCCACTTCCCACCTTCTGCCACTCTGACTAACTATCCTTTAACCTATCACTCTGCTTTGTCTTTCAGCCAGCTATCCACTCTGCTACTTGTTCCCTGCTCTGACCTTATTCATTCGTCTATTATATGGTACCTTATCAAAGGCCTTTTTGAAAGCTAGATGCATTACATCTACTGCATTACCCTCGTCTACTCGGTTACCTCTTCAAAAGAATTCAGTGAGGTTCGTCAAGCAAGACCTTCCCTATTGAAATCTATGCTGACTATTCATGATTATATTTTTGGTTTCCAATTGTTTTATTTTCTCCTTTAGTAGGGCTTCCATTATTTTTCCTACTACCGATCTTAAGCTGACTGGTCTATAGTTCCCTGGACATGTTCTATCTCCCTTCTTAAATATAGGTATAGTGTTAGCTATTCGCCAGTCCTCTGGCACTACACCTTTTTCTATTAAATTATTAAATGTGTAAAATAGTGCCTCTGTTATTTCTTCTCTAGATTCTCTTAGAATGCGCGGATGTAATCCATCCAGACCAGGGTTTTTATCCTCCGAGTTAGATTAATGCAATATTTCTTTAATTTTAAATGTAGTTATGTAATTTCTAATCTCATCTTCTGATATCATGTCCACTTGATCCATCTCCCTGGTAAATATTGAAGCAAAATAATTATTTAAGATTTTTGCCATGATGCTATCGCTGCCTGCGATTTTATCCTGAGCGACCTTGAATGGCACTATTCCCATCCCGACTTTCTTTTTTTTTTAATTTATGCGCCTGTAGAATGTTTTACAATCGAGTTCCAAGTTCCTTGATAATTTAATTTCATAGTTCCTCTTTGCCTTCCTAGTTGATTATTTGACTTCTCGCCTTGTCTCGCTCTCCTCTGCTGTCCATGTACTTAGTGTATGTCCCTTTCCTTATCTTCAACTTTTCCCTCGTGTCTTCATTCATTCCCTCGTGTCTTTATTCATCCATGGTGTCTCATTAGCGTTTAGGATAATCAGGATGTGACCAATAGGAGCTGTGTCACAATTGAAATCACGTCTGTACGCGAGAGCCAACACTGGTCACTTTAAATTTGATTACAATAACTAGTTTTACATATGTTGAAGATGATACACATCATTGAGATGAATGCATATTTCAAAGCAAAAATATTTGATTGCAAGGTGCTTCTACTTGTTTTGCAAAGATTGCTCACTTTGTCCAGAAACCATTGCATTAATTTGATGGACTTCATTCAACGATAAGACCCCTTTTGTTTTCCTGTATCCCAGTTTTCAAATTCAAGTGATAAGAGACACAATCCCAGGCACTGTGCTACCAGCTCACCAGTTCTTCTTGCATTACTGTGCTGTAACTCATGTAGATAATTTCACAGAGCTCCATGGACTATTATGAATTCCCATGTACAATGTGGGCCCTTATCCAGGTTTAGCAGTACCAGTTAAGCTGGTGAAGTCTCATGTCAAGTTACTTTTATAACTGAAAGGAGGCAAGAGTTAAAAGTTCTGTAAAACAAAAAGTACACACTGCTGTATTGTCTCTTGCTACTGCTTGTTATTTTAATTAACATATGCTTTCGCTTATAGCCCAAACCACGGTCTACAGTATTTATTTTTCCACTATATCCAAAATCTAGGCGATTACAAGAGGACGGGTCATATCCAGTAAGCTGCTGCAGTAACAAAAGTCTTCATCTGACCCCGAGGCAATGTGACAGTACCAGAAATTGTGTGTATAAAGTCACATTCAGTTCGTAGAGACGGTGTTCTCATTTATAGGTGTATTTATAAGCCTTCACCGCTTTCTGCATTGTAGAGAAAGACAAATGGATATTTGGGAAATTGGCAGGATGTGGATAATTGTGCATTTCAGATATGTATGCTGGCACCTTGTTTTTCCATTCAGGTACATGAGGAATATCATGGAAATTTATTGATACCACCAAATTAGGAAGCATAGTAAACGGTGAGGAAGAATGAAAGATATTGCAGGAATGTGAGACAGATTAGAAGATAGGTGGAAGACATACTTCAATTCAGAGAAATGTGAAGTAGTACAGGAAACTTTCGTTTATCCGGCACCCAAATATCCAGAATTCTCGCTTAACTGGCAAAAATCATCCTCCGAAAACTCCTCTCAAATAACCGGCAATGTTGCCGAGCCGCAGTCGAGTCTCCGCGAACGCCGAGTGCTCCGAAAACTCCTCTCAAATAACCGGCAATGTTGCCGATCCCGAGTCCGAGAACGCCGATTTAGTCAGTAGGGGTACTTTTCAAAAGTGCCACTACTCGGCCACCTGGCGCTGTCGGAAGTCCGAAACACTGCAGTAGCAGGATTTGATTCTCCCGCGCTGCCTGGAGTCTCTTTGTTAAAAATAGCCTCGGTAGATATAACTCTCCATTATCCGGTACTTTCGATAAACCGGCACCACGCCGGTCCCGTCGATGCCGGATAAACGAAAGTTTCCTGTACTGTACATTTTTGGGAAGAAACAGTGAAAGGAACTATACGGAGTAGAGGAAGGGAGATCGAAGGGTGCAGGTAGATAGATGGAAATGTCAGTAGAAAATACCATTAAAAAAAAGAGATGCTGGGTTTTATATACAGAAGCACTAAATACAAAAAGCAAGGAAGTGGTGCTGAATTTGAACAATACATTGGTTAGACCATTGTTGGAGTATTGCATGCAGTTTTAAACAGATTGCCGGAAGGCTGTTAAGGCTATAGATAAGATGCAACCAAGGTTCACTAGTGACCAGGAATGAGAAGTTACAGTTACCAAGAAATATTTGAGCTTTTTTCAGTGGAACGAGACTTTTCCAAATCATGAAAGGTTGAGAGCGTAGATAATAAAACATTACCACCACTGGTTGGCAATTTGGTAGTACAGGGCATGGGCTCGGGGGTTATACAAAAATTATAAAGGCTTAGATTTTTTTTCCTCTGCACAGATTATTAAAACATAGAATTTTTTCTTTATTTATTCAAGGGATGTGGACGTCTCCGGCCATCCCGAATTGCCTTGGAGGTGGTGGTGGGGAGCCGCCTTCTTGAATATAACTGATTGGCTTGCTGTGCCATTTCAGAGGGGCAGTTAAGAGTCAGTCAGTCATATTGCTGTGGGTCTGGAGTCACACAGGCCAGACCAGGTAAAGACAGCAGATTTCCTTCCCTGAAGGACAGTGAACCAGAACTACAATCCGGTAGTTTCATGGTCAGCATTTAGAAAAAAAGTGCCCAAATACTATTAGCAGCTTTTTATTCCAGATTTTTATTTAAATTAACTGAATTTAAGTTCCCCCGCTGCCATGGTGGGATTTGAACTCTGGTCTCCAGATTGTTAGTCCAGTAACACAACCACTATGCTACCGTACCCTTGTGAATGCTTTACCACAACCAAATATCGAGACTGAAACTATCTGTATCCAGCTATAATTAGTCTTTCATCAAGCAACTCCAAAAACCAAACAATGAAAACAGGGGGAAAAGGTGAACCAATTGAATCACAAGAACTGGTTGTGGGAAACATTTCTGGGCACTTTTTTTGTAAGTCAAAAGGTTTTAAATCAACTAAACTCCAGAAGTTACATATTTCTTAGTAATTCGATTGAATTTAATACCATCAAGTTTTTACTTCCAAGGCCTTGTTCTGTCTCAAAAGCCAAAGCTTCCAATGGATATTTCCCCCAGGACAATTGAAGGGAATTACCAAGCACCAGTTTGCAGAATTTCCCAGAATGCGTTAATTGCTTTCTTTGAAGATTTGAGGAGATTGCCCCTCATCCTGTGAGGATTTGCTGAAAGTCCATGAACAAACTGGAAATTGAATTCTCATTTATTTCAGGAAATGTTCACATTGAAAATACTGTTCCTTTTTCTATTATGAACTACTCAATTTTACAACAATCAGACATCGGTAATCAACAGCGCCTGTAGCTACTACTCCTTGTGGTAGCAAGTTCCACATTCCAACCACTCTCTGGGTAAAGAAATTTCTCGTCAATTCCCGATTGGATTTAGTCACTATCTTACATTTATGGCCCAGAGTTCTGGTCCCCGCAAGTGGAAACATCTCTACGTCTACTGTATCAATCCCTTGCATAATCTTAAAGACCTCTTTCAGGTCGCCCCTCAGTCACCTCTTTTCCAAGAGCCCCAGCCTGTTCAGTCTTTCCCAATAGTTATGACCCCCTTCGTTCTAAATCTTTTCTGCAGCTTCTCTAGTGTCTCTATATTCTTTTTGTAATAAACATGGTTTTCAAAAATGTTTGAAGAAAAGCTACAGGTTAGATTTCAAAAGCATAATTCAGTTAACAGTTTATATGGAGTATTTATTGAGTGAAAGGCCATGTGTGATCAAAGGAGACAGAAACAAACCAAGACTGCAAATACGACACACCAACTGCAGCTTTTTATTTTTCCCCTCAGTGAAAAACAGAAACTGTGTCTCTTTGCACTTTGGTTTCTGCGTTTTTAAATACTAACTGAAATAATGAATTCAAGCAAGTTTTCAACTAGACTTGTAAATAAAAGCCATTAACTTCATTTTTGTCTAGAGAAAGCAAGTCAAGCTGAGGGACAGATAGGTTAGGCAGGTTCGACAGGCAAGCAGTAAGACACTACTATCCTATTGTTTACATTTAATGACGGTTTACTTCAGGTGAGTGGAATTATAAATATTTGTTGGTAGGAAAATACTGGAAGCGGTGTAATATTCAGTTAACAGTTTATATGAAGTATTTATTAAGAGGCCATGTGTGAGCAAATGAGACATTTTCGCCAAAAAGAGTGCTTTGGGCCTCATTTTATTAAATAATTTTTCAGAGTTAATTTCTGGAGGTACTTATGAATGACAGACTGGTCATTCACAAATTACGTTGGCTACAAGTCTAACCCACTTTCACCAATGTTCCAAGTAATGCAAAAATTAATAAAAAAATTTACTGATTAAAAAGTGAAATTGTTTTATAATTTATCATTCCAGAGAAGCAGAGGCAAAAAGTAGAATATGCACATTTTATTTATGCAATTGTGATGAGGAAAACAGTACTTTTCTAGAAATTAATTGAAAGAATTCAATGCTTTGGGATGGGCAATAAATGCTGGCCTTGCTAGCGATGCCCATATCCCAAGAACGATAATGGTCCAGATTTTGCGGTCAGCAGCAAAGTGACGCTGCTTGCCGCGGACCTCGAAGAAAGCTGCCCACAAAGATCTAGCGACCTCTGTGGCGTGGATTTCACCTTTCTGACGTTAATTTCATTCTGCAGTCATCTCTTGGAGAGCTCCAGCGTAGAGTGATGTCATCAAGCACGCTGAGCAGCCAATCACATAGAAGGATTCTCAGACAGCAAACCAGAAAGCAAAAAGCAGGTTATCATTCATTTCATACTTTTTACAGAAAGAGAAATAAAGATTGGGACTTACACATGGGATTAAGATAGAAACTGAAATATCAGAGATTTTAAAAATCATGGAATCATCATGTATTGTAGGAAATTAAATTCCACATACAAAATTAGTTTTTAGGGCCAGAGAGGTTGTTCAGCAGTAATTATGACTTAGTACACCGCTTTAAAAAAAATTCAGTTACACCTAATTAAACAAGACTTAACTTTTTGATGGGTTTTTACAGCGAGAATAGAGCGTAAAAAGCTCAAGTTCACATCAATTCACTGATCCTGTGTTGATTGCATCTGCGAGGACTGTAACAGCGCACCCTGTGGAGGAGCAGGGCATCACTGACAGCAACTTCAAGATTTCAGCGTTTAACTGCGCATGTGCAGACTGCAGAAGTTGCCGTCAGTTTTAGAGTAATGACGGTGAACGTAAATTACGTCATTGTGCAACCCTGCTACATCATTATCAACAAAAAAACAATTTATATAGCGCCTTTAACGTAGTGAAAAATCCCACGATGCTTCACAGGAATATTAAAAGACAAAAAATGTGACAAGGAGAAATTAGGGCGGGTGACCAAAAGCTTGGTCAAAGAGTGTTAGGTTTAAAGCAGCGTCTTAAAGGAGGAAAGAGAGAGGTAGCAAGGCGGAGAGGTTTAGGCAGGGAATTCCAGAGCTTAGTGCCAAGGCAACAGAAGGCACGGCCACAAATGGTTGAGCCATTATAATCAGGGATGCTCAAGAGGCCAGAAATTACAGGAGCTAAGATATCTCGGGGGGGCTGTGGGGCTTGAGGAGATTACAGAGATAGGGAGGACCGAGGCCATGGAGCGATTTGAAAACAAGGATGAGAATTTTGAAATCGAGGCGTTGCTTAACCGGGAGCCAATGTAGGTCAGCGAGCACATTGGCCGGCTCCCAGTTCAGCAACACCTCGATACAGCAGAAAGTTCAATTTTTTTTGTTAACAACTAAACATAATTCTAACAAATTTGTATTTGAGCTATTTCCTACATTACAACAGTGACTACCCTTCAAAAGTACTTCAACGGCTGTAAAGCGCCTGGGACATCCAGAGGTCATGAAAGGCACTATATAAATGCAAGTCTTTCTTTTAGTATTTTTGCACACAGCTCTTTTCAATTTACTGAAGTTGTAAATTAATGTTAGTGTCAGCTCTGCAACTCTTCTGTTCATTCATTATGAAGCGGAGAACCAAGTGGCCCAAAGCTGGCATTACCATGATCACAGAACTGGCTCGGTGTAAACAAAAGGCACCGCTTGTAAAATGGCAGTTTGTTAGGCCATCATTGAAATGTGTGGTTATATGCATGCATGTTGGGGTTATATTATTTTTTACTTCCCTCCCCACCCCCCCTCAAACAAGCAATTGTGAGGCACTACAGCTTTAAGGTGTGGTATAAACACATCTGTATTTTAACAACCATGCAACTGATTTAGTTAATGTAGTCTGTCTTATAGCAGCATTGGCTTTTAATGACTTGGTGCTGCACTTTCAAATAAACATTAGAGATGGCATCAAGAGTCTGTTAATGAAGGAACCTTACTAAGTATTTGTAATGGACGCCAAGAAAAATGAATTTTCTTTCGTTCAACAAATAAGTACTGAGGTCATAAATAAAAACAGAAAGTGCTGGAGATACTCAGCAGGTCAGGCAGCATCTGTGAAAAGGGAAACAGAGTTAACGTTTCAGGTCGATGACCTTTCGTCAGAACTGGGAAAAAGCAGGAAATGGAACAGATTTTTAAGCAAGTGTAGGGGCTGGGAAAGTGGGGAGGGAAAGAAAGAACAAAAGGGAAGGTCTGTGATAGGATGGAAGGCAGGAGAGGTTAAGAGACATTAAGAGATATTCAAGGCAAAAGGAGATGGTAATGGGACAGGTTAAGAAACAAAGGATGGCTCTGGATGAAGTGTAAATTGCGCTGGCAGAATGAAAGACAGCTGCCATGTGGGAGAGAAGAAAAAAAAGACAAAAAGTGTGGATAAAAAATATATATGATAGGGGCTGAGGTTATGATCTGAAATTGTAGAAATCAATGTTGAGTCCAGAAGGCTGTAAAGTGCCTAATCGAAAGATGAGGTGCTGTTCAGAGTTTACGCCGAGCTTCAGTGGAACAATGCAAGAGGCCGAGGACGGTGAGGTCTGAGTGGAGCAGAGAATTAAAGTGACAGGCAGCTCAGGGTCCCCCTTACGGACTGAACGGAGGTGTTCCGCAAAGCAGTCACCCAATCTGCGTTTGGTCTCCCCAATGTAGAGCAGACCGCATCGTGAGCAGCGAATACAGTATACTAAATTGCAAGTACAAGTAAATCGCTGTTTTACCTGGAAGGGGTGTTTGGGGCCCTGGAGAGTGGGAAGGAGGGGGGTATAAGGGCATGTGTTGCATCTCCTGCGCTTGCATGGGAAGGTGCCGGGCGAAGGGGAAGGGGTGTTGGGGGTGATAGAGGAGTGGGCCAGGGTGTCGCGGAGGGAGCGGTCCCTTTGTTTCTTAACCTATCCCATTACCATCTCCTTTTGCCTTCCCCTTTCTTCATGTAGCATCAACGGTGACGGAATACAAACCAGGAACAGGAAACTTGGCTATACTTCCCTTACCTAAATCCCGTTCCCATGTCCTGAAGTGCATATGTAATGTTGAAAGCAATGAGGTGTTAGAGGAGGAATGAGGTAGAGTGGGGTTAGATGCTGGGGGAACAAAGAGAGGTGTTAAAGGTTGAGGGTTAGGGTGAACGGAGGGTTGGGTTGGAGGCTTACGGGGGCTGCGGAGGCGGCAGGGTAGACCAGGCCTCCTGTCTGACAATTCTCACTTCCTGAAAATTTCTGTGTGCCATCAATCACTTTGTCTTCCTTGATTTTTCTCTCACCAATGAATCGGTGTTTCCCAAATTTCTATCTTTTTGATGCCAACATCTTGTTCCTTCTATTTCTCTCTGGCCACACATATATATGGTGATACTTCTTGCTTTTCTTTTCATGGTTTCTATTGCTTCCACAGACTTGCCAAATGTCTACCTTATTTTTCTATGGGAAAAGGCTGGGGTGGGGGTCTTTGGTATCGCTGTGAATTTGCCTCAGTGTGCTCTTCAGGTAGTCACCACAGAAGCAGTAATCGAGAAAACTGAAATTAGCCTTCACATCAGAGGGCCCGAGCATACTTGTATGAACCTACCACAAATCATCAATTCCTGTGAGCAGAACAATCTTAACCTCCCAGCACCTACCTGAACTGCACAACTCTGACGACGTGCAACATCTCAGCACGCACAAACCACTACTCTAATTTTACTCTGCAACTCTGGAACAGAAGCGCTGAATCTTGAAGTAATACACTGCAGATGGCAGACATCTGGGGGGAAAAAAACAAAAAGCTAGAAACACTCAACAAGTCAAGTCAATCACTACCTGTGGCGAGAACTTCTAGGGTATAGACCCTTCATCAGAACTGGCTGATAGAGGGTCCATATGTGACCCGTACGGTCTTTCCCGCCACAGGTTCTGTCTAAACTGAGTGTTTCCAGTATTTTCTGTTTTTGTTGAATATTTAATGTATACACTGCACTGGACATTTGGGCAGCACAGTATATTGGCACTGCTGTGAGTATCAGTCGCTTTAAAAAAGTCATGTCTTGGGTTGGGTCACCACTGCTCCAGGTACAAAACTTAAGCGCTTTTACATCATTCTGGTTTTCTAAAGTCAATCCATGAACTTTGGATGATCCTCTACATAACACTCTTGTAAAGGTCATGGCTAGATAAAGCTGCCAGAAACACCCAGACAAAACAGGTCTTCCAATTAGCAGGGAATAAATAATCTCCACATTATGTAAAATTGAAGACATTTCATTTTTAGTCTAGGCGTCAGGTCAAAATCTCTACTAGTCAGCATAGCTGGTTTCTGATTTTCCACAAATGGTCTACACGGTTTTCTATCCTGCAGATCTATCATTTGCAGGTACAGTATTCTAGTGAAAGAAGCACAAACCTGCCAATATAACTGTGAAAGCAGCCTTCCGAGTACTAGAAAGGCCAGAGTCTTAAGAAATGGAACATCCACTTACCATGACCAAAATGACTGGACAAAGAAATTTAGCAACTTGGCAGGATTAGGCTCCAATTCACAGTACATTACTCGAGGCTACCAAATACTTCCCACGTTCTAAAAAAAAGGTAAGCTACTTTTTTTTAAAATATACACAAAGTAGATAAATACGTTTTCCCAAGACTACTCCAAATATTTACCATTCTGAGCCAGGAAGGTGGGAACTAAAGTAAGAAAAGTTTGAGAAATTCTTTGAACCTCCAACAGAGACTGGTTAGCTTTGAAACCACATTGATCACTCCTTTTCTCTAATTAATGCAAGTTCAGTTTTGAGGATCTCTTAAAAACGTAGAACCACACGTCCAGGTCTTCTCTAAACCCTCTTCAAAGCATGTGTCCTTTTCAATTTAGAGTATCCTACTTTGTATGTAATACTGTAAAGGCACGCTGATATTTCACTGATGAAACTTAGAGCAAAATAACTAGAGTTCACTTCGAGTATGAAAGTTTCATTCAGAGGAATCTCCAAAAACAGACCCAAGCATGCGAGGATGTGTTTGAGCAACACGGTGTTGTCATAACACATGAATGCAAATTTAAGAGATTAATATTTGCCAGGGAGAACTCCCCTGCGCTTCTTCGAAATAGTGGGTGCGTGAGCGAGATCCAGTTCTGCGTAACTCCCATTTTTAGAATTCATGACACTGTATGGACAAGAGGGTGGGTACATTGTCCCTGTTGAATAAATCACCATCGTCACATTCAGCATCTCCACTCATCTTGTGAAAAGTAAATAATTGGTTGTTGGTGATGTCAATCCAAATCTTGGGTGCATCATGGTAAAAACAGAACACCAAGTTTGTTGGTTAAGATGCCACAAAGCGCTCTCCATCCAAAGCCCATTGCTCTGGTTTTCGAAGTACCAAAGCATTGCCCACACTGCTCAAACCTCACGTATACTCGAGTAGCAATCTGCTGTACCTGGATCCATAATCCAAGAACATGGATACTCCACTGCGCAAAACAGAAAAGCCTGTAAATCAAACCCGCCGCCTCGATTATATGGCATGTCCCAAGATCACCCAAGTCAATAGCATCTACCGATTTCACCTAATCCATCACCTTGGTACAGGGAACAGTACATCACAGACCAGATTTGCAGCACTTACTGAATCAATTTTGCCGAGCACATTTGGTATGAAGGGACACTCAATTATGCACTAACATGAGAGTATACATTTCCACTCAGAGTATCCAATATTTCATTAGTTTTACAAGACCACAAGATTTATTTCCTAATATAAGACTTTTCCTACTTCGTATTTTCCTAGCCAACAACTCCATCCCTCTGCAAGGCTGCTGTCTGAGGCTGAACCAGACGGTTCGCAACCTTAGTGTCCTATTTGACCACAAGCTGAGCTTCCGACCCCAGAACCTCTCCATCACTAAGACCGCCTACTTCCACCTCTATCACCCATCTCCACCCCGCCTCAGCTCATTTGCTGCTGAAATCCTGATCCATGCTTTCTACTATTCCAATGCTCTCCGAGCCAGCCTCCTACCTTGCACCCTCTGTAAACTTGAGCTCATCCAAAACTCTGCAACCTGTATCCTAACTCACACCAAGTCCCATTCACCCATCACCCCTGCGCTTGCTGACCTATATTGCCTCAGTCCAACAACGCCGCGATTTTAAAATTCTCATCTTTGTTTTCAAATCCTTCCACAGCCTCTCCCCTCCCCAACTCTAACCTCCTCCAGCCCTACAACCATCCGAGATCTCATTCCCAATTTTCTTCGCTCAACCATTGGCGACCGTACCTTCAGCTGCCGAGGCCCCAATATGTGGAATTGTCTCCCTAAACCTCTCCGTCTCTCTACCCTCCTTTAAGATGCTCTTTAAATCCTACCTCTGACCAAGCTTTTCGACACCTATCCCAATATCTCCTTATGGAGGTTTGGTGTCAAATTTTATTTGATAATCATTCCTGTGAAGCACCTTGGGATGTTTTGCCATGTGAAAGGTGCTATGGAAATGCAAGTAGTTGTTGTTGTTGGTGGCATTTGGAAAAAACAGAGAAGGCACAGGAGACAGATATTTAAGAACCTCCTGAACTATGAACCAACATTTCTTTTCTATAAAAGCTCCTGGAATTGAGTGGCTCAGTTGATTAGAACACTGTATTCAATCTCTAGAAACTATGCTCAAATCTAACCTAGACAAAAGGAATTAAAGTGGGAGAACAGAATAACGGTCACTATATTCTGCTGTAGGACAAACTGCATTTCGAAGTAATCAGGTCTTACACACTGCAGAATGCAAAGTCCCATAGTGCATTATAAAATAGATTGACCATTACAGGCATGTGCTTTCCTACAGATAATTATGAAACTTCTATTCCAAAAATGTAGTACTTCCTAGAAAATTGATCATGGAACGAGATTTGCTACTTTGAAAAACCAACTTTGGGAAATAGGAATAAATCATTTTGTGGTGCATCCATGTACATGTTAAATGTATAATTTAAGGCAATTGGCCAAAGAACCAGAGGCAACATGAGAAAATCATTTTTTTTTTATATAAACGCAGTTACGACGACCTGGAATGCACTGTCTGAAAGGGCAGTGGAAGCAGATCCAGTAACAACTTTCAAAAGGGAAATGGATAAATACTTAAGGGGGGTGGCATTTACAGGGCTATGGGGAAGAGCAGGGGAGTGGGACTAATTTGATAGTACTTTCAAAGAGCCAGCACAGGCACAATGGGCCGAATGGCCTCCTCCTGTGCTGTATCATTCTAGGATTCCATAAGGAATCACCTTCAGTAAATATTTACAGATTGTTCCACAGAGCAACTTCATATATTGTATCAACTGGAACCCGATTGATAGATACCCAGGAAGCAGCAATGGAACCGATGAAATGTATTTCTATCTGCAGCCTGGGCTTCTTTCCTGGAGGAAAACAGAAGTGTATGATGCACTCAAGCATTCATTTGATTAAATGCTGGTTAATCATCAGTTTATCTTGGGTCCTTGTACTACAGGAAACATTACTATCAAGACTGCCTAAATTGCTCTGAATGAGGCATGTATCTTGCAGCTACACATGCAAGCTTGACTCAAATGGTAGCAGTCAGAAGATCATGGGTTCCAGCTCCGCACAATGGACTTCATCACAATCTCAGCTGACACTTCAATGCAGTAGAGAGTGCTGCATGATCAGATTTCAGATGAAACGTTAATAGATTCCTTGGTAGCATCACTGCCAACATTTATCCCTCAACCAACACCAACAAAAACATATTCACTACTCATTTAGCCAACTGCCGTTTGTGGAAAAATTGACTGGGAATTGGGAAGTCCTGAGGTCATGAAAGGTATATAAATGCAAATTCTTGCTAACATTGTAGAAACATTCCAGTCGATGGTGTCAAGCTTCTTAAGAGTTGTTGTGGCTGCACCCAGTCAGGTGGTGAGCATTCCAACACACTACTGACTTGAGCCTTGTGGATGACGCAGAGGCTTTGAGAGATCAGATGAACCACATGTCACAAAGCACCCTGACCTTGTAGCCATGTTGTTGATATGGCTGGTCCAATTACACTTCTGGTGAACAACAACCCCCAGGATGTTGATGGTGGGGAGTTTCCAATGGTGGAACAATTGAAGGCCAGGAGGAGGTGGCTATGCTTCCTCTTGTTGGAGAAGCATTACTTGGCACTTGCGTAGCATGAATGTTTCCTGCCACTTGTCAGCCCAAGCCGAGGTGTTAAATGTTCTGCTGTAGGCTGGCACGGGCGGCTTCATTATCAGAGCAGTTCCAAATCTCAACACTGTAGAATTATAAGCAAACAGCCCCACACCTGACTTTATAAAAGGATGTAAAGTCATCAATGAAGCAGCTGATGATATAACCCAAAGATACTTCCGTGAGAAACTCCTGCTGCGATGCCCTGGGGCTTCCAGCAACCAGGACCATCTTCCTTCGTCAGTTGAGAATGCAATCACTGAAGGCTGACTGCCAAAGATCCGAGTTCTGCTCAGGTTCCTTGGTGCCATACGAGGTCAAATGCTGCCTTCATAAGAGGGCAGTTAATCTCAGCAGTCTTCTGCCATTCAGCTCTTGCATCTAATTCAGGATCAAGGCCGAGTAGTGCTGGTGGAACCTGAACGGAGTGTCAGCAAGCAGGATATTTTGAGTAGGTGTCAGTTAGTGGCACTTGTGTCCTTTCATTACTTGGCTGATGACTAGGAGGTGCCCAATAGTACAAATTTAACTGGGCAATTACTCGACATTTTGTGGCTAGGATGTACTTTGACACCTACCCAGTAATGTGGAAAATTGTCCATGTCATAGCTGCACTGGAAGAACTTGGCGAGTGTGGCCATGGCCCTTTATGGAGTGCAGGTATTTAGGACAGTTGTCACAGAAACATAGAAGTTAGGAGCAGGAGTAGGCCAGTCAGCCCCTCGAGCCTGCTCCGCCATTTAATGAGATCATGGCCGATCATCCAAATTCAGTACCCTGTCCCTGCTTTCTCCCCATATCCCTTGATCCCTTCAGCCTTAAGAAATATATCTAACTCCTTCTTGAATATATTTAATGAATTGGCCTCAACTGCCTTCTGTGGTAGAGAATTCCACAGGTTCACCACTCTCTGGGTGAAGAAATTCCTCCTCATCTCAGTCCTAAATGGCTTACCCCTTATCCTTAGACTGTGACCCCTGGTTCTGGACTCCCCCGCCATTGGAAACATCCTTCCTGCATCTAGTCTGTCTAGTCCTGTTAGAATGTTGTAAGTTTCAATGAGATCCCCTCTCATTCTTCTAAACTCTAGCGAATACAAGCCCAATCGTCCCAATCTCTCGTCATACGTCATTCCTGCCATCACAGGCATCAGTCTGGTGAATCTTCACTGCACTCCCTCCATGGCAAGAACATCCTTCCTCAGATAAGGCAACCAAAACTACACACAATACTCAAGGTGTGGTCTCACCAAGGCCCTGTACAACTGCAGCAAGACATCCTTGCTCCTGTAATCTAATCCTCTCGCTATGAAGGCCAACATACCATTTGCCTTCTTCACCACCTGCTGCACCTGCATGCTTACCTTCAGCGACTGGTGCACAAGGACACCCAGGTCTCGTTGCACTTCCCCTTTTCCCAATCTATTGCCGTTCAGATAGTGATCTGCCTTCCTGTTTTTGCCACCAAAGTGGATAACCTCACATTTATCCACATTATACTGCATCTGCCAACTTGTCCAAATCATACTGGAGTTTCTCTGCATCCTCCTCACAACACACACGCCCACCCAGCTTTGTGTCGTCTGCAAACTTGGAGATATTACATCTAGTTCCCTCGTCTAGATCATTAATATATATTGTGAATAACTGGGGTCCTAGCACCGATCCCTGTGGTACCCCACGAGTCACTGCCTGCCACTCGGAAAAAGACCCGTTTATTCCAACTCTTTGCTTCCTGTCTGCCAACCAGTTCTCTATCCAAGTCAGTACCTTACCCCCAATCCCATGTGCTTTAACTTTGCACGCTAATCTCTTATGCGGGACCTTATCGAAAGCCTTCTGAAAGTCCAAAAACACCACATCCACTGGTTCTCCCTTATCTATCCTACCAGTTACATCCTCAAAAAATTCCAGTGGATTAGTCAAGCATGATTTACCTTTTGTAAATCCATGTTGACTTTGTCCGATCCTGTCACTGTTTTCCAAGTGCTCTGCTATTACATCTTTTATAATGGACTCTAGCATTTTCCCCACTACTGATGTCAGGCTTACCGGTCTATAATTCCCCGTTTTTTCTCTACCACCTTTTTTAAATAGTGGGGTTACATTAACTACCCTCCAATCCATGGGAACTGTTCGAGTCTGTAGAATTTTGGAAGATGACCAGCAATGCATCTACTATTTCTAGGGCCACTTCCTTAAGTACCCTAGGATGTAGATTATCAGGCCCTGGGGATTTATCGGCCTTCAATCCCGTCAATTTCCCTAACACCATTTCCCTACAAATACTGATTTCATTCAGTTCTTCCCTCTCATTGGACCCTATGTTCCCTGACATCTCTGGGAGGTTATTTGTGTCCTCCTTTGTGAAGACAGAACCAAAGTATGTATGTAATTGGTCTGCCATTTCTTTGTTCCCCATTATAAATTCCCCCGATTCTGACTGCAAGGGACCTACGCTTGACTTCACCAATCTTTTTCTCTTCACATATCTATAGAAGCTTTTACAGTCAGTTTTTATGTTCCCTACAAGCTTACTCTCACTATTTTCCCCCTCTTAATTAATCCCTTTGTCATCCTTTGCTGAATCCAAAACTGCTCCCAATCCTCAGGTTTGCTGCTTTTTCTGGCCAATTTATATGTCCGCTCCTTGGATCTTATGCTATCCCTAATTTCCCTTGTTAGCCACGGTGGAGTCACCTTTTTTGTTTTATTTTTATGCCAAACAGGGATGAACAAATTCTGTAGTTCATCCATGCGATCTTTAAATGTTTGCCATTGCCTATCCACCGTCAACCCTTTAAGTAACATTCCCCAATCCATCCTAGCCAATTCGCGCCTCATACCATCGTAGTTTCCTTTATTTAAATTCAGACCCCTTAGTCTTTGTTGTGTCCAGTGCAATCAGATTAGTTAATACCACATCGACTGAATCAAATTGTCTGGACACTGGCACTCATCGTGACCTTGGGAGGGGTCAAGTGGAATCGTCCAAACTATTTTGGCTGTCGTCACTGGTCAACACATCAACCTTGACCCCATGTGCTGAGCTCAGCCATAGTTGAGGATTGGTGTCGTTTCATGCCCGATGGTCCACCACCATTCTCAATTACATTTCCTGCGGCTACAAAGCTTTGCTCGGATCTCTTGGTTGTGTGATAACTCAGTTCTATCTACAGTCTGTTACTTTGTGTGATTAGCTTGGGAATAGTGTGGGTAAATATAATTAGGACAACTGCTTGCATAGAGGGTAAATACCAACACGGACTGGTTGAGCCAAATTGCCCATTTCCATTTTGCAACTTGTATGTATTTCAATGCAGGCACGTAGCATCACTGGGTTGGTGCCTCACTCTCAAGTACACCTAGTGCTGCTCCATGTTTCTTCATTCACCATTAAACCAGGGTCGGTCTCCCAGCTTTATGGTGATGAAGGAGTGAGAGATGTCCCAGGCCACAAGGTTACACATTGTGGTGGTATAAAATTCTATGTTGCTGATGGTTCACAGCACGAGATGGATGCCTCGTTTTGGGCTACTAGATCGGTCCCTGTTTTTCAACATCTTGCTCACTTGAGTTATATGGTCTTGATAATCAATCGAATAAACTTAGTAATCCTTCTCACCTTACTGTGATAGTATTCTCAACTCTGGGTCAGAGGTTGTGGGTTTAAGCCCCCATCGGGATTCCAATGTCCAATACTACAATGCAATATTGACGGAGTATTGCACTGTTACAGGTGACGTCGTTCAAGAGACACTGGGTTCCTGCCTACCTCATTAAATATCCCAGAGTACTATTCAAAAAGAGCAGAATGTTCCAGCTATTCTTCTCAACCTATACCATTGTAAAAAAAAAATGAACTGCGCATCCATTTAATTAAGGTTTGTGGGATGTCACTGGTGCAGAATGGCTGCCACAGAGACTTGGCCAACAGTCAGTGCTCTATAAAAAGTAACTGTGATGAGACACTGATGCAATAAAGCACTGTAGAGGTGCAAGTAACTTACTTTTCAAACCATGTATCCTCTATTTATGATGCGGAGATGCCGGTGTTGGACTGGGGTGGACAAAAAGTGCAACCTCTCAATTTTGTCCTCTATTTATCCCAGTCTTAAAGATCGAATGCAAGTTACTGCTGGTTAACAAGAGTAAAATCCAATTATCACTCTTTCCAGCAAAGCACCAAAACCAAATTAACTTTTTGGCTCCTCAAACAATGGCAAGTGATTTTCAACTGCTCGCGCCCATTCATGCCTGAAAAACATGTGAGCAGCAGTGGAAGAATCTGGGATGGGGGTAAACATCTTGGATGTGCCTCGGAGCTTAAGGGCCACCTGATGCTATTATCAGGCGGCCCTGTAAACAGTGTACATCACAGCCACCAGAAACAGGTGGGATACTGATTAGTTACACAAATCGAGGTCCTCTGCTCGTTGGGGGATGTCTATTTGCAATTTTCCAGGTATAAACAGGAGCAGCATTCACCACGCACGCACTGCCCATTTATACCAGGTGACAAGGGGCCTTCCCAGCGGTCTTTAAAAGGGGCCGCTGGAGGCCACTCCAGAAACAGCGGCCTGGAAGTTGTGGGAAATTTTTGTGGAGCCAGGAGGAACTGGAATATCCTTATGGCCCCACAAGAATACTGCGGCCCACTGCTAGCCACTCTTCTTGAACGACTGACCTAGTGGTTTGGCTGGTTGCTGGATTTTCTGCCCCCCTGGAGTAGCCAGCTGCCCACTAGCTCGTTGAGCACTCGGCATGTTGTACGAATTATGCTGATGATGCCCAAACCTGAATGAATGTAATTTTTAACCTGCTCAAACCAATAAGTTAATTTCTTTTAATCCAAAGTTGTATTAAAGCAACCTGTTCATTGAATGTTTTAAGCACTAAATTCCTTAGCTTTTACAGTTGCTTAATTCAAATTAGTAATTAATTCAATGTTTAGTGCAATAAATGATAAGTAAATTGCAATATCTGGACTATCCAAATAGTTCGATATCACCCAAATCATCCTTTATGGAAACACTATCCTTTAAAACTTATTTGTGCAATTTTGAGACAAAGATGCATTCCACTTTCAATAGAAAAATGTAAATTTTCTGCACAGAAGTATCAGAAGAGATAACATTTTTGTTGACTCATTTTCAGTATCTCTGGAGAAGTGGGATTAAAGGTTACAGAGGTACTTAACAACAGTGCTTGATTTTTTTTTCCCCCCAGGGAGGTGGGGGAAGAAAATCTGTGTTCCCTAAAGTAGTGATTAACGGTGTTGTAAACTTTGCAACAGAATAACTGGATACGGGCTCTGGATGGTAATTTTTTTTATGTTATGAGTGCAGAACTGCCTAATTAGAATTTATCTCTGAATACAATCTGTTGAACAGTAAACTGAATTAAACCACAGATTTGAAAAGCACCTTTGGCAAAACCAAATTTTTTTTTTAAATAGCTAATTGTGATACTATTACATGACACTTTTCTCGAACATTTGATACTTTATCTGCACTCTGGTATACCAATATAAATATAGATTGAAAGGGAGAAAAACTTGGGGGGGGGGGGGGGGGGGGGGGCAAGAGCTGCAAGAGGATAAAGTTGAATGCTGCAATTTAATCCTGTCTTTTGAACCAGTTTGTGGTAGTCTGGTGTTATCAAATCTTTCATTTGGTTACAGCTCGCAGCTCATCCCAGGCATCTTGTTCTCTATAATGGACCCTGTTGCATTTGTCACTGTCCTTTTTTGAAACAGATTACAAGTTGCGCATTATTAATCATAGCTTTTTTTTTTAAATGCAGACTTTTCTCATTCCAATGAAGTTTTCTCTTAAATCAATTACAAACCAGAAAATTTGTATCTTCATTTCAGCGACAGCCATCAAAGTAGAAATCAATTGGAAAAGTCGAACCATTTACAGATTTGTAAAACCACATTCCTGCTTGTCCCCAATGGAAGAACTAAAATTAAAAATAGTGGATGCATTGGTTGTCATCTTCCAAAATTCTATAGATTATGGAACAGTTCCTGCAGATTGGAGGGTGGCAAATGTAACCCCACTATCTAAAAAAAGGAGGAGAGAAAACAGGGAACTACAGACCAGTTAGCCGAACATCAGTAGTAGGGAAAATGCTAGAGTCTATTATAAAGGTGTGATAACAGGACACTTAGAAAATATCAACGGGATTAGTCAAAGTCAACGTGGATTTATGAAAGGGAAATCGTGTTTGACAAACCTACTGGAGTTTTTTGAGGATGTAACTGGTAGAATAGATAAGCGAGAACCAGTGGATGTGGTGTATTTGGATTTCAGAAGGCCTTTGATAAAGTCCCACATAAGAGGTTAGTGTACAAAATTAAAGCACATGGGATGGGGGGGTTAATATACTGGCATGGATTGAAAATTGATTAACAGACAGGAAACAGAGAGTAGGAATAAATGGGCCTTTTTCGGGGTGGCAGGCGGTGATTAGTGGGGTACCGCAGGGATCAGTGCTTGGGCCCCAGCTATTCACAATATATATCAATGATTTGGATGAGGGAACCAAATGTAATATTTCCAAGTTTGCTGACGACACGAAACTAGGTGGGATTGTGAGTTGTAAGGAGGATGCAAAGAGGCTTCAAGGCGATTTAGACAAGTTGAGTGAGTGGGCAAATACATGGCAGATGCAGTATAACGTGAATAAATGTGAAGTTATCCACTTCGGTAGGAGAAAGAAAGGTAGAGAATTATTTAAATGGTGACAGATTGGGAAATGTTGATGTACAAAAGGACCTGGGTGTCCTTGTACACCAGTCACTGAAAGCAAACATGCAGGTGCAGCAAGCAGTTAGGAAGGCAAATTGTATGTTGGCCTTCATTGCAAGAGGATCGGAGTACAGGAGCAAGGATGTCTTACTACAGTGGTACAGGGCCTTGGTGAGACCACACCTGGAGTACTGTGTGCAGTTTTGGTCTCCTCACCCAAGAAAGGATATACTTGCCATAGAGGGAGTGCAGCGAAGGCTCACCAGACTGATTCCTGGATGGCAGAACTGTCGTATGAGGAGAGATTGGGTCGACTAGGCCTGTATTCACTAGAGTTTAGAAGAATGAGAGGGGTTCTCATTGAAACGTACAAAATTCTGACAGGGCTAGACAGACTGGATGCGGGGAGGATGTGTCCCCTGGCTGGGGGCTCTAGAACGAGGGGTCACAGTCTCAGGATACGGGGTAGGACATTTAGGACTGAGATGAGGAGAAATTTCTTCACTCAGAGAGTGGTGAACCTGTGGAATTCTCTACCACAGAAGGCTGTGGAGGCCAAGTCACTGAATATATTTAAGAAGGAGATAGATAGATTTCTAGACACAAAAGGCATCAAGGGGTATGGGGAAGAGAGCTTGAATATGGTATTGAAATAGAGGATCAGCCATGATCTAATTAAATGGCGGAGCAGGCGCGAAGGGCCGAATGGCCTACTCCTGCTCCTATGTTTCTAAAACGAGAAGCACAACTGCACCTGGTCCACAGCAAACCACAAATGTAATGACCTTCTTACATTACAAAAAAAAACCTGATGGCTACAATTGCACTAGACCAGCGTTTCCCAACCTGTGGTCCGCGGACCACCAGTGGTCTGCGAGGGTACTGCAGGCGGTCCGTGAAAAAAAATGTAAGTTTCACTCCCATCAGCTATAGGCTGTTAAAAAAAACTTTAAACGGCTGGTGGTCCGCAGAAGCTTTTGATGACGATGTAGTGGTCCGCATGAAGGAAAAGGTTGGGAACCGCTGCACTAGACAGGCAGTCATACCTGGCATCAATATGAACCTGGTATAACCATTTCAGGACATGTTATCATCAATCTGTACTTTGAACTTAGGCAAAGTGAATCTATATGCATGTTTGCACCCCACCCCGCCAGTCTCAACAAGATGATATGGTAGTTAGTATAAAATGAACAAACATTTGCAAATGTTGCCCATTTTCTACTAAAAAGGTCATCTCTTTTACTGATTTCTAACTCAATCCTCAATAAAATGTTAACACTCCCATTTATAAACAGTAGATGATCAACTTGATGAAAAACTTAAGGATTCTACTTGGCGCCATTAAAATTACCAATCTTCACATATAGATGCACTCTCCTAGGGTGAGTTCCAAGCAACATCAAACAATTCAAAAATTACATTACAAACTCTGAAAATACTATGATAAACAGACCTTTGAATGTCCAATTTGTAATTCACCTAACATAAATGTTAAAGTTTATTACTCGAGCAAGAGATTATCACAGAACACCCACCATATGGGTCACGAAGCAACATTTACAATACTAAACTCCTCAGCTACAACTGAAGATACAAGATTCTCCAACAATTTGTACTGCACCAATGCTAGTTCAGTAAATAGTCTAAATAAAAAAAGTACTTGACCAGCAAATGAACAAAGAAACTAAAATTATTTTACATATGGACAGTTTCCAATGCAAATTTGTACTTCTCTAAACAAGTCATCAGAAATTCTGGCTGGCCCAAATGTTGGAAGGTTCATGGCTAAACTTATAATTTTCAATTAGCATTAATTGAGAACACTTGGTTGGAACTTCATTTTTTATAAACCCCAAGAAGTACAAAATACAGGCATTTTTATTGAGAAAGCACTGCTGAACTGTTAGAGACCTACTGCAGAACTTAAAATCTTGAGGCGGAAGTTAGTTTCCTTTGCCCGAAACTACAAATTCAGATGTGAAATGGACCTGAACATGTGGTAAACACACTTTATTCTAGCATCTCTCACCAAGTTACAAATTTGCACCCCACCCCCGCTAAGAATCTGATGGAAAGCTCCCAGAGACAAAAACCCTGGCATAAACACAGCCGTCCTGCAAGTTTTGTTGAGGGCCAAATCAGAGCAGTATTGCTAAAATAACCATCTTAACTGAAACCTGTTGCTGAAGCTCTCATCCATGCATTTATTTCCTCCAAATTTGATTATTCCAATGCTTTCCAGGCCCATCTCCCAAAAACTCTGCTGCCTGTATCCTCTCCTGCACCAAGTCTGTGTGGAGTTTGCACATTCTCCCCGTGTCTGCGTGGGTTTCCTCCGGGTGCTCCGGTTTCCTCCCACAGTCCAAAAATGTGTGGGTTAGGTTGATTTGGCAATGATAAATTGACCCTTAGTGTTAGGGGGGATTAAATATGTGGGGTTATGGGGATAGGATGGGATATGTTAGGGGGAATTAAATACGTGGGGTTACGGGGGTAGGGTGGGATATGTGTACTGTGGGGATTAAAGCAGGGACTGGGTACTGGATTTGGATGATCAGCCATGATCATATTGAATGGCGGAGCAGGCTCGACGGGCCGAATGGCCTACTCCTGCTCCTTGTTTCTATGTTTCTATGTAAGTCCTGCTCACACATCATCCCTGCCCTTGCTGACAGAACCTCACAGTCTCCCATAACTTCAAATTTTAAATCCTCATTCTTGTCTTTAAATCTTTTCATGGCCTCATTTCCCCCTACCCCCTCCCCCTGTAACCTCCTCCATCCCCCATCTCCAGTCCACTGATTCAGGCCTATTTCACATTCCCCAGCATCCCCCCACCCCACCATTACTAGCTGTGCCTTCACCTACCTCAGCCCCACACTCTGGAATTCCTTCCCTAAATCACTGCCGTCACCTTCCTTTAAATCCCTCCTTAAAGCCTAATTTTTTCACCAAGCTCTCATTCTTTGGCTCAGCGTCCTTCTTTTGATTATGTCTCAGTAAAGCGCCGAGGAATAATTTTGTACGTTAAAGTCACTGCATAAATGCAAGTTGTTGTAGTAATGGTGTTGTGGTAGTAAAGATTGACCATCAGCTTGTTGGTGACTAATGATTCTTGATCAAGGCACATGCAACAGTTACTAACAACTAAAACAGACTGGTAAACTCAAGCACTCTTCGTCCCACCAACAGTGATGGAAATTCAAGACTACTTCTACTTACTTGATACAAACAACATTTCAAATCAAGGTAACAACTCAAGCAATGCATCAGAGGGAAACATTCAATCTGCTGCAACAGTTAAAGGGCTGTCGGATACTGAGGTATTCTGGATCTTGAAACAGTGTTGTTAAAAAAGGTACAGTATGTAAACAGTTCTTCAAAAAATATTCGAACAATGTCAAAATGTATTCATTGTCAGCAACTCTAGCATCCTTTTAACCAAATGATCTGGAAGGAAGCTGGGAACGACACAACCTTATGCAGTCACTGAACTAGAGCAGGACAGCTAGTAGGCAGAAACAGACCACTGCAAACTACTTAACTCACCGGTTTTGAATATTGTACTTTAAATGTTACTCCTTTGGAATTGCAGTTTTCAAACTGCCGGATTTCTGATGGTGCATTGCAGTGCATTGCAATATTTGCAATTCTTTGCTCACATCAGTTGAAAGACTGCTCCTTTGAATATTTCCCAGACAATTCATATTTTAGATTAAATTTTGGCAACAAACACGTATTTATCAATTTAAGGCCTGTGTTTTAAACTCCTAGTAATCTGTTTTTCATCGTTACTTAGAGCAAGAATTGATCAGAATTTTGAAAGACTAAAGCAGTGGCTTGGTAACCTCATTAACCCCCACACCCCAGTTTTCTCCCCTCCATGCCTGAAAGATGCAGATTAAGACATAGTTCCAAGATAACAACTTGGACACAAAGAACACTCCCAGAAGCTTTGCATGCACAAGCAGAGGCAGCATGTTGGCAAGCATTTCAAATGTAGGACACAACACTGCCTATCCTTACTTCATAACACCACACATTCCAGGATGTAGCATTGGATAGTCAACAGAAGTAGGATTCCTTAGCTGATTCTTCCCCTCCCTCGGCCTGAGACAATGAAGCCAATTGTGATGCCCTAATCACTGCCCAACTGAGACCAGCAAACTCAACCAGGTGAGAACTCAAACCTGAAACCTTCCTGATCAGTATGGCTCAAGCAGTATATTGACCTACTAACCCGTAAGCAATCCCGTAACATTTTCAAAATACTAATTTAACTGGGGAGAATTAAAGAGAGTCTGCATATATGTTGCCACTCAACCAGCACTAAATCAGGGGTTGGAAAATATATGGAACCAAACAAGGCCATTCATTCCATCTACTGAGTCCACTCTTATGCATTTCTATGATTTTCTCCCAAACCCATGTTGCTTCAACCGACACTTAACACTCGAGAGAAGTTGCCATGACATTGGTTGGGTAATGCTGAAAGCAATTTGAGATGATGGATTAAGACAATCACCCAAGAAGCACATGGAATTTATCCTGAGGCATATTGATAAATACACCTAGTGACAGCACTGGATTATCTTCCAATAAATTAAATTATAAAATGCCCAATTTTAAGCTTACAAAATGAAGCCTAACATGAGGAATATGGTTACCACTTTCACCAAATCCAAAGGGCAGAAAAGAAACAGGTCACAGTGTTGTGCCTCTTAACAACCAAACCTTTCTAACATTTGTTTTGGTAAGAAAATAGGCAGTGAAACCCCACCGCCTCACTATTGTAACCCCACTATTTAAAAAAGGTGGTAGAGAGAAAACAGGGAATAATAGACCGGTAAGCCTGACATTGGTAGCGGGGAAAATGCTAGAGTCCATTATAAAAGATGTAATAGCAGAGCACTTGGAAAACAGTGACAGGATCGGACAAAGTCAACATGGATTTACAAAAGGTAAATCATGCTTGAATAGTCGACTGGAATTTTTTGAGGATGTAACTGGTAGAATAGATAAGGGAGAACCAGTGGATGTGGTGTATTTGGACTTTCAGAAGGCTTTCGATAAGGTCCCGCATAAGAGATTAGCGTGCAAAGTTAAAGCACATGGGATTGGGGGTAAGGTACTGACTTGGATAGAGAACTGGTTGGCAGACAGAAAGCAAAGAGTTGGAATAAACGGGTCTTTTTCCAAGTGGCAGGCAGTGACTAGTGGGGTACCGTAGGGATCGGTGCTAGGACCCCAGTTATTCACAATATATA
The DNA here is from genome assembly GCA_030390025.1 of Squalus acanthias. NCBI lineage: Eukaryota > Metazoa > Chordata > Chondrichthyes > Squaliformes > Squalidae > Squalus > Squalus acanthias. The sequence continues at coordinate 30,337,082 of CM059431.1, forward strand.
TTAATGATCTAGACGAGGGAACTAGATGTAATATCTCCAAGTTTGCAGACGACACAAAACTGGGTGGGCGTGTGTGCTGTGAGGAGGATGCAGAGAAACTCCAGTATGATTTGGACAGGTTGGGTGACTGGGCAGCTGCATGGCAAATGCAGTATAATGTGGATAAATGCGAGGTTATCCACTTTGGTGGTAAAAACAGGACGGCAGATTATCTGAACGGCAATAGATTGGGAAAAGGGGAAGTGCAACGAGACCTGGGTGTCCTTGTGCACCAGTCGCTGAAGGTAAGCATGCAGGTGCAGCAGGCGGTTAAGAAGGCAAATGGTATGTTGGCCTTCATAGCGAGAGGATTCGAGTACAAGAGCAAGGATGTCTTGCTGCAGTTGTACAGGGCCTTGGTGAGACCACACCTTGAGTATTGTGTGCAATTTTGGTCGCCTTATCTGAGGAAGGATGTTCTTGTCATGGAGGGAGCACGGTGGCATAGTGGTTAGCACTGTTGCCTCACAGCGCCAGGGACCTGGGTTCGAATCCGGCCTCGGGTGACTGTCTGTGTGGAGTTTGCACATTCTCCCCGTGTCTGCATGGGTTTCCTCCGGGTGCTCCGGTTTCCTCCCACAGTCCAAAGATGTGCGGGTTAGGTTGATTTGGCTATGATAAATTGACCCTTTGTGTTAGGGGGATTAAATACGTGGGGTTACGGGGATAGGGTGGGATATGTGTCGGTGCAGGCTCGATGGGCCAAAATGGCCTCTATCTGCACTGTGGGATTCTGTGAGTGCAGCGAAGATTCACCAGACTGATACCGGGGATGGCAGGAATGACATAGGAAGAGAGATTGGGTCGATTAGGCTTGTATTTGCTAGAGTTTAGAAGAATGAGAGGGGATCTCATTGAAACTTATAAAATTCGAACAGGCCTAGACAGACTAGATGCAGGAAGGCTGTTCCCGATGACGGGGGAGTCCAGAACCAGAGGTCACAGTCTAAGGATAAGGGGTAAGCCATTTAGGACTGAGATGAGGAGGAATTTCTTCACCCAGAGAGTGGTGAACCTGTGGAATTCTCTCCCACAGAAGGCAGTTCAGGCCAATTCATTAAATATATTCAAGAAGGAGTTAGATATATTTCTTAAGGCTAAAGGGATCAAGGGATATGGGGAGAAGGCAGGGACAGGGTACTGAATTTGGATGATCAGCCATGATCTCATTGAATGGCGGAGCAGGCTCGAGGGGCCGAATGGCCTACTCCTGCTCCTATCTTCTTTGTTTCTATGCCTCCCCATGCAGAGCTGGAAATTCTACAAGTGCTATTTCTGAATCATTCTGTGGTACAAAACTAAATTGCACCAACACTACAGACTTTCAACTTAAGACCTGACAATATGGGGTCACTTACTTTCCGAACAAAGCAAGTGTTGGATTAAGTTTTGTTGCCTAGGCCAGACAAGCAGTGGTAAATCTAACTTGGATAACAATTCAGCATTCATTAATGTAGTTCCCAATGAAATGCAGAGATCAATACAAGGCTTGAATTTTACCAAACTTGATCAACTAATGCTGACAGTTAGTTGTCACCCCTCCGAGACAAAATTTAATGAAAAGGAGGTTTCCTTGTGTTCACCAATATACAACACAACAGAATACTCACCACCTGTCAACAAGAGATTAATAGAACCTAAATTTGATACATTCCTCATAGAATTACAGGAGAACATACATCAAGATTCCAATTTTCAGATTTTTTAATATATAAAAAGATGTTAACAAGACACAGGGAGATAACTCAAGCACTCCAAAATGTGATTGACAGCATTAGAATTGAGATTAACCATGACAATACCAAATATGACCTGACACAAATGTGCCTAACAATCATGAATTTGTGGTCTTATTTCTATTATTTTTAAGTGATTGATCACAATAATAATGGTCACTAACACCTCTTGCAATGTAGTAAAGCAGTTAGCATTTTAGATAATTATGTTGCTGAATGAACGTCAAGTGAACACATTGCTGCATCAACACTAACTTGCATTTATATTAAAAAGAGTATTAGGAGAGGCTACAAAAAGATTGGTCATAGATATGGGTTAAGGAAGGGCTTAAAGGAGAAGAGGGAGGAGTGACAGGGGGGTTGAAGGGAGGGAATACCAGGGCATTTGGGCCTAAATGGCTGAAGGCACAGTTGCCAAGGGTGGGGTGAAGGCGGGATGCACAAAAGGCCCATCAGAGGAATAAAGAGTGCAAGGGTAGCTGGGGGGGGCTGAAGAGAGAGAATGACTTTTGTAGGGCTGGAGGAGGTTACAGAGATAGGGAGGGTCGACACCATGATGAGATTTAAACACGAGGTGGAGAGTTTTGAAACTGGACATGTTGGGGGACAGGGAGCCAATGTCGCTCAGCAAGGACAGTGACAATGGGCGAATGGGACTTGGTGCTGGATACAATTCGGGTAGCAGATAAGCTGACGTTTACTGTAGGTGGAGAATAGGAGGTTGGTTAGGACAACATTGGAAATCTGAAGATGACAAACGCACAGATGAGCGTTTCAACACAGATGGCTGAAGCAAGGACAGAGGCAGGTGATGACACGTAGGTGGATGTGGACTGTCTTTATGATGGAGGGGTTACTGGGTCGGAGACTCAGCTCAAGGTTGAACAGGGCATGGAAATTGCAGTCTGGTTCAGACAGACCAAAATGGCCAGGAAGGGGAACGGAATCGGTGCCTAGAGTACAGAGTTTGTGGTGGGGGCCGAAGACGCTGGTTCACTACCATGGAGAAAGTCCAAGCCCTTTGGAGAAGATCAATCAGTACATAACCGTTTGCAGCAGAAGAAGCTGCTCACCTGACTCATCTTGGAACTACCTTTCACCTGCACACACTGCCCCCACCCCCCTAATTGAATCAAAAATAAAAAGCATGTTTCTATAGACTTCTCAATGCCCAAATGCACTACGAAAACCACATTTTTAATTTTTTTTTTTTAAAAAGGACACAACACCTTATTGCATCTCAAAAATATCCCAAATCACTCCGCCTGCAACGAAGCCGAGTGACTTATGTAAGCGCTACAACCGATTTGTGTGCAGCAGAACCCCACAAACAACAACTGGATGAATGATCCATTAACCTATTTTTGGTGATAATGGAGGAAGGAGGAATGTTGGCCAGGACAATGGAAAAACTCCCTGCTCTTCTTCAAATAGTACTGTAGGATTTTATACATGCACTTCAAACACAGGAACTGCAAAGGGCACCTCAGTTCAACATCTCATGCAAAAGACAGCAACAATACAGGGCCAGCCTAGTTTATATGCTCAAGTCTTGAGTAGGATTTGAACCTTCAACCTTCTGACTCAGAGGCAAGAGTGGTGTAAACTGGCCAAGCAGATTATAAACTTTTGCCAGCTGGCTTTTAAATGAAGGATGTATACCCTACATTTTTCAACACTTCATCCATTTCTTAAAGAAACTTCATGTGAATCAAAAGGATTTTATTGTGTTATTACTGCAGCATAGTGACAAATAATTGGTCAAGTAGTCTAGCTGCTTGCAATCCTGATTTCAGAATGGTTAACTTGTCAACTTTGAAGAGATTTAGGCAAGGTCAGGACACCACACTATTGTGTTATGACATAGCAGTTTTAAGTTTCCAGAGAAAATTTGATGTTATACATGACACATTTCCCCAAGTTAGGTTTTATATTCACAAAAAAATACAAAACATATTCTGTCAGTTCACTTACCAAATTTAGGCAAATACTGTGAAGCAGTTTCAAGAAACGTAGAAGACACCTAGTATTTGCACTCACATTGGATCAACTCATCACAAAAGAACAAGTACAACTGGCTACGGATTACATCAATTCCAATGAGTCATTACCAAATTAAGAACCAACTTGTCAAGAGCCAAGAGCCCAGTTTGGGCTGGGTGGCCTATTACAGCGAGGTGGCAGATAGCACATTATTCTTTAACTTCTATTTGAATTCACTTTGAACACAATCAATCCCCACGATACAAGAAGCCACATAGCATCATAAATTTATTAATTTGTAAATTTATTTACCAGTATCATAGCAAGTGTCCTCCTGAGCAGTATGTAATGGAACCAACCAGGGAGCAGGCTATCTTGGATCTAGTACTGTGTAATGAGACAGAATTAATAAATGATCTCATAGTAAAGGATCCTCTAGGAAAGAGTGATCATAGCATGGTTGAATTTCAAATTCAGTTGGAGGGTGAAAGAATTGTATCTCAAACCAGTGTCCTGATCTTAAACAAAGGCAATTACAATGGCATGAGGGAAGAACTGGCTAAAGTGGACTGGAAAAATAAATTAAAGGGCAAGACAGTTGAAATGCAGTGGTGGACATTTAAGGAGATATTTCATAACTCAACAATATATTCCAGTGAGACAGAAAGATTTTAAGAGAAGGGAGCACCATCCGTGGCTAACTAAGGAAGTAAAGGATGGTATCAAATTGAAAGCGAAGGCATACAATGTTGCCAAGATTGGTGGGAGACCAGAGGATTGGGAAATTTTAAAAACCAGCAAAGGATGACGGGGAAAAAAATGAATTATGAGTGTAAACTGGCAAGAAATATCAAAACAGATAGTAAGAGCTTCTACAGGTATATGAAAAGGAAGAGAGTAATTAAAGTAAACGTTGGTCCCTTAGAGGATGAGACTGGGAATTAATAATGGAGAACGGGGAAATGGTAGAGACTCTGAACAAATATTTTGTATCTGTCTGCACAGTAGAAGACACTAACAACATCCCAATAATGGATAATCTAGGGGCCATAGGGAGGGGGGAACTAAAGACAATCACGATCACCAAGGAAAACGTACTTATTAAAATAATGGGACTAAAAGACGACAAGTTCCCTGGACCAGATGGCCTGCATCACAGGATCTTAAAAGAAGTGGCTGCAGAGATAGTGGATGCATTGGTTGCAATATACCAAAATTCCCTGGACTCTGGAGGTCCCAGCGGATTGGAAAACCGCAAATTTATCACCCCTATTTAAAAAAGGAGGGAGACAGAAAGCAGGAAACTATAGACCAGTTAGCCTAACATCTGTCGTTGGGAAAATGCTGGAGTCCTTCATTAAGGAAGCAGTAGCAGGGCATTTGGAAAATCATAATGCCGTCAAGCAGAGTCAGCATGGTTTTATGAAAGGGAAATCATGTTTAACAAATTTGCTGGAGTTCTTTGAGGATGTAACGGGCAGGGTGGACAAAGGTGAGCCAGTGGATGTGGTGTATTTGGATTTCCAGAAGGCATTCGATCAGGTGCCACATAAAAGGTTACTGCATAAGATAAGAGCTCACAGGGTTGGGGGGTAATATATTGGGCCGAAAATTGATCCCGGGACGCGAGAGTACGCACTGCGTACTCTCGCGTATTCCCACTCCAATTGCCGGTTTTCTGCATGCCCTGCGCATGCGCTGAAAACCGGCAATTGCTCTTCTGAAAAGGGGGCGGGTCCTGGGTGCATCGCGTGCGCGCTACAGGCTGCGCGCACGCTGTGCACTTCATGCTTTGGACGCGCAGGTAAGTAGGGAAGATTTTGGAAATGTAAAAAGGAGGAGTAAGACCCGCTTTTAAGAAGGTAAGTAGTGAATTAAGTATTTTTTTGAATTTTTTTTTTTTTTAAACAGGTATATCTTTTTTATAGACTTTAAAGACAGGTAAGTTTATTTTTATAACTTTTTAAAAGATTTTAAATTTTTTCAAAAATTTAATTTTTTATTTAAAATGGTTAATTGAATTAACTATACTTATTTTATTAATGTGATGGGGTTTTTTTTTAATTTAATTGAGGTTTAGCTGTTATTTTGGGGGGGTGTAAGATTCATAGATTTCACTGCCATGCTGTGAGACTTATGAATGGAAGATGGTGTGCTGCCATTGGCTCTAACTGAGTCACGTGATCCCACAGCTCGCACGAATTCACTACGCCGCTGGGATACGCAAGCCCAGCACAGCTGATGTCTGGAACATCAAGTTCGTGCGAGCTGGATCTGAAAAAGCATAAGCGAGGTGAGACATCGCGGGGAAGGCTTACCCCCGCGGGAACAGAGCGAGATCAATTTCTGGGCCATTAGCATGGATAGAGAATTGGCTAACTAACAGAAAGCAGAGTCGGGATAAATGGGTCACATTCCGGTTGGCAAACGGTAACTAGTGGGGTGCCACAGGGATTGGTGCTGGGGCCTCAACTATTTACAATCTACATTAATGGCTTGGATAAAGGGACCGAGTGTAATGTAGCCAAGTTTGCGGATGATACAAAGATGGGTGGGAAAGCAAGTTATGCAGAGGGCTCAAAGAACCTGCAAAGGGATTTCGACAGGCTAAGGTGAATGGGAAAACATTTGGCAGATGGAGTATAATGTGGGAAAGTGCGAGGTTATACACTTTGGCAGGAAAAATAAAAAAGCAAATTATTTAAATGGAGAGAGATTACAAAATGCTACAGTTCAGAGGGACCTGGGGGTCCTTGTGCATGAAACACAAAGTTAGCATGCAGGTACAGCAAGTAATCAAAAAGGCAAATGGAATGCTGGCCTTTATTGCAAGGGGGTTGGAGTATAAAAGCAGGGAAGTCCTGCTACAACTGTACAGGATATTGGTGAGACCACACCTTGAGTACTGTGTACAGTTTTGGTCTCCTTATTTAAGGATATACTTGCATTGGAGGCAGTTCAGAGACGATTCACTAGCTTAATTCCAGAGATGAGGGGGTTGACTTATGAAGAAAGGTTGAGCCTATACTCATTGGAATTTAGAAGAATGAGAGGTAATCTTATTGAAACATAAGATACTGAGGGGGCTTGACAAGGTAGATGCAGAGAGCATGTTTCCCCTCGTGGGGAAATCTAGAACTCGGGGGGCATAGTTTCAGAATAAAGGGTCGCCCTTGTAGAACTGAGATGAGGAGGAATTTCTTCTGAGGGTCGTAAATCTGTGGAATTCTCTGCCTCAGAGAGCCGTGGAGGCTGGGTCATTAAATACATTTAATGTGGAGATAGACAGATTTTTGCAAGATAAGGGAGTGAAGGGTTACAGGGAGCGGGCAGGGAAGTGGCTTTGAGCCCAAGATCAGCCATAATCTTATTGAATGGCAGAGCAGGATCGAGGGGCCAAGTGGCCTATTCCTGCTCCTATTTCTTATGTTATGAGCATAATTTATGTTTAACATAAAAAGCAGGAGGGCCAGAACACATCTTCTGCAGAACTCCACCAGTCATTATCCCACAGAGATTTCCCCCTCCACCATCACTTTCTGTGGTCTATGCCAAGCTAGCTTTCAATTCATTTTGCTAATGAGTTGGTTTTATGAGTCTTAATCATCTTTAAAATTTCACAGGAACCTTAAAATGAGGTACACGAGATAGCATGAATGTAGATGGATAAATCCTAACATCTCCATACATCTAAAAAGCAAGCATGGACAGCATTCTGTAAAATGTTCAACCATTTTCCCCAAAATGAGATGCAATTTCCATCACACCCCTTTTAAATACCAGAGTAACACTCCATGTCCTCATGGACTTTGCCACTGCACCAGATTTTACTCTTTTCGTTGTTATTTCCTTGATTCTTGTGTATATCCCTCTTGGCTCAGATGTTGTGTATACAATTCCTTGCATTTTCGCCCAAACATATATGCTTACTAAACTGTACATAAGATTCCTGTGCCAAGAAGATTTGTCCCAGAATTTATCCAGTCTTCAATGATGTTTTAACAAATTGGTCATTTACTCATCCTCTATAATTCCTTACCACTTACTCTAAAATCTACTAGAAAGGCACTGGGATTGCATAAAATCCTGAAAAGCAAGAGTTACCATCGACACACATCTTCCAACCAAAATGGTTCAGTTTTTCCTTTGCCAAAATTCAATTTTCATTAAGAAAGGAAGATACAGGATCAAACGATATGGACGGAAAGAAAGACAGAGACAATGAAAGGGAGCAAGATTTTTTTTAATTTGGTGCCACAATGTGAGAGCACCAACATTCACTGACAGGACGTGTGTTCTAATTCAGTCCTAAGATTGACTGAATTGAACTTTCCCCCCCCCCTCTGTAAGCTTTAAAGGGAGCCAGCGTGCAATAAGTTTGGCAGCTCAACCTAGTTCCTCACAGGTGACAAAAAACTTACAGAAAAAAAGGACCACTAATTGGCAATCTCAAGGATGGCACCATTGGAAATTTTGAAATCACCAAAGAGGCATTTTTCTGAAGCTGGGGGAATGAAAGAATATTATGTATCTGGCTTGTGCTTGCAGCTGACCTAGGAGTGGTTGATGCTGACTGGATATAAAGTAGATTTAAAAAGTGGAAGTGTTCCACTCCCCAACATCCCTGACCTTGATGAGCATAAAACATTTAACCAGACAAAAATAGAATATTTCATACAACCATGGCAAAATATCATAGTATTCTTTCAGTCTCTACTCCTTTTGAAAATAGCAAGACTTAAAACATTGTAGAATAGTAAATATTGATTTTGTAGTCTTGAAAGTGGGAAAAATCCTACTGTTCTATATCCAGATCAAAAGGACCACTGCGATACTAACTTGCAGAGTGCATTGCAGACAGACTGTACATTTCCAAGTTCTCAACATTGCAGTGTCAATCCCATATTTACTAGAGTCCTAAGCAAAAAAGAAAACTCAAGCTCCGTTCCATTCATTCAGTTTACTGAGTATGATGTAAACTTTACTGCATTCGTTTCTAGAAGGGACAGTCAAACATGTGGGAGTAATTATGACCACAGGCCACAGTCTGACAGCTATCTGGAGTCCAAGTGACACCCATGTGGTTGAATGTCAACACTAAAGATAATAAATACAAGTACAATTCTCAGCAACTAAATGCAATTATTTTCTCCATACTTGACAAGTTCTCAATAGTCACATAAAATTGTGAAGTAGTAACTTAAGTTTGTTTTGACTATTCAACTATTTCTAAAACTGAAAACCCATATGCTGAATTAAATTCGCTCATCAGGTTTGTCCAAATCAATAGTACAACTGAAACAGAAGCTTGCCCTAACTACATTTTTGTTTTAATGTTACGATCAACCTTTTTGATTGACTGATCAAATGTAACATTGCAAGATCTGGGTGTCCTCGTACATTAAACACAAAAAGTTAGCATGCAGGTACAGCAAACAATTAGGAAGGCAAATGGAATGTTGGCCCTTATTGCAAGGGGGATGGAGTATAAAAGTAGGGAAGTCTTGCTACAACTGTACAGGGTGTTGATGAGACCACACCTGGAGTACTGCGTACAGTTTTGGTCTCCTTATTTAAGAAGGGATATACTTGCATTGGAGGCAGCTCAGAGAAGGTTCACTAGGTTGATTCCCGAGATAAAGAGGTTGTCTTATGAAGAAAGGTTGAGCCTATACTCATTGGAGTTTAGAAGAATGAGAGGTGATCTTGTTGAAACATAGAAGATTCTGAGGGGGCTTGACAGGGTAGATGAAGGGAGGATGTTTCCCCTCGTGGGGGAATCTTGAACTAGGGGGCATAGTTTCAGAATAAGGGGTCGCCCATTTAAAACAGAGATGAGGAGGAATTTCTTCTCTCAGGGTCGGGAATCTTTGGAATTCTCTACCCCAGAGAGCTATAGAGGCGAAGTCATTGAAAATATTCAGGGCGGAGACAGACAGATATTTGAGCTACAGGGGAGTCAAGGGTTAAGGGGAGCGGGCAGGAAAGTGGAGCTAAGGCCAAGATCAGATCAGCCATGATCTTATTGAATGGCAGAGCACGCTCAAGGGGCCAAATGGCCTACTGCTGCTCCTATTTCTTATGTTCTTCAAAGCTAGTGGCATGTCTCAGAGATGCCACAGAATTGCTAGCATGAGGAAAAGCAGGAAATTTCACATTCAACAGGAAACATTCTTCAGAGGTGGAGTTACGTCATGTTGTGCAGGCAAAGCCAAGAAAGTTTTACCTACATCTGGCACCTGCTATACCTGACCACTCATGCTGGATGCCAACATTGGGTGCAAAGACAGAAAATGTTCCAATTTCCTGACCCTGGCATCCTTCACCTTAAAAACAAAACTACAGAATTTCAGAATGCTGGTTAGCCGATCGTCAATTTTCATTGAAGTTAATAAAAATGCACAACCTCTTTAAATATGCAGCCAGATTATTCTACACTGGTTCATAGACTCCACTGAAGTGCCAGCACCATTGAACTAAATGGAGCTACTCCAAAACTCTATCCTTTCTTCCCCCTCAGGTTTGCCAATCCTTGACTGGGCATTGTGGCAGTGATGAGCAATCTACTACAGGGAGAGGATGAGCAAAACTAACAGATAGATATCTTTCTATTTTGAGAATATATGGAGACACTACCTTCACAAGAGCCAAATAAATCTGAAGTCAACAACTGTGATTGATTTATTTACACAAGACTTTTTGCTTTAGTCTAAAAAGAGATCTGCATTTCTCGATTTTAGAACAATTATTCAAAATAGTAGACTTCAAACTGCAGAAGAGTGGAATTTAAATATGGTTAACCGAGATACTACAGGAGATGCAGAAAAATTACAGGCTGTTCAAAAAAGTAAGTTGGTTTAGCTTTCAAAATGATAAGCATCAGCTAATCAAAGCTAGAAATTATCACAAAAGAACATATTTTTAAAACCTATATTGTGTGACAGAATAACATTTTTAAAAGTTAGCCGCCATACAACTTTCTGATTAATAACTAAAAATTAGCCTTTTAATAGCAAGGGCGAAAACACTTGCGCATCAAAACCTGTTACCATTCTTGATCCTCAACGGCTACTGTTTATCGCAGGTACTGAAATGACAGGAATGCCATAAACGCGGCTATTCCACTATCTTGCTCTACAGTATTTTCCCCTGAACAATGTCAACCACTATATATTGAATTTAATATCTGCAGTAAGCATATCGGATTTAATGATCTAATTTTTGGCCAAGATGACCACCTTACAATTCAACACGTCCGACCGTAATTACTGAAAGAACACTATACTACACCGCATCGGATATTTCTTACTGAAAGTAAGGGGGGGGGGGGGGAGAAATAGAAATATGTGGACGAGCTCAAGTACGTCAAGCTCTAGGCCAGAGCAAAACACGAGCAAAACCAGGCCCCGATATCCAACAAACTCGACCCTTTTGGGAAAAACCCCATCAACCACACTTGGAATATCATTTTCAATCTCACTCTCCTTACACCGCCATCCCCCCGCTAAACCCCCAACACAAAAACACACACACAATCATAATCTCGCATCCACCGGAACCCAAAGAGCTTTTCCCACCTATTCCCCCCCGGGCACAGTGTCCAGGCAGGAGCAGGAACACTCTCTCAATCACCTAGAACAAAACGACAGCAGCGAAAAGCAGAACGAGTTTGGGGGGACGGGGGGACTCGGGGTGGTGGGGGGGGGGGAGGAAGAGAGAAAAAGCAAAAAAGCGGACACGCAATGAAGCCGCTCAGCCGAACCGCCACTGCGCTGACACCAACACTGCAAACTCGCACAACGTGTCCATCAATATACCGATTCTGCCTTCCAAAGAGGAAAAACCAGCAGAACAAAAAAAAAACATGGAAATGTTGCTGATATTTCTCCCCACTGTACTCACCCGTGCCAGAGCCCAGTCCGCACCGTACCGCTGCCGCCTACCCCCGGAACGCTTCAAAATGGCGCCAATTTGTCTCAGGCTGCACCAATGAACGAGAGCGACTGTGAGACGGGGCGGAGGGGAGGGGGGGGTCAGTGAGAGGGAATGGGAGGAGGAGGCGGGAGACACTGTCAACAGATAACTCAACTCCACCACACAGTGAAACCTCGCACACTGAGGGCAGAGAGAGAGAACAAGGCACGCCGCATGGTCACTGACACCAGTTACCGAGAGTCCTCAGAATGTGCATATTGCTTTTGGGAGGGGGCAGGAAGAAAGAGAGCGCACGGTCGGCAACAGACGTGCACTCTCTCGCTCTGTGTCATACTGCCAAATGCATCGGAATTAATAGGGAATTGTAGCACCACTTTGAGGGGTGGGGGGAATGAATCAATATAAAATCCTGAATATGAAAATAAAAAGTGGCCTGCCTACTAACGATGATAGTGCATACATTTTATTAGACAGTATTAATAAAAGTTTAGCAAAAAGAACTTTATGATCCGTACCAGTTTGCTGGAAAATTGAAGCAAGAGCATCTCCAAACGTCGAAAAGAAGGTATTACAAGCTTAAAAAAAACAGAGTACAGTGTTCCATTTGATACAAAAGCTAAAAAGTATTCTTGAGAGTTGAGATTTTGAATTTTGAGGTTGATCCAATGGATGATTCACATTCTGGAACTGACTCCAAAATCTTCATAGTTTGCAAGCATTGTTGGTTATAAGCTGGCAGCACGAACATACTTAGGCAGAAACAAAAGTGTATAGGTTATTTGTTGTAGAAACGGTTCTGAATTTGAACACGAGCAAAATATTAGCAGCGCAGTGATTGTTTATTACAATGTCAGAGAATCCTAGGTGTTCTTATCAGAATGATGGAATATTTGTTCCATTGTTAAAATGATACAAAGCATATGTTCAGAACATCATATCTAACTAGTAAAAAATCTGAATATTTCCTGTTTGTCACGCCTATTTCCTGTTGTCACACATTTGTGCCATGGGTAACACCGAGAAGTAACACTTAAAGTGTAAGTGATGCCTGCTTGCCTAAATAACAACAACAATTTGCATTTATATCGCACCTTTAACATAGGAAAACATCCCAAGGCGCTTCACAGGACCGTTATCAAATAAAATTTGGCACCGAGCCACATAAGGATTAGGACAGATGCTTGGTCAAAGAGGTAGGTTTTCAGGAACGTCTTAAAGGAGGAGAGAGGCAGCGAGGTTTAGGAAGGGAATTCTAGAGCTTTGGGCCTAGGCAGCTGAAGGCACACCCGCCAATAATGAAGTGATTAAAATACGCCGGAGACCAAAATTGGAGGAGTGCAGAGATCTCAAAGATTTATAGGGTTGGAGGAGGTTACAGAGACAGGGAAGGGCGAGGCCATGGAGGGATTTGAAGACCAGGATGAGAATTTTAAAATCAAGGTGTTGCCGGACTGGGAGACAATGTTGGTCAGCGAACACGGGTGATGGGTGAACGGGACTTGGTGTGAGTTAGGATATGGGCGGCAGAGTTTTGGATGAGCTCAAGTTTACGGAGGGTGCAAGGTGGGAGGCTGGTTCGGAGAGAACTGTAATAATCAAGTCTGGAGGTAACAAAAGCATGGAGGAGGATTTCAGCAACAGATGATGCAGCTGAGGCGGGGCAGAGTTGGACCATGTTACGGAGGTGGAAGTCGGTGGTCTTGATGATGGTGCGGACATGTGCAGCTCAACTAAGGGTCAAGTACGACACCAAGGCTGCGAATGGTCTGGTTCGGCCTCAGGCAGTTGCCAGGGAGAGGGATGGAGTTGGTAGCTAGGTAAGTTTGTGGTGAGGACCAAAGACAATGGCTTTGGTCTTCCCAATATTTATTTGGAGGAAATTTCATCTCATCCAGTACTGGATGTTGGACTCGCAGTATGATAACTCAGAGGCAGTGAACGGGTCAAGAGGGGTGGTGGGGAGGTAAAACACGGGTGTCGTCAGCGTACATGCGAAATCTGATGTTATGTTTTTGATGATGTCGCCGAGGGGCAGCATGTAGATGAGAAATAGGAGGGGACCAAGGATAGATTCTTGGGTGATTCCAGAGGTAACGGTGCGGGAGCGGGAAGAGAAGCCATTGCAGGTGATTATCTGGCTACGACCGGATAGATAGGTGTGCAATCAGGCGAGGGCAGTCCCACCCAGATGGACGATAGAGGAGAGCTGTTGGTGGAGTGGTCAACTGTGTCAAAGGTTGCAGACAGGTCAAGAAAGATGAGGGATAGTTTACCACGGTCACAGTCACATAGGATGTTATTTTTGACTTTGATAAGGGCCATTTCAGTACTGTGGTAGGGCGGAAATCTGATTGGAGGGATTCAAACATAGAGTTGCGGGAAAGATGGACAGGGATCTGGGAGGCGACAACATGTTCACACAACAACAGTGAGGACATTTCAGAAATAATTAATTGGCTGTGAAGCACTTTGGGATGTCTTAAGTTCATGAAAGATACTACACAAGTGCAATCTTTCATTTCATTTTGTATTTTTTAATAGACAACACTAACACTTAATATTAAGTCTTCCTGCCACTCGTGGTGCTATGGCACAAGTCACCCAAGCTATCTGGCCATTTTAGCGTATTAAAACGAACACCTGCTATTCTTATTTCCTCCAGAGGTGGTGTTGGAACCTTTTTAAAAATGACAAGAATGCCTGTGATGATGGTACTGTAACCTCTCTCAGCCTGTTACAACAAACACAGCTAAATGACATACCATTTCCGCCAACTAATCCTGAGCAAGGCCATAGGAGATTCACTAGTAACATTCATTTTCTTGCAACTGTGTGCGCTTCCCATTTATTTTATTCATTCTCGGGATGTTGTCATCACTTGCAAGGCTGGCATTTATTGCTAGTTGCTCTGAGAAGGAGATGGTGGGCCACCTTCTTGAACTGCTGCAAAATCCTCTGTAGCGCTTTTATACAAATGAGTGACTTGCTCGGCCACTTCAGAGGGCAGTTAAGTGTCAACCACATTTGTGTGGAACTGAGTCACATATAAGCCAGACTGGGTAAGGATCAATGATCCTTTTGAGCTGCGCGGCTGCACAGCGCTCCAGGGAACCTGCACAACCGGCTTGCTGGCTTTTCAATGTAAAAACTGCTATAGCACAGTATTTTGAATGGCCCATGCAGCCCCTTAAAGGGGCCGCGCTGGGCCAAAAAAAATTACAGGGAACATTGGTAAGGATGGCAACTTTCCTTTCCAAAAGGACAGTAGTGAAGCAGTTGGGTTTTTAAGACAATCTGATAGCTTCATGGTCACTTTTTTACTGGTACCAGCTTTTTATTTCTAGATTTTTTTGAACTGAAATTCAAATTGTCAATCTGCCATGGTGGAATATGAACTCATGTTCTCTCGGTTAGTCCAGGCCTATGGATTACTAGTCCAGTAACAAACACCTGCTATGACGAAAGGTAATCAACTTGAAACGTTAACTCTGTTTGTCTCTCCACAAATGCTGCCTGACCTGCTGAATATTTCCAGCATTTTCTGTTTTTATTTCAGATTTCCAGCATCCGCAGTATTTTGCTTTTGCACCTGCTATTCTTACTTCCTATTGTCACACTCACTGTGTTACAATTTTATCACAACCTGTGACACTTGGTAATGTCTGAAGTAATGCCTGGTGCTATTATTTTTAATCAGTAAGCTGTAAGGCCTACTAACATTACCATTCCAATTACCTGTCATTACCTTCCAGTCCTTCCTCCACTACTGGCCCTATTGTACCTCTGAATCTCTAGCTCCCAGCTATGTAATGGAATTCATCATATGGGAGACAAGCCACCACCATAGCTGACTTTAATTTATTTATTTACTGCCTGTATTTATTTATTTAATTTTCCTGATTTTTGTGTTCCATTGTCAACTTTGTTCAATTATTTTTTTGATGCCAGTATTTCATTCATTTTGACTATGTGCCCCAACTGACTTTATTTATTTAATTCATTTGCTGATACTATAAATTTCATTAATTTTTTTGACTATGTGCGCCATTGCCAAATTTATTTCTTTTTGTCACTATTTATATCATCATTTTCAACAACAATATACATTTATATAGCACCTTTAACACAGAAAAATGTCCAATGCGCTTCACAGACTTCAGACAAAAATGAAGGAGATATTAGGAGGGGTGATCAAAACCTTGGTCAAAGAGATGGGCTTTAAGTAGAGTGTTAAAGGAGAAGATAGTGGGGAGGCAGAGAGGTTTAAGGAGGGAATTCCAGAGCATAGGGCTTCGACGGCTGATGACACGGTTGTCAATGGTGGGGTGAAGGAAGGGGAATACAAAAGAGACCAGAGCTGGAGGAACACAGTGTTCTAGGAGGGGTGTAGGATTGCAGGAGGTTACAGAGAAAAGGAGGGGTGACTCCATGAAGGCATATAAACACGACAATGAGAATTTTACATTGGAAGCATTGGAGGACCACGAGCCAATGTAGGTTAGCAAGGACAAGAGTGATGGTTGAGCAGGACTTGGTGTGAGATAGGATTTGGAAAGCAAGAGTTTTGGATGAGCTGACGTTTATGGAGGGTGGAGGGTAGGGGGCCGGCCAACAGAGCATTGGAATAGTTGAGTCTGGAGGTAACAAAGGCATAATGAAGGTTTCAGCTGAAGATGGGCTGAGGCAGAGGCAAGTAATTACGGAGATGGAAGTAGGCAGTCTTTGTGATGGAGAGGATATGGGATCAGAAGCTCAGCTCAAGGTCAACTAGGACGCCCATGTTGCAGGCATTCTGGTTCAACCTGAGACAGTGGACAGGTAGGGGCATGGAATTGGTGATGAGGGTATAGAATTTGTGGCAATGGCCAAGGATGATGGCTTTGGTATTTCCAATGTTTAACTGGAGGAAACTGCAGCTCATCAAGGCTGGATGTCGGACAAAATCTGACAACACTGAGGCAGTGGAGTGGTCGAGACAGATCATTCAGAGGTAGAGTTGGTATACATGTGGAAGCTGACTCCATGTCTTCGGATGATTTAATCAAGCGGCAGCATCTAGATGAGGAAGATGAATGGCCTAGTTTAATTTTAAGGTTATGCCCCCTTGTTATGGACACCCCCACCAGAGGAAATAGTATCTCTCTACCTACCCTATCAACAAATTTAATCATCTTGAACACCTCAATTAGTTCACCCCTTAATCTTCTGTACTGAAGGGAATACAAGCTTGGCTACAGCTGGATACATAAGAGTGGAAGCAAGTGAGGGTAGTCCCACTGAGCTGGACAATGGAGGAGTTGCATTGGAAGAGGCTGGTGTGGTTGACCATGTCAAAGGCTGGAGAGAGGTCTGCAATAACCTCTACTGTTTTAAAACAGCGAATCCTCCCACTCACAATGAGCACTGTCATGGAATTTCTGCAATGTCACATATTTCTTCTTGTATCTATTACAATGTTGCATTTACTGTGCATTTTGTCCATTACAGTCCAGATATCACACTTTATTAGAAATGCAAAATAATCTTCAAAAATAAAATAAAGTTGGCTCATGTCCTGGAACCTTAAATTTACAAGCTTTTTCCATTCTGCAAAGTTTCCTCACCAAACTCTGACCTGAACTGTATTTAACAGCAATAAATAATTGTAAAGGAAGACAGCTCCACCAATAGTACATCTATAATATATTTAATATAAATATATATTTAACAGTCCAGCAGGAATACAGAAAAAGTATTATTTTGAGCAACCATTCAAACTGTGATTGGAAAGAAGTAGAGCAAAGAAAACTTTTTTTTTTACATTTTCAGCACTTTACTGTCCTAAGTCTAGGTTCTCTGTTGCCTCATATAGTGACCTCCTCTCATCATATTCTAAATGCTAGTCAATAGGAAGTGCACGATGTATGTGAAAACAACCTACGATGTTTTTCCTGCACATTTTTCTTCCCTACTTGGTAAGAAGGCATTAATTTTTGCTCAGCTTTTCTCCCACGTGTCCTGACTGAGACTGGGAACTCATCAAGAAAGAAAGAAAGACTTACATTTATATCGTGCCTTTCACGACCACTGGACGTCTCAAAGCACTTTACAGCCAATGAAGTACTTTTTTGGAGTGTAGTCACTGTTGTAATGTGGGAAACGCGGCAGCCAATTTGCACACAGCAAATAATGACCAGAAAATCTGTTTTTGTTATGTTGATTGAGGGACAAATATTGGCCAGGACACCGGGGATAACTCCCCTGCTCTTCTTCGAAATAGTGCCATGGGATCTTTTACGTCCACCTGAGAGAGCAGACGGGGCTTCGGTTTAACGTCTCATCCGAAAGACGGCACCTCCAACAGCGCAGCACTCCCTCAGCACTGCACTAGAGTGTCAGCCTAGCTTTATGTGCTCAAGTCGCTGGAGTGGGACTTGAATCCACAAACTTCTGACTCAGAGACAAGTGTGCTACAAGAGGATAATCATGACTGTGAATCCAAATTTCAAGATAGTTTCGGATGAAGAAGGCAAAACCTTTGCTTCATTCAATTTTATTCTCCCAGAATACCAGAAGCTTT
Source organism: Squalus acanthias (assembly GCA_030390025.1). Classification (NCBI taxonomy): domain Eukaryota; kingdom Metazoa; phylum Chordata; class Chondrichthyes; order Squaliformes; family Squalidae; genus Squalus; species Squalus acanthias. The sequence goes on from CM059431.1 coordinate 30,355,334, forward strand.
AATGTACACCTGAACAGACTGACAGGATCTTTTCTGACAATAAAACACTCCTTTAGTACTGGAGTGTCAGACTAGATCACCAGTTCACTCGGGTGATTTCTGGGATGATGAGCTATGATGACAGGTTGGAAAATTGGAAATGTTACTCCATTATTTAAGAAGGGAGAAATTAGTAAACTACAGACTTGTCAGGTTAATGTCAGTTGTGGGGAGGTTACTGGGATCTATTGTCAGGGACTGAGTGACTGAGCACTTAAACAAATATGAGCTGATCAAAAAGAGTCAGCGTTGCTTTGTGAAGGGTAGATCATGTCTGACTGATCTAGTTGAATTTTCTTGAGGAAGTCGCTAACATGATGGATAGATGAATGTCTATGGATGTTGTCTATATGAACTTTGAGAAGGCATTTGATAAGGTTCCACGGAAGAGATTATTAGCAAAATTGAAAGCGCACGGAATTGAAGGTAACCTTGTGACATAGGTTGATAATTGGTTGGGAGGTAGGAGACAGAGAGTAGGGATAAAGGGAATGTACTCTGAATGGCAGAATATGACAAGTGCTGTTCCCCAGGGATCTGTACTAGGGCCTCAGTTTTTCATCATATATATCAATGACTTGGATGAAGCTGTATATTCAAGTTTGCAGATGACACAAAGTTAGTAGACACAGTAAGATGTACAGATGGGAGCAAAAAGTTAAAAAAGGACATAGACAGATTGTGAGTGGGCAGAACTATGGCAGATGGGGGGAATATGTGAGGTCAAAAAGATAGGTTTTGGAAGGATGTCCCAGAGAAATGGGGCAATACAGCTGAAGAATGTGCCAGCAATGCTGGAGCAGTGGAGGAGGGGAAGTACAGGACGCAGCAGTTGGCGAACTGAAAGGCATGGGCTGGGATGTAGGACTGAAGCAGTTTCCAAAGGTAGGATAGAGTGAAGCCATGTAAATAATTTTTAAGTTCAATGTGATGACAGAGCCAAAGGAAGACAGCAAGGACAGGGGTAATTGAACAGCAGGAGGCTAAAGTTGGCGAATTTGGAGTAACGTATCTAGTTCAAAGGTGGCAATGTGGCTGCAACGCTCACCCGAACTGGGAGGCCTGAAGAAAAGGGGCCCAAGAGAACACCTGAACTGGGAGGCCTGAAGATAAAGGGCCCAAGAGAAGTAGGGGAGAGAGGTGAGGAAGGAAGAAGAGAGGAGAAGAGAGAGCAGGAGTATGAGGAGGAAAGGAAAAAGGGGAAGGGAGGAAGGAGAGCAGGCAAGGGAAGAGTGGGGGGGGTTCAGAATTTTAAAATGATCCTATCAATCATCTCTTTCCCTTTCTCTAACCACTCAATACACTTCCCCGAATCCTCCCATCCTCCTTCACCTCCTTCACCTCCTCCCTTCCTCTCCTCCTTTCCCACTCACTTTCTCCTACCTCATCCTTTCCACTCCTCCCTTCCTCCTGCCTCTTCACACGCCTCGTCCCCTCTCTTCTGTCTCCTCTCCCTTCTCCATTCCACTTTCTTCTCTCGCCTCCTCCTTATCCTCCTCTCCCCTCCTACCCACTCGACCTCTTCCTCTTCCCTCCCTGTCTACTCCCTCATCCTTTCCCTGCCCACCTTGCCACACTCTCTTCTCATCCCCTGCCCGTTCTCCTCTTGCCCTTGCGCAACCCTCCTACTCCTTTTCTCTCCTCTCCGCCTTCCCCTCTTCTCCATTTCTTCTTTCCTCCCCTGCTCTCATTCCCTCGTCCAATTATCCCCTCTGAACCTACTTGACCTAAAAACAGGAATGTAATGCCACGGGAGAGTGACTAGTAGTATGTTAAAAATCTTACTTCTGCATGGACTTCTTGTCTAGGAAACCTTACTTTCTTTTATCACACTTTTGTGTAAACTTTTTCCATGATAAATTCCTATGTCCACATTTATAATGGAAACTGTCTTTGTAAACTTGCTAGTTACATAGTTGCATAGTATTTACAGCACTGAAACAGGCCATTCATAAATCCGGTAGGGAATTCAGGAGAAACTTCTTTACCCAGAGAGTTAGAATATGAAACTGGCTACCACAAGGAGTAGTTGAGGCGAGTAGCATAGATGCATTTAAGGGAACACTAGATAAACACATGGGGGAGAAAGAAATAGAAGGATATGTTGATGGGGTTAGATGAAGTAAGATGGGAGGAGGCTCGTGTGGAGCATAAACACTGGCATGGACCTGTTGAGCTGAATGGCCTGTTTCTGTGCTGTAAATACTATGTACTATGTAATCCTGATCCAATTATAATCCACCCATACCCTACTTTATCTGAAGACTACACTTGGTCTTGACTCCCCATATGCAATGCTAAGGGATATCGACAAGTGATATATTAAAATGTTTATATCTGCCATACTTCCTGTCTTCACTATTTTGTCTTTCTGTTGTCATGTTCTTTACACACGTTTTGTGTCAGCTTTTGTCATTATAAATTCGGATGTCCACATTTATAATGGAAAATGCCTATGTAAACTCATCACTTTGAATGCAGTAGGTACTACCTTGAGTGTTAAGCTGGGGATGTGTAGTAAATGGAGTGCTCCAAGGATTGATGATGGAGCTTACTGTTTACAATCTACATATAAATGTATTGGATTCAGAAACACAATGCAAATTGGTCAAATTGGCAGATGATACTAAATCAGGGCACCTGGTCAAGTCTGCTGAAGTAGACAAGGAACTATAGAAGGATCTGGACAAAATTTGCAAATGGAAACATTTTGGCAGATTAAATTCAGTACAGATAAGTGCCATGTGGCACACATTGAAAGAACTAACCAGGAGAAAAGTTGAAAGAGATCTGGGAGTGACAGTGGACTCAACACTTACCGTGTTTGACAGAGTATTAATCAACAAAGCAAACTGAATGCTAAGCTAAATTGCTAAGTATAAGTCTGCGGCAGCTATGCTGAAGCTGTATAGAGCTTTGCTTAGGTTGCATTTTGAATGCTGTGTTCAGTTCTGGCACAGAAGCACATGGAAAATATCCAAGTGCTGGAAGCAATGCAGAGGACTATAAGGCAAATTCTTACTGTTAGAAGACTGAGTCATGAAGAAAGAATAGGAAATCTTGAGTTTTCAGCCTTGAAAGGAGGTAAATGTGAGGGAACTTTAAACAGGTATATAATACTAAGTGGAATAGAAAAGTTGAGCACTGTTTCAAGTGAAACCACAAGTTTAGGACAAGAGGACGATGGCAAAAATTTAAGTATTTTTGTCTCATTTAATTCAGTGGCTGTTCTTCTAAATCAAGCTCTCCACCATTTTACCCTGCAGAACAACTATCTATCTTCTCAACTCCATGCTTAGCAACTGACGCTTCCATATGTACACTGGCACCCAGAAGAACAGATATAGGACATTGAACAACCGACTCCCACAGGGTTCTGCCCTGGCACCCATGTTAGTCAACGTTTACACCAGTGACCTGCCCAAAACAGAATCCCACAAGTTCGTATACGCTGATGACATTGCCTTGACCACGCAAAACATGAATCTGTCCATCACCGAGGAGACCCTGACCAGTGATTTACAGAGGATGGAGGCCTACTTCCGCCGATGGCGACTTCGGCCAAACCTGCAAAAGATCGTCACCTCGACATTCCACCTCAACACCCATCAAGCAAACCAAGCTTTGAAAGTCTCCTTTTGCGGCACAGAGGTAAACTATGCCAAAAAACCCTCCTATTTAGGAGTCGCGCTTGATCGCATCCTGTCATATAGACAACATCTCCAGAACCTTGGGAAGAAACTAAAGAGTAGGGTCAACTTGATCCAGAAACTCGCCGGATCCACGTGGGGAGCAGATGCTCAAACCCTCCATACGGCAGCACTTGCCCTGGTGTACTCTACAGTGGAATACTGCTCTCCGGCATGGCTATCAAGTCCGCATGTCAAATCCATTGATGTCCAGCTGAATTCTACTATGAGAATTATTACCATACGCTTTTATCAACACCAACACCTTGGCTGCCCATGCTTGCAAACATCGCACAACCACACCTACGCCACGAATATGCAGTCTCCAGAGAATACAACCGCTACACCAGCAAAGACATGCCGATCCAGGCTGACTTGAACAACCTACCACCAACCCGTCTCAAATGTAGAAGGCCATTTTGGACCGTCGCCGAAGCCCTTCAGCGGTCTCCCCTCAGCCTTGATGACCGATGGCGAAATGCTGGGAAGAACTCTGACATACGGAATGGATTCCTTGTAGAGGACCCCACAGTACAACCTGCAGGATCAAACCTTCCTCGGAAACAGTGGACAACCTCAGAACTGGCCATGGTAAATGCTGCCACCTTCTCCATAGATGGAAGCATCCCCATCATGCGACTGTGGAGCGCCTAATCAGACCCTGGAGCACTTCACTGAGCACCTCCCTCAGAGGAAATTCGCAGGCAGCCTACAATGGGCCAAAAATTCATCCCGCGACGCGAGAGTACGCACTGCGTATTCCCACTCCAATTGCCGGTTTTCTGCATGCCCTGCGCATGCGCTGAAAACCGGCAATTGGTCTTTTGAAAAGGGGGCGGTTCCTCGGTGCATCGCGTGCGCGCTACAGGCTGCGCGCACGCTGTGCACTTCATGCTTTGGACGCGCAGGTAAGTACGGAAGATTTTAGAAATGGAAAAAGGAGGAGTAAGACCCACTTTTAACAAGGTAAGTAGTGAATTAAGTATTTTTTTGAATTTTTTTTAACAGGTATATCTTTTTTAGAGACTTTAAAGACAGGTAAGTTTATTTTTATAACTTTTTAAAAGATTTTAAATTTTTTCAAAAATTTTATTTTTTATTTAAAATGGTTAATTTATTTAACTATACTTATTTTATTAATGTGATGGTTTTTTTTTTAATTTAATTGAGGTTTAGCTGTTATTTTGGGGGGGTGTAAGATTCATAGATTTCACAGCACGTATGTGAAACTTATGAATGGAAGATGGTGTGCTGCCATTGGCTCTAACTGAGTCACGTGATCCCACAGCTCGCACGAATTCACTACGCCGGTGGGATACGCAAGCACTGCCCAGCTGATGTCTGGAACATCAAGTTCGTGCGAGCTGGATCTGAAAAAGCACAAGCGGAGTGAGAGATCGCGGGGAAGCCTTACCCCCGTGGGAACAGAGCGAGATCAATTTCTGGGCCAATATATCCACGCTGTTACACTGGAAGCTTTGGTCTGGATATCTGACTTAGATATTGACATTTGATTTGCTTTGCTACTACCATACGAAAGAAGAAGAATCTAGCTACAGTACATAAGTAGTTTCAAACTGCCAGCAGTTCAGATCCCAAGCTTATTTTGATACAGTATTGCAAGTTTCACAGGCTTGAGAAAGGAATAATTCAAACTTAATCAATGGATATTGGTTCAGCTTGATTTTTGACTGATCATTTCTTTTTAAAGGAATATTTAAAACAGATATTCAAAATACAGAAAGTCCCAGAAATTCTTTTCCGGGGTCTAAAAAAAGTCCTGTCCTATTTAAATCAAAGAGTCTGTTTGAAAATTTCAGAGGAAAAGTTGATCAATTTGAAATTCCTGAGAAAAAAAATTATTTTAATTGTCAAGAAATAGTGTATTATTATTAGGCTCCCACAGTGTTAAGAAAATCTAGGAAATCAGCCAGCAGTGTATTATTTGCAAAGGATTAGCTTAGCTCTTCGAGTTTCTGGAGTGGGGCTTGGAGTGAACCCTTCTGACTCAGAGGCAAGACTGCTACCAACTGAGCCATGAAAGGAGATCACTCGGTGTGCCTCAAGGGTTAGTGCTGGGGCTATTGCAGTGTTCAATATACATCAAAAAATTTGGAAATTGGGACAGCAACAAAATGTTCCTGTCTACAGCTGCTAAAAACTGCGGGGTGGGGTGGTTGGAGGATGGAAGACTAGGGTGATCAAATGCAGAAGGTTTGGGGAGCTAGGCTGAAGAGTGGAAAATGTCATTTAATACAGACAAATGCAAATTCATGAGATTGGGAAAGGATAATAATTATTGACAGAATCATTTTACAGTTCACGGCACAGGAGAGGGATTTGGGGTACTGATGGATATATTGCTGAAGCCATCATCACAGTATGTGGCAGCAGTAAAGAACAAATAGGATATTGGGCTATAGGTATAGCTTGAAGAATAGAGCAAAAATCTCAGAAAAGAAATCTGAGTTTGGACAGAGCACTGGTCTGTCCCCACCTGAAGTACTGTGTACTATTCTGGCCACCGTATTATGAGAAGGAGATCCAAGCACTGGGAAGGTGCAGTGAAGGGCAATCAAATTCGTAGCTGGAATTAGGCATCTGAGTTATGAGAAGAGGCTGAAAAATTGGGAGTATTTATGCGGCAGAAGAGCAGGCTCAGGGATGAATTTATAGAAATACTCAAAATCCTAAAGGGTATAGACAAGATAAATATCAATATGTTTAGCACAGTCACACATTCTAATGGGTGGGGCTGTAAAGGGATGAAGTGGAGGCTTTTGCTGAGGACTGATCGTTCGGGGTCAGAGAGGGGATGATCAGAGGGGATAGTGACAACACGACAAAGGGTGACATTGGAAAGAGGGATGGGGTCAGAGGAAAGTGAAGGGAAGAATGATCAGGAGGGGCGATGGTATCGAAGAGTTGTTGAAGCTTGCGGTCCTTGAAAAAAAGTTTTTTGTTAAAGTGCCGGATGAGGCAAATGATGAAATGAAACTGTGGACCACGATAGCTCTAAAATAGAGTGAGTCGGTGCTGCTGAAGAGTGAGGGCGAGAGCGTGCATGTGGTGATGCATGGTGTTGAGCGTGGTTCTCAGGAAGCAGTGAATGCAGTGGTTCGAGGAATGCTGAATATTACGGAGATATCTAATCATGGGTGGATCCAAAACATGATTGGTGGAATTTAAGTTGGAATGCACAATGAATAAGTCATAGCCGGAGACAGTTGCTGAGGAAAGAGATGTGGCTGTGAAAGCGAGTTTTGGTAGATACCTGATCAAACACAAGATGGGAAACAGAAAGCAATGAAGGTGAACAAGGTAAAAGAGACAAACAGAAATTTCGTCGGAGGGTAGAGCACAACTTCTTCAAGGTGGGCATTCCTGAAAGAAAAGTGGCAGTGAATTAAACACTAAAATAGAAGTAAAATACTGCAGATGTTGGAAATCTGAAATAAAAACAGAAAATGCTGGAAATAGTCAGCAGACCAGGCAGCATCTGTGGAGACAGAAACAGAGTTAAAGTTTCAGGTCGATGACTTTTCATCAGAAGTGGAAAAAGGTAGAGATGTAACAATTTTTAAGTAAATACTGAGGCAGGGAAAGAAGGGCAGAGGAGAAGGGAGGAACTAACAAACGGAAAGGTCTGTGAAAAGGTGGAAGGCAGGAGTGATTAAATGACAAAAGTGATGTTGGTGCAAGGCAAAAAGGGGTTGTAATGGGACAAGTAAAGAAACAAAAAATAGATCTAGAGGAGCTGTAAATGGCAACAGCAGAACCATTACCAGTCCCTACTGTCCAAAAACATGGGATGATTTGAAGTTACTGAAATCAATGTTGAGGCTGGAAGGTTGTAAAGTGCCTATTGGAAAGCTGTTCCACGAGCTTCCACTGAGCTTCATTGGAATAGTGTAGGAAGACATAAGAAATAGGAGCAGGAGTAGGCCATTCGGCCCCACGAGCCTACTCCACCATTCAATAAGATCATGGCTGATCTTCTACCTCAACTCCACTTTCCTGCACTATCCCCATATCCCTTGATTCCCTTAATATCCAAAAATCTATCGATCTCTGTCTTGAATATACTCAATGACTGAGCCTCTGCCGCCATCTGGGGTAGAGAATTTCAAAGATTCACCACCCTCTGAGTGAAGAAATTTCTCCTCATCTCAGTCCTAAATGGCCGACCCCTTATTCTGAGACTGTGACCCCTGGCTCTTGACTCCCCAGCCAGGGGAAACATCCTCCCTGCATCTACCCTGTCAAGCCCTGTAAGAATTTTGTATGTTTCAATGAGATCACCTCTCATTCTTCTAAACTCCAGAGAATATAGGCCTAGTCTACTCAATCTCTCCTCATAGGACAATCCCCCCATCCTAGAAATCAGTCTAGTGAACTTTCGTTGCACTCCCTCTATGGCAAGTATATCCTTCCTTAGGTAAGGAGACCAAAACTGTACACAATACTCCAGGTGTGGTCTCACTAGGGCCCTATATAATTGCAGTAAGACATCTTTACTCTTATACTCAAATCCTCTTGTAATAAAAGCCAACATACCATTTGCTTTCTTAATTGCTTGCTGTACCTGCATGTTAACTTCCAGTGATTCGTGTACAAGGACACCCAGGTCCCTCTGAACACCAACATTTCCCAATCTTTCACCATTTAAAAAATACTCTGCTTTTCTATTTTTCCTACCAAACTGGATAATTTCACATTTCTCCACGTTATATTCCATTTGCCATGATCTTGCCCACTCACCTAGCCTGTCTATATCCCCTTGAAGCCTCTTTACATTCCCACCTAGCTTTGTATTTTTTTTATTCGTTCATGGGATGTGTGCATCGCTGGCAAAGCCAGCATTTATTGCCCATTCCTAGTTGCCCTTGAGAAGTTGGTGGTGAGCCGCCTTCTTGAACCGCTGCAGTCCGTGTGGTGAAGGTACTCCCACAGTGCTGTTAGGGAGGGAGTTCCAGGATTTTGACCCAGCGATGATGAATGAACGGCGATATATTTCCAAGTCAGGATGGTGGGTGACTTGGAGGGGAACTTGGAGGTGGTGGTGTTCCCATGCGCTTGCTGCCCTTGTCCTTCTAGGTGGTAGAGGTCGCGGGTTTGGGAGGTGCTGCCAAAGAAGCCTTGGTGAGTCACTGCAGTGCATCTTGTAGATGGTAAACACTGCAGCCATGGTACACCGGTGGTGGAGGGAGTGAATGTTTCAGGTGGTGGATGGGGTGCCAATCAAGCGGGCTGCATTGTCCTGAATGATGTCGAGCTTCTTGAGTGTTGGTGGAGCTGCACTCATCCAGTTAAGTGGAGAGTATTCCATCACACTCCTGACTTGTGCCTTGTAGATGGTGGAAAGGCTTTGGGGACTCAGGAGGTGAGACACTCGTCGCAGAATATCCAGCCTCTGACCTGCTCTTGTTGCCACAGTATTTATGTGGCTGGTCCAGTTAAGTTTCTGGTCAATGGTGACCCCCAGGATATTGATGGCGGGGGATTCGGTGATGGTAATGCCGTTGAATGTCAAGGGGCGGTGGTTAGAGATAGTTATTGCCTGGCACTTGTGTGGCGCAAATTTTACCTGCCACTTATCAGCCCACGCCTGAATGTATTCCAGGTCTTACTGCATGCGGGCATGGACTGCTTCATTATCTGAGGAGTTGCGAATGGCACTGAACATTGTGTAGTCATCAGTGAACATCCCCGCTTCAGACCTTATGATGAAGGGAAGGTCATTGATAAAGCAGCTGAAGATGGTTGGGCCTAGGACACTGCCCTGAGGAACTCCTGCAGTGATGTCCTGGGGCTGTGATGATTGACCTCCAACCACCACAGCCATCTTCCTTTGTGCTAGGTATGACTCCAGCCAGTGGAGAGTTTTCTCCCCGATTCCCATTGACTTCAGTTTTACTAGGGCTCCTTGATGCCACACTCAGTCAAATGCTGCCTTCAGCAAACTTGGATATATTACATTTGGTCCCCTCATCCAAATCATTGATATAGACTGTGAATAGCTGAGGCCCAAGCACTGATCCTTGCGGTACCCCACTAGTTACAGCCTGCCAACCCGAAAATGACCCATTTATTCCTGCTCTCTGCTTTCTGTCCGTTAACCAATCCTCAATCCATGCTAGTATATTACCCCCAGTCCCATGAGCTCTAATTTAGTTCAATAACCTCTTGTGTGGCACCTTATTGAATGCCTTCTGAAAATCCAAATACACCACATCCACTGGTTCCTCCTTATCTATTCTGCTAGTTACAACCTCAAAAAACTCTAACAGATTTGTCAAACATGATTTCCCTTTCATAAATCCGTGTTGACTCTGCCCAATCCTATTATTATTTTCTAAGTGCCCTGTTACCGCATCCTTAATAATAGATTCTAGCATTTTCCCTACTACTGATGTCAGGCTAACTAGTCTGTAGTTCCCCGTTTTCTCTCTCCTTTTCTTAAATAGTGGGGTTACATTTGCTACCTTCCAATCTGCGGGAACCATTCCAGAATCAATGGAATTTTGTTAGATGACACCCAATGCATCCACTATCTCTATAGCCACCTCTTTCAAAACCCTAGGATGTAGGCCATCAGGTCCAGGGGATTTATCGGCTTTCCGTCCCATTAATTTCTCCAGTACTATTTTTTTACTAATACTAATTTCTTTCAGTTCCTCATTCTCACTAGACCCTTGGTTCTCCACTATTTCCGGGAGGTTTTTTGCGTCTTCTTCCGTGAAGTCAGACACAAAGTATTTGTTTAATTTCTCTGCCATTTCCTTATTCCCCATTATAATTTCTCCTGTCTCAGCCTGTAAGGGACCCACATTTACTTTCGCTAATCTTTTCCTTTTTACATACCTATAGAAGCTTTTACAGTCTGTTTTTACGTCTCTCGCTAGTTTACTCTCATATTCTATTTTCCCTTTCTTTATCAATTTCTTGGTCCTCCTTTGCTTCATTCTAAAATCCTCCCAATCTTCAGGCTTACTGCTGTTTTTGGCAACATTATAAGCCTCTTCCTTTGATCTAATACTATGTTTAACTTCTCTTGTTAGCCACGGTTTGACCGCTTTTCCTGTGGGGTTTTTGTGCCTTAAAGGAATGTATATTTGTTGTAAATTATGTATTAATTCTTTAAATGCTAGCCATTGCTTGTCTACCATCATACCTTTTAATGTAGTTTCCCAATCTACCTTAGCCAACTCTCCCCTCATACCTACGTAGTTTGCTTTGTTCAGATTTAAGACTGTAGTTTCGGATTTAACTAAATCACTTTCAAACTTAATATAAAATTCTATCATATTATGGTCACTCTTCCCTAAAGGCCTCTTTACTACAAGGTTATTAATTAACCCTTTCTCATTGCACAATACTCGATCTAAAATAGCCTGTTCCCTAGTTGGTTCCTCAACATACTGATCTAGAAAACTATCTTGAATACATTCCATGAATTTGTCCTCCACACTATTACTGCAAGGACAAGGACAGAGAGGTCAGAGTGGGGGTGGGATGGAGAATTAAAATGGCAAGCGACTGGAAGCTGAGGATCGTGCTTGAGGACTGAATGGAGATGTTCAGCAAAATGATCACCCAATCTGCGTTTGGTCTCCCCAATATAGAGAAAACCACATCGTGAGCAGCAAATACAGTATATTAAATTGAAAGAAGTACAAGTAAATAACTGTTTTACCTGGAAGGAGTGTTTGGGGACCTGAACGTTGGGACGGGAGAAGGTGAAAGGGCAGGTGTTGCATCTCCTGCGCTTACACGGGAAGGTGATGTGGGAAGGGGAGTGATTGTTGGGGATGATGAAAGAGTGGATCAGGGTGTCGTGGAGGGAACGGTCCCTTCAGAATACTGAAAGGGGAGTGGAGGTGAAAATGTGTTTGGTGGTGGCATCACGCTGGAGGTGACGGAAATGGTGGAAGATGATCCGTTGAATGTGGGTGGAAGGTGAGGACCACAGGGACCCTATCGTGGTTCTGGGAGGGAGGGGAAGGGTTGATGGCAGAAGTGCGGGAAATGGAACAGACATGGTTGAGGTCCCTGTCAAGCACAATGGAAGGGAATCCTTGGTAGGACATGCAAATTTACACTTGAACAGCCCCTGTCGAAGAGCCCTGTAACTATTATAAGTTTACAAGATAGATATAGATGAAGAAAGCCATTTGGTCCACTTTTGCTCATCCATCCACAAGGAACATACAACCTCCTTACATCATGTAACTATTACTTAAATTATCCCAGAGTTTTCCCCTCAACTGAGCCACTCAGAAGTCTATTCCCTATTCAACCCTGGCTAACACCATCACCCCAAGGCGTTCAGCAGTTCAACAAGAAAGCCTACCATCATCTTCTCAGGGCAACTAGGGATGGGTAATAAAATGTGGCCTTGTCAATGTTACATTTTTGTGTGAAGAATTGCCCCATTTCAGTCCTTATTTTGACTTTCCACAGTTGATCATTCATGCCCGTGAGTGTCCTTCTATTCTCAAATCTTAATTTGCATGTTGAGCCCAGTCTTGTCACAGAATCAAAAGCAAAACACTGCCGATGCTGGAAATCTGAACTAAAAACAGAAAATGTGCAGAGAGAGAAAAATAGACTTAACATTTCAGGTCGCAGTTCTGATGAAAGGTGATCGACCTGTAACGTTAACTCTGTTTCTCTCGGGACAGAAAGAAGGTTGTGTGGTGTCAATGTCCAGGTGCGACCAGCGGGTGCAGCACCTTGCTGTGAAGGGTAATTTGCATGTTAGACACGCCCACAGCGCATTGTGGCCTGCAGACTACAGCTCCCAGAAAGCTGTGCGCCAGTGACATCAGCCACCCGGACATTTTCCAGTTGTGATACGGTTGGAGTGGGCTGAGGGATGGTGTAAAAAAAGGCCGTGTTTTTATTGTGTGGACTTTGAGGGCATTAACCTGTATTGTTAATGGTGAGTTCCGTTTTTTTTTTAAACCCTATATGAATTCTGCTGCTTTTTTTTTTGTTGCTGCTATAATTTACCTGGTCGAAGACATATAGAAATTTTGTGGAGAAAGAACTGAAGCTTTGGCCTAGTTACGGCCTTGGTCACCGCCGCCCCACTTCAACCTCACCCCAGGGTTGAACGTGAAGTTTGTAAATTTTGCCGTCGACCTTCTCGTTCGTATTGCAGTATGGAAAATGAAGCTGACCGGAAAGGATTAAGGGTGGGGTGGAGGTCTTATTTGAGCGAAGCGTGCGCGCCCCGCAACATCGTGTCTGCTCGATATCCGTGCGGGTCACCGCCGTCACGTGCTGCTGTCGACAGTCGCAGCTTGTGCCCCGAGCGATTGTCCGGAAAGAGCCGCAATATGTGCATTCCGTGTTTACTTTTTTAAAAATTTCATTTACTGCAGTCTTTTCTCCTTCGTTTGTAAAGACGTCACGCCCATAGTTTCTGCAGCTTGCTAACCGAAGAGCTGCATTCAAATATCAAGTTATGCAATTCTGGGGTGTTGCATTTATTCTGGCCATGATGCGGAGATGCCGGTGTTGGACTGGGGTGGACAAAAATGAGAAGTCGCACAACACCAGGTTTAAGTCCAACAGTTTTATTTGAAATTACGAGCTTTCGGAGCGCTGCTCCTTCCTCAGGTACAGTGACTGTACTGTACCTGAGGAAGGAGCAGCACTCCGAAAGCTCGTAATTTCAAATAAAACTTTTGGACTATAACCTGGTGTGTGCGACTTCGCATTTATTCTGAACTCATTATAAATTTTTTTGAAGGTGCAGTTATTCTAGCTTTTTATCAATATAAGTGGCAGCAGCACTTGCTACTTTCTCCAAGCACAATGAAGTCCAGTATTTCTGCTGTAATTTTTTTCCAACGGTGGGCAAATCAAATTGGCAAAGGTAGTCTGGAGGATGAGTTCATGGAATGCATTCCAGACAGTTTCGTAGAACAGTACGTCATGGAACCAACCAGGGAACAGGCTATTTTAGATTTTGTATTGTGTAATGAGACAGGGTTAATTAGTAATCTCACAGTAGTGGATCCTCCAGGAAATAGTTATCATAATATGGTACACTTTCACGTTGAGTGAGAGTGAAATACTTAGGCCCGAAACAAGAGTCTTAAACTTAAATAAAGCCAATTATACAGATGTGAGTGGTGAGTTGGCTAAGGTAGATCGGGAAATTAGATTAAAAGGTGCGACGGTAGATAAGCAGTGGCAAACATTTAAAGAAATAGTCCAAAATTCTCAACGAGAAATAAAAACGCCATGGGAAAAGTAATCCGTCCGTGGCTAACTAAAGAAGATAAGAATAGTATTAGATTAAAAGAAGAGGCTTATAATATTGCGAAGAATAGTAGTAAGCCTGAGGATTGGGAGAGCTTTAGAAACCAGCAAAGGATGACCAAAAAATTGTTAAAAAGGGAGAAAATAGAATGAGAGTAAACTAGCAAGAAATATAAAAATGGATTGTAAGAGCTTCGACAAGTATGTAAAAAAGGAAGACAGTCGTAAAAGTTAGCATTGGTCCCTTATAGGTCGTGGCAGGAGAAATTATAATGGGGAATAAGGAAATGGCAGAGACCTTTATTTTGAGACAGATATTTTGGCCGTGATCTTACCTGAAGAAGTGCGTTGGGAGTGGGTCAGCTGACTTGCGGGTTCCGATCCCGCCCCCAACGATGCTTGACGCAGAGACGCTATTTTGCGTCGGTTGGCCTTGTTAAGCCCGCCTTGCTGGCTTGCCGGCCAATTAAGAGAAAGCCGGTGTCAGATGGCGTCAGTTGTTGTTGCGTCATCTGCCGGTTTTCTTCAAGGGGACACGCTCATTTTTGTTTGACAGATGATTTTTCAGTGTTTGATAGCATTGAGGTGCTGCAAACACTGCCAATCACTGTACAAAGGTGAGCTCTTGCACCCAGGCTCTCCAGAGACACTCCTTCGGATAAAACAGATGGCAGCTGCAGGTGAGGTTACAGAAGCGATCTATCACTGGTGAGAGAGATTCTCCCAATGAGGTGGGACTACACAAACACTTCAAACCTTATTACTTACAGAAAAGTCTAAATACATTAAGAATGATTTCCCCAGCATTTCCTTACCTCTGAAATTCACCAGTGTACCATTGAATTCCTTCACACCACTTCTGGCAGCTGTCATCAATAAAGAAACATTACAGTAGACTCACAACATGCCACACTTACCTGGCGTGGTGTCCGGACGTTGGGAAGCCCTAATTTCCTGTTTGATGCCATCCCTTACATTTCCACTACTGTTTGGAGGCCTATAGACAACTCCCACCAATGTTTTCTGCCCTTTGGTGCTTCTTAGCTCCACCCAGACTGATTCTACATCTTTATTTTCTGAGCCAATATCCTTTCTCACTATTGCTCTGATTTCATCCTTTACTAACAACGTCACCCCACCTCCTTTTCCTTTTCGCCTGTCCTTCCTAAATATCGAATATCCTTGGATATTCAGCTCCCAGCCTTGGTCACCCTGCAGCCATGTCTCTGTAATCGCAATTATATCGTATCCGTTTACATCTATTTGCTGCCAATCTATTCTCATACTCTCTCTTTGTCCCTCTTATGTCCTTTTTCACTTCCCCTCTGAGCTTTCTATATTCAGCCACACATATCTCTGTCAGCAATGCATGTGTCGGAAGCCAGCAATTTTAGGCAACTTTTAAGCATAAATAATGCTCATGTATAGTATAACTCGAGCCAACTTGACCACTGTGCATTCAAACATGACGGGTACAATATATTTACACCCCAAGAAATCACTGTTTATTGATGTTTTGAAAATCGACCACAGTCCTACTCTTTGTTAACATTTGGCACGAATCAGTTGTGTCTATAGTATGGATGCCTGTGCTAACTGCTAAAAAAAATGAAAACACCTCTTGTCTTACCAGCCTGCCTCACACCTGTCTGATCTGCCTTGTTTTTCCTTAATTTTAAAGAGCTACAATTTTAGAATAATAAAATGCTGCGGCAACTATTTGCTTTTCTTCATATCTATATTAGGTAGATTAGAAAGAGATGAGGAAACTTAACTGCTGCGTTGCAGTGCTATGTTTCTGAAATCCAAAGCAAAGTAGAAATTTAGTTGCAGAGGATGTGACGTAGTTATAGACAAAAGGAATAAGAAAGAATGAAACGTTCTCTATTTTTAGTAATGGCAACCTGTCACAAAATTGGAATTTTATTTCCTGATTTTGAAAACTGAAGAAATTAACCATGAGTGTGAAATTAAAAAGTGAAAAATACATGTATTGTTCCTGTTTACGTAATCAAGGAAATGAAGGAGACTGGACCAACTTGACATCTGAGTAACTCCCTAACTTCAAAGTTAGAAAATAAAAATCTTTCAATGCGCACACAGTTCCTTCAAAGACTTTTTGCACAAAACAAAATATCCCATCTCAAAACAACCCAGAATAAAACTATTTTTAAGTAACTGTGACACAACACCAGACTTTCAAATTTTGTATTTTAGGAACTTTATTTTTAGCTGCATTTTCGAAAAATTATATCATGTATATATTTTAAAATATACTTAGTTACAACGCTTCAAAAAAATCTTCATACTTGGCCAGAGCAAAAACTCTATTTCTACATATTTAACCAGTGCTTATCTTGTTTTTCAGATGCCTGCTGTAGAAGTTAATACTGGGTCTTTGGAATCCAGTGATGGAGGAACGAGTATTCCAAGTTCTAAAAGACAAAAAATGGAGGACGCTGCTACGCAAGGTGATAGTGACTCCTCTGGACTGCCTGAGAAAGAGACAACTAATGATGCTGAACAGCAAAACGGAACTGATTTCCCCACCCCACACAGCAATCAGAGCTCACAGAAAGAAAGCAAAGGGAACGAGTCACCAACAGTTTCTAAATTCAAAGAGGACAATGGACAGCATAATGAGCAGAATTGTATTACTGTGCCTGGAAACAAACCTGAACTTGAAGATGAATTAAGTCTGTTTTATAAGGAATTGGAAAAAATTGAAAATGAGACTGATTTGCTTGTGGATGGTTCACAATGTTCAGCAGAAAGCAAAGAAAATGCTGGCGTGGATAAAAATAAAAATAGACAAAATAAAACTGGTAAGGGAAGCAAAAAAATTGCAGGCGTGAAACATAGAGCTAGGGACTTGGGTGACCCATGTATTGATACATCACACATTCCCGCTACTGAACACCCATGTGATGCACATTGGAATAACGCCATGTCCCCCTCAAGGCCTCAGTGGAACCAACCACAAGCTTTCATAGGACCTCAAAGACCACCTCTGCCGAGGTCCAATATCCCACTCGCTTATCAAAGATACAGTGCCCTGTCACAGGGGCCAATGCCCTTTCCTCATGACAGAAGGTTATTAAGTAACGGTTATGGCAGTGACTGCAACATTACACCATTCGCAGCAAAAAATGAGAGTTGTATTGTGCAGGCATGTCCCATCGATGACTGCATGATACAACCTGGGCAGAAATATTTTTATAACTGTGGCCCATATCAAAATATCAAGGGCCAGCCCATTATGTTGAAACCTGGTAGAACTAACTTGTGTCAGCAGTATCCGCAAGCGACGCAGCATTCAAGACCAGGTGTTGGAGATAAAGTGCTCATATTTATGCGTGGTCCACCAGGCTCTGGAAAATCCACACTTTCACGGTAAGTTTAATCCCAATTGTTTGCAATTCACTGGTTACTTTTTTGAAAAGAATATGTTCACGTTTATATTGTCATTATTTAGACTCTATTGTCAGTCTGCTTGTATTTAGAAGAACTTCAGTCAGTGAATCAGAAGTGTAATCTTTTTAGTCATCTGTAAAAGGATCTTGATTGTGGATACCCTTTGGTGTTTATTACTTGAACCAGGGAGATAGTTCTGTTTTTTTTATATGCTTATGATATGTGTAAACATTAATGGCAGAGATGGACGATTTTGAAGCCTCTGGTTAGTTGTCTTCCTGAAAGGCAATTAAAGCTGTATACAGTGCGTATTTGGGAGAGGAATAGGTTTGTTAACCATCGGATTTTCCATGGAAACTATAGTGTTCCGCAGCTTTGCAGTTTTTAGTTTATGCTCTATGATGAAGAAATTATTCCTAAAATTAGTGATAACACTTGTCAGCATCTTTATTAGTTTAATAACCCTTCACTACAAATTAACAGTTTTAAATAGTTCAGTGTGTCAATGCACACTTTAGCTATACTCACTTCTATTTGTATTTTAACTTCTGTTATCTAATTTCTAATTAAAGTCTATTGTAAAATTTAAAAGTAAACTCTATTTACATGTTTTTTCTGTGCCTTAGGAGTTCTGTTACCCGTTGAGCTAAGACCCACACCGTAATTAAATTCCCTTTGGTTAGTTGAAAACTGTTTCCAAAGCTGCCTTTGATCAACTGGTTGAAATTCAGGAGGCTCATGGCTATTACGATCGGATCAATTTTTAATGCAGTTTTCTAGCATCAAAGCAAAGCATTATTGTTATCACTTGTAACCTTGGTGGCTCCAGTATTATGAAAGGATAACTTGTCTGTGGCACAGATTTTTGTTGAATATAGGGGGTATGATTAAGAAGTTTGCAGATGATACTAAAATCGGCTGTGTGGTTGATACTGAAGAAGGAAGCTGTAGACTGCAGGAGGATATCAATAAATTGGTCAGGTGGGCAGAACAGTGGCAAATGGAATTCAATCTGGAGAAGTGTGATATATTGCATTTGGGGAGGGCTAACAAGGAAAGGGAATACACGTTAAATGGTAGGACACTGAGTAGTGTAGAGGAACAAAGGGACCTTGGAGTGCATGTCCACAGATCCTTGAAGGTAGCAGGCCAGGTAGATAAGGTGGTTAAGAAGGCATACGGAATGCTTGCCTTTATTATCCGTGATGTGGAGATGCCGGCGTTGGACTGGGGTGGACAAAAATGAGAAGTCGCACAACACCAGGTTATAGTCCAACAGATTTATTTAAAATTACAAGCTTTCGGAGCTGTCGCTCCTTCTTCAGGTAGGGTAGCTGTGAGAGAATCTCCCAGAATTCACAATATAAACACAGAAAAAATGTATTCAAACACCAGCCAGCAGGTGTTTTGACACGTTGGACCCCCTGGGACACATCTCATTGTCTTGGCTGTGCTCTTAGTGTGTCTTTGATGTAGGGAAAGATTTGAATACATTTTTTCTGTGTTTATATTGTGAATTCTGGGAGATTCTCTCACAGCTACCCTACCTGAAGAAGGAGCGACAGCTCCGAAAGCTTGTAATTTTAAATAAATCTGTTGGACTATAACCTGGTGTTGTGCGACTTCTCATTTTTATTATCCGTGGCATAGAATACAAGAGCAGGGGGGTTATGCTTCAACTGCATAAAACACGAGTTAGGCCTCAGCTGGAGTATTGCGTGCAGTTCTGGTCACCACATTACAGGAAAGATGTGTTTGCACAAGAGAGGGTGCAGAGGAGATTTACAAGGATGTTGCCGGGAGTAGAGAATCTTAGCTATGAGGAAAGACTGGATAGGCTGGGTCTGTTTTCCTTGGAACAGAGGAGGCTGAGGGGAGACCTTATTGAGGTATATAAAATTATGAGGGGCATAGATAAAGTGGATAGAAAGGACCTATTTCCCTGAGCAGAGGGGTCAAAAACCAGGGGGCACAGATTTAAAATAATTGGTGGAAGGTTTAGAGGGGATTTGAGGGGAAATTTCTTCACCCAGAGGGTTGTGGGGGTCTGGAACTCACTGCCTAAAAGGGTGGTAGAGGCAGGAACCCTAACCACATGTAAAAAGTACTTGGATGTGCACTTGGGATGCTCTAACCTGCAGGGCTACGGACCAAGAGCTGGGAAGTGGGATTCGGCTGGATAGCTCTTTGTTGGCCGGCGCGGACACAATGGGCTGAAATGGCCTCCTTCCGTGCTGTAACTTTCTATGATTCTATGATTGTGCTTTCATGAATTTTTTTACAATATCTTTAAAATGTTTAATTGAGCTGTTGACATTTGCCATTCTATTTTTAATTGTGTTTAATAAATATATACACAGTTGTAGTCGTGTGGCCATCATAATTTCAGCATAGCAATTGGTTCCAAGTAAAGTCGCAGCATATTAGAACTTAGGAGATAGAGAACTTATTGATCAAAAGCAAAGAAGGTGGCTAGAAAGCTACCACTGAGGACTTGGGGTGGAGGGGAATATCAAATCCTGAACGGCCAGCTTGGGGAACACACCAGTGAAAAAAGAAGGCGAACCAAATCAGATCAGTTTTGAATTTTTTTTGCCATCAGTGTGGTAAGTGTGTGCTAATATGGTTCCTAACCCAATAAAAGCATGAAAATCACTTCTTCACAAGAACTTGATTTTATATGTAAAGTTGTCTTTTAAGTGATTAAGTAACTTCATTAATGTTTTTATGTGAAGGTTTCAGCTTTGCTCAAAATCTTGGGTTTGAAGTTGGCATTTAACCAACATCTATCATGCTGTTGGCTTCAAGGAGATGGCATAGTCTGAAGTTTAAAATTTCCCATCATGCACCAATAGAATTTTGTCATGGTAAGGAGTAAGCTGACATAACTGGAAGGTTTTATCTCCTCGTGGTGTATTAGAATTTTTGACTTTTTCAAAATTGGTTGAACACTAGCTGCAGAATGATTTTTTCTGTGAATTGTTCATTACCTGTACTTTTTTAGCCGAAAGAAATAGCATAAGTCAGACGGCTGACCAGACAGACTGAGATAGAAAGAACCAGTGTCTTTACTTCTAACTTATCTTTTTCAATGAATTGATCTTGAAAACTATTAAAGTAAACGCAGGTTTTGATTACCAATTTGCTCGTTAGAGCTAAATGTTCTGCTTAGTGCCAGTTGTGCTCGATGAGGTTCACCTCCCCACTCTTGTATACTTTCCAACTTACTATGAGCAAGATCTGCTATTATATTACAAATGCTATGTCCAGCAATACCCATGGTATGCTCCTGACACTGCTGTTTGTTATATATACAACAGTGTTAAAATGTTGGATGCTTCTGACCTACACCTCTGGTCTAGAATTGATCACATTCCAATCTGCAAAGTTCCCTGACCAAACAATTGAACTGTAAATGGCTGGTATCTCTGTTCCTTAAAGGGTAGTTGCTTCACCTTGGCAGTAGGACAATACATTGTGCATATCACAGAATCCCCACAGTGCAGATAGAGGCCATTACGGCCCATCGAGCCTGCACCGACACATATCCCACCCTATCCCCGTGTATTTAATCCCCCTAACACTAAGGGTCAATTTATCATAGCCAAATCAACCTAACCCGCACATCTTTGGATTGTGGGAGGAAACCGGAGCACCCGGAGGAAACCCACGCAGACACGGGGAGAATGTGCAAACTCCACACAGACAGTCACCTGAGGCCGGATTCGAACCCGGGTCCCTGGCGCTGTGAGGCAACAGTGCTAACCACTATGCCACCGTGTTGCATGACATGGTATAACACTCTTCCCCCTCATAAAACAGTGTGGCTTCTGACTTATGAGCAACACACTGGGAGATGGATACGTCTGTGTATTTGAGCAAAATTGATTTCTTTTTACTAAGGCTATTGTAGTAATTCAGAATTGTCTCTGTCTAACAAATTGTGAGAGGATTGTTACTCATTTTTAATATCATTGGTCTTAGAATAGATAAACTAAAAGTATCCCTGTGCTAATCCACAGGTGGACCAATTGCATTTTCAAATCAGAATAGAACTTAGTGTTGGCATTATTACTGCAGAATAGTATCACCATAAACAAAACACGATTCTGTGTTGGCTTGCTGTTATGTTGGGTATTTTGTATTACCATCAGGGAAAACCTGGAGATAATGTTGAAGGAAAATGTAATTATGATTACTGGTAATGAGCAACACTATACTGATGCTTGACACCTAGCAAGACAACAAATGAAAAAGATGGCATTTACATTTTGTAACAAATACCTTATGCTAGATTTAGTTTTTTAATTAAAAAAAAATCACTTGAAAAAGGGAAAAAATTGTTGCTGGATAAATTAAGAAATTTGGGGAACAAGTTCTGCATCACTAGGTAATGCTAATAATTGCATCCATTGCTCTTATTAACTATATTAACGCATAATTTTTACTGTTGTATTTTGAAGTAACGTAAATATATTTATAATGAATCTCTGTTGTATTAGATGAGCCTATTTTTTTTAAATTTCTTTCCTGATAGGTTAAGATTACTGACTAATTTGCTATATGATTTGATTTTTCCAAATATAATCCAGATTCATGTGTAATCATTCTTGAGTATTTCTGTCTGCAGGTTGCTGTTAGCTCAGAGCCCTAATGGTGTGGTGTTAAGCACAGATGATTATTTCTGTCAGAATGGAGTTTACTGGTTTGACCCCAATTTCCTTGGGGAAGCTCATGAGTGGAATCAGAACAGAGGTATGAATTAATAAATAGTGTTTCGTTTGATATCACTGGACACCGTCTCTCTTAATTTTTGTAATTTGTGTTACTTTTGGTCAGAAAACCTTTTGATAAATGTGTACGGAAGCTAAAACTAGTCAATGAATAACAAAGGACAAGCCTTCCTGGTTTATTTATGGAATAGCTATGGGAATGGAAAAAAGGAGCATGGTGACATTAATGTGTTCTAAGTAGCAGTATACCGTGTCCTTTAAAATTTGTAAAATGAAAATAAAGTCATAAAACAAAAGATGTTAAAATGTTAAGTTCCTATCATTTATCAGTGGATTGAGAAGTAACCTTTAAACTTCCATTGAGGTATAATTGAAAAGTTCAAGGTTCATTCATGAATAAATGCATTCTTTCTATAATTTTAGATTCTAAGATGTGTTCCCTTTTTAATTTTGAAAAAAGTTTGAATTGTTGACCCAGTCTTCATGTACCATAAAGCTTTAAGATATATTGATTTGCAAGTTAAGTATGGACTTTTTGTTGAGCCATTTTTGAGCTGCTTTTATATTAAAGCTGCTTGAGTTCAGATTTGAGACTGTTTTTTGTGAGCTGGATTTTGTAGCTTACAGCACTAACTCAGGCGCTCATAGAAACAAGATAGGATCAGGAGTCGACCATTCGGCCCCTCGAGCCTGTTCCGCCATTTAATGAGATCATGGCTGATCATCCAAATTCAGTACCCTGTCCCTGCTTTCTCCCCATGTCCCTTGATCCCTTTAGCCTGAAGAAATATATCTAACTCCTTCTTGAATATATTTAATGAATTGGCCTCAACTGCCTTCTGTGGTAGAGAATTCTACAGGTTCACCACTCTCTGGGTGAAGAAATTCCTCCTCATCTCAGTCCTAAATGGCTTACCCCTTATCCTTAGACTGTGACCCCTGGTTCTGGACTCCCCCGCCATCGGGAACATCCTTCCTGCATCTAGTCTGTCTAGTCCTGTTAGAATGTTGTAAGTTTCAATGAGATCCCCTCTCATTCTTCTAAACTCTAGCGAATATAAGCCTAATCGACCCAATCTCTCCTCATACGTCATTCCTGCCATCCCAGGTATCAGTCTGGTGAATCTTCGCTGCACTCCCTCCATGGCAAGAACATCCTTCCTCAGATAAGGTGACCAAAACTGCACACAATACTCAAGGTGTGGTCTCACCAAGGTCCTGTACAACTGCAGCAAGACATCCTTGCTCCTGTACTCAAAGCCTCTCGCTATGAAGGCCAACATACCATTTGCCATCTTAACCGCCTGCTGCACCTGCATGCTTACCTTCAGCGACTGGTGCACAAGGACTCCCAGGTCTCGTTGCACTTCCCCTTTTCCCAATCTATTGCCGTTCAGATAATCTGTCTTCCTGTTTTTACCACCAAAGTGGATAACCTCGCATTTATCCACATTGGGCAGATGCATGGCAAATGCAGTATGATCACCCAACCTGTCCAAATCATACTGGAGTTTCTCTGCATCCTCCTCACAGCACACACGCCCACCCAGCTTTGTGTCGTCTGCAAACTTGGAGATATTACATCTAGTTCCCTCATCTAGATCATTTATATATATATATATATATATATTGTGAATAGCTGGGGTCCTAGCACCGATCCCTGCGGTACCCCACTAGTCACTGCCTGCCACTCGGAAAAAGACCTGTTTATTCCAACTCTTTGCTTCCTGTCTGCCAACCAGTTCTCTATCCAAGACAGTACCTTACCCCCAATCCCGTGTGCTTTAACTTTGCACGCTAATCTCTTATGCAGGACCTTATCGAAAGCCTTCTGAAAGTCCAAATACACCACATCCACTGGTTCTCCCTTATCTATTCTACCAGTTACATCCTCAAAAAATTCCAATAGATTAGTCAAGCATGATTTACCTTTTGTAAATCCATGTTGACTTTGTCCGATCCTGTCACTGTTTTCCAAGTGCTCTGCTATTACATCTTTTATAATGGACTCTCGCATTTTCCCCACTACCGATGTCAGACTTACCGGTCTATAATTCCCCGTTTTCTCTCTCCCACCTTTTTTAAATAGTGGGGTTACATTAGCTACCCTCCAAACCATGGGAACTGTTCCAGAGTCTATAGAATTTTGGAAGATGACCAGCAATGCATCTACTATTTCTAGGGCCACTTCCTTAAGTACCCTAGGATGTAGATTATCAGACCCTGGGGATTTATCGGCCTTCAATCCCGTCAATTTCCCGAACACCATTTCCCTACAAATACTGATTTCATTCAATTCCTCCCTCTCATTAGACCCTCTGTTCCCTGACATCTCTGGGAGGTTATTTGTGTCTTCCTTTGTGAAGACAGAACCAAAGTATGTATTTAATTGGTCTAAATTGAGAGGTCGCACAACACCAGGTTACAGTCCAACAGTTTTATTTGAAATCACAAGCTTTCAGAGCTATCGATTGCTCCTTCCTCAGGTGAAGTAAATTAGATACAGAATCGCCAAAGCATTGGTCTGCCATTTCTTTGTTCCCCATTATAAATTCCCCTGATTCTGACTGCAAGGGACCTACGCTTGACTTCACCAATCTTTTTCTCTTCACATATCTATAGAAACTTTTACCGTCAGTTTTTATGTTCCCTGCATGCTTACTCTCATAATCTATTTTCCCCCTCTTAATTAATCCCTTTGTCCTCCTTTGCTGAATACTAAACTGCTCCCAATCCTCAGGTTTGCTGCTTTTTCTGGCCAAATTATATGTCCTCTCCTTGGATCTTACGCTATCCCTAATTTCCCTTGTTAGCCACGGTGGAGTCACCTTTTTTGTTTTATTTTTATGCCAAACAGAGATGAACAAATTCTGTAGTTCATCCATGTGATCTTTAAATGTTTGCCATTGCCGATCCACCGTCAACCCTTTAAGTAACGTTCCCCAATCCATCCTAGCCAACTCGTGCCTCATACCATCGTAGTTTCCTTTATTTAAACTCAGGACCCTAGTTTCTGAGTCAACTACTTCACTCTCCATTTTAATGAAGAATTCTATCATATTATGATCGCTCCTCCCCAAGGGGCCTCGCACAACAAGATTGCCAATTAATCCTTTCTCATTCCATAATACCCAGTCTAAGATGGCCTGATCTCTAGTTGGTTCCTCGACATATTGGTCCAGGAAACCATCCTGTATGCACTCATCACAGTCATCACAGTGACAAACTTGTAGATGTAGTTTGTCATTGGAACTATGAGTCTTGTCACTGAGACAAAAGGAGCGGGATATAGCCGTTTGATATCCAGGTGTTGGCAGCTCTTTGCATGAAGAATTGTTTTCTGACATCAGTCCTGAATTTGACTTTTATCAGTTTGTATCTCTGCCCCCTTGTCCTACAGTCATTGTTTAACTTGAAATAGATATTAACCTTTTTCATTCCATTTATTACCTTATCTCCCTGTGTAAGATTCTTGCTCATTCATCTCTTTCCAATACTAAAGGATCTGAGTTTCTCTAACCCTTTCTCATAACTCTATCCTCTGGTACTGGGAATCAGCCTTACACCTCTGTACCACTTGTGTGTTTACTTTGTGCCTTGGTGACCAGAACTGAACATTCTTAAAATTGCAGTTTGACTTGACTACTCTACAGTTGTGAGAAGTCGCACAACACCAGGTTATAGTCCAACAGTTTTATTTGAAATCACAAGCTTTCGGAGCGGCTGCTCCTTCGTCACCTGACGAAGGAGCAGCCGCTCCGAAAGCTTGTGATTTCAAATAAAACTGTTGGACTATAACCTGGTGTTGTGCGACTTCTCACTTTTGTCCACCCCAGTCCAACACCGGCATCTCCGCATCACTCTACAGTTGAGCATAGCAGTCAGTCTAAGATTTATTCTCTCTTGATACGGCATTCTGTTTGGTTTGTTGTTTGCTACTGTACTGTCCATAGTCAGTGCTGCGTTTAATGCAACTCCTATTTGTGCTCAGGCTCTTCCCTAGCTAATATGACACCAGTCATTATGTAATTCCTCCAGCTCTTTTTCCAGTGTAAATCATAGTAATCTTAATTTCTTTAGACTATGCTTGATCATTGAATAATTATGTCTGGTGAGTTTCAACACAAGACAAAATCAAAATACTGCAGATGCTGGAAATCTGAAATAGAAACAGAAAATGCTGGAAATATTCAGCAGGTCAGGCAGCATCTGTGGAGAGAGAAACAGAGTTAACATTTCAGGTCAATGACCTTTCGTCAGAACTGGAAAAAGTTAGAGATGGGACAAGTAAAGAAACACTGTTCCAACGAAGCTCAACGTAAGCTCGAGGAGCAGCACCTCATCTTTCGATTAGGCCCTTTACAGCTTTCTGGACTCAACATGGAGTTCAACAATTTCAGACCATAACCTCTGTCCCTATTTTTTCACATGGCAGCTGTTGATGTTTCTGCTATTCCCATTTACACCTCTTCTGGACTCATCTTTTGTTTCTTTACTTGTCCCATTACCATCTCCTTTTGCTCTATACTATCATCCCTTTTGTCATTCAATCACTCTTGCCTTCCATCCTATCACAGACCTTCCCTTTTGTTCTTTCCTCCCCTCCCCCCTTTCTCTGCCCCCACACCCGCTTAAAATCTGTTACATCTCTAACTTCAACACAATACTGTGTGCAACACTGCCTTCACTACTTCAGGTGTCATGATGACCATGCTTCTAGTGCCTTTTCTTTAAACTTGGATATAGCAGCCTGTAAAATTTATTTAGGATTCTCCACAAGAAGAAAGAGGAGCCACAGAGAGAGGGTGTTTGAGACATTTTACAGAATAGGAAATAGACTGCAGAGTTCTGGATTATTTGGGTTTTATTAGGGTGGTAGGATCCAAGAACAATATACACATAAGCAAAATACTGCGGATGCTGGAAATCTGAAATAAAAATAGAAAATTTTGGAAATACTCAGCAGGTCAGGCAGCATTTGTGGAGAGAGAAACATAGAAACTAGGAGCAGGAGTAGGCCATTCGGCCCGTCGAGCCTGCTCCACCATTCAATACGATCATGGCTGATCATCCAAGTCCAGTACCCTGTCCCTGCTTTAATCCCCACAGTACACATATCCCACCCTACCCCCGTAACCCCACATATTTAATTCCCCCTAACATATCCCATCCTATCCCCATAACCCCACATATTTAATCCCCCCCTAACACTAAGGGTCAATTTATCATAGCCAAATCAACCTAACCCGCACAAACCAAGTTATCGTTTCAGGTCGATTACCTTTCATCAGAACAATATGTACATAGTGTTGTGAAATGTTGTGTAGTACTTTGCAGTGATCGTAGTGGGCATCAAACAGAAAATGTGAGAGACATTAGCCAAACTGACAGAAAGGAGGGTTATATTAAAAAAAACAGATTTTGAGATTGAGTGCAGATGAAGCAATTGAAGGATTTTGGAAGAGAATTCTACTGTCTAAAGGTTCTGCCTCCATTGATGGAGTGGAGGAGGGTGGGGATAATGCACATCAGTCCAGAGAGAAACAGGATGGAGAATTGAGAAGATGAGGATTTTGAAGTTCATAGACTGGGGACAGGCAGCCAGCAGAAGTTGACAAATGCAGTGGTGCTGGGTGTTTGAGACTTTGCACAACAGGAAATAGACTGCAGAATTTTACATCCTTTTGGTTTCTATTAGGGTGGGGGAATCCATGAGATTATTGTGGTAGTCTTGCCTTGCGCTCATAAAGATGTAGATGAGGATATTGGCATTAATTGGGATGAGATAGAGGGATTAATAGGCATGGTTAAAGGTGGCAGTAAGCAGTCTGGGTTATGAAATGGATGTTGTGGAAAAGGGCGAGGCTGCGTATTGTTGGGTTCCATTTGATTGAGCAGTTGGTATGTTAGATGGAATATGTATCTGAGGTGTATAGTTTCTGGTATGTCAATAGCATGTCTTGTGGCCTGTTTATTTTTAGTTGAATTCTTTTTGTTTCATCCTTGACTTAATGTCTGACAAGTAGTCAACAGCAGGAGACAGAGCCTGGGGGAGGGGTGGAAGAAGAAATGGAAAGCTGCATAATTCCTGCAACTGCCAGAGTTGTGAGGCTTCATGCTTTGTGGGAGAAGGGTCTCCCACAAATCCTATTGCCTGGCTCACCCCAGAGCCCTGTGTGGTCCTGATGAGGCAACCTAATAGATGAGCTAAATAAAATCTAAATGGGCAGAATAGTAGCAGGTGAAATTTAATGTAATTGAGGGCAAGATATTGCATATTGGAACAATTAAGGGATCGATGGATGCACTATAAATGGATTGAAATAGCTACGGGTGAAGTTGACAGTGGTCTTGATGTCTGTCGACATCTTACCGTGTTCACTCACTGGAGCAGAATCAGCAGAGTAAATAGAATGCAGAACTTTGCTGCCAAATTAATAATGTACAAGTTGGAGAATGCTATGTTAAAATTGTATACTTCTCTTGGTCTGCACCTTGAGTGTTATATCTGGTTTTGGTCACCAAGATATGAAAAGATGTGCACAACTTGGAGTTGTGCAGAGAAGATTGATTTTTAGCTTCAGAGATCTGAGGTACAAAGAGAGATTGAAGGAACTTTGTGTTGTTCAACCTCCAGGAGAATTAATTGAGAGAGGACCTCACGAGATCTAGAACAGTGCTTTGTTTAAAAGTGCAAGTAGGACAGGGTTACATGTGTAAACTAGTGAAAGGAAAATTTAGGACTGATGTTGGGAAGTTGTTTACACAGAATTATGAAAATTTGGTTTGGGGTTCTGACCACCCAACTTCCCTTCCTGGCCCCCATGTTAGCTGATATTGTTAGCTGTTCCCTCTCCTCCGGTACTGTCTCCCTCCCTTTCAAATCTACCGTCATCCACCCCTCCTCAAAAAATGCACCCTTGACCAATGTTCCCTCTAAGGGGCTTCGCAGTTTTGGGAAAGGTCCCACACAAGCTGCTCACGGGCTATTACATTGTAAATACCGCACGTGCGCAGAAATTTAAAGGGACTGCGCATTAAAAGAAACAGGCCGCGCAGAACAAAACGCAGCTTTCAGGGAACATTGCCCTTGACCCTTCTGTGCTTGCAAACTACTGCCCCATCTCCAACCTCCCTTTCCCCTCAAGTTCTGTGCTGTTGCCTCACAAATCCATATTTGAATCCCTCCAATGAGGTTTCCGCCTGTCATAGCACTGAAATGGCCCTAATCAAAGTCACAAATGATATTTTATGTGATTATGACCGTGGTGAACTATCCCTCCTCATACTTCTCAACCTTTCTATAGCCTTTGATACGGTTGACCACATCATCCTCTCCAACGTTACCTCCTCCGTCGTTCAGCTGGGTGCGACTGCCCTCGCCTGGTTCCATTCCTATCTATTCAGTTGTGGCCAGAGAATCGCCTGCCATAGTTTATCTTCCCGCTCCTGCACCATTACCTCTGGAGTTCTTAAGGATCTATCCTTGGCCTCCTCATCTACATGCTGCCCCTCGACGACATCATCCGAAAGCACAACATCACATTCCACATGTACGCTGACGATACCCAGTTTTACCTCTGACCAGGATGAGCCCCAACACCAGCAGCAGCAGGCACACCAGCAGCAGCAGCAGTAACAACACCACCACCACCAACCTTCTCAATGACCTGATGCGCCACAGGGCAGAGGGCATCAGCGCAGGGTTGCACCGCGCTGGAGGCGATGCCCCCAACACAGGGTATGCAGGCAGAGGATGAGCTTCCTCAACATGACTGAGCAGCAGCGCCAAAGGAGGCTCAGGCCATCGCGCCAGGTGGTCGCAGACATTTGCACCTTGCTGGAGCAAGGCCTCCAGCCCAGAGGACCTGGTGGACACGCCTTACCAGCGCCCTCAACGTCTTTGTCTCCGACTCCTTCCAGAGATTTGCAGCAGACATTTGCAGCATCTCACAGTCGGTCGCCCACAGATGCATCACACAGGTCACCGATACCCTGTTTGACAAGTCAGCCAATTACATCAACTTTACCACTGATGACGCTAGTGTTACTGAGCTGGTGCTGGGCTTTGCCGCTCTGGCTGGCTTCCCATGGGTGCAGGGCATCATCGACTGCAAACATGTGCCCATCAGTGCACCCCATCATAACCCAGGAGAGTTTGTGAACCACAAGGGCTTCCACTCCCTCAGTGTGCAGCTCGTCTGCAACCAAAGGAAGATAATCATGCATGTGTGTGCCAAATTGCTGGCAGCTGTTATGAATCTTTCGCCCTGTGCCAGTCCGCCCTCCCTCAGTTCTTTGCACCTCCAAACAGACTTTCCGTCTGGCTGCTTGGAGACGAGGGCTATCTACTGAAGACGTGGCTCATGACTCCCTTGAGGAGGCCAAGTATTGAGGCTGAGGAGAGATGTAATGAAAGCCACATGTCCACCAGATGTGTCATAGAGCAAATAATAGGCATGTTGAAAATGCGCGTCAGATGCCATGACAGATCTGGAGGAGCCCTTCAGTACGCACCAGCCAGGGTCTCCAGAATCGTCGTCGTCTGCTGTGCGCTGCACAACATAGCCCTGCAGCGAGGATTAGCGCTGCACAAGGATCAAGGCACTGAGCGCTCAGCCTCTTCAGAGGAGGAGGAGCATCAGTTGGAAGACGAGGAGGAGGAGTAGAAGGAACCGGAGGTCCAGTTGCCACTAGCACCCGAGCACATTACTGCCCGGGAGGCCAGGGATGATCTCATCGTGACCAGATTTACTTAATTTCATGCATTACACCCATATGGCTGCCACATTTTGCACCAGGTAACCCCCCCCACACCCCAAACAGCAATACCATTAAGCATCCCTACAATGACCAAGCCATTTCTTTCACACTGACCCCCATTGCGTTATGTCTCACCATCCACTTCAACTCACGAAGCCACTTCCAAAGTAGCTGACAAAATTGGGCATAACCGGAAAGTGGTGAAAATAAATTGTTTTATATGTGACAAGAGAAACAGAACCTTAACAGAAACAGTTCTTTAAATACCCATGTGCTTACCCTTCTGCATCTACTTCTGTGTCATCTTTCTCTTGCGCGTGCTTCTGTGGCTTCAGCAGAGGTAGAGGCAGCCTGCTGCGCCTGCATAGACACTTTTGGCGACATCCTCTGGGTTTTGGAGCCTCTGATGACGCCGCCAAAGTCTGCTCCTCCTGTGACTGTGCAGGAGCAGACTCAGCCCAAGAGATCCTAGGATGCATCTGGAGTTCTGACTGAGGGGGAGGCAATGGGGGAGAAGTGTGTGCGCTTTGAGAGGAGCCCCCACTTCCATGTTCCCTCTCATGGGCCACCTGCACTTCCCTGCTAGCAAGGAGCTGAAGAGCACCTTGCTGCACGGTAGTGGGGCCATGAGGACCCAAGTCTATGTTGACATCCCTCCAAGAGTGGAGGTCTATGAGCCTTTGCCATTTACTCTCCAAAGATAGCATATGCTCATGTGAGTGGCACATTAGCTGCTCCATGCAGCTGGCTATCCTTTCCATGGAGGAGCCTACAGTCGCCATCACCTGCGACACGGTGGTGCTCATTTTGGAGATGGACTCCTCCATTCTCTGCACATTTGCAGACATTGAGGCCGCAAAACCTGTCAGAGCCACCTGCACTTGTTCCTGCACCTCCAGGATTGCCCTCTTTCTCGATGGCCCCCGAGGCTCAGCGTCTGCATGCAGCTAAGCAGAGCTGGGAGCATCTTGCGCCCTCTGGCGAGGAGTCTCCACTGCTGTCTCTGTCTCCAACATCTGCTCTTGCTCACTTGTGACTTGAGACACCAGGTGATACCACTACTCTATCTCGCGTCGGACTCAGAGATGTGCGTATCTGCGCTGGTATTGGGTGCTCTTATGTCTGGTGACGGTGCACCCTCAGAGGCGGCAAGCTCCTTTGAGTCGTCGTTTTCCTCTTCTGCCTGGACAGTGCGGCAGGGGGGGCTCTTGATGGACCTGTGGGAGAATAAAGAGATGATTTAAAAATGTCATATCAAGAATGGATACCGTTACCATTGTACACATGCTGAACATTCAGTGGCTGCTGACATCAGTCTCCATATGAGTGACTGCTGTATGCCATGTGACTGTATGAGATACAATTCTGTTACCAGGTTGCTGAGATGTCGCCCTCTCTCTGTCTCCCACCGCCAGCTGCTCTGCAACTCCTGAGACCTCCGGGGTGACCTCCTCTGCTGGAGTCACCGTGGCCAATGAAGGAGGGCCACCTCCGGTCTCTCCCTCGCCCTCTTATTGTGGGCTCTTTTCTCCTGCAAGGAGGGAAAGAGGAGAATTTTGAGTGAGTGTGATGGAATGAGTGTAAGGAATGGATAGGTTACATCTGTAGAGGGTGACTGAGGGAGTGTGGTGCCAATGCCAAATGGCCTCCTTAGAATCATAGCATGATAGAATGGTTACAGCATGGAAAAAGGCCATTCGGTCCATCGAGCCTGTGCCGGCTCTCTGCAAGAGCACATCAGCTAGTCCCACTGCACCCCCTCCCCCCCTTTCCCTGTAGCCCTGCAAAGATACTTATCCAACTCCCTTTTGAAAGCTGTGATTGAATCTGTCTCCACCACCCTTTCTGGCAGTTCATTCCAGATCTTAACCACTTGCTGCGTAAAAAAGTTTTTTCATACGTCGCCTTTGGTTCTTCTGCCAATCTCCTTAAATCTGTGTCCTCTGGTTCTCGACCATCAATGGGTACAGTTTCCCTCTATCTACTCTGTCCGGAACCCTCATGATTTTGAACACCTCGATCAAATCTCCCCTCGATCTTCTTTGCTCCAAGTAGAACGACCCCAGCTTCTCCAGTCTGTCAACGGAAGTCCCTCATTCCTGGAATCATTCTTGTAAATCTTTTCTACACCCTCTAAGGCCTTCATATCCTTCCTAAAGTGTGGTGCCCAGAATTGGACACAGTACTCCAGTTTGGGCCGAACCAGTGTTTTATACAGGTTCATCATAATTTCCACACTTTTGTACTCTATACCTCTATTCATGAAGCCTAGGATCCCGTAAGCCTTTTTACTTGCTTTCTGAACCTGCCCTGCCACGTTCATCGATTTGTGCACACATACCCCCAGGTCTCTCTGTTCGTGCGCCTCTTTCAGGATTGAACCATTTAGTTTATATGTCCTCTCCTCATTCTTTCTACCAAAATGTATTACTTCACACTTTTCTGTGTTAAATTTCATCTACCACGTGTCTGGCCATTTCACCAGCCTGTCTGTCTTCTTGAGGTCAATCACTCTCCTCCTCACTTTTCACTATACTTCCAAGTTTTGTGTCATTTGCAAATTTTGAAATTGTGCCCTGTACACCCACATCCGAGTCATTTAATATATCAAGAAAAGCAATGGTCCTAGAACTGACCCCTGGGGAACACACACCTTCCTCCAGTCCGAAAAACAGCCGCTCACCACTACTGTTTCTTGTACCTTAACCAATTTCGTATCCATACTGCCACTGTCCCTTTTATTCCATGGGCTTCAACTTTGCTGGCAAGCCTATTATG
Organism: Squalus acanthias; assembly: GCA_030390025.1. Lineage (NCBI taxonomy): Eukaryota > Metazoa > Chordata > Chondrichthyes > Squaliformes > Squalidae > Squalus > Squalus acanthias. The sequence goes on from CM059431.1 coordinate 30,389,025, forward strand.
TGGCACTTTATCCATGTACACGACGTCAACCGCATTACCCTCATCAACCCTCTCTGTTACCTCATCAAAGAACTCAATCAAGTTAGTTAAACACTATTTGCCTTTAACAAATCCGTGCTGGCTTTCCTTAATTAATCTACATCTATCCAAGTGACTGTTAATTTTGTCCCTGATTACTGTTCCTAAAAGCTTCCCCAGTATCGAGGTCAAACTGACTGGCCTGTAGTTGCTGGGTTTATCTTTACACCCTTTTTTGAACAATGGTGTAACATTTGCAATTCTCCAGTCCTCTGGCACCATCCCCGTATCTAAGGAGGATTGGAATATTATGGCCAGTACCTCCGTGATTTCTCCCTCAATTCCCTCAGCATCCTAGGATGCATCCCGTTTGCTCCTGGTGATTTATTTACTTTAAGTACAGCCAGCCTTTCTAATACCTCCTCTTTATCAATTTTTATTCTATCAAGTATCTCCACTACCTCCTCCTGCACTATGTCTGTGGCAGCATCCTCTTCCTTGGTGAAGACAGCTGCAAAGTACTCGTTTAGTACCTTAGCCATGCCCTCTGCCTCCATGCATATGTTTCCTTTTTGGTCCCTAATTGGCCCCACCCCTCCTCTTACTACCCTTTTACTATTTATATGCCTATAGAAGACTTTTGGATTACCTTTTATGTTGGCTGCCATTCTATTCTCATACCCTCTCTTTGCCCCTCTTATTTTCTTTTTCACTTCTCTGACCTTTCTATATATAGCCTTGTGTGGTGTTAGTTGGTATGAGTGCCTTTAGGATGAGGATAAATGTGAGGGGTGGTTAGTCAGATGGGGATGTGAATATGTAGATCGAGCGGGATGGGTGGATGTGCAAGGTATGTTGGTGTGAGTACTGATGTGCAGGAGTAGGCTTGGGAAGGCAGGGTGATGAGAGGCACAGCAGGATGAAGTTGAGTGTGGCTTTGCACTCGCCTTTCCTGATCTAATGAGATAATTGAAGCGCTTCCTGCACTGCACCCAGGTCCTCCTCACAACATCCCTGCTGTTGACCTCCTCTGCTATCTCCAGCCAGGCTCTTTTGGTCTCCTGGGGAAGTCTCTTGTGCCCATCAGAAGGGAAGAGGACCTCCCTGCGTGCTCTCACTCCCTCCACAAGCATATGCAGCGAGTCATTTGAGAATCTGGGTGCAACCACTGTGCAATTATGTGTGCAAGGCTGAGCAAGCCCCAAAAGCTAAAATGTACAGCCTGCACACTCCCAGAAGAACCTTCAAATGCAATGTGGCCAAGGCTCCTTTAAATATCTCGACTGGAAATGAGTCATCGATGACGTAATCAGACCCACACCATTTAATAAGGCCGGGTAACGCGCAGGCCTGCCTTAATAGGCGCCATTAAAGGATAGTTGCTCTGAGGAGCGCGTTGAAAAGCACAGCAGGATCCCGACCCGCCACACTGACCGCCTGCACCCGACCCGGCCAGGTAAAGAAAATTCCGGCCCTTGTCTTCGGTCCCTGCCAAAAGCTCCGTTCCCGAGCTTACCAACTCCATCCCACTTCCTGGCCACTGTCTGTGGCTGAATGGGACTTTCACAACTTTGGTGTCCTATTTGACCCTGAGCTGAGCTGCCGACACCATATTCTCTCCATCACCAAGACTGCCTACTTTCGCGTCCGTAATATCGCCCATCTCCACACTGCCTCAGCTTATCTGCTGCTGGAACCCTCATCCCTGCCTTTGTTACCTCCAGACTCGACTATTCCAGTGCTCACCTGGCCGGCCTCCCACCCTCATTCAACTTGAGGTCATCCAAACCTCTGCTGCCCATATCCTAACTCGCACCAAGCCCCATTCACTGATCACCGCTGACCTACAATGTCTCCCGGCCCATCAACACGTCAATTTTAAAATTCTCATCCTTGTGTTCAAATCCCAACATGGCCTCATCCATCCCTATCTCTGTATCTCCTCCAGCCCTACAACCATTCAAAATATCTGCTCTTCTAATTCCGGCCCCACTATTGGTGGCCGTGCCTTCAGCTGCCTAAGCCCTACATTGTGGAATTCCCTCCCTAAGCCTATCCGCCTCTCTAGCTCTCACTCATTCTTTAAGTCACTCTTTGACCATGCTTTTGGCCATCTGTCCTAATATCTCATTTTGTGACTCGGTATCAAATTTTGTCTGTTAATGCTCCTGTGAAGCACCTTGGGATGTTTTTACTCCGTTAAAGGCATATTTGGAACGTTAAATACTATTTTATTGGTAAATTAAATGTTGTACTTTGTCTTCATTATGTTGCAAACCTTACTTCAAGTGAAAGTACCTCTTTGACCATTAAGGAAGTTGTATCAGGGCACTTAGAAAATCATAACATGATTAGGCCGAGTCAACATGGTTTTATGAAAGGGAAATCATGTTTGACAAATTTATTAAGAGTTTTTTGAGGATGTAACTAGCAGGCTAGATAAAGGGGAACAAGTGGATGTAGTATATTTGGATTTCCAAAAGGCATTCAATAAGATGCCACATAAAAGGTTATTACACAAGATTAGAGCTCACGGGGTTGGGGGTAATATAGTAGCATGGGTAGAGGATTGGTTAACGGACAGAAAACAGAGTAGGAGTAAACGGATCTTTTTCAGGTTGGCAGGCTGTAACTAGTGGGGTGCCGCAAGGATCAGTGTTGGGGCCTCAGATATTTACAATGTATATTAATGACGTAGATGAGGGGACCGAGTGTAATGTATCCAAGTTTGCTGCTGATACAAAGCTAGGTGGGACAGTAAGCTGTGAGGAGAACACAGAGTCTGCAAAGGGATATAGATAGACTAAGTGAGTGGGCAGTAAGGTGGCAGATGAAGTATAATGTAGGGAAATGTGAGGTTATTCACTTTGGGAGGAAGAATAGAAAAACAGAATATTTTTTTAAATGGTGCGAAACTTTCAAATATTGGTGTTCAGAGAGATCTGGGTGTCCTCGTGCAAGAAACATAGAAAGCTAGCATGCAGGTACAGCAAGCAGTAAGGAAGGCAAATGGCATGTTGGCCTTTATTGAAAGGGGGCTGGAGTATAAGAGTAAGGATGTCTTGCTACAGTTGTACAGGGTCTTGGTGAGACCACACCTGGAGTACTGTGCACACTTTTGGTTTCCTTATCCAAGGAAGGATATACTTGCCTTGGAGACGGTGCAACGAAGGTTCACTAGATTGATTCCTGGGATGAGAGGGCTGTCCTGTGATGAGAGGAAGTGAAGAATGGGCCTTTACTCTCTGGAGTTTAGAAGAATGAGAGGTGATCTCATTGAAACATACAAGATTCTGAAGGGGATTGACAGGGTAGATGCTGAGAAGTTATTTCCCCTGGCTGGAGTGTCTAGAACTAGGGGGCATAGTCTCAGGATAAGGAGTAGGCCATTTAAGACCGAGATGAGGAGGAATTTCATCACTGAGGGTTGTGAATCTTTGGAATTCTCTGCCCCAGAGGGCTGTGAATGCTGAGTCTGAGCATATTCAAGGCTGAGATAGATAGATTTTTGGACTCTTGGGGAATTGAGGGATACGGAGATCGGGCGGGAAAGTGGAGTTGAGGTCGCTGATCAGCCATGATCTTATTGAATGGCGGAGCAAGCTCGAGGGACCGTATGGCCTATTCCTGCTCTTATTTCTTATGTTCTTATATTCACATAAGTGGAGAAAGCAAAATGGTGATGGAAAAGGTTTTCAAAAAAGATATTTGGAATGAATGACTTGTTTATTGGTAGCTGTTGCTGCCTGTTTTTGTTTTTTTTGTTCATGTGGTTTCATTTAATTGTGGAGACGAATATGGTTAGAATATACCTGCAGCAGTCTCTCAGCAAGTGGTGGTACTGTTCTGTGCAGTAGTTTGAGTATTGTATTTTAGATTCTTCTGTCAGTCTTGTGTCTTTGGAGGTTGCATTATCGGTCTTGCTTGGTGAAATGGATGACCAGATGCTGGAAGGGGTACCTTGTGGAGGAGGTGGTCCAGTATACTAAGAGCCATATCATGCAAGCTCTGTATCAACTCGAGGGAAATAATTCTGGAACTCAGATGGTGCGCCAGGTTGGTAATATAGCTGATAAATGTACAGAGGCTTTCAGGGAGGGACAGCCTTTCCTCAGGATGAAAGCATTACTGCTATTGTTCGGTGCATCTGGGTCACTTTCAGCCTCATCTGTGGTGGGGAAGGACTATATAGAGTTGTGCAGGTGTTTGTAATCTATGTCCTTGTTTCCATCTTGAGATCTCTGAATTATTGGGCTGTGACCCAGATGAAATCTTGAATAGTTAATTGAAGATGAGATATTGATCTTTGTGATTTCCACCTCCTAGACGTGACCAAACAGTCTCTTTCACCTATCTAGGTCTGCATGTATACAGGTCTGGGTGGAGGGATGTTTATTTTCTGTTGGTCAGAGGATTCCCAAACTAGGGGGCGCAATGGGGTTATCGGGGGGAAGACAGGCTGGTTTCGTGTTTGCGGTGTGTCTTGCGCATCACATTGGGGGGCGATCATTTGTGGTTTATCATTGCAGAGATTAGCCAGAACTACCAGGGAAGTATGGAGATCCCCAAGCAGATGATTGACATGGTAAAGGTGCAGTGAAGGGCTGGGCCAACTGATGAAGGGGGCCAGTATGGGTACTGTTGAGGGAAGGGCCAAGCTGTTGCAGTCCTGCTCACTGGCCTCTTATTCAGTCAGTTCAGAAGTGAGTTGTAATATCGTAATTTGATATATTATTGTAGCCCGCAGTGCTAGATGTGGCTTCCCCTATCCACCAGGGGTGTAGCTAGGTGTATGTACTGTACATGTTAAACACTGTTTATCCACTGAAGCAGAAAATCAGTTGCTGCTGTGCTGCAACAGCTGATTTGCTGCCCCAAGGGATTTGGCTGGGAGAGAGATGATTGCCACTTCATTTCATAGTTCTCTTCTCATTGCTGGTTCAGCTGTGGCTTGTTTCCAGGAAAACTTACTCTAACCCCATTGAAAATGCTTCGGCTATTGGGCACTGAGAAAGGTGGAACAGCTTTTCGTGGGAGTGTATATACTTCTAAATTTGTGGCCTGCATCCCTGATACAAAGGAATCTGCAACTAGTTACTCTTTCTTCCTTCTTTCCTTCGCTATTCTGTCAATAATATCTGCCACCTAATTGATAAAAGTTAATGAAGGGATTTTACCTCATTACTTCTGCTAGTCATTGAATGCTGTTCCTGTTAAAAAGCCAGTCTGGTGGTAATGAAGACAATTTGCTTCTTTTCTGTGAACATCTCAATTAATGTGGTTGTCAAAATTAATTTATAAATTCTGCGACAGTCCAGTATCTACAAAACCAGATTATTTGAACTCTATTTTCACAGATTTGAATTTAATCTGACCTGGCAAACTGCATTTACGATTACCCTGAGGGGATAGTTAGCTGGATCATCTCGAGGGGAAAAAGAATAAACTGGTGAGGGACAGCTCCCTTCCCATATTGCTCAATTAGGGCTTTTGGTGAGTGAACCAAGAAATGGAATTCATATCTTTTGAAGAATTCTGTTTTAGGACTACATAAAAGAGCAATGGCTTTTTGAGAAGCAAGGACAAAAATATCCCCTTTTCCCTAATGGCGTGGCACATTTGTTCGATTTGTTAGATTTTTTTCCTCGCCCTTCAGCTCAAAAAATGTTTGTGCCGCAAATTGCAGGAAGTGAGGGTTGATAATGGCTCAGTGCGGTCAATGGGGTATCTGGGACCTTGGTGAACGACGGGACAACCAGTATATCTCCTTAACCAATTAAATTTAAGGATAGAGAACGAAACAGGAACGACAGAAGAAAATAGAGGGAAAGACAGATTGAATTGAGAGAAAAAAGAGACAAAGGAAAGTAAGAAAAAAATGTACATTTCAAAAACATCTCGGAACAATTTACTACCTACAGGAGTGAGACTCTAGAGTTTCAATTGTTCCCTTTCTGGGTCTCTGACATTGAGTGGCATTGCAGGCACATAAATCTCGTCATTAACAGGGTCCTTATGTCATTAAATACCAGCCCTAACTTTCTGCGGTGAGTTTAATTTGTTTAACAGCGGAAATGCAGCATTTTCTTGAAACTCATGCAGAGGTTGACGGTGAACTTCGGTTCTGGCAAGGCTAACAGTGGAGCTGCCCAAATCGTCCAGCTTTTTGTGGCGATTCACAATTCACGGCGTATTTCTTCCCTGCCACAGATTTTTTTTTTAATGCACTAATAACGGTGTGCACATTTTACTCGGTTATTTTCCCAGCAAATTCTGGGCCCAGAAAGTTAGTGATCGTGTTGCATGTTCAAATGTGCCTGTCGTGCTAAAGTTCTGTCTAGAACCGAAAAACAATACAGGAAACTCTTTGGTATCCGGCACCGACGGGACCGGCGTGGTGCCGGTTGATCGAAAGTTCCGGATAACGGAGAGTTATATCTACCGAGGCTATTTTTAACATAAAAAAATCAAGAAATTTGCAGTATACAGTATTTGGTTACTCACCTACAGAATGTTGTGTTAAATGGATGGTGGAAGATGCTTGATTAAGTACAGTACTGCCAGTTGAGGGTAATCCATAACTCTTTAATTACTTAACAGTAAGTGAGACTCCCGGCAACGCGGGAGAATCAGACTCCTGTTACTGCAGTGTTCGGACTTCCGACAGCGCCAGGAGGCCGAGTAGTGGCACTTTGGAGAACTACCCCCACTGACTAACTCGCCGTTCGCGGGAGACTCGGACTCGGCAACATTGCCGGTTATTTGAGGGGAGTTTTCGGAGTACTGGGCGTTCGCAGGAGACTCGGACTCGGCAACATTGCCGGTTATTTGAGAGGCGTTTTCGGAGTATGATTTTTGCCGGTTAAGAGAGAATTCCGGATATTTAGGTGCCGGTTAAACAAGAGTTTCCTGTATTGCTATTTACTAAATTTTCATTGTGTCTCTCGACCTCTACCGTGCACTCAGACTCACTATGAGCAATGCCACTGGAGATCCGCTTGTTTGTATATGTGTAATGTATACATAAAATTATCAATTTGTAGTGTGAATTAGCCTTACTATTGAGGAATTTTGTGGTTGGATGTGTAATGATATTTAGCAATGCTAGTGAACATCCTGTAATGTTACACGTGCAGAGCAAGACCTTTACAATGTTGGTCTGTCATCTTGATATTCCTAAAAGAAAAGTGATTTAGTTCCTTAAAGCAGTGGATGGCACAGACTCCTACTGCTATGACACACACACACACAAGAAACTGAATAAATAGCATAACTTTAATTACTGTGAAATGTAACTTTTTTTTGTTTGATATGCAACCTAGAATCATAGAATGGTTACAGCACAGAAGGAAGCCATTCGGCCTGTCAAGCCCGTGCCGGCTCTCTGCAAGAACACTTCAGCTGGACCCACCCCCCCGCCCTTTCCCCGTAGCCCTGCAAATTTTTTCCCCTCAGGTACTTATCCAATTCCCTTTTGAAAGCCACGATTGAGTCTGCCTCCACCACCCTTTCAGGCAGTGCATTCTGAATCCTAACCACTCAATGCGTAAAAAAGTTTTTCCTCATGTTGCCTTTGGTTCTTTTGCCCGTCACCTTGAATCTGTGTCCTCTGGTCCTCGACCCTTCCGCCAATGGGAACAGTTTCTCTCTACTCTGTCTATACCCCTCATGATTTTGAATACCTCTATCAAATCTCCTCTCAACCTTCTCTGCTCTAAGGAGAACAACCCCAGCTTTTCCAGTCTATCCACGTAACTGAAGTCCCTCATCCCTGGAATCCTTCACGTAAATCTTTTCTGCATTCTCTCTAAGGCCTTCACATCCTTCCTAAAGTGCAGTGCCCAGAATTGCACACACTACTCCAGTTGAAGCCGAACCAATGTTTTACATAGGTTCATCATAACTTCCTTGCTTTTGTACTCTATGCCTCTATTTATGAAGCCCAGTATCCCGTAAGCTTTTTTTAACCGCTTTCTCAACCTGCCCTGCCACCTTCAATGATTTGTGCACATATACCCCCAGATCTCTCTGTTCATGCACCCCTTTTAGGATTGTACCCTTTAGTTTATATTGCTTCTCCTCGTTCTTCATAACAAAATGTATCACTTCACACTTTTCTGCATTAAATATCATCTGCCACGTGTCCGCCCATTCCACCAGCCTGTCTATGTCTTCTTGAAGTCTATCCTTACTGTTCGCTATACCTCCCAAGTTTAGTGTCATCTGCAAATTTTGAAATTATGCCCTGTACTCCCAAGTCCAAGTCATTAATATATATCAAGAAAAGCAGTGATCCTAGAACCGACCCCCGGGGAACCTCAGCAGGAAAACTCAATCAAAACAAAGAAACACATACCAAGTGCATGATGACTCACTTAGCACAGCCAAAGCTTACTGACAAACACATCAGTAAAGCATCTGCACAGCAGGACCAGAAATCTGTTCTACTACTTCAAAGTAAAAGTATGAAAATTGAAGTTCAATACAATAAATAAATCGGAGCCAGTATAGAAAGTTGACGAATCTGAATTTTAATTTGGGATGAGCAGGCAGCAGCTGCAATGCCGGTGTGCTATTTAATTGTTTATTTTTGGTGGAAGGGTAAATTTATTTTTAGCATCAGTATGGGGGAAATGTTTTGTTTGGAACATTTATTTATTTAAGGTGGAAATTGTCAAACATGTGAATATTGAATGAACAGATTAATAAATCAGAAGTACCTTTAACTTCAAACTTAGTTAGCAAGCAGATGAGTCAAGTTCATGGTTTGCATTAAAGAAATGAGCGTGATATCGTTGGAGGAAGTATGCATTGTAAGTGTTACCTGTTAAAGCATTATGAATTGAAAGGCCGCACGGAAATGTTGGCTAGTATCACAAGGGTGTGAGAAAATTGTGACAATGGGGAGAAATTGAAGAGTTTTAATGTATTCTGGATTGTGCTTTACATTATTAGAAACTCCACTGCTTTGTTCAGTGAAAGTTATTAATTCATATTTTTAGTACAAAGCTAAATGTAATCCATATCCTTTTTTAACAGCTAAACAATCTATGGATGAAGGCAGGACACCTATAATTATAGATAATACAAATATTCAGGCATGGGAAATGAAGCCATATGCAGAAATGGTAAGCTGTATGTGTACTTTTGAAATGCATTAGAAAGAAGTGGCTGTAGCCTCTTGTTGACTATTAGTGGAAATCAAATTACCGTCGCACTTTTAGAAAGAGAAAGCAGCTTTCTTCTCAATAGCTTAAAATTCTTACAATGTTTTGCATATTAAGGTTGACTTGCACTGCATGCACCTTGAAACTGATGTACAGCTGGCAGCAGTGTAAACTACCTGCACCAGCTTACATAAGTTGGAATTTGTTAGTTCAAATGACTTGCATTCTAGGATTGTGTATTTCATGTAACGATGGCAACTTTTTCTGTGGTAAATAAAAATGTTTGTATGGTTAGGCTTACTGGTAGTATGTTCCAAATGTCAAAACTCCAGAAACTTTCAATTCTAGCTTCAATACACTTGTTCAAAACATTCAGTATATAAAAATGTTCAAGTCTGGAATTGCAGCGCATACATAATGATTCATCTGTGAAATGCTTAATCGTGATGTTTATAACTATATTGTCCTACACAGGCTGTGGAACGATGTTACAGAGTGAGTTTTCGGGAGCCAGAAACCTGGTGGAAATTTAATGTTGTGGAGCTGGAAAAGTAAGAACATAATTTATTTTTTGTAAACTTGAATTGATCCCTTGTATTAAACATTTCAGAAATGGCTTCAAAGGAAGATTCCATGTACCATACACACAAGTGCTAACTGAAGAAATGCTCACACTAAGCTATTGAATATATTACATCTGTTTCTAAGATTGCTGCTTGTACAGTGTTTTTTAAAGTAAGCATGTTCCACAAACATGGTAAATCACCCTACCATTGTCATAGGCAGCAAGGTAAACAATGAATGAAAAGCTTCAAATTGTAGCAATCATATCCAAGACAGATTATGTAAGATCTTCATCTATGTTGAAGCACACGCTTCCTAATACATTAGCCCTGAATTTGCAGTCTGAGGCTTCCCGCGGGGAAATGCCTCCAATCCGCAAAGAAGATCCGCGCCTACTTGGGGCCTCGGGATCCATGGCGACTTGCACTCCTGGGCCTCTCCGGGTGCGCGCGGGTAGAGGCCCACGTATCCCAGGGTCGCAGGCGGTTCACAAGCGCCCCTGGATCACGTGGGCTGGCCCAATGATTGAAAGAAGGGGATCCCCATTCATGCTTATGGGGATTCCGTATGTTGATGAATGGGAATACCCCCAAAAATACATGTACACATCAAATAAATTTAAAAAAATTAAAATGCCATTTAATTAAATATTTAAAACAAAATTTTAATTTTTTTTGACAAATTTAAATGTTTTAAAAAGGGGCTAAAAATAATCTTACCTTATTGTACAGGTTTTTTTAATGTTTAAATGATTGATAAAAATACATTATTTTCATTTAAACTCTTGCGCGTAAGAATTTCACGGGCATTCGCTGGGCAGAAGTTGGGCACAACTCTTTGCCTGCGGATGCCCTTTTCCCAGGGATGTGGAGGATCTGTCAAGATTCTTGACTGATCGCAAGTTCCAGGTTTTCGCACATGCGCTTCGCACGCGAAAGCCCAGAACTTGCGCTGCCCTTACGGGCTCGTAAGCACCCGTAGGGGCCGCAAAATACGGGCCATTATATTCTTCTTTGGAAGCAGAATGGCCATTTGCTGTTCAATTCTTTTCTTGTTCCATTCTTGCTGTTTTATGTTATTGCTATGTAAATTACTGCAATATCTAAAAGGGATAGAAACAGATCGGTCTAGCTGTTATGTTACCTGCACACTAAGGGTATCTATGGGGTAGTAAACCTGCAGGATCCCACAATATTTTGTTCAAGCAATCGCTGTAAAGGATTAGAGGACGATATGTACTCAGCACTTGATCATTTCCACCAATAAAAATGAAATGTTTAATTTTCTGAAACAGAATTCCTTTCATCCTGTTCAGTGATTGAAGAGGTGAATTTAGAATTTGTTTTAAAAGGTAATCAAAACAGAATTTGCGAAATTGTGGTTTATTAAATTGATGTTTACTTCCTGTTTACTTATGAGTACTGTAGCATAGTGATTACGTTATTGGACTAGTAATCTAGAGTCCTAGACTAATAATCCAGAGCACATGAGTTCAAATCCCACCATGGCAGTTTGAGATTTTGAATTTGAAAAATCTAGAAATAAGAACTTAGTAAACCAGTAACTAAACGTTCTAATAACAGAAACCCTTAGCTAAGATGTTCCAGTACAGCTACAAGACTGGCATCTACCCGACTCTGGAAAATTGATGAGGTGTGACCTGTTTACAAAAAGCAGGACAAATGCAACCCGGCCAATTACTGTCCTATCAGTCTATTCTCAACTACCAACAAAGTGCTGAAAGGAGTCATCAACAGTGCTATCAAGCGGCACTTACTCACCAATAATCTGCTCATTGATGCTCAGTTTGGGTTTCAGAGGTGAGGCGAGAGTGACTGCCCTTGACATCAAGGCAGCATTCGACTGAATGTGGCACCAAGTGAAACTGAAGTTAGTGGTGATCAGGGAGATATCTCTCCAGTGGCTGGAGTCATAGCGAGCACAAAGGAAGATGGTTGTGGTTATTGGAGGCTGATCTTCTCTGTCTAGGACATCGCTGTTAGAGTTCCCCGAGGCAGTGTTCTGGGCCCAACTATCTTCAACTGCTTATTTAATGTTCATCCCTCCATCATAAGGTCAAAAATGGGGCTTTTCTCAAATGATCGCAGTTCCTCAGATAATGAAGCAGTCCATGCCCGCGTAAAGCAAGACCTGGACAACATCCAGGCTTGAGTTAAGTGGCAAGTAACATTCACGCCACACAAGTGCCAGGCAATGACCATCTTCAAGAAGAGGGAGTCTAACCGCCTTGATAATAAATGGCATTGCCAATGCCGAATTCCACAGCATCAACATTCTGGGTGTTGCCATTGACCAGAAACCATCCCAACTTGGACATATATCGCCGTTCCTTCATTATCGCTGGGTCAAAATCCTGGAACCCCCTATCTAACAGCACTGAGAGCACCTTCACCACATGGACTGCAGTGGTTCAAGCAGAAGGCTCACCACCACCTTCCCATGGGCAACTAGGGATTGGCAATAAATGCTGCGCCTGCTGATGACACCCATATAATATACATTCTCCAATATAAATGTGGGAGTCCTCCTTGTTAATACAATAAATGGATCTTTTTTAAAAATTTGTGCTCCGTCCGGAGGATTTAAGACAGTGAGATGTGATCATAATACTTAAGATTTAATTGTCAGCAGAAAATAGAACACAAATATTGGGCAGCATTAGAGTTGAAAGATTTGAAAAATTCTTGTTCTAATAAAGAGTAATTCACGAAGATGAAGCATTGTTTTAACACTTCGATCCCTTTGAAAGACATTGGCCCAGAAATTGATCTCGCTCTGTTCCCGCGCCTCGCTTATGCTTTTTCTGATCCAGCTCGCACGAAATTGATGTTCCAGACATCAGCTGTGCTGGGCTTGCGTATCCCAGCGGCGTAGTGAATTCGTGCGAGCTGTGGGATCACGTGACTCAGTTAGAGCCAATGGCAGCACACCATCTTCCATTCATAAGTCTCTCAGCATAGCTGTGAGACTTATGAATCTTACACCCCCCCCAAAATAACAGCTAAACCTCAATTAAATTTAAAAAAAAACCCATCACATTAATAAAATAAGTATAGTTAATTAAATTAACCATTTTAAATAAAAAATTAAATTTTTGAAAAAATTTAAAATCTTTTAAAAAGTTATAAAAATAAACTTACCTGTCTTTAAAGTCTATAAAAAAGATATACCTGTAAAAAAAAAAATTCAAAAAAATACTTAATTCACTACTTACCTTCTTAAAAGCGGGTCTTACTCCTCCTTTTTACATTTCCAAAATCTTCCCTACTTACCTGCGCGTCCAAAGCATGAAGTGCACAGCGTGCGCGCAGCCTGTAGCGCGCACGCGATGCACTCAAGCCACGCCCCCTTTTCGGAAGAGCAATTGCCGGTTTTCAGCGCATGCGCAGGGCATGCAGAAAACCGGCAATTGGAGTGGGAATACGCGAGAGTATGCAGTGCGTACTCTCGCGTCCCGGGATCAATTTTCGGCCCCATTGTGACATGTGAAGTCACTCAAAAAAAATTGCAGACTTTTTTCTGCTGTAGTAACTGATCGTTCTAATATCAAAAATAAGGTTTGTTACCTAAAGGAATAAAAAATTATGTATTTCACAATGATGTGATTAAACTTGCCATTATAAAATAATTTTTTGTTTTGTAGGGTATCTTATAACTCCTTGGCTTCAACCTCTCTCAAAACTTGGAGTTGATTTTCCTGGAGTTAACTTTCTTCATTTGACACAATGTTAACATCTACACTACATGCCTGTAATTCCCAGCATGTGCATCGTGGAGAATCTTTCCACGTGCATTAGTGTGATTTATCAGTGCAACTTGTAGCATGTCATTCCTTGAGTTGTAACAGTACTTGACCGTTCAATTTTAGGTTTTCAACTGAAAAAACTTTTTGTATTTTTTTTGTACTACAGGGAGAAAGATTTTTGAGAGGAACAGATGGAGGGAAAAACAAAAGGGAAATGATTGCAGCTTTATTTTGTTAATACTGAGAATTTAATAGCAATGATTGTTAACATTGAGGTTTTTTTCAGAGCACCATCTCATAGCGTGGTTATGTTAGTAATTATCAGTTTTTCCAAATTATTTTGAAGTGAGCCGGAGCATTAATTTTAGAACTTGGGAAAAGTTTCACAGGATTTTTCAGTGCTTTATTTTTATTTTCAGAGAGAGACTGCTGAGAGAGAGAGGGGCACACACAGACAAAAAGAGAGAAGGAGGATTGCAGCGCGTGTGTTTATATTTTCTATACTAAGATTACGGGAGGGAAAAATCACATTATATAAAGATTTATACAGCTGCGCTCGGCAAGGGAAAGACTCATTGAAAAAACAGATGCTTCATTGTTGTAAACTTCTTTCCAAAATCTTTCACTATACACGCTAACACTCCCATCCCTTCTAAACAGCTTAACCCGAACTCACCATCATCTGACTGCAAGTCCCAGGCAATTCGCTGCCTTCCAGCTTGAGTTCATAGCTCGTTGGTTCACATCCCTTCATTGCCTCCTGACAGCCTCTTTTATCTAATCTCCCTCTCTGAAGCCTGGGCTTGAAATTGATTTTCTTGCCAAAGCCATCCCTGTCAACTGAAGGGATTTACCACTTACACTAATGCCTGCAATTACCAGGATGTTACTGTTAGCATGTTTGCATAGGAGAATCTCCTGGCACGACCAGCAGGATTCTCTCCGAGCAATTAATTGCAAATGTTATTCTTCAAGTTCTAACGGTATTTGTTTGTTTTTTCCAATTATTTAAAAAGAAAACTTTAAAACCTTTTTCAATTAAAGTTTCACAGGAAAGCTATTTTGAACTATTATTTTACTTCAGCGAAAGGTTGCGAGGCGGGGTGGGGAGGCTGGTGCAGGCGTAACACATGTGCTTCATTGTATTCTTTCAAATTCTAAATATAAACCAATGATTCTTTCCAAAAAGATTTATCTTTGTCCAGAACTCAAAGCCTGTCTTTCCTCAGGCTGTAACAGTTCTCTTTCCAAAATGATTTCAAGTCCAGCTGGAGGAGAAGTTAAAGCATTTTTTGAGCTAAGGTGTTTCCAGGGAAACTATTACCAAGTGCTTTCTTTTACTTGATTTTGACAAAAATGAAGCTTTTTGTTTCTGGTGTATTTTATTTCCCTGTTACATATACAGGGTTATAAACCCAGGTTTACGTACAGAAAATGCCCTAGTTTATTTGATACACAACAGCTGAGGGAAATATGGTGCATTATGTAAAATATAATTTTGTACATGACCCAAGAATGCCTGCTCAAATTGGTACTTGGATCCTAGTGCTGTGCTCCCCACTTACTCCCAGCTCTTCCTGGCCACTTTGCTGTGCTTTTGTGTTCCAGCTCCTTGCTTCCCTCCCCAACTTCCCACTCTTCTCAGACTCAGTTCTTCAGACTTGCGGCCCGTTGCAGGCTGTCTGTCAAATTATTTTTTTAAATGTGTCCTTGCTCTCTACTCTTTCGTCAAATGGTCTGGTGACTGCTCTCCTGGCCTAGTTTGAAGTGCCGTTCCATCTGGCCCTGCTTGCTCCTGTTTCCAGCTCTGCAATGTAGCCCATTCATTTAAAAATGGCTCTTGTGCACATTGTGGCTCTGCTCTTGGTTGTTCAAAAAAAAAGCACGTAAAACATTTGGTCTCCACTGTTTCACTTTCTGATGTGCTCTGTTAATTAAATTTTTTTTAAAAGCTCTTAATGTGGTCTGGTTAACTTGGAAAATTGTTTTGCTGCTCCAAGCCTTTTTAAAAATAAAATTATAGCTATGATTCCACTCTTTGGCCTCACCCGTTGCTGGCTTTCTTGGCTCCATTGCAGGTATGACGAGCCTGCGTGGAAAATAAAAATCAAACAGTATGGGCAGTAATGCAGTGCCCTGTTTGGATGAGAGTTTATCTCTAGTTTCTTACCCATGCAGTTAATGGTTCCAGTCCTATCTGTCCCAGCTTAATCAGTACATCTTTTCCAGTGGCATCTTGCAGCACAGCACCTGCACAGTTGTTCTCGGCTTCATCCTTGGTCCCTCCTTTCTTCACCTACATACTGCCACTTGATTATATCCATAATCACAGGGATAGCTTGCCTGTGTATGCAGATAATGTGAAATCTCAACTCTTTGCTGCCACCCTTGACTCCCATGATTGCTGCTGTGCTGTTGGACTGACTGCGACATCAAGTCGTGTAGTGCTTTCTCCAACTCAACATCAGTAAGATAGAAGGCATCCTGTTTCACTCTCATTAGAAACTTGGCACCTCATGAATTCCATTCCCCTTCCTTGATGCTCAAAGTGTGAGCCCAAGTCTCCTGCAACTTATTTGGGAATAAGGGGTATGGAGACAGGATGGGAAATTGAAATTAAGAAGATGGAGCTGCTGTGGATAACAAAATTGTGGAGCTTTGATATCCCTCTCCCTGCTTTCAAAAGCCTCAAAGCATATCTCTTTAACGTTGCCTTCAGTATTCTGTAATTTCTTGCTTGGTGTCTTACAATCTTCTGCAAAGCACCTTGGGTGGAGGAAGAGTAGTTTGAGAGGGAGAGACAGACAGACAAACAGTTGGAGAGCTAGTCACCCAGACTGCTCTTGTATTTCTAGGAATATGGTATGTTGATTGTCCATTCTTTCAGCATAGTATACTGCATAGTTCAAGGGATCAACATAAGGTGAGAAAATTAAAGGTATGAAGAAGAAAAAGTCCAAGCATGTCAAATCATAGTTTGATTTCAACATAGCACTTGTATGGAATCATTAGAATGCAGATAAATAAAATGAATTCATCACCGCTATTGCCCCAACAATAACTCCAAATGGAGTTAAATCTTTTCTAAATGCTGCTTAATATTATTTGCGAAATGTTTAGTGATAAATTGTATTCTCTTTTTAGGAGGAATAAGCATCGAGTTCCACGTGAGAAGATTATTCAAATGATGGAGCGTTTTGAACATCCCATGTCTTCAGATATAGTGTTAAGTTCAGTGGAGCCTTCACGCAGTAATAAAGTTTTGCTAAATCTGCATCCACATTGCAGCCAGAGGTGGGAAGGACCTGTTGATTCTAGTTCTTCTATCAGTGTTATGAGTAACAGATAGCACAAATGATGCTTCATGAACTGTTGTTATTTCAGTCCGTACAATATTATGCCAAATTGTACCACTGTTTCTTCCCATAACATGGATTTGTGGGAGAGCAAAATTTTAACGGCTTATAATGACGGCCTTTTTTATAACCTCAGAATCTGCTGATTACACTGGCAAAGGTAGTAAACTGTTTTTGTAAGATTTTAATTTTTTAAAAGTCTGCATTTATTTGCTCTGGGTAAGTACCATGCCAAAGGGCATATAAATAAAACATTTAGACAGAAAAATAATTTTTTTATCCAGTTAACTTTTATTTTGAGCATAAAGTGTTTGTAGTTTTATACATGAATTTGTTATATCTAAAATATGAATAGAGAATAGGTATGTAAAGGTGAATTGTAATGGAGAGCCTGGTAGTAAGACATATAGTTGATTTCCCACCAGCTTGTTTCTAGTTTGAGTTACACTTCAGAAATCAGTCAATAAGTTAGTGTATTGACTATGATTTGTTAGAACTGTAGCATGCTTATTTAACTTGCTGACTGCTGTCCAGAAGTTGAGCACAGCTCTTGCTGTCCAGATCAAAATATTCATGTTTGTGGATGTTTGCATGTATATAGAGAGAAGAAACCCAATTTCCTTTTATGGTAGAACATCTAGATGTCCCAGATTTACATGAAACAGTTGTGGGATTCACTGTAGTAAATTGTAAAGTCTTTTAGATAGAGAAATTCACTTGTTATTAGGTGTGATAAGTTTTTTAATTGAATGACCAATTTGCAGGCTTATCTGTACTTCTGTGTGCAGAGGCTGAGAGCATCAAGTGATCAGGTAGTGTAGCATTTGAAGTGCCCTGTTATACCAATATAGTTGGACATGTTGCAGCAGAGGCCATCTCCCTAGCTTGGTGAGCTGTTAAATTGTTTAATCATAACTAGTGTAATTGAGAAATTGACATACTGTCTGTTCTTCCTTTCAAAGATGAGTTCCTGCCAGCTAACTAAGGTAAAGAATTTGTAGAGATTCAGCTAAAACTATGGAGAGGTGGCGATAAATGAAGTTCTATAGGCCTGCCCAAAGGATGTAGTATATAGAAAGATTGTTATATAATTTTTTTTAATGAAGTAGTTTCAAAGTATAATTTTTTAAATATAACATTGGTAGAACCTATAACTTCTAATAAGTATTGCAATTAAAACATGAAACTAACAGTTCTAAAGTAACATGAACCTGTGACTAAATAATTTTTTTATGTCCAAAAGTGCATATATTAAAAATCATTTTATTTAATCAATGATGTATAATCAGTTTTCCTGAACAATTGTGTTCAAAGGTGTCAGCCATGAGTCAGTGGTAGAACTCTCACCTCCAAGTCAGAAGATTGTGGGTTCAAGCACCACTCCAGAGACTTGAGCACATAATCTAGGCTGACACTTCAGTACAGTACTGAGGGAGTTCTGCACTGCCGGAGGTGTCGTCTTTCGGATGAGACATTAAACTGAGGCCTCATCTGCCCCTCTCAAGTGGATGTAAAAGATCTCGTGGCACTATTTGAAGAACAGCAGAGGAGTTGTCCTTATGTCCTACCCAATATTTATCCTTCAACCAACATTACTTTAGAAAAGCCTGTATCTGGTCATGTGTTTCGTTGCTGTTTGTGACACCTTGCGGTGCACAAATTAGTTGCCACGTAACCCTACATTACAACCGTGACTACATTTCAAGTATTTAATTGCCTGTGAAGTGTTTTGGGATGGCCTGAAGTCGTGAAAGGTGCTAAATAAACGTGAGTTTTTTCCCTTTCCTTTCAAAGGGATTTTTTAAATACTCTTCTGGCCTGCATTTCATACATGCCAGCAAAAAAAGTATAAAGCAATATGGCATCCAAATGATAGAAACCATCCCAGCTACTATTCATCTAGTACTTTAGTACTACATCCCATTCAGGCAGTTACTGTTAAATTAGCAAAAATGCCCTGAACTGTATCTGAAGGCCAACTTTTTAAGAGTACTGTTTCTGCAGTTGGCCATTTGAAAGAATGAAGATGTACATAATTATACATCATCATTTTTGGGTCAGTGTTTAATCAATCAAAGAAATAGTTTTAGTAACCATTTAATAAATTTGGGTTTTGGATCTTAATTATTTTTAAGAGTTAAGCAATTCCTTCTGGTAAGCCGACATTTAAGTTTCACAGGAGCTCAGTGATTGACAAATGTCAAGTTTCCAGAGGTGTTGGTGAAATTAGGTTTCTTGTTCTTTTAAATGACCTACTAGTTCAGTGGACATCCCCACAAGTAAGTATGTTATAGTCATAGGTTACTTATTAACATTTGTCATTACCATATAATTAATATGATTGTATTTTCCAAGGCTTCAAATTTAGATATAATTGCCATGGAGAATTTTTGCATATTGCCATTCATTTGTGTGTGTATAGAGATATATATATATATATATGTATGTTGTAAATTTGCTAAAAATGCATTTCCAACTTTGTACAGGAATTTGTTGTAAAAGTTTGCATTAAATCTTTCGTGAATTGTCTATTAAAATGCGTCAGTGTTGGGAGTAAGATTCTATGTTGTACCATTATCACTAATTGTGTACAATTTGTATTTTTTTAAATTAATATGTGCAACTTGTAAAATAATTGTTCAGCTAAATGTTTGAAGAGTATACATTTTGTATCAATATACTTAAGATTGTGTTTGTAAATTTATATTGGAGAAAATAGAATTAAACAGTACAGGGTTGAAAGTATTCAGTTGTAGGTGTATGGATACATAGAAAGCATGAGTTGCTTAATTTTTGACAAGTCACTCATCTGGGTATGAGAAATTTAAGCCATCTTTTTTTCAGAATTAGCTGTTTTACTTATTAATCAACATCTCTTGTAATGCTGTTTATTAATGTCATTTCTTGTTCCCACTCTTAAAAAATTAATCAATGTGGTATAGATGACATTTGGGCCTCGGTTTTAAATCTCTCCCCCCGAGATGGGCAAAGGGTTAAAATCCTAAAAATCAAGATTTCCCCCACCCAAAGCTGCCACATTCCCGGCCACCATAATATTTAGGGCGATTCAGGCCCTGGACGAGGCTTCCGCTAAAAGCAGGCGGGTGCCTACTTAAGATTCAAGAGTCACGGCCCGATGGTGTAATTGGCACTGCAACATAATTTTACAGTCCACGCAGGGGGGTATCCCGCGCTGTCAGCAGCAGACACACGGTGGGAGGAGCAGGTTGGCCAGAAGAGGCCCAGGTAAGTTTTAAAACTTTCCCTCTCTTTGAACTCCTTAAGGCTAGGAAGAGCAGGAATGCCCCTTCGAGGTTTCCTTGGGCCTCCTAGCCCCTGCATATCCCCAGTCTTCAGGGAATCCTGAGAGAGACACACATCCCCCCCCCCCCCCCCCCCCTGCTGATCTCTGGGGAATCCCCAGACCTGGCCCCTCCCGATTGCTGATGCAAAGGAAACCCTGGCCTACCCTCCCACCATGGGAGATTCATCTACTGACTGCCAAGGAGCATTCCCACAGCTCCCTGACTGTAGCCAAGTTCCCACTCCCACCCACTGGCCAGGTAGTGAAGTGATATCAGGATTATGTGTATGAATGACTCAATCCTGGAATTCACTAAAAGAAACACATTTGAAATTATAGTAATGCCTATTGTGAACACTAAATTCAATAACTTCATAACATGGATATTTTAACCAAATAATAACCTGCACCTGATGAACAGTTATATTGTAAACTGTATAAATTATACTCCAGTGTCAGTAGTGCATCAGGTTTTGGGTTGTGTGCCTAAACTCTTCATATATATGACTCTTCAAGCCAGAGGATACTTTCAACTCCTGAATTTAGACTGCATTAAAGTCCAGAACTTGTAGGTGAAAGGACATTGCGTTTATCCCTCTGGTCGATTTGGGAGTGACTGATTATCAGGAGTAAACATGATAATTGTCTGTACAATGATCTAGTAAGCAGCAGTCAAGGTGAACTTAGAAGGGGAAGATCCTACCTGATGAATGATTTGACTTTTTTTTGAGGAAATGTTATCCCAGTGGACTTTGGAAAATCCAAGTTTAAATATATCTCCAGAAGCATCTGCTCAGAATGCTACTAGGGAAACTTAAAACTGGGGTTTCAGGGTAAGCCTTGGAAATGGGTATGAAATTGGCTGAAGGCTAGAAAGCAGCAGTTATTATTGAGGGTTATGTCAGGGTAGGTGGAAATGGTGGGTGGTACATCCTAAGAATTTGTACGAGGAGCATGGGAAGAAAACTGGGCAATACTTGTTCTCCATGACTAGAACACCCATGGTCTGGAATTGATCCCTAAAACTATCTGCACTCCTCTTTTAAGACCCCTCTTAAAATCAAGCTTTTGATCAACCTCCGAACATTACTTAGAATACAACCTCTTTTGGCTCGTTGTCCACAATTGTCTTTGGTTACACTTTCTGTGAAGCATTTTGGGTTTTTTTTATTGTTAAAGGTGCTGTGTAAATGCAAATTATTTTTTTATGTAGCTGAAACAATAGAGTACAATGTCGGGAAGTGTTGCTCAAACATTATTGGTCACACCATACCTTGTGTTTTGTGATCATTTCTATGCTGACCCCCAGTGTGTCAGGTAGGAGGAAAGATTGGAGAAACTTGGGCTTTTCAGGCTCAAAAAGAGGTGACTTAGAGGTCAACTTAAGAGGTATACAAGATAGTAAATGGTGTACAAAAGAGATTTGGAGAATCACTTCAAACTACATTGAGAAAGGAGGAGGACAGGTTCAAACTTGTAAAAATGTTTTTAAAAAATTGGCATTTTGTAAGAAACAATTGGATGCCACAATGGGGGGGCGGGTGGGGTGGGAACTGTTGGGTTTTTCTGGATGGATGGACGAAGATGAGCCAAATGGCCTTTCTCATTGCTATTTATCTTGTATCATCCAAGTTACAAGTATTTTTTGTAGTTGTATAAAGATAAGATTCGAAGTTTAGCAAGTGATGTCATAGAATTTGTGTTAATAGTGATGAGAAGAGTAAAAAGTAACTCTTTTTATTGAATTTTTCTTAAAGCTCATTGGGTTCTCGCAATCCATTTTCAAAAATAATTGAGGGCATTAGAACTATCATCGCGAAAGCATTTTTATTGTAAAACCAGCAGTTTTTCCAAAACTTGACAAAGCATGTCATCTTAGTGCATTCGAAAGTATATATTGTACAAATGTATGTGTCCATATACCCTTTATTCACTTTTCTCTCACTTGAGTTTTGGTTGTTATTGAGTGACTAAAAAATAGTACATTATTGGTTTCGGTTTTATTATTGAATGTGTTTCTAGTGTACATTTCTAGTAAATCAAACAATTTGTCTCTTTGGAATAAATGTGTAATCCAGTAGCATAGGTATGTTAGCAAACTGTGATTCATTTCCACTAGGTTGCTACTACTTACTCAGTTAATGCTCCAGAAAAGTTAGTCGTGGGCTAGTTGTTTGTACTCAGAATGCGTCAAACATGAGTGTAACCTTTTAAACTGTCACCCATTTTAGAGAAACTCCTGTTTCCTTGCCCATAGTGGTTTTATTGGCCCGGACTTTGTGTTAATAATAACGGTGAAGCCAACAGTCGGACAGCAACTTCTGGCGTCCGCACATGCACATTTAAATGCAGAAATCCGGAAATTGCTGTGAGAGATACCTCGCTCCTCCATAGGGTGTGCGCAGTACCAGCCCGCGCCAATAGACTCGGCATTGAAAGACATGCAATGGCTTGAACTTGGGGTGCTTGCCCACTAATTCCCCACTTAAGATGCCATAAAAAGTTGGGGCTGGTGCATTCAGGAGTAAGTGAAATTTTAACCGCAATAATTACTGACAAACTACCTCTCTGGCCCTGAAAATTTAATTTTACAATTTTACAGGAAGTTAAGGATGGTATCAAATTGAAAGAAAAGGCATACAATGTTGTGAAGATTAGTAGTAGGCCAGAGGATTGGGAATTTTTTAGAAACTAGCAAAGGATGACTAAAAAAATTATAAAGAGGGAGAAGATAGAGTATGAGAGTAAACTAGCAAATAATATAAAAACAGTAAGAGCTTCAGGTATATAAAAAGGAAGAGAGTAGCTAAAGTAAACGTTGGTCCCTTAGAGGATGAGACTGGGGAATTAATGGGAAATAGAGAAATGGCAGAGACTATAAACAATTATTTTGGATCAGTCTTCACAGTAGAAGACACTAAAAACATCCCAATAATAATAGATAATCAAGGGGCTATAGGGAGGGAGGAACTTAAAACAATCTCTATCACTAGTGAAAAAGTACTAGGCAAACTAATGGGGCTAAAGGCCGACAAGTCCCCCGGACCTGATGGCCTGCATCCTAGGGTCTTAAAAGAAGTGGCTGCAGAGATAGTGAATACGTTGGTTGTTATCCTATCAAAATTCCCTGGATTCTGGAGAGGTCCCAGCGGATTGGAAAACCGCAAATGTAACGCCACTATTCAAGAAAGGAGGGAGACAGAAAGCAGGAAACTATAGGCCAGTTAGCCTAACATCTGTCATTGGGAAAATGCTGGAATCCATTATTAAGGAGGTAATAGCATGACATTTAGAAAATCATAAGACAATCAAGCAGAGTCAACATGGTTTTATGAAAGGGAAATCGTGTTTGACAAATTTGCTAGGGTTCTTTGAGGATGTAACAAACAGGGTGGATAAAGGGGAACCAGTGAATGTGGTGTATTTGGATTTCTAGAAGGCATTCAATAAGGTGCCACATAAAAGGTTACTGCACAAGATAAGAGCACACGGGGTTGGGGTAATATTTTGGCATGGATAGGGGATTGGCTAACTAACAGAAAACAGAGAGTTGGGATAAATGGGTCATTGGTTGGCAACCAGTAACTAGTGGGGTGCCACAGGGATCAGTGCTGGGGCCTCAACTATTTACAATCTATATTAATGACTTGGATGAAGGGACCGAGTTTACTGTAGCCAAATTTGCTGATGATACAAAGATAGGTGGGTTAGCAAGTTGTGAGGAGGACATACAGGGCTGGATTTTGTCAATGTGGACGTGATGGAGGCGGGACTCCCACTTTTTGGGTTGTAGTCCCGCCTCCATCGACTTGTGGCCAACCCACTGTATTTTCCCTTGATTGACCTTGTTAAGCCCGCCCAGCGGGCGTAGCAGGCCAATCAAGGGTCCCTTGGATGCAGGTGATGTCAGCCATTGAAATTTCATCTGTCAAGAGCTTTTGACAGATGAAATTTCAGCGTTTGACAGCTCTGTGAAGCTCTCAAACACTGACCATATGATTTCTAACTTGAGTCCCTGTACTTAGACTCAGTTAGAAATCAATCCATCACAGAAAGCAGAGACTGCAGCTTTTGACCGCTCCGTGGCCATTCTGCTTTCTGTGCCGTGGATGAGAGGGACCCCCAACACCTTAAGGAAGCTAGCCTGCAGGACAAAGTTAAGGTAAGTAAAAGTTCTTAAAACACTTTACACACACCAAACACACTTACCTCTGCACTTATGCACCCATCACTCACCTGCACACCGGACATCTTGACCCCTCCAGACTGACGGTCCGCCTCGCTAAATCGGCGTGGTTCGGACCTGTCGGGAAGCCCACACTTCAGGGCTAAAAATAGGGATTAGGCAAAAAACTGCCTGTTAACTACCTGTTAACAGGCAGTTTATTGGCACTAATCCCCTTCCCGCCTCGGGGAGGCGGTTCCCAGCATAGGTCGGGTACCCGCCTCCTGGGAAACTGGCATGGGGGCGGGATGGGTTCGGGACCCCCGAATCTGCTATTTTCACACCACTCCCGCCTCCACGGGCCGGTGAAAATTGAGCCCAGAGTCTGCAAAGGGATATAGATAGGTGAGTGGGCAAAAATTTGGCTGATGGAGTACAATGTGGGAAAATGTGAGGTTATCCACTTTGGAAGGAAGAATGAAAAAGCAAATTATTATTTAAATGGAGTGAGACTACAAAATACTGTGGGACAAAGGGATCTGGGGGTCCTAGTACATGAAACACAAAAACTTAGCATGCAGGTACAGCAAGTAATTAGGAAAGCTAATGGAATGTTGGCCTTTATTGCAAGGGGGATGGAGTATAAAAGTAGGGAAGTTTTGATGCAACTTTACAGGGTGCTGTTGAGACCGCACCTGGAGTACTGAGTACAGTTTTGGTCTCCATATTTAAGGAAGGATATACTTGCATTGGAGGCAGTGCAGAGAAGGTTCACTAGGTTGATTCCTGGGATGAAGGGGTTGACGTATGACGAAAGGTTGAGCAGGTTGGGCCTATACTCATTGGAGTTTAGAAGAATGAGAGGTGATCTTATTGAAACATATAAGATTCTGAGGGGGATTGACAGGGTGGATGCTGAGAGGATGTTTCCCCTACTGGGTATCCAGATCAAGGGGGCATAGTTTCAGAATAAGGGGTCGCCCATTTAAGACGGAGATGAGAAGGAATTTCTTCTCTGAGGGTCGTGAATCTTTGGAATTCTCTTCCCCGGAGAGCTGTGGAGGCGGAGTCACTGAATATATTCAAGGCTGAGATTGACAGACATTTGAACTACAAGGGGTATGGGGAGAGAGCAGGAAAGTGGTGTTGAGGATAAGCCATGATCTTATTGAATGGCGGAGCAGGCTCGAGGGGCCAATTGGCCTACTCCTGCTCCTGTTTCTTATGTTCTTGCAAGTGTGGAATCTGATTCCTTCAGAAGTTAATTAGTGTTGGAGACTTTTTCTGTCTCTCTTTTATCTCCCTCTCTCTCAATCCCATCTGTCTTTCCCAATCTGTATTTCGCTTTCTGTATATGATTTAAATCTAATTTATAATTCCTGCTTTATACTTCCTGGTTTAGACTCTGCGTGCCTGTGAGGATTCTTCAAACTGATTGGTTGAAGAGCCTCGCTGTTTCTTGACTTGCTCACAGACACCACAGATACTCTGTAGAGGGTGCCACGTTGGATCAGACACTGGATTAGAGCAAGTCTCTGCTCGAAAGCCCCGAAAACCTTGTGGGCAGCTGTTAATGAGGTGAAAGGCGAGCACGTTCATTTGCCGCTGACTGCAAAATCCAGGCTAATGTTGCAGTAATCAAATATTCATACATCATAAATAGCTTTGGCTGGAATGTTAACCCTAAACTAAACATCTAAAGCACATTTATATAAAATCTAAAGAAACTAAAACTAAAAATCTAAAACAAGTTTACATTAACAAAAAATTAATACTTAAGATGTGCTCATCTCTTTTTTTGCTTACAATTCAGTCGGTTTTTCACTAGCTGCAAAACTGGCCATTAAAGATGATCCTTTGCCACTGAAAATACTTTTTTTTGCTGCCATCTGCAAAATAGGAGCAGAGAGGCAGAAAAAGGCATGCAATTAAGAAAGATAAAGAGGGTTAGAGTAGGTGGAAAATAGTAAGAAAATTAAAATAAAGATTGGAAACTGAAGAAAAATGGATGAGCGCAAGTTACCTTTTATTTTTAAGTAATCTTTTGTTTGAGGTTTGGCATTAATAATCCAGCAATGAAGCTATTTCTAATGTTCAAATTCTTTACTGTAACTATAAGATTATGTAAATTGTCACGGTGATATAGTAGGTGTAATCGCACCAAAACTAGGAAATATTGCTGATGAATAAACCTGCAAGCATCCCTCACAATCTGAAAATTTTCCCATGGGATTCAAAAGAATTTTTATTGGCTGGCTAGTGCAGTAAAGAAAGTAGGGCATGTCACTGTTCTGACTGGTAGCTGCAAGGCTAGGTATTAGTGTTGCTTAAATGTCTACCATTCAAAATCATTGGTACTCTAAACAAGAGGAAAAGCTAAAAATCTGTCAAATGGCCTACTCCTGTCCCGATGCTCCTAAAATGTAGTTCTGACAAGTTATGAAAATGTACAGTAGTTGTCTATACTTGAACTTCATTGCCAATCTTCTGGAGAGGTGAAAGACACTTCTCAAAGCTTGTGGGAGTTATTGATGACCCCTCGTGTTCAAGCTGAAGTAAGATAGATATTAGATGAAAATCATTTTCTATGGACACGGTTAATATGTCTCTTAAGAAGAAGCCTGACTATGACTGTTAATTAAGAATGACTCAAGCTGATCTATGCTCATTGAGGATTGAAGCCTTGTTGGTTTACAATGCTATTTCCATAACCTCTAACAATCTTCATGGGGCAACGTTTCTAAATTTTACTGACTTTTGTTTGTAATTTTTAATTTACTTCTCTTCCTTGTTCTGTCAGTTTGCACATACTATTCATTTCAGAAAATTCTGCACTTACCATCGAAGAATGGCTTTCTGGTGTACATGCTACATTTGTAACACCTCATAAATTTAAAATGCAATGTTTGCATTTAATAGAGGACTGGAAGAATAATGTATATTGAATTAAATCTGAACTGGGAGCCTATTAAAAATATATGCATTTGTGTGTGTTTTTAATGAATCAATCAAAATGTCATATGATCCTTGATTCTTGTAAGTAAATTGATGGGGAAAATGGGGCCGCTTATATTAGCAGTGTAATTTTCAAATATGCCTGCAATGTAGGGAATGGATGGCAGCCTTACGGATATTTAAGTTACTGGATGTTGCAATAGTGGACTGTAGAAAATGGAAAGTTAAGACCACAACAAGATTGAATGGAGCACGGGGATTGAGTGGAAATATAGTTCAAGGCCTAATGATGAGTGGAAAGCAGCAATACTGACTGAATTGGTATCAGTTATGTGAAGTTAGATGTTGATTATTCAATGGCGATTTTTTCCACTTGCTTCTTGTTGCCATTGAAATATTTTTTAAATGTAAACCTATAGAATCTTGATATCGTAGCTTTAACAGACACTTGAGATATCTGTGTTGTTTCATAAATAAGACCCCAATGTGTCAATCAGGCAGTCAAATCATTCAGATGAAATAGAAATTAATTTCAATTATTAATTAGGAAGTAGTATCCAGAACAATAAAAGGATGACAGTTCAGTTTAGTGTCATTTTTTACATTAAAATTTTCAGTTTGTTCTTACATTTTGTGCTTTATTTAATTTTTAGCCCTCTCCAGTTGACCCACTTTCCCTTGGTTTGGCATACAGCCAGGAGCAGATTTTCACTGTGTGCGTCACAACGCAAAGTGGGCAATTTCAAGTACTAGGCAAATCTTGAGCAGTATTAGTAAAAACTATCAAAGTACTTTGCAATCTAAATGATTATCAAGTGAAATAAGGGACACATCTATTTGGACGGACAGTAGAGTGTTATGTGATAATGAGTTCAAGTTCGAGTATTGGCTGCCACTTGAATCTGCCTGCTGGAAATTGGGAAGATTTGAACAACTCTCTGGCTACTTCAAAAAAGGATACATTACACAATGGTGCAGTTGCACTGTTATAACCATGCGCCTAGTAATTCAGCTGTGGAATGCCATTGGGGTGAAGTTCATAGCCTGCACCACTTTGCCTCTCTACTTGAAAACAAGGAGGTAAGTCATCCTTGAAGGAAAAATATGTGCAAA
Source organism: Squalus acanthias (assembly GCA_030390025.1). Taxonomy (NCBI): domain Eukaryota; kingdom Metazoa; phylum Chordata; class Chondrichthyes; order Squaliformes; family Squalidae; genus Squalus; species Squalus acanthias. Next base: position 30,417,433 of record CM059431.1, read on the forward strand.
AAAAATTACAGTAACATTTTAGACGGTAAAAAACTTTCCATAAATCCATGGTACATCTGCATAGGAATCTGAGCTGTCAAAAACATTCATCCTGAATAACCTTCAGGTGTCTTGGTGGTCTCTATTTTAGTCCAAGTTGTTGGTGGCTATGTGTCCCATTACTGCTGTTGATCTGAAATGTACGTTTATGGTAAAAACCATTTAAATGAATATGATGTATAGACACACCGTCATTACTCATACATTCTCGGCACTCCCCAATTAAATAGAAACATTAAGGTATAAAATCAGATATGTTAATATTGCAGTCTTGTGTTTAATATTTGGTGTTGGATTTTCATTTTCTGCTTGTGTAGAAGTTGAATTTTTGGTACTTATTGAAGAATAGTTGTAACTGAGCCTCTTTTTCAGCTTCTTTAACTTATTTTCTTCCTCCAGGAGTGAGAATAATGGCTAGACGACTAACTTCCTTGCCTCTGCCAGTGTTCATCTTGCGCGGACAGCTTGGAGACACGGGAACAGCCGCATTTGATTCTTCCTCTAGTTTTATTTATTTTTCTCTCCTTATGAAGAAGTGCCGAGTCTGCTATGCTTGTACTTCACTCATCCCCACTCCCTATCAGTGGTTGATTCTGCAACTCGCCGTGTGGGAGATGTTAGGACTGAACTGAATAATGCAGCATGTAAATGCTCCTGGGATTTTTTTTTTAATTTCAACTTCATTAAAACCATTGACTTTTCATAAGCTGTAGCTTTATTGAAACTGTTTTGCTAATAATTCTATGTCATGATCTATTTGCAACAGAATTTCAAATCCCAACCTATTTTACTTTTATGTACTAATGGAGTCTATTTACTATGCCAACGTTCTAGGACAAAAATGATTTTAACAATGATTAATATATAACCTCATCAGCTTTTCACATCTACCTTGGTGTGAAGCTTGTACAACTTTATTAATATCCCGTGAATACATTAAGCGCTGTCTATAACTGCCTTTTTCATAGTGAAAGACCCCTTACCCGATACGTGTTTTTTAAATCCATTTCATAATATATAAACAAAATAGTTTATTGTGGAGTATTGACCAGTCTTCTCTCTGTTCTTTGATTTGTATTATTTTTTAGGTTCTTTTTACATATTCTAAAACAATTTTCTGTAATATTTTACTTTATTGCAATGCAAGTTTTTCCTCACTTCTGACTTTTCACTTTTACAGGCTTGCTAAATCTCTCAATTTTTGGTGGCAAATAGATATGATGGAGATTGGGTTACTGTGAATAGCATGTTAAATGGACCCTTCATATAAAGTAATTTTAAGTTTTCAAACTCAAAATGGAAATGCATTGGAATAGAATCTAAATTAAGATATAAACTTAATTGTTTCACAGATGCTAACTAATGCAGAGGCAGAGACCAAATCACATGAAGCTAAATAAACTTTATGCGTGATGTCATGGGTGAATTTTGGAAACAGGCACGGGGTTAAACAGCAGAAGTCAAAGTTGATTTGCCTACTGATACAATTTTTTTTAAATATTGAATTTGCCATTGTAAGCTCCATGTATGGAATCACAGATATGAATACAGATCCTTGACGGAGTGTATTTGAGCATCAGCCTGATAGTCTGCTGCGGGGTGTCCAATCATCACCGAGCTGAAGCAGTCTGGCCCTTTGAAAACCTAGGTAACTTGGGCCTATTTACATTATTTATTTGCTCATTTTATTGTTTGAGTCTGATTATTAGCACTGTTGCCGCATTACTTAAATCAGAACACCAAGACCTGCTAGTAAGAGCAGTTTAAGATTTATGAAAATTTATGTGAGCATGTGAACTTAATGTGGTAGCTGAGGCTCCATGGTACACACTGCTATGGCATGCAAAGACAAAAGTCTGGACAACCCTGGTCTAATGTACTGCCTGAGGTGTACATTTAAACCTACAAAAGGGTCCAGCATTACTAATGTGCAATATGTAAAACTGGAAGCACTAAATCTAACTGCTGCTAGAAATTTTAGTTCTGTTTAACAATGTTTTTATTTTTTTAACCCCCCCTCCCCCCCCCCCCCCAAACAAAATCTGGTGGGAAGCATCTGATCTATTTGCTTCCAACCCATACAGCATTGCTGGAATTGGGGAATCTGTTGTGTATGGGATTTTGGTTCTAAACTCATGCCCTATATGCATGCATAGCTCACTGGATAACCAGGTGCTGACCAAACTTACTCACTTTAATAATACAGCAAAAAGAAGATAAGTAGTTGGAAAAATAACAAAATGGAAATAATATCTTTTTTTTATAAACTGCTTCAATCTTAACAGATTCACCACTAATGAAAATGATGTATCTTTCAGTCTTTTTTCTCATGATTTTATTGCTAGAATTAGCATTCTTCAGTTAAGTCTTTTGAAATATTTTGATTAATACATACATATCAACAATATATGTCATGTATGTTTGTTCAAATCTGTAGTTTGAAAAGTAAAAACAGCAACTTTCTTGGAGACTTAACCGTGCTTAACATCAGTAGTAAATCTGGACAACAAACCTGGTAAGATACAATTTAATCAGGTCAGTCCACTCGCGAGACAACAGATCCTGTAATGGTCTTGGGTTTCATTTTATATTTGTTCATTAAATACAAGCAGTCTTGCATGGATTTGAAATGTAGACCAAGACTACAATTGCAGTCAACTTTTATCCATTATATATAATCTAATCAGCTGTCAGAATCATTTTTGAAAGCGGACTAATGCTAATTGAGCATTCATTATATAGATTTGTGGGATATGATTTTTGTCTTATGAGGGGACTGACCAAATAAATCATACGCAATAAAGTTATGGTCAACACCATGACATGGCATTAAATCATATCCTGTATGTATTTAAATCACCTGGTGTTTAAAATTGGATATATGAATTAGAAAAACATCAGACCATTGGAATTAATCTTTGTGTTTCGGTTCCAGTATACCAGAGGCAGTGTAAATGCTAATTAAGCTATTTTATTCCTCAGTGTTTAGAATGTTCATGCTTTGAACATTCTCGTCAGTCACATTTTAAAGAGAAAATGACTTACAGTAATTGGAAAATGCTTAGATGTGCATAAATGTCAACATTTTTTTTTCACTAATTATTTTTATCACATGGTGAATAATGTGAAAAATATAGACATTTTCTGCACACTGGTAATGTTCACGTCAGCTGGGTTGGTCAGCCATGGTGAGATGGCTCCATTACAATATTTAACATAACAGAACAAAGTGCTAGGTTTATACATAAAATATTAGGTGTTTATTTTTATCCCTAACAACTCCATGAATAAATGTTCATGGTTTTGGTTGTCAAAGATGAACCTGGTAGCATCCATGCTGCCACCATATCAATGTACAGAATCTGCGCCTTTAAAGTCTGACTCCAAGTGGACTGAGAACAGGGAGGCAGAAGAAGAAAAATAACAAGATTATTTAAGGTAAAAATAAGTTCAAATAGGTATGATGGGTAGAAGAAAGAAACATTAAAATAAAATAAAAAGATGGATAGAATAAGAAAGGAAAATGATTCAGAGAATAAGATCGAGTGGGTAACCACAAGTAAAGTCTTCAGTTTTCATTAGATTTCAGATGTTTCATTTGCTTTTTTAACTGTAGATAAAAAAAACTCTTCAGCCCAGTCCAGACAGGAGTTTCCCAGAATGTTTCATGAGTTTCTCAATTTGTACTCGAGCTCCAAGTTAAAGTTGGTTATTGATAGATATGAAATGAGAATAGCCAAATGGGTGCTTCTATTTATGTGACGGTTGTAACGGACTTAAGTAGTATGTCATGCTTTGTGGATCAGTAATACAATATTTAAACTTGGGAAGAATGTACATATCTTGTCTGCCTTGGCTTTTCTATTATTGACAATGCTTCCATTTACATAGTCTTTCGCGATGTCTCAAACAGCTTCGCACCATAAATTACTTTGAGGTGTAGTGATGGTTGTTATGCAAGCAGTCAATGACCAGTTTAACTTCTCTGCGCTAGAAACTCGCTACGAACAGCAATGAGATTAAAGAACAGTTCATCTGTTCTTTGGTATTGATTGAGGGCCTTGCTCTTGAATAGTGCCATAAAATCTTCAAATTCCACCTCCAGTAGAACAGAAAGTAGTTCAATTTAAAACATGATCCAAAGGATGGCACAATATAGCACCCTCTCATGACTACACTGAAGGGTCAGAATAGATTAGGTGCTCAAACCCTGGTATGGAACTTGAACCCATAACCTTTTGACACAAAGCTAACAGTGCCACCAAACTGATAGTTTACAATATTTTGTACTGAACAATGCTGTCAATTTCTAATTATTGTTGTGCCCCAGAGATGTTTGACTGCAGCATATTTGTTCATACTTGTCTCTTGGCTGTTGAACCTTTCCTGGTTGCTTAATATCTTCATTAGGACAAGTTAGAACAACTGAAAATGAATTGTGATACATAGATTTTTATGTTTTATTTGTGGTGACTAAAAACTAGTGTGCTGCTGTGCTTGTTAATAGGAATTTATTTTTGTTGACTACAAATTGGTGGCCACCCACTTGGCTAATTGGATCAGATAACCCTGCTAACTGTTATTGTAGAATACCATATTGTGCGGGCCACTGCTGCTTCAGTTAAGTATGTACTTCAATGTTGATAGAATCTGAACTAGTCATCTGTAACTTTTTTTTAAATTGGCAGCTATTTGGGTAGCCACTAAATTTTCATGTTTAACAACCTATTACAAATTTTGCTGCCAGAGTCTTAGCAACAATAACATTTTGGAAGTCTGCCACATTGTCCTTCTGTAAATTAGTAACCCAACTTTTCTTTTTATGGTCTGTGGTTGCTGGACTGCCAGAAATTCAGATCTTGCCTTTTGCTTATTTATCCTTGTGCATGATTAAAAGGGTAGGCACGTACCCACCTATCGAGCTACCCAAGAATGGTTTGAGATCACTATCTCTTTTGTCCTCCTTCCTCTTTGTAGAACCACCTAGCTACTGCTTAGTACCTTCCTAGTATGGCACAGCCAAGATCAAAAACTTGGTACAAATCAATGTCCTAGGATTGAATTTTAATGGAGAAGGCAGGGGAGGGGGGCTCTGAAGCGGTCAGGAAACCCGGGAGAACGGGTTTCCAGGCCCTGCCAAATTTAACAGCAGGGCTTGATTTGCATGGGAAGCCTCTTTCCCACCCGCAGCCAGCCAGAGCGGGGGAGGGATTGCAAGGGGGCCGGCTGGAGGAACAGTGGTGGTGGGACGTATTAGCGATTGCGGGCTGGGAGCACGGGGCGGGGTCTCAAGTAGATCGCGGGCTAGGAGGAGTGGGGGGAGGGGAACAGTGGTGGCAATCACAGGCCGGCCGGAGGAGCGGTGGGGTCTCCAGAAGATCGCGGGCTGGCCAGAGGAGCAGGGGGAGAGGGTTCTGAAGGGATCGGGGGCCGGAGGAGCAGCACGAGGCAGGGTGGGGGTCGAGTCGGGTGAGGATCGGAGGCCAGGAGCAATGGGGGCTGGGCGTTCGTGGCGAGGCTTGAATGAATATTTTGTATCAGTCTTTACAGTAGAGGACACTAAGAATATCCCAACACTGGACAAACAGGGGGCTATAGGGGGGGAGGAGCTAAACACGATCAAAATCACTAAGGAAGTGGTACTCAGTAAAATAATGGGACTCAGGGCGGATAAATCACCTGGACCTGATGGCTTACATCCTAGGGTCTTGAGGGAAGTGGCGGTAGGGATTGTGGATGCATTGGTAATAATTTTCCAAAACTCCCTGGACTCAGCAAAGATCCCGGCAGACTGGAAAACTGCTAATGTAACACCCTTATTTAAAAAGGGCAGTAGACAGAAGGCTGGAAACTATAGACCGGTTAGCCTAACATCTGTGGTAGGTAAAATTTTGGAGTCCATTATTAAGGAGACAGTAACGGGACATTTGGATAATCATAATTTAATAGGACAAAGTCAGCATGGTTTTATGAAGGGGAAGTCATGTTTGACAAATTTGCTGGAGTTCTTTGAGGAAGTAACACACAGGGTGGATAAAGGGGAACCAGTGGATGTGGTGTATTTAGACTTCCAAAAGGCATTTGACAAGGTGCCACACAAAAGATTATTGCTTAAGATAAAAAATCACAGGATTGGGGGTAATATTCTGGCATGGATAGAGGATTGGCTATCTAACAGAAGGCAGAGAGTTGGGATAAATGGTTCATTCTCAGACTGGCAATCAGTAACTAGTGGTGTTCCGCAGGGGTCAGTGCTGGGTCCCCAACTCTTTACAATCTATATTAACGATTTGGAGGAGGGGACCGAGTGTAACATATCAAAGTTTGCAGATGATACTAAGATGGGAGGGAAAGTAGTGAGTGAGGAGGACATAAAAAATCTGCAAGGGGACATAGACAGGCTAAGTAAGTGGGCAGAGATTTGGCAGATGGAATACAATACTGGAAAGTGTGAGGTTATGCACTTTGGCAGGAAAAATAGTAGAGCAAGTTATTATCTAAATGGCAAGAAACTGGAAAGTACTGAAGTACAAAGGGATCTGGGGGTCCTGGTGCACGAAACTCAAAAGGTTAGTATGCAGGTGCAGCAAGTGATTAAGAAGGCCAATGGAATGTTGGCTTTCATTGCTAAGGGGATAGAATATAAAAATAGGGAGGTATTGCTTCAGTTGTACAAGGTATTGGTGAGACCGCACCTGGAATACTGCATACAGTTTTGGTGTCCATACTTAAGAAAAGACATACTTGCTCTCGAGTCAGTACAAAGAAGGTTCACTCGGTTAATCCCGGGGATGAGGGGATGGACATATGAGGAGAGGTTGGATAGATTGGGACTCTACTCATTGGAGTTCAGAAGAATGAGAGGCGATCTTATTGAAACATATAAGATTGTGAAGGGGTTGGATCGGGTGGATGCGGGGAGGATGTTCCCGATGATGGGTGAAACTAGAACTAGGGGGCATAGTTTTAGAATAAGGGGCTGCTCTTTCAAAACTGAGATGAGAAGGAACTATTTCACTCAGAGGGTGGTAGGTCCATGGAATATGCTGCCCCAAAAAGCTGTAGAAGCTACATCGTTACATAAATTTAAAACAGAAATAGACAGTTTCCTAGAAGTAAAGGGAATTAAGGGTTACGGGGAGCGGGCAGGAATTTGGACATGAGTCTAGGTTCGGATCGGTCATGGCCCTGTGGGTAGCGTAGCGGGCCCAGGGGCCGTGTAGCCTGATTCTGCTCCTATTTCGTGTGTCCAATTCTGTTAGGTTCAGGAGATGGTTCTGTGATAGTAGATTGGCGGTTAGGATCAGATCAGCCAGGATCTTATTGAATGGCGGAGCAGGCTCGAGGGGCCAATTGGCCTACTCCTGCTCCTATTTCTTATGTTCTTATGAGGCGGGTGGTGGGAATAGGAGGCCTCCGGGGGGTGGGTAAGCAGGGACCCTAGATTCAGGAGGTAAGTGTAAAGGCACTTACCTCTTGGATCCAGCAGTCCTCGCCTTGCATTAGCTTGCGGGTTTCATGAGGCATGCAAAGCCTGACCAGCTGAAGTTAAATACAAAATGGAGGTTAAAGCAGAGGCTTCCAGCCTCATAATATTTATGATGCGGAGATGCCGGTGTTGGACTGGGGTGGACAAAAGTGAGAAGTCGCACAACACCAGGTTATAGTCCAACAGCTTTATTTGAAATCACAAGCTTTCGGAGCGCTGCTCCTTCGTCAGGTGAAGGAGCCTGAGGAAGGAGCAGCGCTCCGAAAGCTTGTGATTTCAAATAAAGCTGTTGGACTATAACCTGGTGTTGTGCGACTTCTCATAATATTTAAATAGACGACCCGCCTCCTCACAACGGATTGGCTTGCCTGCCTTTGTTAAAACTGGACGTGGGCGAGTTGGAGGCAGGTTCAGGTCGCAATTCATATTTTTAATACTTTAACTACAAACACGCCCCCAACCTACCCATTTTTTTAGTTTAAAATCCCCCCCCCCGCCCCAACAGACTCTGTGATATTGCATAATAAGGTTAAGAAAAGGGCTTTTTAAAAAAAAAAAAAATATTCTCTGGATCGTTGGCAAAGCAAGTCGGGATGGTGTGTGACTTGGAGGGCAACTTGGAGGTAATGGTGGTCCCATGTACCTGCTGCCCTTCTCCTTCTAGGTGGTGGAAGTTGCAGGTTTTGGAGGTGTTGCTGAAGATTTTGACCCATCAAGCCCAGTCCTTTCTTTTGAAAGACCAATAACTCCCTCATCAGAGCTTTCAATGATGGGTAACTGGGTCTCAGCAGAATTGGGCCTGTCATCTCAAACCTAAGGCCCTGCCTCTTTTCCTGCCCCCCCCCGCCCTAAATAAATCCTTCCCAACCCCCTCCATGTCCTCCCATCTTGTTTAATTGCCACCCTCGTACCCACACAGCCACCTCCCTCCGTACCTGAACTCTCCAGTATTTCCCAGTCTAAGCTCCCCATCTGCCTTCCAGACCAACTTGAGCCCCCCCACTTTTTCTGACTTGCATTGTGTTCTGTAACACACTAGTACCAGTTGAGATCATGGCTCTACATCTAAATAGAAACGAGATCATCCCGCCCCCAAGCAGACCTCTTAAGAAACACTGCTACACACAAAGGGTGGTAGAAGTTTGGAAAACTCTTCCAGAAACGACAGTTGATGCTGGGTCAATTGTTAATTTTAAATCTGAGATTGATAGATTTCTGTTAACCAAAGGTATTAAGGGATATGGGGCAAAGGCGGGTATTTGGAGTTGGGTCACAGATCAGCTATGATCTCATTGAATGGCAGAACAGACTTGAGGGGTTAAATGCCCTACTCCTGTTCCTATGTTCCATCTCCCGCTCTGTCCCATTCTTCCCAGTCTGGTATTCTCTCCCCCCCCCCCCCCCCCCCCCCCCCCCCACAAAGCTTCCTCACATCCCAAGTTAGACTGCAATTTCTCGGTTAATCACACACATTTGACAGCAGCTCCCAGCTGGCCTTCACCCTGTCTTTACTGAGTCTCATTACTCACTTCTAACATGTTGACTACTATTATGCTTTATGCCATGAGCTTTAAAAAAGGTAAGAAATGCAAATTGAGTAAATCCGTAAAGCAAGATGTGTGAGAGACACACGAAGATTCCAAGGCATTCAGAAGGGAAAGAACAAACTTGAATTTACATGATGTCCTTCACATCTATGGGCATCACAAAATGTTTAACTAGCAATGAATTACTTGTTTCTTGTTATGTAGGTAGCCATTTTGTACACAGCAAGGTCCCAAAGAACTGCAGTTAATCTGTTATGATTGAGCGATGAATGTCAGTCAGGATACCAGGAGAACTCCGTGCTCTTCAAATAATGCAATGGAATCTGTACGTCAACCTGAATGGGCACACTCAGTTTAATATCTAATATGAAGGAAAGAGGAGATAGTGATGGAGAGATTTGCATCAAGATTGAGACTAAAACAGTGACAAGAAGAGTCAGGTAAACAAATGCAGAGTCATATATAAACATAGAGAGAGGAAGCAAGTGTAAATAAATTAAAACAGAGGCAATGGGAAAAGTGGATAAATATTTGAAGCACAGGATGATTCAGGGCTTTGGGGCGAGCAGGGCAGTGGTATTTTTAGATTTCTCTAGCAAAGAGCTGGCACAGACACAATTGGTTGAGAGGCCTCTTTCTGTGCATTAATTTTTGTGGTTTTAAGGAAAGAATTGGGGACTCGGAGATGAACAGATAATTGAGAGAGGAACACTTACTATGGATGAGCATACCAAGCAAGGTCAACTAATAACCAAGTATTTTTGTTAGTACTGTCCCCACCGCATATAGCATGCATGTTGGTGTTAATGCGATTTGCCCGTTATAAGCGGTGGTTGTAGGAATGAAACATTTGCCCCAGACACCCTCCAGAGGATTCCAAGTGTAAATTGTTGGTTGGGCTTTGTACATGGGGGGCGTATTTTGAAATGATTAAACCACTAAAACAGTACAGCAGAGCCCCGCTGCCAGATCCAGGATACTGGTATCTGCAGCCCCCACACGGGTTTTATTTCTTGAATAAGCAAAACTAGCATAATATGAAGTTCGGTTTTCCACCCGTACCTATTAACTATCTCCATCACTATTAGATAAAAGCAGCCCCGGGCTTCAGTACATGGTTCAATCACATCCCAATACTGACTGGGGATTTTCGAAGGAATGACATGTTCCGTGTATCAATGTAACTTTAGAAAATATAAAAGGGCTTTGCTGTGATACAAAACAGGAAGCTTTTTTGATACTTCGGTATGTACAGGAGATTGAACTGCCTGAAATAGCCGGTACACTTAGTATGTTCTAAGCGGTGCCTTTGTAATTGACTTATGGTAATAGAAAATGGTTAGCGCTATTTAGCCGACATAGGTGGCTATCCGTGATAAGTGTGGACGGTGTAAGTGGTGAGGACTGTAGATTGTTTTATAAAATCATTTGAAGTTCTCCTCTATACTGTCCGATTGTGGAGGAAATAAAATGTTATGTACTGCTACGTCTAAACAAATGCTGTATTGCAGTTTTTGGGCCAGAACATTTGGATTTTGCACACACGACTTGGTGAGATGTCACTTTTTCCTTCTCCACAAGAGTGACCAGAAGGTAGTTATTATTAGTGATTACATTTAAATGTTGCCAAAATGCTAGACTTTTCGGTGGACTTTTTTGAAGTTCAGGAGAATTGCGCATGAACTGCATCTTGCAAATTGCTGACAAATGTTGAGATGTGTATTGAGTTATGTTCACATTGAATTGATTAATTTTAACAAGCAAGCAACAATGGGGAATTGCTCTCCTCATGCATTAAGGATGCATTCAAAATGGTGTTTGCAATACTGATGCACATAGTAATTGGAACAATTCCTACCCACCCCCCACCCTATGTGCTTTTACCATCAAAAGCAGAAAATGCTAGGCCGACACAACAGGTTAGTCAGCATCTGAAAGAGAAAAGACAGGTTATGATGTATTTCCAGTATTTTCAGCTTTTTTTTCAGATGGGCTGTGGTGGGGAAAAGAGACACCAATAGCTGCAGGCAGCATTTGAAGTGCGGATTGCAGGAAAACTGTCGTTCCCTTCCTATCTCCTTCCCCATCACTCATGCGTCCCCATACCCCTTCACCTCGTCACTTCCTTGTCTTCTTTCTACCCCCTCACTTCTATCATTACTGCTACATCTTTCCAATTTGAACTACCCACTCAACCACTGTATCCTGCTTGTCCAATGGTTGCTCACCTCCCACTTAACCCTCCAAGGAAAAGTGATGATACTCTCAACCTGTTTTCCTCTTCTCTACCCATCTGTTTCCTCAAAGAGGCTTTCTTTTCTTTCAAAATGCAATTTTTAAAAAATTGCAATGAGTAAAGGTCATTGTCTAACCCGCCCCCCGCAATCGGAGCCCCCCCCCCCCCCACCATGCGGCCTCCAATCGCCTTCCCGGACTCTTTCTTCCCCCATCCCCGATGATCCTCAGGCCAACCCTCCCTTCCCCCCTCCCAGATGCTCCCACCCTGGTCCTCTTTCTCCCCCCACCCGAATCTCCCCTGACCACCACCCAATCCCTCACTACATCTATGGTGGCTGTAGCCAGTAGCTCCCTTTCTGAAATTTAAGACGGCAGTGTAATTCAATATAGCCCCTTTAATGAGAATGAGTTAGAAATGAATTGATTTGGTGCTGTGAACGGCCTGGGAGAGGTATTTTTCTGGAGTCAAGCATCCTTGCAAACAACTAAACACTTAATTAATACGATAGCAAAATACTGCGGATGCTGGAAATCCAAAATAACAACAGAAAACGCTGGAAAAACTCAGCAGGCCAGGCAACGTCCGTGGAGAGAGAAACAGAGTTAACGTTTCAGGTCGAAAACCTTCGTCGGAACTGAGAGAAGAGCAGGAAATTAAACAGATAAAAATGCAAGGGGGAGGCTGGGGGGAGGAATAAAAGAACAAAAGGGTGGATAAAATGTATATATATGTGGTAGGGTTATGATCTGAAATTGTTGAACTCGATATTGAGTCCGGAAGGCTGTAAAGTGCCTAAACGAAAGATGAGGTGCTGTTCCTTTTATCCACATTTTATCCACCCTTTTGGTCCGTGCCTTTTTCCTTTTTTTTCTCTCTCTCTCCCCCTACGGCAGCTGTCTCTCATTCTGCCAGCATTTCACACCTCACCTTTTGTTTCTTAACCTGTCCCATTACCATCTCGTCTTGCCTTGAGCATCTCTTAATGTCTCTACTTACCATAGACCCCCCCCTTTTGTTCTTTTATTCCTCCCCCCAGCCTCCCCCTTGCATTTTTATCTGTTTAATTTCCTGCTCTTCTCTCAGTTCCGACGAAGGGTTTCGACCTGAAACGTTAACTCTGTTTCTCTCTCCACGGATATTGCCTGGCCTGCTGAGTTTTTCCAACATTTTCTGTTGTTATTAAACACTTAACTAATCTTGCTGCAGAAAATGACATCTCAAGCCAATTGAATCCACATCAGTCAGGATGAGGTGTGCTGGTGATTAGGGTTAATCCTGGAGGTTGTGTATCATTGAATAGTTATCAATGAGATTCTCTTGTCTGCCATTGTGTGCCAATTGTGTCTTACACTACAGCAATGTACAGTGGTACAACAGATCAGAGGGAGATTAAACTCAACACTGTGATTGGATAGAAACTCATCAATAAACTTCACCTCAGAGCTGCCTTGAAATCTTTTGGTTGCCTTTTTTTGAATCTTCATCTTTCCATTAACCCTGAACCTTGGAAGAATGTTCTTTACTACACCACTGTGATATATGCACATTCTATTTTTCTCCTCTCTGAATTGAAGGGGAGATTTCTGCTTAGTTTAATGGATAGAAAAAAAACAGGCTAAGGAAGTGAAATTTCCCAAAACAGAAAATCTCCCATTTAGTACCAATTGGTGTTGAATTCAGACCAGAGAGCCCTCCCCTCCCAAAACTTTTTTTGGGTAACCGCCTGTCACCTTGCATTCTCTCTTTTTCCCCAGTTCTCCACCTTTTCTCCCTTCTGCTGAAGCCCCTGCCCCTTGGCATCTGGCAACTTTGCAGCTATGGATGAGAAAGGGGTTAACTGTTGGTGGTCCCAGATCTTGGTGCAATTCAGCTATTAGACCAGCAAGATCTTCAGCGCAAATCATTCTATTTTGATTCATCTTCCAGCCCCAACCCATGTTTTCCCGCCCCCTCCCCCCTCAGTGATGCTTCATCCCCGATCTTCTCTCCCTTCCCACCTCCTCCAGCCCCCACCCAATCCCTCCCTCCTCTCTGTGACCTAGTGCCACAGGTCTACCCACCCACAGCTAGCCAGCCTTTCCATCTGGCTTGCTGCGGATGGGAAACAGAGGCTTCCCATTCAAATCAGGCCCTGCCGTTAAATTCAGCCCATCGCCTCTGTATAAAAACACTCAAACTTTACCTGAATAAAGCTTTTCAAATTTGTCCTCCAGCTTTTCTTCTAATAATTTGAAAAACAAATCAGTAGAAACTAAACAAAAATTTTCCAACAGTACAAATGACTGAACGGTTCTAATATATCCTGGGAAATTAAGGACACTGCACATGCTCAGAGTGCACAATACAAATTCAGCTCAGTGTCATTACTTTTTTGAATAAATTTAGTCATGTTCTTGTTTACACCATTATTTTGGTGATTCAAATTTTTCAGAACGCATTTTCATTGTTGTAAACAAAAGAGAGTGCTGTGTTTACATCACCCTCATCAGTGTAGACTAATTTATTATGGAAAAAATTGACAAGGGTGACAACAGGAAGTAAAATTTTGTAGACCGGAAGCATGCATAGGTGTAAGATTTTTGACAGATTTCTAGCATTTGCATTTTTTCCCTTTTTTTGTTTAGTCAGTTTGAGGATAGTGCCTCAGTGTGTCCCAAAAAGGCACTAAACCTGGAGGAATGCTTTTAAGTATGTGTTATGGTGTATCTCTTTAAAAGTTGGGGATTTTCTTTTGTTAATTATTGAAATTTCAGCACAGCTCATCATGTTGTTAACTCTACATCAGAGCTATCTACTGAATTAATGAATCATATCTTGAACCTGTGCCAAGATAGGAAATTGTCACACAATACAAAAAGAAAGTACAGCAGATACTGGAAATCTGAAATAAAAACAAAATGCTGGAGACACTCAGCAGGTCAGGCAGCATCTGTGAAGAGAGAAACAGAATTAACGTTTCAGGTCAATGACCTTTTGTCAGAACTGGAAAAAAGCAAGAAATGGAACAGATTTTTAAGCAAGTGTAGGAGCTGGCAAAGGGGGGAGGGGATGAAAGAGCAAACGGGAAGGTCTGTGATAGGATAGAAGGCAGGAGAGGTTAAGAGACATTGGGCCAGAAATTCGGCTTTCCGGCTTCCTGCGGGTGCAAGCATCGCGCGCGTACTTGCCTACCGCGCCTGCTGTTGTGCTTTGGGCCCACGAGGACTTCGGCTCCTGGGCCTCCTCCAGCTGCCGGCGCGCAGTGCTTGCGTATCCCAGGGGCGCAGTTAGTTCGAAGCGTCCCCTGGGATCACGTGGGCCATGGAGAGCCAATCCTTGCAGGGCATTTTCATTCATAGATTTGATAGGAAGACCTGTCAAATCTATGAATAGAGATCGGCCCCAAAACCACACTTAAACTTCAAATAAAAAATTTTTAAATCACATTTTTAAAATAACTATAAGTTACATAAATTAACTACTTTAAACAAAAAATGTTATTTAAAAAAAATTAATTATACTTTTTAACTGTGCTAAAAATAAACTTACCTTTCTTTAAAGTATCTAAAAAAGATAAACCTGTTGAAAAAATGTTTAAATTGTAATTAATTAACCACTTACCTTGTTAAAAACAGGCCTTGCGCCTCCTTTTTAAAAGTGCAGCTTCTCCATACTTACCCTCCCGGAGAAACCTGAAAAAAAACCTGAAGTTCGCTGCGTGCGCGCAGCCTCTCCCGCGCACGCGTTCGACTTCTGAACCCCTTCCTTCAGGGGAACGGAAGTTCCGGTTTCCCGCGCATGTGCAGTGCATGCAGGAAACCGGCACTTCAGGTGGCCTTACGGGTGAGTACACAGCGCGTACTCACCCGACAACAGCCGAATTTCTGGCCCAATAACAGATATTCAAGGCAAAAGGAGATGGTAATGGGACAGGTTAAGAAACAAAAGATGGCTCTGGGTGAAGTGTAAATTGCGCTGGCAGAATGAAAGACAGCTGCCATGTGGGAGAGAAGAAAAGAAAACACAAACAAAAACAAAAAAAAAGTGTGGAAAAAATATATATATGATCGGGGCTGAGGTTATGATCTGAAATTGTTGAACTCCATGTTGAGTCCAGAAGGCTGTAAAGTGCCTAATCGAACGATGAGGTGCTGTTCCTCGAGCTTGCGTTGAGCTTCAGGGGAACAATGTAAGAGGCGTAGGACGGTGAGGTCTGAGTGGGAGTGGAGCGGTGAATTAAAGTGACAGGCGACCGGAAGCTCCGGGTCACCCTTACGGACTGAATGGAGGTGTTCCGCAAAGCGGTCACCCAATCTGCGTTTGTCTCCCCAATGTAGAGGAGACCGCATCGTGAGCAGCGAATACCGTATACTAAATTGCAAGAAGTACAAGTAAATTGCTGTTTCACCTGGAAGGGGTGTTTGGGGCCCTGGACAGTGGGAAGGGGGGAGGTATGTGTTGCATCTCCTGCGCTTGCACGGGAAGGTGTCGGGCGAAGGGAAAGGGATGTTGGGGGAAATAGAGGAGTGGACCAGGGTGTTGCGGAGGGAGCGGTCCCTTCGGAATGCTGAAAGGGGAGGTGAGGGGAAGATGTGTTTGGTGGTGGGATCATGCTGGAGGTGGCGGAAATGACGGAGGATGATCCGTTGAATGTGGAGGCTGGTGGGGTGAAAGGTGAGGACAAGGGGAACCCTATTGTGGTTCTGGGAGGGAGGGGCAGGGGTGAGGGCAGAAGTGCGGGAGATAGAGCGGACACTGTCAAGGGCCGTGTCAATCACAGTAGAGGAAAAAGGAAGACATGTCGGAAGCACTGGTATGGAAGGTGGCATCGTCCGAGCAGATGCGGCGGAGACTGAGAAACTGGGAGAATGGAATAGAGTCCTTGCAGGAAGCGGGGTGGGAAATTGTCACTGTGTATTGCTGGAAAGAGCATTGTGTCATATGGGATACTCCAATCAACTGTTTTAACACAGACATTCTTCTGTTGCATTTCTCAACTTATTGTTGATTCATGCCCGAATTCCATCAAAAGTTTTCCGATTAGTTGCAACATAGCAACCAAGAAATGCTTATGGTAAACTACCTTTCAGTTTATACTTAACTATAACTCGTGTGGAATTGGTAGTAAATTGAGCGCTTTTACAGATCTAGTGTGGCAAGAAATAACTTCAACACATTTTATCAGAAAACAGAAAAATTACATTGCTTGACCTCTAGTCTTAATGGTCTGGACAAAACAGACTTGCATGGTTTTTTTGGCGCATTAAAAGGTGCAGAAGTCAAGTACAGATATCATAGCTTTCATATGGGATTAATATGACAAGATGAGGAGTTTTGTGGTTTTTTTTTAGAATAAGTATATAGGGTAAAAATGCATTTTTTTAAAAATACCCAGAGATAAAATGGAAACTGCCTTTCATGACTAAATTTCAGACCATTTTTCTGCAAAACATTGGCCAGGTTGTTTAATCTGTAAATTATTTTGGTGCAGAGGTTTTGTTGTGAGTGTTAATTAATAGTACTTAGTCATAGCATTGACAGGTCCTATGTGGAATCTTGGCTGTATGAAGGCTCTGTCTCCAGGGAATCTTTGGACTGAAGTAAATGATGGAGACTTTTTTCAACAGCTTTATTCTCACCTCTGAACTTTGTGCCGACATAGGATTTTGCTTCAACCATGCACACTATCAAGTCGTTGAATGTATCCAAAGGATTGTTTCATCTGATTTCCTCATTACATAAAAAACTGTGGAAGAAAGTTCTAAATGAGTGTATTATAACCCCTTATCAACTGATTTTATCTTTGTTTTAAGTATTGTACTTTAATTTCATGGTGTACCTTCTGTGTATTATAGTACTTGTAAATAAATTTGACTATTAAGTAATCCAGAACTCGACAGTGTGGTATTTATCAAATTTTGGAGAAAACAGAAGACAAAAGAATGTGGTGGCCATCTCGCATGATCTCAAGTGCACTACATCATAATTAAGGGGTAATTGTGGCACATTGTCCCACTCAGAGTTCAGGTTAATGCACATAGTCTACTTATGGAAACTTTTGAGCTATGTGCACAACTTGTATTTATATAATGCCTTTTAACATGGGGAAAATTCCCAAAAAGTTTCACAGATGCGTAATCAAAAAAAATGGACAGTGAGCCAAAGGAGGAACCATTAGGAGGGATGCCAAAAAGCTGGTTTTAAGGAAGGTCTTGAAGAGGAGAGCGCGAGGTGGAGTGATTTAGGGATGGAATTCCAAAGCGTGGGGCCTAGGTGACTGAAGGAGTGGTTACCAATGGTGGGCAAAGAGAGGGGGAAGTACAGAGTCAGATGAGTAGAGAGGTTGGAAGGGAGGGAGTTAAATATTGGGAGAAAATCTGACCCACAATTAAGTCTTTTCCAGATCAATCAATTAAGTCTTTGAAGGTTTGAAGAGTAATTACAGACGGACGTTTTATTTGATAAATGTAATATCTGTTCATAACCTTCACAATTATTTAAAAGTCTCTTCAAAAAGTGCACATGCTGTTAAAGTTATGAATAATTGCTTTAATGTTGGTCATTTTAGAAAGCTCTATTAACTGTTTTCACTTCTCTCATTACATTTTTAGGGAAGGTAAAGTTAGGAAGAATCTCAAGGTGCTTCCTCCTCTAAACAAAGGTACAAGAAGAAACACAAAACATAAGAAAAAACACAGGCAGCACAGAAAGGTGAAAGCTGGCCAAAACCAGATGTCTGAGATAAAAGCTAAATCCCATTGGCGTGGAGTATCTCAGGAGCAGCACACATCTGAATGTGAAGATGATCTCTCAAACGAAGAGCACAGTGATGTAGAGAACATCAGTGTTACTGATTTGGTGACTACACTGAAAGATTCTCAAGATAGTATTGGAGCACAAGTTGAGAAAATTCTTCATTGCAAAACATTTGAAGATAAGAATGAAGCATTTTCTATTGAAGAAAATATGTTTATATCAATATATGAACCAGTTGATACAGGAGATTTTAAAATGGCAGATGGTTTGTCTGTAAAGTCACGTGACTTGCTTATAAATCCATTAGAAGATTATGAGGATTCTTCCGATGTAGAAATTAGTTTATCTTTATCTGACATTCACCAGGAATTACATCAGAGTCCTAGTTCTTTAGTCCAGAATTGTATTTATGTGATAGATACAGCAGCTGATAAAGCACATCTTGTAGTTTTGGCACAGAAATATTGTATCCATATAAGCAAAAAAATCATTGCTGGTGCTGTCCAGTATCTGTCTGGGATTGAAAGAATATTTAAAGAAACATCATTAGAGTATGTTAAAGGACAGGAAAAAGTAAAGACTCCAGTTTTGGAAGATGAGGCTGATGACTATAAAAGAAAGGAAGATGCCAGTCTAATTTTGAATAGAAATGTCTTAACCAATTTATTGGAGGGAAAAAACATTGCCAGTTGGGGATGTTGTGATTGGCCTGTAGATAGCTTAAATAAGCCTTGTGAGCAGAGGCAAAAGAGAGACTGTAGATTCGGACATAGAGATGCTTCTGTTAAGAATCGAGCTGAAAAATGGTTGCATAAGGAAACTGCCCAACAAAACCCATTGGCTAGTAGTACATTTTGTCATGAAAGTTCTTCAACTGAAAACATTTCTCAAGGAAATGATTGTGTTCTGCAAGTGTGTCCTCAAAGTGACTCTTCCACAGCGCAATGTGTGGCAAATCAATTTGCATCCTCTAATATCCTTTCTGTGACAGCTGATGGCATGAAAGAAACAAAAAGTTTTTGTACTGGCAAATGGGTTAATGAAACTGGTAAAGAGACAACCTTTATACTGCAAGATTCCTTTTATAATCCACCATTAGTCAAGATAAATTACAGAAGAAAACCCAAAAGGTTTTACAAATTAGCACCTACTTTTCAGCTTTCTCGAGAGACACCAGTGGATTCAAAAGAAAGCAGAAGGAAAGGCTTGGTCTTAACTGAGATTAAACCAGTGAACTGTATGTCAACGACTAATATCTTTCAGAGTGAAATGACAAGTGTAAACCTTAGTGTGCAGGAAAATATAGGGACACGCCAAGAAAAACTAGAACAAGTTGCTGTTGAGGGCTCTCAATTTGTAAACCGATTCTGTGAAACCATTCAATTGAGCAAAATAATCAATAATAAAGAACAGAAGGAAGGTAGCAAAGAGGGATTTGATGATTCTTCCAATGTGCAATCATTGCATACTCTCAAACATGAAACTATGCGTAATGATAATGTGCTTCCAGATCCATCACATGAAACAGAAGTTTATACCATTAATCCTTCTATGAATATGTTGGACAAGAGCAAAACATTTTTCACAGGAAAACCAGTTTCGATATGCTTGCCTTATGCAAACATTTCCAGATCTTCTGAAACTTTATTTTCCTATGCAGACTGCTTAAAGAAAGAAGGTACTTTGTCTCCATTTAATGAGCAGTATAGTGCATCACTCTGCAATCCATGTGTTGGATGTGAACGAGCAGAAAAATCAAAGCAAGATGATGCACAAGAACTTCTAATGTTCCCGGAAAATTGCCCTTTTCTTGAGCTGCAGTTATCACTTGAATTTGCATTACAGCTTGTGGAGTTGTTTGGGTCTCCTGGTATTGACCCCGGTAAGTTGAAACAAAATAAATGAATAAAGCATGTTTTTCTTCCTTCCCCTATTCCCTCCATTTTCCTTTTATCAATCCATAATTTTTCTGACTTATGCAATTATTTTGCAGTAAATGTACATATTTATTACATTGATTAAAAATTAAGTGCATTTATTTCATATTCTAATATTCAAGCGATATTTGTGCACTTGAGTTTCAAAATTGTAAATATTGTTAATAGTTTTAACAAATGCAGCAATATGTCATGAAGAAGAATAGCATAGCCAGTATATTTATGCTAGCATTGATAGATAAGTGAAAGAAAGCCAAGTTCAACTATTCAAATTGCATAGTTTAATCCCTCCCATCTGTTAGTTTCCTCTGTCAACAAAACCATTACAAAATACAACAAACTCCACTGAGAAACAAGACTAGATGTTCCAAGGATGGTAACACATGTCGATGTGAAAGTGACCTATCTATTGCTCCCCTGAATCCTTTAACGTGTTAATGTCTTGTAAGACGCGGCAACAAATGTTATCGTATTTATAACTTTTTTGTTTTAAATTTCAGCAGAATAAGAATTATAATTTGGGTGCATTTGTGTAATAATGTCCATCTTGGGGAGGAGACAAAAGAAAGCCTTGGAGCTCATAGAATCATAGAAGCTTACAGCACAGAAGGAAGCTATTCAGCCCTTCGTGCCTATGCTGGCTCTTTGAAAGAGTATTCGTGCTTAGTCCCACACCCCGCTTTTTGTCCGTAACCCTCAAAGTTCCTCACCCTCAAGTTCCTGTCCCACTCGCTTTCAAAATTATTTATGAATCGACTTCCACCACCTTTTCAAGTAGAGCATTCCAGATCTCAACAACTCTGAGTGGGAAAAAAAAATGTCTCCTCATCTCCCCTCTAGATCTTTTTCCAGTGATTTTGAATCTATAACCTCTGGTTATTGACCCACTCGCCCGAGGGAATAGATTTTTCTCTATCTACTCTATCAGAACCTCTCATCATCTTGAAAACCTCTATTAGGTCACCTCTTAACCTTCCCTGTTCCAAGGAGCTCTTCTGAGATAACTTTTTTCTCAAAACAAAATTATTCTGTGCAAAAAGAGAAAAAAAGTTCTCTTTCACACGTGAGAGATGGCCAACAAATGTCCGCTGAACTACATGCACTGTCCTGTCCTGTGGGCTGTGTTATTGGTCAGAAGCGTTGGGGACATTTGCACCAGGGACCATTATAAACTCACATTTATATTCAATATATTAAGTAGTTACCTGAATTGTTTCAAATGTGAATAAATGTCCAAAAATTCCCAGCGACAGATGGCTAAGGATTTTTCTAACAAAGGAGCATAGACTCGGGATTATTATTAGAACAAACAAGTTAGAAGAAAAGTTTTCAGAGGGTTATTAAAACTTTTTATTAAGTTTGGGGGTATTGAATGCTTTACCACAAGTGGCTAATGATGCATGGGTTATAACATCCTTTAAAATGGAATTGGGTAAGTATTTGAAAAGGAGGAATATAAAAGGATTGTGGGATTAGAGCAAATAGCTCCATTTGAAGAGCTAGCATCGGCACAGTTGTGATGAGACAAATGGTCTCCTCTATACTGTAATTTCTATCATTTCCAGCTTGTGTAACTTGTTCACCTCCAGTTTTATTGGAAGGCTCAAAGCTCATGTTTGAGCCTTTGTAATTTCAAGAGACTTCAGATTCTCATCAGAGAAAGTGCCCAAGTTGAAAGTTAAATCTGTGGAAACTCCAAAGCAAACAGATGATTCTTAGTTAAAGAAGGAAATTGTTGTGTACAAACACATTCCTGTCCAATAAATGGTTACTCGTCTCTTGGATTCTCATTCTATCAGTGGAGACAGCTATGAACTATGTGCAGTGAAGGGGTGGAGGGTCTAACTCGGGTTTAGAAGAGCCACGTATCACGTTGTGGGATTTCTGACTATGCCATGGAAAGATCTTGATGTAATTTATGTTTAAAAAATGTTATTAAGTTAAATGAAGCTCACAAAGGGTTAAATTTACAGAACGGCATAGCTAGGAAATGTAGATTAGGATTCAGATGAAGATTCTGAACCAGAATGCTCGAGGTAACAAAAGTTAATTTTGAGATTCCAGTGAACATTCACACCTATTGAGGTGGCGATGTTTCTATTTACGTGATCCCAGTATGAGTTGGTTGACAACCCTTGGCAAATCCCTAAAGGAGGGATAAGCTGGAGGCTCTGCACTCTCACTTGCTGCAACTATTCTAAGATTATAGGAGAAAAGGGACACTTGGGCTGTCAGTCATATTTTAAACAGGGTTGTTGGCCTGGGCCTGAAGCTGGTAGCTAAAATGCAGTTCAATTGTTGTGGTTTGAAGTTGTTTAGAAAGGTAATGCCAAAAACATCTAAATCAGCCCATGAAAGAGTCAGGGTACATTGATTATTTTTTTCTATTTTTTGAGGAGAGGTTTGATATTAAATGAAGAAAGTGTTTTGATTGTTGCTCTGTATGTTTACTTGCTGTCTTTAAAAAAAAAAACAGCTTAATGATTCGCATGAGGCTTTGTCTCACTAATGTTTCTTTCTACTGCAAGATTGAAGAAGTGTATGTGAAGGTATGTGTGAAAGACACAATATCCAGTTCAAATCACATGGGTGTCCTACTATTACACCCCTGAGCTACACTATTATATAATTATGTATTGGGCAGTACAGGCAAGACGATCAGACTCCTTACAGGAGTCACCAGCGCCACTGTCTTGAGAAAATATCTAAGGCAGACCCAAAATTTGTAACACCATATTTCAAACTAATGTGTGAGATATTTGTGGATTTATAAAATGATTTTTACCTTTTAACTTCAATGTAGTGGATTATTTTTCTGGCTCTTAAACTTTGGCAGTCTGGCCACAGCTGACATAGTCCAATAGTCTGTGGAAGTCTCCCAAATTATTCAATGTATTTTTTTGAAAGGTACTGCATTTATTCAAGAAGCTGATCTTATCCTGCATAAATCTGTATTGACTTTTTGACTTGCTTATTATGTATCAAATGCATGTTTTTAATCTTTTATTTTATCCTAATCCTTTGAGTATTACCGTAGTATTCTTTAGACATTTTAGTTCAAAGAATAGCACGAATTACTATATGATTTGTTACCTTCTATAATCTACTAAAATGTAATCTAAGAAAATTTTGCATTTTAGAAAATATGGACATGAATTAGTTTCTCCTTCTTGTTTTAGACTTTTTATTGGCCGAAGACTGTAAAGTTCGTTTAGACAAGCAAATAACAAAAATGATCCATTCACAGTGGAAGAAGTCTGTGGAGGCAAGTTTTTGTAGATTTTCTGTTTTTAAGTTGATAAATTATGAAATTACAGATGTTTAAATGTTAGTTTGTGCAAGAAGTAAAATATATTGGTGACCACAATAATTGATAACTTTGTTAATGCCACTGCTTAATTATTTTTAGACCATTTCTCCCATTTTCTACCATTCTTGTATATGCTTGTTATAGGATATATCATGTACTGCAAGTGCAGCACAATGCATTTCTTCATTCTGCATCCTTCACACACACTATGAATTTGTCCAACTTGGTTGGTTCTGGGGAAACCACATGCTCAGCATGTCTTTGTATGGTATTTTGACATCATGCTGGGTAGTGGCCAATGTCCCCCGTAAGCTGCCCTGCCTCCCCCAATGCGTGGCCCATTCAAATTTTTGCACATGCGCGGTATCTACAATGGAAAACCTGGTAAGCAGCCTGTGCAGGACCTTGCAGATGACTGCAACCGTGCAGCTTAGCGGGAGCATTCGTAGTGACATATAGCCATTTGGCCCCACCTTGTATAAAGCTCTGGATTTATCTCAGAAATTAGTGCACTTTTTCCCTAGCTTTGAAAGATTCTCTGCTCCTACTGTTGTGATATAACGTGGATAAATGTGAAGTTATCCACTTCGGTAGGAAAAACAGAAAGGCAGAGTATTATTTAAATGGTGATAGATTGGGAAATGTTTATGTACAAAGGGACCTGGGTGTCCTTGTACACCAGTCACTGAAAGCAAACATGCAGGTGCAGCAAGCAGTTAGGAAGGCAAATGGTATGTTGGCTTCCATTGCAAGAGGATTTGAGTACAGGAGCAAGGATGCCTTACTACAGTTTACAGGGCCTTGGTGAGACCACACCTGGAGTACTGTTTGCAGTTTTGATCTCCTTACCTAAGAAAGGATATACTTGCCATAGAGGGAGTGCAGTGAAGGTTCACTAGACTGATTCCTGGGATGGCAGGACTGTTGTATGAGGATAGATTGGGTCGACTAGGCCTGTATTCACTAGAGTTTAGAAGAATGAGAGGGGATCTCATTGAAACGTATAAAATTCTGACAGGGCTGGACAGACTGGATGCAGGGAGGATGTTTCCCCTGGCTGGGGGCTCTAGAACGTGGGGTCATAGTCTCAGGATACGGGGTAGGACATTTAGGACTGAGATGAGGAGAAATTTCTTCACTGAGTGGTAAACCTGTGGCATTCTCTACCACAGAAGGCTGTGGAGGCCAAGTCACTGAATATATTTAAGAAGGAGATAGATAGATTTCTAGACACAAAAGGCATCAAGGGGTATGGGGAGAGCGCGGGAATATGGTATTGAGATAGAGGATCAGCCATGATCATATTGAATGGCGGAGCAGTCTCGAAGGGCCGAATGGCCTGCTCCTGCTCCTATTTTTCTATGTTTCTATGTGATTTCCTGACTTCCAAAGACTATACTATAATGGACAAGAAGGAAATGGCAGACTAGTTGAATGAATAATTTGTATCCCTTTTCACAGTAGAATCATAGAATAGAATGATAGAATGGTTACAGCACAGAAGAAAGCCATTTGGCCCATTGAGCCCGTGCCAGCTCTCTGCAAGAGCACTTCAGCTAGTCCCAATGCCCTGCCCTTTCCCCATAGCCCTGCAAATTTCTCTCCTTCAGATACTTATCCAACTCCCTCTTGAAAGCCGTGATTGAGTCTGCCTCCACCACCCTTTCAGGCAGTGTATTCCAGATCTTAACCACTCGCTGTGTAAAAAAGTTATTTCTTACGTTGACCTTTGGTTCTTTTGCCAATCACCTTAAATCTGTCTCCTCTGGTTCTTGACCCTTCTGCCAATAGGAACAGTTTCCAGACCCCTCATGATTTTGAACACCTCTATCAAATCTCCTCTCAATCTTCTCTGCTCCAAGGAGAACAACCTCGGCTTCTCCAGTCTATCCACGTAACTGAAGTCCCTCATTCCTGGAATCATTCTCGTAAATCTTTTCTGCACCTTCTCTAAGGCCTTCACATCCTTCCTAAAGTGTGGTGCCCAGAATTGGACACAGTACTTCAGTTGGGGCCGAACCAGTGTTTTATACAGGTTCATCATAATTTCCACACTTTTGTACTCTATACCTCTATTCATGAAGCCCAGGATCCCGTAAGCCTTTTTAACTGCTTTCTCATCCTGCCCTGCCACCTTCAATGATTTGTGCACACTTACCCCCAGGTCTCTGTTCATGCACCCCTTTCAGGATTGGACCATTTAGTTTATATGTCCTCTCCTCATAGAGGAAGAGGACAAAACACCAGTGGTACAGGGAACCTAAAAATAAGTCCAGGGGAGGAACTTGGTGGATTTCATATAAATTTTTTAAAAATGGTATTAGAGAAAATAATGGGATTTAAGATAGACAAATCTTCAGGATGTGATCGTTTCCACCCCAGGGCATTAAAACAAATAGCTGAGGAAATTACAGATCTGTTAGTTATCATTTCCCAAAGCTCTTTAGATTTAGGAATTGTGGACTGGAAAATTGCAAATGTCATTCCAATATTTAAACATTGTTTTCAGAACTGAAAAATGAAAAGTCAACCAACATTTTAATAGAATCAGAAAAAGGAGAGGGGGCAAACAAACCAATAGAGAGAGCAAGTATCAGTGGAATTACCTGTTTTTTTAAAAAAGAGATTGCAAAGATCATCTAGTAATCTAAACAACAGACAGTAGAAGGAAATATTAAAGACATTAGGGAAACAAAGAGCTTGTGAATAGTTATGGTAGTGAGAGACAAGCCCAAGGAAATGTTCTGCAGACGAGAGAAATTGGTAACGGCTGAATGCCTGCAAATTGAGTTGGAAATGAAAATCGAAACTGCTGGCAAAAATGCAAAAACCTGGATTTTTCTGCACTAACGGTGAGGCTGTCAGCACTTGCTGTTATTACTGGGTGAAACTGACAACAACTTCTGACGTGAGCACATGCTCCGTTAAACACAGAAATCCGGAAGTTGCTGTCAGTGATACCTTGCTCCTCCACAGGCTACGCCGTTGCAGTCTTCACCGATGGAATCTGCACCGAAATCACTGTTAAGGCATGAACTTAGGCTAATTACCCACAATTATCACACTAAAGACTGATGGAAAAACTTACGCCTTGTTCAATCAGGAGTAACTGAGTTTTTAATGGCATAGTAAGTCATAATTACTGCTGAACAGCCTCTGTCCCTGAAAAAGTAATTTTACAAGTGTGGCGTCTCACTCCCTCAGAAGAAAATTAATGTCACAGATTTTTAAAAAAATTTAAATTAATTTTTTTAATATAGTTTGTGTTTTGCTCTTTTATGCCTTTCCCTTAATCCCATGTGTATGACCCAATTTTTATTTCACTTTCCTGTACAATGATTTAAATTTAATTTATATTTCTTGTTTTTTACTTCCTGCATTGCAGTCTGTGAGGATTCTTCAATCTGGTTGAACAGCTTCCCTGCTGCTTGACCTGCTCACAGACGCCATAGATCCTCTGTAGAGGGTGCAGAATTTAAACTGACGCTGGAAGAGTATAAATCTCCGTTCACAACCTTGCTAAATGTCTGGGCAACTGTACGTGAGGTGAATGGCAAAAGCCGTTCCTTCGCCGCTCACAGCAAATCCAGGTCAATGGTTTCAAAGAGGGGAAAAACAGGCTAGCACGAAGAGTAGATACCCCCACCAGCACTGATTTCTGATGAAGGGCCTCTACCCAAAGTGTCAACTTGCTTCCCCTACCCCGGATGCCGACAGACCCACCTCCTATCACCAGCACCTCCTGTTTGAAGAAAATGGAAGATGTAGCTGAGGTTTGAAGCTACGAAAGTCAGTGTTCACATCAGAGGCTGCAGAATGCCCAGGAGCAAGAAAAGGGGCCATTTTTAAAGCTTATGTTGAGATTCATTGGAACAGTGCAGAAAGCCAAAGACAGGTCAGAGTGGAAATACTTGGGAAAATTGAAGTGGGGAGCTACAAGAAGCTCAGGCTCACACATGCAGACAGAATAGATATGTTTGGCAAAGTGGTCACTAATGTTCCCTTTAAGCTGTGCAGCGATCTGGCGGTCCCACACAGCAGGTGAGCCAGCTTTTAAATGGAAAAAACGCTCATGCAAGGAATTTTGAATGGGCCGTGTGACCCCTCAAAAACTTAGAGGGAACGTTGGTGTCCCCTCATCTGCGTTTGGTTTTCCAGTGAAGAGTCGGCTGCACTGTGAGCAGCAAATATGGTAAACTAACTTGGAGGGAGTTCATGTAAATTGCCACTTTATCAGGAGGAAGTGTTTGGAGCGCTGAATAGTGCTATGGCAGGAAGTGACTAGACAGGTGTTGTATCTTCTGTGGTTGCATAGAAAGATGCCGGGAAATGTCAGCTGGAGGTTGGGGTGATGGAAGAGTGAACCAGAGCATCGCGGAAGGAACGCTCCCTCTGGAAAGCGGAGAGGGGAAGATGTGTTTGTTGGTGGGATTATGTAAATGGTGGAAGACGTACAGGAAATGGGGTGGACTCAGTCAAGTGTCCTGTCAACCACTGTGCAGGGGAATCCTCAGCTTAGTTAAAATGAGGATGTTTCAGAAGCTCTTGGATGTGCTGGATTTTTTTGCCAGTGTTTTCGAGGTCATTCATCAGCATTCAATCTATTTTGCATTTAAAAAAAACCACAGACTTACCTATAAGGCATTCCTCTTCTGTCAGTTCCTCTAAAGTTGGTGGTATTGATGAATCCCTCAGGTTGAGAGGCACACCTCCAAGAGAAAAAGGAAAGTTCCTGCGGCACATTCATGTGTGGTTACTTAACTGGTCCAGCCACATAAATACTGCAGCAACAAGAGTGGGTCAGAGGCTGGGTATTCTGCGGAGAATTTCTCACCACCTGACTCCCCAAAGCCTTTCCACCATCTACAAGACACAAGTCAGGAGTGTGATGGAATACTCTCCACTTACCTGGATGAGTGCAGCTCCAACAGCACTCAAGAAGCTCGACACCATCCAGGACAAAGCAGCCCGTTTAATTGGCACCCCATCCACCACCTTAAACATTCACTCCCTCCACCAGGGGCGCACCGTGGCTGCAGTGTGTACCATCTACAAGATGCACTGCAGCAACTCGCTAAGGTTTCTTCAGCAGCACCTCCCAAACTCGCGACCTCTTCCACCTAGAAGGACAAGGGCAGCAGGTGCATGGGAACACCATCACCTGCAAGATCCCCTCCAAGTTACACACCATCTGGACTTAGAAATATATCAACATTCCTTCATCGTTGCTGGGTCAAAATACTGGAACTCCCTCCCTAACAGTACTGTTGCAGTACCTTCACCACAAGGACTGCAGCTGTTCAAGAAGGCGGTTCACTACCACCTTCTCAAGGGAATTCGGGATGGGCAATAAATGTTGGCCTTGCCAGTGACGCCCACATCATTAAAAAAAAATCAATGTTTGGATCTAGGAGGGAAAGCATTGTAACATTTCAATTGTAAGCTCGGGGCATGTTGCTGTGCATTTCAATATGCAATACCATGGTCACCTGTTAATGTTAGAAGGCAAATTATCATGCACTCTGCCCAGATGCGGTACAACTGAAATGCTGGTGTCTAGCTACTGCATGTTGCTCTCAGCTCAGCGTGCAGACAAGATGGACATTATACAACGGATGCTCTCCGATTTCTCTCAGTGCAACTGCATAAATAGAAGATTAACACCGAGGTAGTTTAAGGCAGGGCTTCTCAACCGTGGGTCCAGAAGATTTCAAGAGGTCTGCCAAATCAGCATCTTTCAAGAACAAAATCTTTTTAAAAATCCCATTCTGTGAGCAGGGTCAACAAAAAAAAGAGCGAGACTGATCGTTACCGATGTCAGTGGTGCCCCGTTTATTACTAAGAATGAGACCTCGAAATGGGCTAAATATTTTTTTTTACCCACCTCCAAAAAAAAAAAAATGAGTTTAATTCAGTGCACTGATGGGAGGTTGGGCCAATGTGCTGCCGCTGATATTGGAGGCTAACTGGCCTATAGTTCCCTGTTTTCTCTCTTTTCCCCCCCCTTTCTTGAACAGCGGGGTTACATTTGCTACCTTCCAATCCACGGGGACTGTTCTAGAATCTAGGGAAATATGGAAGATCAAAAAATGTCTGGAGCTGAGTGGTCCCAAACTGAGAAGCAGTGAACAGGTTACTGGTGAGTAAGTGCTGCTTGATCGCACTGTCGACGACACCTTCCATCACTTTGCTGATGATTGAGAGTAGGCTGATGGGGTGATAATTGGCTGGATTGGATTTGACCTGCTATTTGTGGACAGGACACGTACCTGGGCAAATGGAGATGGGAGCAGCCGGATCAAGCAGGTAATCATTTTTTTACAGCACTGCTTGTGAGCCGGGAGGAGTAGAAGTGCTCCCTTGGCCCCTCATTTCGCTGCCACGATTGGCCGATTTAAAAATTTTTTTTTTTTAATTCCCATTCCCCCACCCCCAACCACCGATCTTTGCCTCACTCCCTCCTGATTGCTGTTCTTTGACCCCCCTGCTTCTGCCCCGATCTTTTCCCATGACTGGGGAACGCCCCCAGCCTGTCAGTCTGGCCCGCCGCTGGGCTGGAAACAGAATTAAAAAATGATAAGTCCTGCCGTTAATATCAGCAGGACCGCCGTGTTCCGGGGATTTCTGGGTTTCCCCCTGCAGTGCGCTCCCCCGCTCGCTCTCCGCCGTCACGTAAATATCAGGGCCAAAGGCTATGAAGGATAAATTATTTACTTTAAATCAGAAAAATGTTTAATTGAATTAAAATTTTGCTGTTTTAGGAAAGGCTGAAACAAATTTCATTGATGGGTCCCAACACCTTCAAAGGTGGGTTATTCAGTTATTTGTGGAATGTTATTCTTTTAAATGGTATTGATATACAGTGGATTTTTGTTTTTTTACTCAAAGATGAAGAGATCTTTGTGCTGATTAATGCTGTGCAACTCATGTCAGCATTAGATACAGCTCAGTCAACTGTCGAGGAGGATAGATCTCATTCTACACTGCCCTAACAAGGTGCCTTTACCCCAATCTCAGAAGAGTATTTTCACCAAGTTAACATTCTTTATTTTTGTTCTGACTTGTGAATGAATTTCTGATACCATTTTACATCCAGTAGAAACCTAATGTGAAACAAGTTAGACTAATTTAATTTAGTACTCTTGCAGTTATCAGAGAAGATGCTTGCACCCCATCAGCCTAAGTTGTATCTGAAGCCAGGTGCCAGTGGTAAAAGAGTATTTACTGATGGTTTTATCCAGATCAGGCAAGTAACTAAACTGTACTCCCTTTGGGGTATTGTAATTTTCAGGTCCATGTATCTGTAAATAGTGACGTCACCTCAGAAATTTTGCACAGCTTTTATATACTTGTTACAGGAATCATCATCCGATGAAAGTTTCTCTTTTTCCCAATATTGTATCTCAAAGCCTAAATAATGCAATCACCAATGTGTGCATCATGTTATTCGAAAGTATTTACAGCACAGAAACAGGCCATTCGGCACAACTGATCCATCCATGTTTATTTTCCACATGAGCCTCCTCCCACCCTTCTTCATCTAACCCCATCAACGTATCCTTCTATTCCTTTCTCCCTCATGTGCTTATCTAACTTCCCTTTAAATGCATTTATGCTATTTGCCTCAACTACTCCTTGTGGTAGTGAGTTCCATGTATCTTTTTGAATACCCAAACATAGCAAAAATAATAGTGAACACTTTGCATTGTGTACATAAACTCAGTAGCAGTGGAAACCAGATTTCCAGTAATACTTACATTTATGCAGCACTTTATGCCAAAATGTCTTCCATGATTTACACAATGAATTAATGATTTTTGGAGTGCAGCGATTGTTTATTATGTAGATGCAAAAAACAGCCTTTCTGCACTAGTAATGATCAGATGGTCTGTTTTCTGGTGTTCTGGTTGGCAAAGAAAATTGGGAGAAGTCCCTGCTCCTCTTTAAATAATGCAGTGGATCTTTATTGCTGAGTTGTTGATGGTACAGTCCTTTTGATGAGACATTAAACCAATGTCCCGTTTACCTGTTCATGTAGATGTTAAAGATCCTATGGTACAATTTGGAGTACTGATTGTGCTGGTGTCCTAGCCAACATTCTGTGCTCAACCAACACCAACAACAGATTAATTGTCATTCATCTCATTGCAGTTTGTAGGACCTTGCTGTGTGCAAAATGGCTGCTATATTTTGCACAAGTGACTGCAATTCACTGTATGGCAGTACTTTGGGCCATCCTGCAAGGTATAAGACACAATTTGTTCCTCAATTTTCACCTGAAGGATTGCAGCTTTGACAGTCCAGCACTACCTCAGTACTACAACAACAACTTGCATTTATATACAGTAGTGTTGAGGCTGCCGCGTAACACGAATTAAGACTGAATCCATGTGTGGAAAAACAGAGGCTTTTTAATACAACTGCATGGTCCAAAATGGCTGAATAGACTGCTCCCAGAATTCTCTGGAAAAATCCTGAGGCCCCGCCCACTCCTTTTTTCCTGCTTTAAAGGCAAGGTGCCTTAAAGGCAAGGTGCTCGATATATTGTCCACGGACGGAAAAGTGGATTATGCCCGTTTAGGTGGTAATCCGCCACACAAGTGCCTTTAACATAGCAAAATGTCCCAAGGCGCTTAACAAGAGCGTTAACAATAAAAAAAAACATTTTTGACACCAAGCCACAGAAGGAGATATCAGGACAGATGTCCAAAAGCTTGGTCACAATGTAGGTTTTAAGGAGCATCTTAAAGGATAGAGAGGTGGAGAGGTTTAGGGGGGGAATTCCAGAGCTTAGGGCCAAGGCAGCTGAAAGCACGACCGCCAATGGTGGAGCAATTAAAATCAGGCATGCGCAAGAGGCCAGAATTGGAGGAGTGCAGAGATCTTGAAGGCTTGTAGGGCTGGAGGAGGTTACAGAGATAGGGAGGGACAAGGCCTTGGAGGGATTTGAAAACAAGGATGAAGATTTTAAAATTGAGGCGTTGTCAGACGCCAGACGTAGGTCAGCAAGCACAGGGATGATGGGTGAATGGGATTTGGTGCGAGTTAGGATATGGGCAGCAGAGTTTTGGGTGAGCACATGTTTATGTAGGGTGGAAGATGGGAGGCCGGCTAGGAGAGCATCGGAATAGTCCAGTCTAGAGGTAACAAAGGCATAGATGAGGGTTTCAGCAGCAGATGAGCTGAGGCAGTGTTGAAGTCGGGCGATGTTACGAAGGTGGAAGTAGGCAGCCTTGGTGATGGAGCGGCTGTGTGGTCGGAAGCACATCTCGGGGTTAAACACAACACCAAGGTTGCGAACAGTCTGGCTCAGCTTCAGACAGTTGCCAGGGATGGAAATGGTGGTCAGGCAACAGAGTTTGTGGTGGGGACCAAAGACAATGGTTTCAGTCTTCCTAATATTTAGTGGGAGGAAATTTCTGCTCATCCAATATTGGATGTCGGATAAGCAGTGTGACAAATTGGAGACAGTGAAGGGATAGAGAGAGGTGATGATGAGATAGAGCAGTGTGATGTCAGTGTACATGTGGAACCTGATGTGTTTTTGGATGATATCACCGAGGGGCAGCATGTAATGAGAAATAGAAGGGGGCCATGGATAGATCCTTTTAGATCCTTGGGGGACTCCAGAGGTAACGGTGCAGGAGTGAGGAGAGAAGCCATGGCAGGAAATTCTCTGGCTACAATTCTATAGTTAAGAATGGAACCAGGCAAGGGCAGTTCCACCCAGCTGGATGACTATTCAAGAAAGGAGGGAGATAGAAAGCAGGAAACTATAGGCCAGTTAGCCTAACATCAGTCATTGGGAAAATGCTGGAATCCATTATTAAGGGAGTAGTAGCAGGACATTTAGAAAATCATAATGCATTCAAGCAGAGTCAACATGGTTTTATGAAAGGGAAATTTTGTTTGACAAATTTATTAGTTCTTTGAGGATGTAACGAGCAGGGTGGATAAAGGGGAACCAGTAGATGTAGTGTATTTGGATTTCCAAAAGGCATTCGATAAGGTGCCACATAAAAGGTTACTGCACAAGATAAGAGCTCACGGTGTTGAGGGTAATATATTAGCATGGATAGAGGATTGGCTAACTAACAGAAAACAGAGAGTCAGGTTGGCAAACTGTAACTAGTGGGGTGCCACAGGGATCAGTGCTGGGGCCTCAACTATTTACAATCTATATTAATGACTTGGATGAAGGGACTGAGTACTGTAGCCAAATTTGCTGACGATACAAAGGTAGGTGGGAAAGCAAATTGTGAGGAGGACACAGAGTCTGCAAAGATAGGTTAAGTGAGTGGGCAAAAATTTGGCAGATGGAGTATAATGTGGGAAAATGTAAGGTTATCCACTTTGGTAGGAAGAATAGAAAAGCAAAATATTATTTAAATGGAGAGAGACTACAGAATGCTGCAGTACAAAAGGATCTGGGTGTCCTCGTACATGAAACACAAAAAGTTAGCACGCAGGTACAGCAAGTAATTAGGAAGGCAAATGGAATGTTGGCCTTTATTGCAAGGGGGAATGAAGTATAAAAGTAGGGAAGTTTTGCTACAACTGTACAGGGCGTTGGTGAGGCCACGCCTGGTGTACTGCATACAGTTTTGGTCACCTTATTTGAGGCGGGATACACTTGCATTGGAGGCAGTTCAGAGAAGGTTCACTAGGTTGATTCCTGAGATGAAAGGATTGTCTTATGAGGAAAAGTTGAGCAGGTTGGGCCTATACTCATTGGAGTTTAGAAGAATGAGAGGTGATCTTATTGAAACATAGAAGATTCTGAGGGGGCTTGACAAGGTAGATGCTGAGAGGATGTTTCCCCTCGTAGGGGAATCTAGAACTAGGGGGCATAGTTTTAGGATAAGGGGTCGCCCATTTAAGACGGAGATGAGGAGGAATTTCTTCTGGGGGTCATGAATCTTTGGAATTCTCTACCCCAGAGAGCTGTGGCGGCTGAGTCATTGAATATATTCAAGATGGAGATAGACAGATATTTGAGCTACAGGGGAGTCGAGGGTTATGGGGAACAGACCGGAAAGTGGAATTGAGGCCAAGATCAGATCAGATCAGCCATGATCTTCTTGAACGGCGGAGCAGGCTTAAGGGGCCAAATGGCCTACTGCTGCTCCTATTTCTTATGTTCTTATGGAGGAGAAGCGTTGGATGAGGATGATGTGACAAACTGTGTCGAAGGCTGCAGATAGGCCGAGAAGGATGAGGAGGGATAGTTTACTACGGTCACAGTCACATAGAATATCACTTGTGACTTTGATATGGGCCGTTTCCATACTGTGGCGGGGACAGAAACCTGATTGGAGGGATTCAGACATGGAATTGTGGGAAAGATGGGCACGGATTTGAGAGTCGACAACACATTCAAGGCCGTTGGAGATGGGGTGGTAATTTGTAAGGACAGAGGGGTCAAGGGTGTTTTTTTTGAGGTGAGGAGTGATGACGGCAGATTTGAAGGGGAGGGGAAGCCATTAACAATGTCAGCTAACATGGGGCCCAAGAAAGGAAGTTGGGTGGTCAACTCCAGTGTTCTAGTTTATGCCTTCAAAGCTTTGTGTCAAGCTTGAGCTCACAAACACATAATCCAGAGACAAGAGTGCTACTAGCTGAGTCTGGCTAGTGCTGGTATCTTCCTATGCATGCTAAAGAAAAGGGCCAGAAAAGATTTTCAGTAACCTGTATTTGATCTAGCGAAGAACTGGCACAGACACTATCCAAGTGGCTTGCTGCTGTGCTGTAAGCTTCTACGGTTTGATCATGAATTGGGAGGATAGTAGTTAGTGAGAATTGCTGCTCCTTACTCCTATTTCAAGATAGATTCCATTTATTGACCGTTTTTAATATACCTTTATCCAATCCTTTTAAGAGTTGTAAATTGAAGATTCTTATTAATTCAGTAATCTGATTAATGTATACAAAATCCATGACAATTAACACTCTTTTCCATTGTGCATCTGGATGGAAGATGGCATGAGACTCGACAACATTCAAGATATAAATGGAGAGATTTATCAGGAGTCTAATCATGAAACTGAAGAAGAATCTTCAGCTGTCTTGGATTCATATCCTGACAGAAATTTGAGTGGTGATGAAGACCTGAAGCTAACCGGCAATGATGAAATAGTTACACGTTCATCTGATCCACAGTTGCTTACAGCTTGAAAAAATATCAAAGTAATGAGACCATCCCAGGAGCAAAAGGTAGGCTGGCCATTTTTAAAACGTATGTCTTGATCTCATTAAAGAATAAGAGGAAGAACATAAATATTAGTTCATCTTTTCTGAGTTTAGAGGGGCAGGGTATCTGTTGATATCCAGGAAGGACTTCAATTTGAACACACACTGGGAGCACTTTAATTACGTATTATAATAAGGATATAGAGGCACTGGAGAGGGTGCAGAGAAGATTTACAAGGATGATACCAGAAATGCGAGGGTATACATATCAGGAAAGGATGAACAGGCTGGGTCTCTTTTCTCTTGCAAAAAGAAGGCTGAGGGGTGACCTAATAGAGGTCTTTAAAAATTATGAAAGGTTATGATAGAGTAGATACAGAGAGAGTGTTTCCACTTGTGGGGAAGAGCATAACTAGAGGCCATCAATATAAGATAGCCACCAAGAAATCCAATAGGGAATTCAGATGAAACTTCTTTACCCAGAGTGGTGAGAATGTGGAACTCACTACCACAGGGAGTGGTTGAAGCGAAAAGTATAGATGCATTTAAGGAGAGGCTAGACAAGCCTATGAGGGAGAAGGGAATAGAGGGTTATGCTGATAGGGTTAGATGAGGAAAGACGGGAGGAGGCTCGAGTGGAGCATAAACACCGGCATGGACTGGTTGGACCGAATGGCCTGTTTCTGTGCCGTATATCCTATGTAATCCTATACTGGTGTCTGCACCATGATTCTAAATCTATTGTCATGGGATTTTTAGGAATTATAATCTTTGCAAATTCTACTAAATAGGGTAGTTCTCTCAGTCATTGAGATTCCTTGTTGCTGTTATCTTATCTATCACTGAACTTTGGCAGGAGCTGCAGTGGGGGAATCTCCTGATTTATAGAGGACAATGAAAAACTCTGATCTCTAATTCCTCAGGTGGTTCTGAACACATTAATGGCAGGACTTATTGAATCTATGAATTTGGTTTTTTAAGGTTTCTTATTCTTAAAATGGTAACTGTAATGGGCCTCATTTCAGCACAAAGGTTTAGTGAGTTGTATGTGTTGGTGCACCTGCTTGGTTTGGCACATGGGTAAGGCAGTTCTTCGGCTCAATCTAAATAGCATCTCATTTTCAGCTAACTCGAGGAATCAAGGTACTGAGATTTTATCAAAGAAAGAACTTGCATTTATATAGTGCCTTTCACCACCTTGGGAGCGCCCAAAGTGCTTTACAACCTATGAAGTATTTTTTGAAGTGTAGTCACTGTTGTAATGTAATGTATCAGTCCTTTACACTTTTCTTGGCTTGTTTCAATGCAATGATGGCAGGTGTCATCGACAGTGCTATCAAGCGGCACTTACTCACCAATAACCTGCTCACTGATGCCCAGTTTGGGTTCTGCCAAGACCACTTGGCTGCCAACCTCATTACAGCCTTGGTCCAAACATGGACAAAGGAGCTGAATTCCAGAGGTGAAGTGAGAGTGACTGCCCTAGACATCAAGGTAGCATTTGACCGAGTGTAGCATCAAGGAGCCCTAGTAAAACTGAAGTCAATGGGAACGGGGGGGGGGGGGGGGGGGGGAAACTCTCCACTGACTGGAGTCATACCTAGCGCAAAGGAAGATGGTTGTGGTGGTTCAAGGTTAGTCATCACAGCCCCAGGACATCGCTGCAGGAGTTACTCAGGGCAATGTCCTAGGCCCAACCATCATCAGCTGCTTCATCAATGACCTTCCCTCCAACATAAGGTCAGAAATGGGGATGTTCGCTGATGACTGCACAGTGTTCAGTGCCATTCACAACTCCTCAGATAATAAAGCAGTCCATGTCCACATGCAACAAGACCTGGACGACGTTCAGGCTTGGGCTGATAAGTGGCAGGTAACATTCGCGCCACGTAAGTGCCAGGCAACGACTATCTCCAACAAACGAGAGTCCAACCACCGCCCCTTGACATTCAATGGCATTACCATCGCCGAATCCCCCACCATCAACATCCTGGGGGTCACCATTGACCAGAAACTTAACTGGACCAGCCACGTAAATACTGTGGCAACAAGAGCAGGTCAGAGGCTGGGTATTCTGCGGCGAGTGTCTCATCTCCTGACTTCCCCAAAGCCTTTCTACCATCTACAAGGCACAAGTAAGGAGTGTGATGGAATACTCTCCACTTGTCTGGATGAGTGCAGCTCCAACAACACTCAAGAAGCTCGACACCATCCAGGACAAAGCAGCCCACTTGATTGGCACCCCATCCACCACCTTAAACATTCACTCCCTCCACCACCAGCATACCGTGGCTGCAGTGTGTACCATCTACAAGATGCACTGTAGCAACTCGCCAAGGCTTCTTCAGCAGAATCTCCCAAACACGCGACCTCTACCACCTAGAAGCACAAGGGCAGCAGGCGCATGGGAACACCACCACCTCCAAGTTCCCCTCCAAGTCACACACCATCCTGACTTCGAAGTATATCGCCGATCCTTCATCGTTGCTGGGTCAAAATCCTGGAACTCCCTCCCTAACTGCACTGTGGGAGTACCTTCACCACACGGACTGCAGCGGTTCAAGAAGGCGGCTCACCACCACCTTCTCGAGGGCAATTAGGAATGGGCAATAAATGCTTGCCTTGCCAGCGACACCCACATCCCATAAATGAAGAATAAAAAATTAAAAAATTTGGTTGATATGCAGTGTATTAGCTTTCTGTTTAGGTACGATGAAACATTTTGCCAATCCAGGCAATTGTTTGTTTCATTAGGAAATAAGTTTGGGCAAATAAGTTTCTGTATAAAGATTAGTAAATTATATCATGGAGTGGACCTTGTTATTCTGTTCCTTTGCACAAGATCCAATAGCAACAGTTAGAACTCATTCTTCTCGTGCATTGACCACTTTATGCATCATATAATGAGCTCCTCTTGAGGCTATTGGTAGAGATACCTGGAGCAGTTTGTATGCTTTCCCCAAGAACTTTTATCTTGGCCAGGCAGTTTAGTAGGTAAGCATTTGAGTGTTGTCGTACTTCGAACCAGCCTAAAGATGTAGGTGTGTGCAGCTCTTGCCTCCAGTTTTCCACTAGTTAATATAATTCTATTTGTATGACAAAGAATTATATAGTTGGCCTTCCACAAGCAAAGCTCCCACCTGGCCTACCCTTGTTTCTTTTTTTGATCTGATGATGCATTTATTCTCCTGTGTTTCTTGGCTCTA
This sequence comes from Squalus acanthias, assembly GCA_030390025.1. Classification (NCBI taxonomy): domain Eukaryota; kingdom Metazoa; phylum Chordata; class Chondrichthyes; order Squaliformes; family Squalidae; genus Squalus; species Squalus acanthias. The sequence continues at coordinate 30,456,124 of CM059431.1, forward strand.
GCCATTTTATTTTTAGGAGGTCTCTTAACATTGTCTTATTTAGTTTAAGAACTAAGGCCTTACACGTGGGTGGGTGGGAGGTCATCTGATAGAGATGGCAGTACGACAGTGTTCCGAGTTAATTACCGAGGTGATTCTTCCTTCCCTCCACAAAAAAAGTAAACATTCTTCTTTTCATGTAGAGATTGAGCTTGTTTCCAAGAATGGGGAAGACCTCATCTATGCATGTAAACAAAAGGTTGACAAAGTTCCATGTGAAAGGCTGTTGAATTCAAATCTACCACAATTCTGGGTATGGATAAATTATTGGCTGAATGATAAGTGATTTTCATTTAAATTTGGGCTTGAGTGAGAAATTTCTTCTCTTGGTAATTTTTACCAATTGTTTGTCATCCTCCTCCATAGATTAACTAAGATGAACAGAGTCCACGAGAGTACAAATTGTGCATAATGGTTTTGGTGGATTGAAAGCCTGTTCTTATTCCATATCTATATGTTTTTATATATAATTTTTAAAAAAACACTTCGTAGTACTACAGGTCCATTGTTGCATATCACATGGAAACAGCAAAAACCCCTGTCATCAGGTTTTGTAAGGCATCATCGTCATCATCATTTCAGCCCCTACAACACTACTGCTTAATCCGGGGTTAGTGAGCTGGGAATACAATAGACCTTCGGTTACCATATCTGAAAATTGGTAACGCTCTTTATATGGTACGATACCTCGAACTGACAAGATAGTAGTGCAACCATGTGGTTCATAAACCATTAAAACATGACACTTACAGTCTCATGTAATATTGAATTGGATTCCTGCTATGATCCATTTGGAGCTGTTCATTATTCTCCATAAATAGGTAAATCCAATGGAACATTCACAAGCAAGGTTGTTATTTATTTTTTCAAATTAATGGCTATATTATCCTACTTTAATTGAAAACAAATACTGCACTACTAGGTTACTTGTACAGTATTTTATTTGGAACAAATTCAGAATTTTAACATTCTTAAGTCAGGGAACATGGTAAAATGGTTAATAAAACTATTGAATTATTAAGGACAATGCTGCATGCATTGTCACGTGCACGATCAAGTGAAAGACTACAGGCAAGGCATAGTGTAGCTAGGTTTGACATCAGAAGGCTCTGTTCTTCCTGTGCTGAAAACAGTTTTAGATTTTTTTAAAAGGATTATTGTTTAGGAAAAATGTTTTCTTAGTGTATTATTACTACCAGTTTAGTATGATAAATTGTTTTTTTGAATTGTTAAAATTAGGATTTTTTTGCTCGGAATATTTTTACTCCCAGAATGTGAAGGCTAATATTGACTATAACTTCAACTACAGGTTTTGGATTCATCAAGGCTGGTCTTAAAATAATAGTGGAATAAAAACGTTGTAGAATGAAGAGGACTAATTGGACTTCCAAGAAGTATTGATTACAGAATTGATAACTATACATCTGTAGTATTCTGTTCTCGCTCTATTTTGTATGCAATGTTTTAGTGACAAACAGGATATAATCATGCATGCATTTATTCACACAATGTATACTAATTTTGAATTGTAAAGCTTCAATGTTTTGTAACTGTTGTGGCTGTGTAGTTTCACAGAAACAATCATAACTAGAAGACTTTCTGTGAGGAAAAAAAAACGCAGAATGAGAACGCATTCGATAAAATTGTCCAAAACAGCAATCAAGATACCTAATCCCATATTTTGATGACTTATGTACCTGCACAACCACAATTCATTACACAGAATTTGAAGTTGTCAAATATGCAGTTTCAGAAGCTGGATGTATCAAGTGCAGAATATATTGTCTTTGTTAGTTTTTGAGAGGATGTTTGATGCCATTTTATTTCTGGTAAATATATAATTTCTGTTTTACCTTGTATGACCCATTTCATATACCATATAGTAGCCCAGTTTGACACTGATGGTTGGAGTGCCACTTGTATTTACTTATATTGGAGTTGATGCTTTTCCCTTTAAATTGCATGTAGATTTATGCCTGTAGTTCACCTCATGCCAAGCTCCTGATATTTGACATGTCATGAAGGGGAGGAACTCAGTAAAGGTCAGGCACATTCCCTACAGGAATTGAGGGAAAATGTTGAGGCATGTTGTTCTGGGTTACTTTGGAGTATCTCCCAGTGGCCTGATCAAGAACAGCATTGGTGGAAGCCTGGCAGTGGTTTGTCTTGCCGTGTTCTTGATTAGTCATTAGAGAGGATAAAAGGAGGAGAAAACAGAAGCGAAAACTTGTTAGTTTGAATTTCAGCTGGTATCTGGTATGATTCCACTTATACATTTTTTTAAATGCCAAATGTAATCACTGGGAAATGAATCGGCTACCTTAAAACAACAGCACATAAGGTATTTTCTACATTTTTTTAAATCTCAAGCCTAACAAAAATAGAACTGTCTTTTTCTTCATTCTAATTTAATAATTGTGCAATTTAAAAAAAACCTCTCAAAGTAAAAATGAAGTTGAATATGCAAAATAAGTTTCTAAGAAAAGGGGGAAGAGAAAGGAGTTGGAATTGTATTTCACGTGCTTCCTCCAATTTAATAGGGCTTTGTGGATGTGCCTATACTTTCATGTTTCAAATCTCCATTGGTATTTGATGCAAGACACTAAACTCAGAACATCTGGCAGATTTAGAAAATTAGAAAGTGTTGCCTTAAAAATGCACTGTAGAGAATTCAAGATAGCTTTTGATGACTAAAATATTTTGGTTTTCTTGAATGTAATCAGAAGAGCTACATGGAATTACTGCCTTGTAACACTCTGGCCAGGTATTATCATATGTGCAATCGATCAAGTGTTGTATTTTACATTCACTGTGAAATAAAAGTTCACTGGAGAGCATAATTGTCCTGTGTGTGTATATTTGGGCTGTTTTGTCTAAGTATGCAGGTACTGCATGTGCTTAACACTCAGCTGTATGAGTGGCATGTTCTGCATTTCTCCACAAAGTAACTTATTCACATAGTAGTTTAAATACTTCAAGAAAGATTCACAAATAATATTTGAGAGATTTCCCTTCCAATTGGTAGTGTAAAAAATTCAAATTAACTATGAATTCCAATGGCCAGCATATTGGGCTGGTTGACTATGAATGATCCCCAGTTCCCATCCTTGTGGGTCCAAAATGATGCACATTGATTGAGTAACTGATGTGGAGTACAGCAACTTCTGACTTTGGTGATGAGCTGAGCACTAACTTACAATAAAATAATATTTCAGCAGTGCTGGAGAGAAATAACACTGGGAGTTAACACTGAAGTTGCACATTTCTAAATTGCATGTTATTTGTGCTCAATTGCATATCCAGACAGGCACAGTCACTCTCTAGTTCTTCTATTCTTCTACTTAGATCACATGAAAAATGGTCACTTGGGTAAGATACTGGGGGCATTTGGCATCCCTAATAATAACTTGTAATTTTAAATACTAAACATTGAGATTTTTTAAACATCAGTCTCACTTTACATGTGGCAAGTTACAGCTGCAAAATAAACATTGCCAGTGAAAGTTGGCAGTGTTAAAGTAGGACTTTGCACCCAGCAAGGCTCTAGAATTAATTGCCGGATAAGAACTTTGACACCACCAGGATTACATTTTTTTAAATTCATTCACTGGATGTGGGCATCACTGGCAAAGCCAGCATTTATTGTCTATCTCTAATTGCCCTTGAGGGTGTTATTTACAATCTGCAATGTAACTTGCAACCTGTGATCTCAACTGAATTTTCAAAGAGTTTTAAAGCCCAAACAGAAATAGTGATGCAACCTCCCACTCCCCTATTGGAAGCTGTGGTTTTAGCTGCCGAGGTCCCACTCACTGGAATTCGTAAAGCCCTCTGCTTCTCCACCTCTCTTCCAAAGCCCATCTCTTTGACCAAGCTTTTGGTGATCCCCTCCTAATCTATCCATCTATCTTTGCAGCATCTCTTTCCTTATGTCTCTGTGAAGCACCCTGTGACATTTTTCGATGTTAAAGGCGGTATATAAATGCAAGTTGTTGATTAAATGCTCTGTCAAAGTCTTAACATAAGAACATAAGAAATAGGAGCAGGAGTAGGCCAATCGGCCCCTCGAGCCTGCTCCGCCATTCAATAAGATCATGGCTGATCTGATCCTAACCGCCAATCTACTATCTATCACAGAACCATCTCCTGCATCTAACAGAATTGCACACACGAAATAGGAGCAGAATCAGGCTACACAGTCCCTGGGCCCGCTCCACTACCCACAGGGCCATGACCGATCCGAACCTAGACTCATGTCCAAATTCCTGCCCGCTCCCCGTAACCCTTAATGCCCTTTACTTCTAGGAAACTGTCTATTTCTGTTTTAAATTTAATTAATGTTGTAGCTTCTACAGCTTTTTGTGGCAGCATATTCCATGGACCTACCACCCTCTGAGTGAAGTAGTTCCTCCTCATCTCAGTTTTGAAAGAGCAGCCCCTTATTCTAAGACTATGTCCCCTAGTTCTCGTCTCACCCGTCATCGGGAACATCCTCCCCGCATCCACCCGATCCAACCCCTTCACAATCTTATATGTTTCAATAAGATCGCCTCTCATTCTTCTGAACTCCAATGAGTAGAGTCCCAATCTACCCAACCTCTCCTCATATGACCACCCCCTCATCCCCGGGATTAACCGAGTGAACCTTTTTTGCACTGCCTCGAGAGCAAGGATGTCTTTCCTTAAGTAAGGACACCAAAACTGTATGCAGTATTCTAGGTGCGGTCTCACCAATACCTTGTACAACTGAAGCAATACCTCCCTATTTTTATATTCTATCCCCCTAGCAATGAAAGCCAACATTCCATTTGCCTTCTTAATCACTTGCTGCACCTGCATACTAACCTTTTGAGTTTCGTGCACCAGGACCCCCAGATCCCTTTGCACTTCAGTACTCTCCAGTTTCTTGCCATTAAGATAATAAATTGCTCTAGGATTTTTCCTGCCAAAGTGCATCACCTCACACTTTCCAGTGTTGTATTCCATCTGCCAAATCTCTGCCCACTTACTTAGCCTGTCTATGTCCCCTTGCAGGTTTTTTATGTCCTCCTCATTCACTACTTTCCCTCCCATCTTTGTATCATCTGCAAATTTTGATATGTTACACTTGGTCCCTTCCTCCAAATCGTTAATATAGATTGTGAAGAGTTGGGGACCCAGCACTGACCCCTGTGGAACACCACTAGTTACTGATTGCCAGTCTGAGAATGAACCATTTATCCCAACTCTTTGCTTTCTGTTAGATAGCCAATCCTCTATCCATGCCAGAATATTACCCCCAATCCCGTGATTTTTTACCTTAAGCAATAATCTTTTGTGTGGCACCTTGTCAAATGCCTTTTGGAAGTCTAAATACACTACGTCCACTGGTTCCCCTTTATCCACTCTATATGTTACTTCCTCAAAGAACTCCAGCAAATTTGTCAAACATGACTTCCCCTTCGTAAAACCATGCTGACTTTGTCCTATTAAATTATGATTATCCAAATGTCCTGTTACTGTATCCTTAATAATGGACTCCAAAATTTTACCTACCACAGATGTTAGGCTAACCGGTCTATAGTTACCAGCCTTCTGTCTACTGCCCTTTTTAAATAAGGGTGTTACATTAGCAGTTTTCCAGTCTGCCGGGACCTCAGCGGAATCCAGGGAGTTTTGAAAAATTACCAATGCATCTACAATCCCTACCGCCACTTCCTTCAAGACTCTAGGATGTAAGCCATCAGGTCCAGGTGATTTATCCGCCTTGAGTCCCATTATTTTACCGAGTACCACTTCCTTAGTGATTTTGATCGTGTTTAGCTCCTCTCCCCCTATAGCCCCCTGTTTGTCCAGTGTTGGGATATTCTTGGTGTCCTCTACTGTAAAGACTGATACAAAATATTCATTCAGTGTTTTTGCCATCTCCATATTTCCCACCATTAATTTCCCGGTCTCATCCTCTAAGGGACCAACATTTACTTTAGCCACCCTTTTTCTTTTTATATAACTATAAAAACTCTTACTATCTGTTTTTATATTTTTTGCTAATTTACTTTCATAATCTATCTTCCCTTTCTTAATCAATCTTTTTGTTATTTTTTGCTGCCTTTTAAAGTTTTCCCAATCCTCTGTCCTCCCACTAGATTTCGCTACCTTATATGCCCTTGTTTTTAGTCGAATACTATCCTTAATTTCTTTACTTAGCCACGGATGACTGTCCTTTCTTTTACACCCTTTTCTTTTCAGTGGAATATATATTTTTTGGAAGTTGTAAAATAACTCCTTGAATGTACACCACTGATCATGTGTCGTCTTACCCTTTAATCTATTTTCCCAATCCACTCTACTCAATTCCGCTCGCATACCTTCATAGTCTCCTTTATTCAAGCTTAGCACGCTTGTTTGAGATCCAACCTTCTCACCCTCTAATTGAATATGGAATTCAACCATGTTATGGTCACTCATTCCAAGGGGATCCTTTACTAGGACATTTTTAATTAATCCTGTCTCGTTACACAGGACCAGATCTAAGGTTGCTTGCCCCCTGGTCGGTTCAGTTAATCAATTGCAATAAATTTACCAGCATGAATGCAATGTAGGTCAAGTCTTCATCAGAATTTAAAATCCACAACATACAGAGGCCACTTTCAAAAAAGAAAACAGTTTTATTTACTGAGAGGACTTCCAGGATCAGGGACTTCTCATTTTTGTCCACCCCAGTCCAACACCAGCATCTCCGCATCAGGATCAGGGAAACCCACTTTAGCCAGGTTTGTTTTTAAACTCCAGTACATCTTTGTTATAGTAATTGCAACCACTTTTTTTATATTGTTGCCCACTTGATTTTAACAATTGTATTGATTTTGCACTGATTTAAAGTACACAATTCACAAGAATAGAAGGGACAGATCATAGAATGATACAGCACGGAAGGGGACCATTTGGCCCATTGTGCCTGTGCTGGCTCTTGAAAGAGCTATCCAATTAGTCCCACTCCCCTGCCTCTTCCCCATATCCCTGTACATTTTTCCACTTCAGGTATTTATTTATCCAATTCCCTTTTTGAAGGTTACTATGGAATCTGCTTCCACCACCTTTTCAGGCAGTGCATTCCAGATCATAAGATAAAGGGGGAAAAACAATCCTTAAATAGTGAAGCTGGCTCCATATGTTCAAATGGGTTTATAATATGTAATAACCCTCTTGTTGATAGCGGTTTGACCACGGCACTCCCTGCCTCTTGGGTTTCCCCTTAGTCAGGAGAGAGGCAGCAGGAAGCTGGCAGCAACTTAAGATCACAACATCCTACCAGCGAAACTGTTTTTTTCCCTGGAAAAAGCGCCACTTCTCATGTGACAACAAACTTGCGTCATTTCCTAAAGCGTGGATCTTTAATTCCGTGAAGCGCTCGGTGCGATAGGCCACAGCTTGTGGGGCGTTCGGCGAAATGTCGGCGGAATTTTTGTCGCAGTCCTTTCAGAACCTGAGCCTGCAGCACTCCGGTCGCCAGCGTCCCGCCAAACCTCACCGAGGCCACTTTCAGAAAAGAAAACGCCTTTATTTACTGAGAGGACTGCCAGGATCAGGGAAGTCCACTTTAGCCAGGTTTGTTTTCAAACTGCTGCCGACTCCGATCTTCGCGATGCCGCCACTGCAGCTATTCCGACCATTAAAAAAAATAATCCGCAAGGTTGTTCAATTGACCCAGCCGTTAAGTTCACGCAAGGGAATGAGCGTCAACATTAGTCATTTTGGAAATAGTGAACATTAGTGTCAGCTGTGGCTCAGTGGGTGGCACCCTCGCCTCTGAGTCAGAAGGTTGTGGGCTCAAGTTCCACCTCCAGAAGAGCAAGGGTGTTATCCCGGTGTCCCGGCCAATATTTATCCCTCAATCAACATAACAGATTATCTGGTCATTATCACATTGCTGTTTGTGGGAGCTTGCTGTGCGCAATTTTTGGCTGACTACACTCCAAAAGTACTTCATTGGCTGTAAAGCACTTTGAGATGTCCGGTGGTCGTGAAAGGTGCTATATAAATGCACGGCTTTCTTTTATTTTCCTGGTGGTCGCTCCACTGCGCAGAATTTGGAGAAAAATGATTAGCAAAAGTCACCAGAGAAATAAATGCTGATGTTCTCACATGGGCTGTGATGTGATATAAAGATTTATAAAACAAACTTTTAATGGTGTACAATTTTTTAATGAAAAATTATACAGTAATCAGATCTAACTTAAACTCCCATTGCTGGAGGCCTTCATACACGAGACAGAGTATACAGTATACTTGTGCATCGCAACGATGTCTACTTCCACCTCCAATATTGCCCACCTCTGCTCCTACCTCAGCCCATCTGCCACTTGTTGGTTACACTGGTTCTTGTTTGTGTTATCAGTGACTTCAGACTCCAGAAATAAATGCTATCACAGGTTAAATTTGAAAATATTTATTTGCAGTACTTATAGACTAAGCATTATTACTTTGACCTGGAGAACAGAAGTGTTGTGGTCTGAAGCTGCTCAGATTCTAGGTCTGTTCTGCAAGGCACACCAACAACTCACATTTGCATAGCGCCTTTAACATAATAAAACGTCCCAAGGTGCTTCACAGGAATGTTATCAGACAAAGTTTGACCAAGCCACATAAGGAGATATTAGGACAAGTAACCAAAAGCTTGGACAAAGCTAGGTTTTAAGGAGCGTCTTAAAGAAGGAGAGAGAGGGAATTCCAGAGTTTAGGGCTTAGACATTGAAGCATGACCGCCAATGGAAGGGCGAAGGAAATCGGGGGTGCACAAGACGACGGAATTGAAGGAACACAAAGTTCTTGGAGGGTTGAAAAGAAAAAAGAAAAGAAAGACTTGCATTTATTGAGCTCCTTTCACGACCTAAGGACGTCCCAAAGCGTTTTACAGCCAATGAAGTACTTCTGAAATGTAGTCTCTGTTGTAATGTAGGAAACACGGCAGCCAATTTGCACACAGCAAGCTCCCACAAACAGCAATGTAATAATGACCAGATAATCTCCTCTTCCCACGGCACCTTCCCGTGCAAGAGCAAGAGATGCAACACCTGCCCTTTTACCTTCTCCCTTCCAAGGCCCCAAACATTCCTTCCAGGTGAAACAGCGATTTACTTGTACTTTCAATTTACAGGAAACTCTTTGGTATCCGGCACCGACGGGACCGGCGTGGTGCCAGTTGATCGAAAGTTCCGGATAACAGAGAATTATATCTACCGAGGCTATTTTTAACAAAGAAAAATAAAAAAATCAAGAAATGTGCAGTATACAGTATTTGGGTACTCACCTACAGAATGTTGTGTTAAATGGATGGTGGAAGATGCTTGATTAAGTACAGTACTGCCAGTTGAGAGTAATCCATAACTCTTTAATTACTTAACAGTAAGTGAGACTCCCGGCAGCGCGGGAGAATCAACTCCTGCTACTGCAGTGTTTCGGACTTCCGACAGCGCCAGGAGGCCGAGTAGTGGCACTTTTGAAAACTACCCCTACTGACTAACTCGGCGTTCGCGGACTCGGGATCGGCAACATTGCCGGTTATTTGAGAGGAGTTTTCGGAGTACTCGGCGTTCGCGGAGACTCGGACTGCGACTCGGCAACATTGCCGGTTATTTGAGAGGAGTTTTCGGAGGATGATTTTTGCCGGTTAAGCGAGAATTCCGGATATTTGGGTGCCGGATAAACAAGAGTTTCCTGTAGTATACTATATTCGCTGCTCACGATACAGTCTCCTCTACATTGGGGAGATCAAACGCAGATTGGGTGACCGCCTTGCGGAACACCTCCGTTCAATCCGCAAACGTGACCCCAAGCTTCCGGTCGCCTGTCACTTTAATTATCCGCTCCACTCTCACCTTTCCATTTTCGGCCACCTACATTGTTCCAGTGAAGCTCAATGTAAGCTCGAGGAACAGCACCTCATCTTTCGATTATGCACTTTACAGCCTTCTGGACTTAATATTGAGTTCAACAATTTCAGATCATAACCTCTGCCCCCATTTTTTCAAACGGCAGCTGTTAATGATTCTGCTATTCCCATTTACAACTCGAGATTTACGAGAGTAAATTTAGATTTTCACAGGGGTGTGATTGAGAGTTTCTAGCTAACTGATTAGGGGTGATGAGGGTGAAGGATATATGGGAAAGGGTGAGATTGTGGGTGGCAGAGGATAAAGTTGGTAATACAACACGCAGCTTACACATTCAATCTCCTTGAGAGTGAAGAAAACAGACACCCAAATTTTGCATCTATTTCAGGACTGTGATTAACGTGCAGCATCTGGCAGAATTCGTATTAAGGTGTTTGCCAGCCAGAGGTACTTCACAGTCTGTCTCCAAATGCATGAATAAATTAATTTAAAAACTCCCGTCCCACCAAATAATCAATTTAAAAGCTCCATTCTGTGAAGTGCTCAATACAACACCACCTCCTCTTTCTCCGGACTTTGATCTGAGCACTGACATTAGTAATTTCAGACTTTAGCTTTTACACCAGTGGGTGCTGGGGATGAGGGGCGGTGTGTTGATGTTTCAGATTAGTCCCTTTGTCAGAATGCACTTATAGTGGAGTCTGGTTGGCCTGTTTATTTTTCATTATGGGAATGGCAGACATGTGTTTTCAGCATTTTCTGTTTTTATTTCAGATCCCCTGCATCTGCAGGCTTTTTTTTAAATAGGGTTTCATTTTAATATCTCAACAGAAATACAGCACCGCCAACAATGCAGCACTTCGTTGGTACTGCACTGAAGTGGCAACCTAGGTGCTCAAGTCCTGAAGTGAGTCATGAAGCTATGACTGACTCAGAGGTGAGGATGCTACACTGAGCCAACCTGACATGTAAGGATAGAATTGGCTAACATTTTGGCAGAGGATTTTAGAGGGAGAAGCTCCACTGTGAGGGAGAATTTGGTAATCTGGCATTGGAGCCAAAAATGGAGCAGTGCAGACTGGAGGCGAACTAACAAGGAAGACAGTGCCTCCAAAAGGCAGAAGAAAAGAAGTAGTAGCAACAACATCAGTTAACATGGGCAGAGCAAGACCTGCCGAGTGAGGGTGCAGTGAATTCAGCCCATTATCAATATATAATAACTTCATCAAATCTAGCATTATTCAAAATTGTAAGGAAGGGAACAACATGGATAGATTCTGAAAAGCTTCTGAAATGTTAGCAACCTATCATAGATGGGGCAAAGAAATGTGGGTGAAAAGGCTGACAGAAGGGTTAATGAGGGACAGCCAGCACGGATTTGTTAAAGGCAAATCGTGTCTGACTAACCTGATTGAGTTCTTTGATGAAGTAACAGAGAGGGTCGATGAAGGTAGTGCAGTAGATGTATATATGGACTTTGATAAAGTACCTCATTACAGATTTATTCAGAAAACAGAAGTACAGGAAACTCTTTATTAACCGGCACCCAAATACCCGGAAATCTCTCTTAACCGGCAAAATTCTGCAGTAGGTAACCGGGGTTTTCCATCATCTCTCGTTTAAGATTAACTTTAAAAAAAACCCCGAGGCGTTTGCCTTGTATCGGAGCGTGTAGATTGGGAGGGGAATGTGCAGCCCGGGTAGGCAGCGGACACGACAGATGGTCAGCTGGCGGTCCCCGGGGAGACGGAGCTCCGAATGCAGGCGCATGTCAATGTGTACGGGGCTCTCGTACGTTGGGAGATATAACTCTCCATTATCCGGACTTTTTGATAAACCGGCACCACGCCGGTCCCGTGGGTGCCGGTTAATAAAGAGTTTCCTGTACATGGTATTAAAGGGACACTGGGACCTTGGGTACGTAATTGGCTAAGGGACAGGAGGCAGAGAGTAGTGATGAACGGATGTTTTTCTGACTGGATGGAAGTATGCAGTGGGGTCCCCCAGGGGTCGGTATTAGGGCCACTGCTTTTCTTGTTTTATATAAATGACCTGGATTTGGGGATAGGGAATACAATTTTGAAGTTTGCGGATGATACGAAACTTAGCAACGTAGTGAGCAGGATAGTAGCAGACTTCAGGAGGACATAGCAGGTGCAATTTAATGCAGATAAGTGTGAAATGATGCACTTTGGGAGAAAAAACATGGAGAGACAATATCATTTAAATAGTACTGTTTTGAGTAGGGTGCAAGAGCAGAGGGACCTGGGGGGCATATTCACAAATCTTTGAAGGTGGCAGGGCAAGTTGATAAGGTGGTTAAGAAAGCATATGGGATACTTGGCTTTGTAAATAGGGGCATTGAATGCAAAAACAAGGAAGTCATGCTAAATCTATACAAATCACTGGTTGGGCCTCAGCTGGAGTATTGTGTACAATTCTGAGCACCACACTTTAGGAAAGATGTCAAAGCCTTGGATGGGTTACAGAGGAGGTTTACCAGGATGATACCAGGGATGAGAGACTTCAAATATGTGGAGAGATTGGAGAAGCTGGGATTGTTCTCCCTAAAGCAGGTTAATGGGAGACCTAATAGAGGTATTCAAAATTATGAGGGGTTTTGATGGAGCAAGTAGGGAGAAACTGTTTCCTCTGGCATGTGCATCGTTAACCAGAGGTCATAGATTTAAAATAATTGCCAAAAGCACTAGAGGGGAAATGAGGAGACATTTTTTCCACACAGAGGGTTGTTGATATCTGGAGGGCACTGCCTGAAAGGGTGGTGGAATCAGATTCCATAGGAACTTTCAAAAAGCAATTGGACGTGTACTTGAAGAGGACTAATTTGCAGGGTTATGGGGAAAACGCTGGGGTGTGGAACTAAATTGGACAGTTCTTTCAAAGAGCCAGCACAGGCACGATGGGTCGAATGGCCCCCTTCTGTGCTGTTAGATTTGATGATTCTAAACAGCTCTTGTTGCTTTTGACCTTGTGCCAGAACCATACAGGTATAAACATGTTACTTAATATTCATGGCCACAATTGTATAGAACTAACAGTTGAAATGAAAGACATTTGAAATCTGTAATTAGAGGGAAAGAATATAACAACTTTCAGTGAATTGTATGAGTCAATAATGGACCTTTTTCTGAAAGTTATTCCAGATAATTTATGGGTATGATTGCTAGACCAGGTAACTGCAATCCTAAATCAGATGGCTGAGCATTATGTAGCCTCAGGGCTTTGGTGAGTGGACGGCAAGCAAAGTTCTTACACTGCTTAACTAGTGGGTGGGCCACCAAACCAGATGAACAGCTGACACCTCTTACATAAGACAGGGATTTCACAGCCACATGGATCACAAAGTGGTGATTTATAAGGTGTTATAATTATAATAAGGCACAAAGCCACTGAATGTTGGTCCAAGAAGGAGTCTGGATGCAGTTGGGAAGACAGAGTGGCACTGTGGGACCTGTGCATACTGTGCAGCAATACCAATTACGCAGAATATGGTGAAATATATTTGGACAATTAGCTTTACTGATCAGCAAACAGAAGACTTGCATGCATCAGGGTGTAGTCTGACTTTAGTACTTGTGCATCCGGTGTGAAATGGTCAGTCTGTAGAGGAAGAGTACTTACATTTTGGGGCAATGGATGTACTTTTTGCCGAAGTAATGCGACATTGTCCATTTTGGACAGATGAATGAGAGGTAGGGTTGTACTGATATGATGTAAGATGTATCATTGGGAAACAATTTAGATAGTCAATAGCTTGTAAATAACATGTGCAGTTATTTAGAGTTGTGTAACTGCTGGAAAGCAAAATCATACCAATGAGGCATCAGTACAAGTGGTTGTAGATGTAACAACAACTCAGACTTCCCCTTGAGCCAAAATTCAGTTACACAGGATTACATAGGATATACGGCACAGAAACAGACCATTCGGCCCAACCAGTCCGTGCCAGCATTTATGCTCCACACAAGCCTCCTCCCGTCTTTCCTCATCTAAATCTATCAGCATAACCCTCTATTCCCTTCTCCCTCATATGCTTGTCTAGCCTCCCCTTAGTGACTAGTGGGGTACTGCAGGGATCGGTGCTAAGAACCCAGTTATTCACAATATATATTAATGATCTAGACGAGGGAACTAGATGTAATATCTCCAAGTTTGCAGACGACACAAAGCTGGGTGGGCGTGTGTGCTGTGAGGAGGATGCAGAGAAACTCCAGTATGATTTGGACAGGTTGGGTGATTGGGCAGATGCATGGCAGATGCAGTATAATGTGGATAAATGCGAGGTTATCCACTTTGGTGGCAAAAACAGGAAGGCAGATTATTATCTGAACGGCAATAGATTGGGAAAAGGGGAAGTGCAACGAGACCTGGGTGTCCTTGTGCACCAGTCGCTGAAGGTAAGCATGCAGGTGCAGCAGGCGGTTAAGAAGGCAAATGGTATGTTGGCCTTCATAGCGAGAGGATTCGAGTACAGGAGCAAGGATGTCTTGCTGCAGTTGTACAGGGCCTTGGTGAGACCACACCTTGAGTATTGTGTGCAGTTTTGGTCGCCTTATCTGAGGAAGAATGTTCTTGCCATGGAGGGAGTGCAGCGAAGATTCACCAGACTGATATCTGGGATGGCAGGAATGACGTATGAAGAGAGATTGGGTCGATTGGGCTTATATTCGCTAGAGTTTAGAAGAATGAGCGGGGATCTCATTGAAACTTATAAAATTCTAACAGGACTAGACAGACTAGATGCAGGAAGGATGTTCCCGATGGCGGGGGAGTCCAGAACCAGGGGTCACAGTCTAAGGATAAGGGGTAAGCCATTTAGGACAGAGATGAGGAGGAATTTCTTCACCCAGAGAGTGGTGAACCTGTGGAATTCTCTACCACAGAAGGCAGTTGAGGCCAATTCATTAAATATATTCAAGAAGGAGTTAGATATATTTCTTAAGGCTAAAGGGATCAAGGGATATGGGGAGAAAGCAGGGACAGGGTACTGAATTTGGATGATCAGCCATGATCTAATTAAATGGCGGAACAGGCTCGAGGGGCCGAATGGCCTACTCCTGCTCCTATCTTCTATGTTTCTATGTTTCTAAATGCATCTATACTATTTGCTTCAACCACTCCCTGTGGTAGCGAGTTCCACATTCTCACCACTCTTTAGGTAAAGAAGTTTCTTCTGAATTCCCTATTGGATTTCTTGGTGACTATCTTATATTGATTTCCTCTAGTTATGCTCTTTCCCACAAGTGGAAATATTCTCTCTGTATCCACTATCAAAATTTTTCATAATTTTAAAGATCTCTATTAGGTTACCCCTCAGCCTTTTTTCAAGAGAAAAGAGACCCAGCCTGTTCATCCTTTCCTGATATGTATACCCTCGCATTTCTGGTATCATAACAACATAAGACATAGGAGTAGACCATTTGGCCCCTCGAGCCTGCTCCGCCATTCAATAAGATCATGGCTGATCTGATCTTGGCCTCAACTCTACTTCCCTGACCGCTCCCCATAACCCTTGACTCCCTTATCGTTCAAAAATCTTTCTATCTCCACCTTAAATATATTCAATGACCCAGCCTCCACAGCTCTCTGGGGAAGAGAATCCCAAAGATTCACGACCCTCTGAGAGAAGAAATTCCTCCTCATTTCCAATTTAAAAGGGTGCCCCCTTATTCTGAAATTATGCCCCCTAGTTCTAGATTCCCTCACGAGGGGAAACAACCTCTCTGCATCTACCCTGTCAAGCCACTTCAGAATCTTATATGTTTCAATCATCCTTGTAAATCTTCTCTGTACCCTCTCCAGTGCCTCTATATCCTTATTATAATATAGCGACCAGAACTGTACGCAGTCCTCCCAAGTGTGGTCTAACCAAGGTTCGATACAGGTTTAGCATAACTTTGTTTGTGTTTGTTTAGCATAATATTGTTTTGTGGCCCACCTTATTATAATTACAACACTTTCTGAAACACCACCTTGTGATCTATGTGGCTGTGAAATTCCTGATTTTATGCATGAGGTGTTACCTGATCATCAGGTTTGGTGAACCACCTACCATTTAAGCAGCGTGAAAAATGTGGCTTCCCATCCGTTCACCAAAGTCCTGAGGCCATTGTGCGGGGGCAGGCACCTCCCCAGACTGAACCAGGTGAGGGGAAAGACTGACCACATATGGGGACCAGAAGAAAGACTTTCATTCTCAGAGGTCTGGTGGATTCAGAATCAGTTCTCAGGGTGATGGAAGTAGCCAATTTCCCCTAAAAATTATTTTCCTAGTGATTTATTTGTGTAGAGCAATCATATGGTTTAGTCTGTCTAATGCCACAAATCAATGTAGTAAGAGGATTTGCAATGTGGATTCTTCTAATTTCTCATTTACCCCCCTTATTCAATCAGGAATCTAAAATGTCAGTTTCGTGGTGCAATGATATTGAGTACAGATGATTATTTCATCAGACAAGATGGCTCCTATTTATTTGAGAAGTACTTACTTGATGAAGCGCATGAATGGAACCATGAAAGAGGTGAATACTGAAATTTGTCTTTATGGATTTCTGATTTTTTTAAATTACATTTGAAAAACTTTAAATTTACTATATTACACCTAATACATTTATATAATGCATCTACTTCCAGCCAAATCAGCCATGAGACAAGGAAAATCTCCAATTATTATAGACAATACCAACATTCAAGCATGGGAAATGAAACCATATGTGAATATGGTATGATCTAGATTTTTAACTAATGTCTTACAATATGTAATATTGATTGATACATTATCTAACTAGGTTATTTGAAACAATAAAAAAAAATCAGGTTTGCAGTTCTTGATTTGCAGAATTCTGTGACAAGCTTTTCATTCTGGTTTCCTTTTTTCTGTATTTGTTAAAACCATTTTTATCCTCGTTTGTGGAAGTCTGATTTTCTTTTTACTTCGACATTATATTTGTGTTCAGGGAGATGCCAGTGCTGTGCTCAATTATTTAATTGTTACACATCGCTACAATTATAGCTAATTTTTTAACTGCTAGTTGTCATTTGTGTTTTAAAAATGTAATATTAAGGAATTTAGTATGATGGATTAAGGCAATGCTTTGAGAAGCTTAAGTTTTAAAATGTATATCAACCACTTTCAAGAGAATAAAATTTGATGAAACAGAAGTGTATAACTGCAGAGAGGCAAAACAAAAATAGATCACACGTGTTCCTGTAGTTATTCCTAGATTCAGCTCCCCTGTAATTAAGAAATCTTAACTGGTCAATCCTTAAGACGACCATTATTTTCTTCTAGAACTGTATTCAGACCATGAAGGCGGTAGTCCAAAAATGTAATACAGATTTCTTTGTTTGCTTTACCTGTTATTTCCTGGTGGTATTTCACTGACTGGTATGTATATTGTATGTGTTAGAAATATCTTGTTATAAAAGGCAAAAAAAAAGTCTGAAATTACAATAAACTTATGTACTTTGTTCAAATTGATTTTCATAAATTTTCCAAGGGATGACTAGGCAAAGAGTCTTGGATCTTAGATGAAAATACTGCTAAAATAAAGTATTAGATTAGCTCTCTAGATTTTAAAGTCCTGATTAATGTTTTGTCATCAACAGGCACAAGAGAACGGTTATGAAGTGAAGTTCAGAGAACCAGATACTCCCTGGAAATTTGACATTAGAAAACTAACCAGGTTTAAATCTTTTAATCGCTTCATGTGTGAGAATGGCATTTGTGTTGTGAAAATAGTGCAATCTCTAGTAGATTTTATAATTGAAAGGGGGAGAGCTGAAGGTAAGCATAGTTAAAGTTACCTTTCACAGAACCTCGAACCTATGTTCTACATATAGAAATACATAGAAGTTAAAAAATGGTAACAGGTCATTTGGCCCAACCAGTCCGTGTCCGTGTTTACCCTCCTTACGAGCAAATAGTCCCTAATCACGTTTATTTGTTGTTCCCATATGCCTTTATCCCGTTATCCTTCATCCACTTATCCAATCAAATCTTGAATATTGTCATAGTTTCTGTCTCAACCACTAACCCTGGAAGTGAATTCCACAGCCTCACAACCCTATGTAAAGAAGTTTCTCTTGCTCTTTTTCTAAACCTCTAGATTTAATCTTGAATCTATAGTCTCTCGTTCTAGACTTTTGAACTGCTGAAACCAGTCTGCTTCTAACTGTCGTGACCCTTTCATTCATAATTTTAAGCACTTCTATAATATCGTCCCGTAATCTGTTCTAACGAAGAAAGCCCCAATTTTTAAAGTCTATCTTTGTATTTTCTCAAACCAGGCAACATCCTAGGTGAGTCTGTGTACTTATTGTCCTTAGAGCCCCTCTTCTTAATTGGCTTCTAACCTCTTTATTTATCTATGGCATCCTGAAACTACTAGTAGTTTCCTTTTATTAATTGAATATACGTACTCTGTACTGCTGCAATTTCTTAAAAATAAAATCCCACTGTGGCTTTACAGTCCTGTGTGTCAATTTCTTCTTCCGCTGCACCTCAGCTAGCTCACTCTTCACCTTTCTAAAATCTGCCCTAATCCAATCAGCTGTTCCAGAATTTGATACTGACGTTTTCTCTTTCTAGTTGGATCTTATACTTTATCATATCGTGGTTGCTACTCCGAAGGTGCTCACCCAGATTTAGCTTATCTACCTCATCTATTTCGTTACTCATAACCAGATCTAGCAATGTATCTGCCCTTGTATTAGAATTACAAAATAGGAATTTTAATATAAAGCTTAATACAAGTGGAGGGGGTGTGCTGGGGATTAAGTGGGCGATGTTCTGGAGGTCGAAAAAGATGGTCCTGGTGATGAACACAATGTCAGGGTTGAATAGCATGTTGAGGTTCAGCTGAGCGAGCAACTAGGATGGCTAATGGAATCAGGACCCGCAGTTCTGGAATCGAAGTTTGTGGAAGAGGTAGAGTTAGGTGTTGTCGATGTAAATATGGATGCTAACTATATGTTTGCACTAGTTGGGGGTCAAGAAAAAATCTTTCAGTCCATTAAGGCTCATAGTTCTAGTGCCCCAGTTATCCCTTCATACCATCCAATCATATTTAGCCTCAAAATTTGTATCTCTGCTTGCCTGACAAATTACTCCAAATACTATGAAGTAGGTCTTAACAGTTTTGTGTTCTGCACTAAATTAGTCATTCTGCCATTAGTTTTTCCAGAGGAACAGTGCTTTTTTTAAGTCGTTGTTAAGTTTCAGGATTTCGTAATATTGGGGCCAAAATTCCATTAACAGAGCAGGCCTAAGACAGCCAGCTCCAAAGGTCACTGACTTCATCCCAAGATCCATTAGTGGCGCATCTTTAATAGCACAATGTGCCCAACCTGACCCTGCTAAAGGCCCTGTCCGTGCAATTTGGGATGGAGTCGGTGTCCTTCAGTCAGCATTCTTAGGCCTGTTCGTTTAACGGAATTTTAGTGGTGCCTACTTAGAACCACCAGCTGAAACACTGCAGCGGCGCCATGCCACTCCAGAGGAGGCCTGAGAAGGAGCCAGTGAAAACAGCCGTCCAGACCAATGGAGATCACTGTCTGCGGGTAATCAATCCTAGCCAGGGTTTAGCCCGTGGCATCTTTCCCCACCACCACTAGAAAATGGCTAACTGCAAAATATGGGGTGGAAATTCTGGTGCAAACGGATTCCTCTCCATTTTCTGGCCACCATTTAGTAGTTCCAGCAGGTTTCTGCCCAAGCAGGGCCTGATTTGAATTTTGGACCCATTATTTTTAAATGCTGATATTTTTCTATCTACTATAAAATATTTGAGAGTGTCTGGCATAATACAGATACTACACCTTTCACAACCAAGTGGCAGCCCCCAGTCCATCCATGAATAATGGCAATCAGCAATTGATCTTCACTTAATGATAAGCGTCCTGTTGCCAACCTCCATTCTCTCCTAATTTTCAATTAATTGGAGAACTCTTTTAACCAGATTTCCTACCACTACGTTGTGAACACACAAATATTTCAGGTAAATTATTACATTGAATACAAAAATACACATATATTTATGTATCTGGGTTTATATGAGGGTTTATAAATTGTTTAAGTTTCCCTGTTATGGATGCAAATGCAGTAGTTTCATAACAGCAATGAGGTAAATGACAAGTTAATCTGTTTTGCTGATGCCAATTGAGGGATAAATGCTGATCTGGACACCGAGAGAAGTCCCTTGATCTCCTTCCATTGGATCTTTTATGCCCACCTGGCAGTATTTATTGCCCATCCCTAGTTGCTTTAAGAGTCAATTCTTGTAGTTTGGAGTGGAGTTATGTATAGGGCAGTCGCAGATAGAGGATGCCAGGCTCCCTCCTTGAAGGACATTAGTGAACCAAGCATTAATGAACTAGTTGGATTTTTATGACAATCTGGCAGTGTTCATGATCATTACCAGATTTATTGAATTCAGTTTCACAATTTGCTGTGATGGGATTTCAACTGTCAAACTGGTTGCTAATCCAGTATCATAACCACTAGGATCCTGTACCCATTTAACATCTTATCTGAAAGATGGCACCTGTGACAAAACAGCACTCCCTTGGTACTGCATAAAGTGCAGAGACTAGATTAGATGCTCATCCTGGACGTGGGCTTGAACGCAGAGGTGAGTGTGCTTCCGTTGAGCCAAGTTGACACTTGTGGTTTTTGATATCATCTGAATATTAAGATAACTTAGTCATATAACAGTTATAAAATACAGTACTCTTTAATTATGTTTATAAAGGATAGTTTAATTTTATAATTTTTTTTTTGAATGTATGCAGAATAAATACTCATCGTGTTCCAAGAGAAACAATTGAACGAATGAAGGAACGGTATGAGAGGAATATCACTATTGACAAAGTGCTGCGAGCAGAAAGGGGAGCCCAGAGTAACTGATGCCAAAGTTGCCAACAGGTTGCATTTGGAAGAGGAACAGGAGCTATGCCAGGGAAGAGTTTGTACAAACTTAGTACATGGAAGATTTAATACTAGTTGCACAAATCCAGGATTACCTGCCAAGATTGATAGATCCAACAAATTCAAATTTTAAACAGAATCAGACAAATTAGTTTTAAAGTAATTTTTTTTTAACTTAAGGGAAGGACATTTCAGCAAAGAAAGCAGAGGACTGTACCACTTCAGGTCTTCACTCACAAAGTAAGATGACAAGTGTGACTAACAGATTTTATTCCATAGTAATTTTGCCAAATACAATTTGATAAACTTTTTTAAGATCGTCACAGGCTACGGACCAGAAACTACTGCAACAAGCCTCTGTGCTGTAAAATTTCCTGCAGGTTTTTCCATCAGCATTTATAGATTAGATGTTACACTGAGGATTTGTAATGGTAAAATGCATTTTTTTAAATTTTTTGTCTTTTAATTGCATTTTTAGTGCTGGTTTAAATTGTAGAATCTGTATAACAATGTTATACTTCCAATTGCAGATGTGTAATTTAATATCTGTTGTCTACAATTATTTTTAATTCATTCTCAGGATGCGGGCATTGCTGGCATTTATTGCCCATGTCTAGTTGCCCCGAGAAGGTGGTGGTGCGTCTTCTTGAACTGCTGCACTTGTTATTCTTTGTAGCAGTTTGATACAACTGAGTGGACTGCTAAGCCAGAGGGCAGTTAAAGCTAACCACGTCAGTGTGGGACTGGAATTCACATATACGCCCAGATGGGGCAAGGGCGGCAGGTTTCCTTCCCTAAAGGACAGTAGTGAACCAGTTGGATTTTTATGACAGACCAACTGCTTCATGGTCTTGAGTAATTTAATTTTTTTTTACATTTGTATTTTTTTAATCAATATGTAAATAAGTTTTATATTATGAATGCAGATTGGAACCAAAATTTGTAAGAATAAAATACTTTGTTGCTTTTGACATGTCTCGCTGGACACTAAGTATATGAATATCCATTTTCACACTGTCAAGTTCATTCTAAAGAGAATTGGGTTTGGAGTCCAGATACACCTGCAGAACTTCAGTCTTGTGCAAATGTGAAGATGCACACCTCTGGCATGGGGTTAATGCCAATATGAAACCAGACTTACAAAGAATTCTTTGAAAACCTAATTTCAAATCTGCTGTTCCTTGATTTGCCAGACAACTACATTTTGGCTAACTTTGTACAAAATTCACAGCGGAGGCCCTGATTTTGCGGTGGGTAATGATGGCAAACTGTCAGCGTTCGCCGTCATTACCCCTCCGAAACTGACCGTAACTTCAGGATTTAGCGCACGCGCATCTAAACGCGGAAATCCTGAAGTTGCAGTCAGTCATTCACTGCTCCAATACAGGCTGCACTGTGGAACCCCACCCCCTGAATATCCAGCAATCAGTGAAACTGATGAAAACTTGAGCTTTTCTGCGCTAATATCGCTGTTAAATACCCCATTAAATGTTAAACATTTTTGGAAATGGTGTAACCGGGATTTTGACAGGGTATTGACGGCTAAACAACTGTTCTGGTTCTGAAAAACTAATTTTTTTTATATCTGTGGAATGTCAAATTTCTCCATTTAAAAAAAAAAATACAGGAAACTCTTGTTTAACCGGCACCTAAATATCCGGAATTCTCTCTTAACCGGCAAAAATCATCCTCCGAAAACCCCTCTCAAATAACCGGCAATGTTGCCGAGTCGCAGTCCGAGTCTCCCGCGAACGCCGAGTACTCCGAAAACTCCTCTCAAATAACCGGCAATGTTGCCGAGTCGCAGTCCGAGTCTCCCGCGAACGCCGAGTACTCCGAAAACTCCTCTCAAATAACCGGCAATGTTGCCGAGTCCGAGCCCGAGCCCGCGAACGCCGAGTTAGTCAGTGGGGGTAGTACTGTACTTAATCAAGCATCTTTCACCATCCATTTAACACAACATTCTGTAGGTGAGTACCCAACTACTGTATACTGCACATTTCTTGATCTTTTAATTTTTCTTTGTTAAAAATAGCCTCGGTAGATATAACTCTCCGTTATCCGGAACTTTCGATCAACCGGCACCACGCCGGTCCCGTCGGTGCCGGATACCAAAGAGTTTCCTGTATATATATTTTTTAAAGTTTGTTCATATTTCAGCTTCTACCGTAACCCCATGTGTATGTCCCAATCTTTATTTTGCTCTCTAATGTTTTTAAAAAGTGCAGATAATCAATGATTTTCATTTCCTGGTTTGTTGTCTGAGAATTCTTCAATGTGATTGGCTGCTTTGATAGCTTGATGACATCACTGCTGCTGTCCACTAGGAATCCCCTATTCACAGCGCTACAATCAATTACACGTCGAGAAACCAAGTTTTCACCACAGAGATCGCGAGATCTCTGTGGCAGCTTTCTTCGAGGTCAGCGGCGACCACTGTCACATCGCCACTGACTGCAACT
The DNA here is from genome assembly GCA_030390025.1 of Squalus acanthias. Classification (NCBI taxonomy): domain Eukaryota; kingdom Metazoa; phylum Chordata; class Chondrichthyes; order Squaliformes; family Squalidae; genus Squalus; species Squalus acanthias. The sequence continues at coordinate 30,479,445 of CM059431.1, forward strand.
TACGGGCCAATGCGTTTATCTCTCCAAAATTCTGCAAATGAACAGATATGTAAAGTATCAAAACAACAGCCATTTAGAAGCTAACAAAGTGGACAGGGGATGGAGTTCCTTGAAGTTTAAATATTGCCTTGCTTTTTCATACCACAAATTTTTGTTTTCAATTCTTTGATGTTTACATAATGGGTTGGCATCAGTAATATACAAATTTGACTATTGAACTAAGTGAGGAATATGGTTTCCAAATAGCATTTTTAGAATTACACAAGTATTTTAGGAGCCTAAAAACATTTGTGATGGAAGAGCTCCCACTGAAACCAGCATCTAAATCGGTCCTGATCTACAGTCGTCTTTTCTGTACAAGTGGAGCTCGACCTGGGTAGTCAGAGGACTAGCATATGCTTGTGATGGTTAGCTGTCCCTTTAAGGCCACTGCTCCTAAAAGGCAAATCAAGGTAATTGTAGATACTTGTAGACGGTCAATCAGAGGTCAGTCATAATTAATTGCCGATAAATTTCAGACTCCAAGTCAATGACTGGCTTTTCTTTCAAGATCGTTTTCATCTGTAAAATTGTGACACACAGTAAACTATGACAGACACACACTAGATACAAGACTTGTATACAGACTCAGCAGATGATCTCTGGTATTAGTAATGGTGAGTCAGAGATTACAGCATGCAGTGGGGAAGGATTGTCAGGGGGTGGAAGTGCATGTGAAACCCAGTCACAACTGAGGCTTCGCCATCCATAAATCACAAAACTTATATTACAAATTTCAGGTATGCCTTAGATGTTGTTATGGGATGTTGTTCAGTCCCATAAGTGCTCCAGGTGTTTTACATTCAACAGTGGGCAGATGATAGTGTAACAAAAGCAAAATACTGCGGACGCTGGAAATCTGAAGTAAAAATACCTCCATTCAGTCTGCGAACGTGACCCTGAGCTTCCGGTTGCTTGCCATTTTAATTATCCGTCCCGCTCCCACTCTGACCTCTCTGTCCTCAGCCTCCTACACTGTTCCAATGAAGCTCAAGAAACAGCACCTCATCTTTCGATTAGGCATTTTACAACCTTCCGGACTCATAACCGCTGCTCTTATTTTTTAGAAAGCAGGTGCTGGTAATGGCTCTGCTGTTACTATTTACAGCTCCTCTAAACCCATCTTTTGGTTTTTTTTAACTTGTCCCATTACCACCCCCTTTTTGCCTTGCACATCATTCCTTTTGTCATTGAATCACTCCTGCTTTCCATACCTATCGTTCTTTTGTTCCTTCCTCCCCAGCCTCTGTACTTACTTAAAAACTGCTTCCAGCTCTAACTTCTTCCAGTTCTGACAAAAGTCATCGACCTGAAATGTTAACTCTGTTTCTCTCTCGACCTGCTGAGTATTTCCAGCATTTTCAGATGATAGTCTACCCCATTTAAAGAAGTGCTTCAGTACAGTTTTGCTATCATCGCTCAACATTGTGGTCTGTACAAGCTGAACAATTTCAGGATCAGCAAAAATCTGCTGATTAACAGCCTCGAGGCCAGAGAAGGTAACCAAGATCAGCAGGCAGTCAAAGCCTTACTTAAGGAAGAGTACAGACAAGAGGAACCTTTGCCAGCTGCTGCACTGATGCAGTTAAATTTCACACCAAACACCTTCAGTTAAATAAAACTTTTGACCACTGCATAATCAGTCCTGTCATCAGGCACCCCTTTGACAACTGCTTGGCTTCATTCATATCCTCATAAGTAACTCTCTTATACAACTAGCCTTTGGAAAATATCAAGTTACTCTTTCTCCCAGGGCATTCAATCACTTGCCATAAATCTATCAGTACATACAACTTCACTGATTCTCCATAGTTATTACAAAATAATTACTTGGTGTTTATACTTGTTCACCCTTTCGAAGCGAATATGTAAAAACTTTTAAAACATGCCTACTAGTGCCTGTGCGCCGAAGAAAACGAGCTTAATTTGAAGACCCTCCTCAAATAGCCACAAACGGTGGCAATCGGAAATTCGCCATCCTCATTATTTCGATCTGGGTGCGTGACCAGTTTTGTGCGCAGGGCTGGCTTTGGGCAATAAGATTTTTAAACCAACTTTAAAGATGATGGGAACTTAAGTTACGCTTGAGGTAACTCACGTTTAAAATTCCTCGATCTTTTGTGCTGGTTCGGCGCTAATAAAGGTGAGCAGCAGCCCAGGAGAGCGCGAGAGTTCGGACCTACTAAAGGTGAGCGGGAGCCCGGGAGAGCGCGAGAGTTCGGAGCTACTAAAGGTGAGCGAGAGCCCGGGAGAGTTCGGAGTTACTAAAGGTGAGCGGGAGCCCGGGAGAGAGCGAGAGTTCGGAGCTACTGAAGGTGAGCGGGAGCCCGGGAGAGAGCGAGAGTTCGGAGCTACTGAAGGTGAGCGGGAGCCCGGGAGAGAGCGAGAGTTCGGAGCTACTGAAGGTGAGCGAGAGCCCAGGAGAGCGCGAGAGTTCGGAGCTACTGAAGGTGAGCGGGAGCCCGGGAGAGAGCGAGAGTTCGGAGCTACTGAAGGTGAGCGGGAGCCCGGGAGAGAGCGAGAGTTCGGAGCTACTGAAGGTGAGCGGGAGCCCGGGAGAGAGCGAGAGTTCGGAGCTACTGAAGGTGAGCGAGAGCCCAGGAGAGCGCGAGAGTTCGGAGCTACTGAAGGTGAGCGGGAGCCCGGGAGAGAGCGAGAGTTCGGAGCTACTGAAGGTGAGCGAGAGCCCAGGAGAGCGCGAGAGTTCGGAGCTACTGAAGGTGAGCGGGAGCCCGGGAGAGCGCGAGAGTTCGGAGCTACTGAAGGTGAGCGGGAGAGCGCGAGAGTTCAGAGTTACTCACGGTGAGCGGGAGCCCGGGAGAGCGCGAGAGTTCAGAGTTACTCACGGTGAGCGGGAGCCCGGGAGAGCGCGAGAGTTCAGAGTTACTCACGGTGAGCGGGAGCCCGGGAGAGCGGGCGCAAAGTGAGTGTAAAGAAGTAAAAAGTAATCAAAATGTGACGTCACCAGTAAGCAGGTAAGTGATTGGTTGGTGAGTATTTCTCGCTTTTTTTCCAAACTTGGGAGTCTAAATTTAAGTGCCTTGGTGTAGATTAAACGATATACGTGTTCCAAATTTTAAAACTAATTAATTAATTGAGTTGGGAGACCAGGCAATGTGTTGTAGGTGTTGCATATGGGAGCTCATGGATACCATTGAGGTCAAAGTCGACCACATCTGCAGCAAATGTTGGCTGCTCGAGGAACTTCGGCTCAGAGTTGATGAGCTGGAGTCCGAGCTTCAGACACTGCGACACATTAGGGAGGGGGAGCGTTACCTGGACACTATGTTCCAGGAGGCAGTCACACCCACTAGAGTAATTACTTCCAATTTGGCCCATGGTCAGGGACAGGAGGGTGTGACTACAAATGAGGCAGGTATTGGGATGCAGGAGGTAGTGATGGAGGAGCCTCAGCCCTTGGCCTTTTCCAACAGGTACGCGATTCTTGCTCCCCGTGTGGATGAGAGCAGGGACTGCAGGGAGGATGAGCAAACTGACCACAGCACCGTGGTACAGGGAGCCATTTAAGTGGGGGGAGTAAAAAGAAATGTTGTAGTGGTAGGGGACAGTATAGTTAGGGGGATAGATACTGTTCTCTGCAGCCGAGAGCGAGAGTCCTGAAGGCTGTGTTGCCTGCCCGGTGCCAGGGTTAAGGACATCTCCTCTGGGCTGAAGAGGAACTTGGAGTGGGAGGGGGAGTATCCAGTTGTCATGGTCCACGTAGGCACCAATGACATAGGTAGGACAAAGAAAGAGGTTCTGCTGAGAGAGTATGAGCAGCTAGGGGCTAAATTAAAAAGCAGAACCACAAAGGTAATAATCTCTGGATTACTACCTGAGCCACGAGCGAATTTGCATAGAGTAAATAAGATCAGAGAAATGAACGAATGGCTCAAAGACTGGTGTGGGAGAAATGGGTTTCGATTTGTGGGGCACTGGCACCAGTACTGGGATAAGAGGGAGCTGTTCTGTTTGGACGGGCTTCACTTGAACCATGCTGGGGTTAGAGTCCTGGCGAATCGAATAACTAGGACTGTAGAGAGGGCTTTAAACTAAATAGTGGGGGGGAGGATCCAGGCGAGTGGGAATTTAAACAGTCAATGAGAAATGAGAAAGCAATAGAGCAGGATAGAGATGGGGGAAATAATAACCAGAGTGTGACAGGGACAGAATGTTTAAAAATAAGAGTGCAACAGAAAATGGGGCCAAAACAAGGAGAAATGATAAAAAGACAAAGTTAAAAGCTCTATATCTGAATGCACGCAGCATTCGTAACAAGATAGATGAGTTGACGGCACAAATAGATACAAGTGGGTATAATCTGATCGCCATTACAGAGACGTGGTTGCAAGGTGATCAGGGCTGGGAACTGAATATTCCAGGGTATCTGACAATTCGGAAGGACAGACAGAAAGGAAAGGGAGGTGGGGTGGCTTTGTTGGTAAAGGATGGGATCAGTGCAGTGGTGAGAAGTGATATTGGATCAGAAGATCAAGATGTAGAATCAGTTTGGGTGGAGATAAAAAAGTGAAAAAGTCTCTGGTGGGCGTAGTCTACAGGCCCCCGAACAGTAGCAGTACTGTTGGACAGAGTATAAATCAACAAATAATGGAGGCCTGTAAAAAAGGTACCGTAATAATCATGGGTGATTTTAATCTCCATATTGATTGGACACATCAAATTGGCCATGGTAGTCTTGAGGAGGAGTTCATAGAGTGCATCCGGGATAGTTTCCTAGAACTGTATGTAATGGAACCAACCTGGGAGCAGGCTATCTTGGATCTGGTAAAGTGTAATGAGACAGAATTAATAAATGATTTCATAGTAAAGGATCCTCTAGGAAAGTGATCATAGCATGGTTGAATTTCAAATTCAGTTGGAGGGTGAGAAAGTTGTATCTCAAACCAGTGTCCTGATCTTAAACAAAGGCAATTACAATGGAATGAGGGCAGAACTGGCTAAAGTGGACTGGAAAAATAAATTAAAGGGTAAGACAGTTGAAATGCAGTGGCGGACATTTAAGGAGATATTTCATAACTCTCAACAAAAATATATTCCAGTGAGAAAGATTTTAAGAGTAGGGAGCACCATCCGTGGCTAACTAAGGAAGTAAAGGATGGTATCAAATTGAAAACGAAGGCATACAATGTTGCCAAGATTGGTGGGAGACCAGAGGATTGGGAAATTTTTTAAACCTGCAAAGGATGACTAAAAAAATAATAAAGAGAGAGATGAATTATGAGAGTAAACTGGCAAGAAACATTAAAACAGATAGTAAGAGCTTCTACAGGTATATAAAAAGGAAGAGGGTAGCTAAAATAAACATTGGTCCCTTAGAGGATGAGACTGGGGAATTAATAATGGAGAACGGGGAAATGGCAGAGACACTGAACAAATATTTTGTATCTGTCTTCACGGTAGAAGACACTAACAACATCCCCAAAATGAATAATCAAGGGGCCACAGGGAGGGGGGAACTAAAGACAATCACTATCACTAAGGAAGAAGTACTTGGTAAAATAATGGGACTAAAAGACGACAAGTCCCCTGGACCAGATGGCCTGTATCCCAGGGTCTTAAAAGAAGTGGCTGCAGAGATAGTGGATGCATTGGTTGCAATATACCAACATTCCCTGGACTCTGGAGAGGTCCCAGCGGATTGGAAAACCGCAAATGTAACACCCCTATTTAAGAAACGAGGGAGACAGAAAGCAGGAAACTATAGACCAGTTAGCCTAATGTCTGTCATTGGGAAAATGCTGGAGTCCTTCATTAAGGAATCAGTAGCAGGGCATTTGGAAAATCATAATGCAGTCAAGCAGAGTCAGCATGGTTTTATGAAAGGGAAATCTTGTTTTAACAAATTTGCTGGAGTTCTTTGAGGATGTAACGAGCAGGGTGGACAAAGGTGAACCAGTAGATGTGGTGTATTTGGATTTCCAGAAGGCATTCGATAAGGTGCCACATAAAAGATTACTGCAAAAGATAAGAGCTCACGGAATTGGGGGTAATATATTAGCATGGATAGAGAATTGGCTAACAGAAAGCAGAGAGTCAGGATAAATGGGTAATTTTCCGGTTGGCAAACGGTAACTAGTGGGATGCCACAGGGATCGGTGCTAGGGCCTCAACTATTTACAATCTACATTAATGACTTGGATGAAGGGATTGAGTGTAATGTAGCCAAGTTTGCGGATGATACAAAGATGGGTGGGAAAGCAAGTTGTGCAGAGGACTCTCAGAATCTGCAAAGGGATATAGACAGGCTAGGTGAGTGGGCAAACATTTGGCAGATGGGGTATAATGTGGGAAAGTGCGAGGTTATACACTTTGGCAGGAAAAATAAAAAAGCAAATTATTATTTAAATGGAGAGATTACAAAATGCTGCAGTTCAGAGGGACCTGGGGGTCCTTGTGCATGAAACACAAAAAGTTAGCATGCAGGTACAGCAAGTAATCAAAAAGGCAAATGGAATGTTGGCCTTTATTTCAAGGGGGTTGGAGTATAAAAACAGGGAAGTCCTGCTACAACTGTACAGGATATTGGCGAGACCACACATTGAGTACTGCGTACAGTTTTGGTCTCCTTATTTAAGGAAGGATACACTTGCATTGGAGGCAGTTCAGAGACGATTCACTAGATTAATTCCAGAGATGAGGGGGTTGACATATGAGGAAAGGTTGAGCAGGCTGGGCCTATACTCTTTGGAATTTAGAAGAATGAGAGGTGATCTTATTGAAACATAAGATACTGAGGGGGCTCGACAAGGTAGATGCAGAGAGGATGTTTCCCCTCGTGGGGAAATCTAGAACTCGGGGGCACAGTTTTAGAATAAAGGGTTGACCTTTTAGAACGGAGATGAGGAGGAATTTTTTCTCTGAGGGTCGTAAATCTGTGGAATCCTCTGCCCCAGAGAGCTGTGGAGGCTGGCTCATTAAATACATTTAAGGTGGAGATAGACAGATTTTTGCAAGATAAGGGAGTGAAGGGTTATGGGGAGCAGGCGGGGAAGTGGCTTTGAGCCCAAAATCAGCCATGATCTTATTGAATGGCGGAGCAGGCTTGAGGGGCCAAGTGGCCTATTCCTGCTCCTATTTCTTATTTCACCTGGATTACGCTGATAAAACTAGTGCAAACTCTACCATGTGTTCTTTTAAAGGAAGCTGGTGAAATGTAGTGGAATTATTAGGAAGTCAGTGGCTGTGGTTGGATGATGAGATGTATGAAGAAGAGTGAAAAAGCAAAAAGAATCAGATGAGATATCAGCAATTTGAAAGGAAACTAGATAGCCATGAACATTGTGATGATGGAAAACCATATGATGGTAACTTGTTTGGAAGTGCACAGTGCCAAATCCTTCCAAAAGCCTTGGACGTGATAAAGCAAGTGTGAAATTAAAGTTTATAATGTGTTCCATTTGTGTATAATACTCTGTGAATACATTTCTGGGTAACAAAACATTCAGAAGTTAATAGACCTGTTGCCACTCAGTAGTATATTTTTCATGCATCATCACTTCCAATTCTGCATTCTTTCCTGCAGAATCTACAAGAAAATGGTGGTGTTAACCTGGTCAAATTCAAATCCAGCTATATTCAAAGCAACAGCTTTAGTAAATTTTTAGTGCTGGGAGATAGAACACTTTTCTAGTTTGGTCACTCACGAAGATTTCCTCTATGCTGCAAATTCATATTTTGTATTACTATTTTGTTCTTGGGATGTGAGAGACACTGGCAAGGAAGTATTTATTGCCCACCCACGTTGTCTTGAGGCATTTAGAGTCAACAATGTAGTGTGAAACTGAAGTCATATGTAGGCCAGATCAGGTAAGGATGGCAGGTTTCCATCCCTGAAGGGCATTAGTAAGCTTGTCAGATTTTTAATGACAATCTGGCAACTTTCATGGTTTTTTTCTGTTGCTAACCCATAAATTGCCAGATTTTTTAGAATTCACTATCTCAACTTGCCACTGTGGGATTTTAACTCACTACCTTTGGGTTGCTAGTCCACTACCATAATTTGTTTGTTCTAAAAAGATTGACGATTTTTTTCCCCCCACCACACCTCACCTCCTTTCAGAAACATGGGCAGATGTACCATGAAGTCCCACTGTTCTCCCCCAGCAATATGTCTTAGTTCCAACCTTAGAACATCATCCCTACTGCACTAGTTATTTTTCATCCTTGTGACTAAAGTGGATAGCCAATTAGTATCTACCTACGAGCAGTGTTGTGCTGTGGCCATACTAGGAAGTGTATCGAGAAGGTCTATCCTCATTTCACAGAGCACATTTATAACCAGTAGGAAGAAATAATATTCCTGTGATCAGTTTGGCCCACAGCTAAAAGGATACTGTGCTTGCCACCTGTGTCACTCAGTCCATGAACAATGCTGAATTATGAAATTGCAGTATGTTCTGTCATGAAGTACATACAAGTAAAAGAAAATATTTTATTCAAAGCTGGTACAGTTATACTGACGAATGACTGTGCATTTACAAAATTTCTACACGTACTAATTGTGAGCACCAACAATGCATGGATCAAGTTTACACTCCTAAACAATGTTTGTATATCCTAAATGCAGTGAAAAAAAGCAATAACCTCAGTTATCAGTAACATTTTCATTTTCTTTTCTTCCTCATTCTCATAAATCATCCTCATTCTGTACTTCAACTTTGTCACCATCATTGTTTTGGGCTGTGACAGTTCTCCTTTCAGACTGGCAAGTGTCTTCACTTGCACTTACTGTACTAGTTTCATCTTTACGCCTTCTTTTGGACTGTGATATAACAGGTGGACTTTTATCTGGCGAAGCACTGACTGTTTCAAGTTCACGGTCAAGATAAATTTTAACATTTTGTTGCAATGAGGCTGTGTCATTTAAACTTACGACTTGTGCCTTTTCAATCTTTTCCCTGTTATTTTCACTGCTCCCATTTGCCCAACCTTCACAAAGCACCTGTGTATTTATCATTGCAAGTTCCTCATCTGTAACCCAGTTGTCTTCAGCTATTTTGGAAATTTGAGTCCCAAGATCAACGTCAAGATAATTTTTAACATTTTCAGATAATAAGGTAAGGTCCTTAGAACTGGTGATTTGTGCCTTTGTAATCTTTCCTTTCTCATTTCGCTGTGTCCATTTGCCCAACCTTCACGAAGTGCCTGAGTGTTTATCATTGCAAGTTCCTCATCTGTGACCGAATTATCTTCAGCTATTTTGGAAATTTCAGTCCTCTTCAAAGATGATGTCTGGGCAAGTTTATTACTTCCAGTGTGAATTGCTTCTTCACCGCTTTTTGGTGTGACACATCTCCTGGGTGGTCTAAACCCTTTCTGTACAGATGGTGCAACAGAATTGCAAAGAGAAGGCAATGGAACAGGGGAAGGAATTTGAGACAAAAAACTAAATTTTTTCTTCTTCAAATTTGTGAGGGAATCAACAGATGTCATTTTTGTACTACACAATGCAGATCTGGATCCAGATTCGACAGCTGTTGAAAGTGTCTGCGGCTGACTTTCAGCATTAGATGAAGTAAGCTGTGAAAGGGCATAAAATGAAAAAAAATGTTTAGTTTAGTACATTAGGAATTATTGAGTCCATGAAATGCTTTTCTGTTAACTTTTAAAGAATTGATCCAGCAGAATCTGTTGGATTAAAAATCTTTCTCCTACAGTCCTACAACCCTCCAAGAACTCAGGTGTTCTCCAACAATGGTTTCTTGTGCACCTCCCACCATTCCCCCACTTCTTTCACCCCACCATTGGCGGCCGTGCCATCGGCAATCTAGGCTCTAACTGCTGGAATTCCCTCCCTAAACCTCTCTTCCTTTAAGATGCTCCTTAAAACCTATGTCTTTGACCAAGCTTTTAGTCATCTGTCCTAATACCTCTTTCTTTGGCTCGGTGTCAATTTCTATCTGATTACGCTCCTGTGAAGCACCTTGGGACGTTGTACTATGTTAAAGGTGCTGTTTAAATGCATATTATTGTTGTTATTTAAATATACAGGACCATATAATAGGATCTCTGACATGTCACATAGTTAACTTAAAGATTATCTGAAGAGAGAAACAAACCAGTAGCATTCCTGAGATTATCTAAAGTCAGTTTTTGTTTAACACTTAACATTAGGCCAACATGTTTTTTTTGGAAAAGGGGAGAGCCAAATTAGCAACAATTAGATTTGGTAGCTTTTGGATTTAGAACTGGACTTTGCTCCCCAAATCACTGCATTTCTAAACAAACCAACTTTAAAGATATTTTGTTTGTGACAATGGATAATCTATTCAAATAGTCAAAAGGTACCCTAGAATGAATTTATTTCGCTTCGAATACTTGTTGAAAATGTTGATCACAGAAGTGATTTTTTTCACTGTACAAAAAATGTTCTTCTGCCTGTCTACAAGTATTTTGGGGAAAAGCTAGCAAATAAAACATTCTTTATTAAAGTAAAATCTACTTATGATAAAGGGATATTTTAGTAGAATACATTTATACATACCACAGTGCTATTAACTGGAACAAAGTTGGACTTTCTGTGGGCAGCACCAAAATCTCTGGACGACCTTGGAGTATTTACTGTTTCAAGCACAGTCATCACCTTTTCCTCCGTGTCCTTGATAAAACTCTGCAGATTCTAATGCGAGACATTAAGAATGCATGTCAATACTCTGATACTACAAGGTTTTTCAGTTTATCACATTTTTGAAGGTGGTGGTAGAGATGCAAATTGTAGATATTACTTCTGTGACAAATCAGCAAACATAGTAGAACAAATTATTTTAATGTGATTGTATTTATGCGGCTCAAAGAGTTCATAGTATCGATGCCTTTAATAACTTGTATGTTTGCGCCAATCTCTTTAATGACGTGTGCAAAATTATTTTACTGTTTTACTTAAGTTTATTTGACCAAAATAAAGTTACATCAGTTTTTCATTAAACAGTGGCAGCAATGCCATGGGCTGCTAGTCTCCCTCAGCTAGCCACTTAAAGAACACTTTTCAGCTCACTGATGCTAAAATAAATCCCATATAGTAATAAAGCTTTACTAGAACTTGCATTTATATAGCAATTTTCACATCCTCAAAACAGCTAATGTGTGTATGTAAGGTCCCACAAATGGGCAAATAAATGAATGATCAGATCCTCTGTTTCTGCTGGTGTTAGTTGAGGGAGGAATCTTGGTCAGGAAATGAGTGAAAAAGAGAAACTAACCTGGTGCAAGTATCAAAGCAGTAAGGTATTATTACACAAATATTAATATTTAGTAATAAAAAAATGACACAGGATCTACTGATAGTCAAATGAAAACTACCATATGAACTATCAAAGAATTAAGTAAAAAAAAAATCTGAAAGACAATTCCCATCTCTTCTAATAGTGCTGTAGGATTTTTTGACATCCACCTAAGCAGGCAGGCGTGGTTTAATGTCTCATCCAAAAGGTGTAATTGGTCAAAGCCAGTAGCATAAAACAGGCCTTTAGCGAATTGGAATCTTTTCAATGGAAAAGAAAATCAGGCTCGGTATAAAATGGCTGCCGATTCGCTATCAGTTTTCTGCTACTGGCGTTGACCAATTTTACCCCTAGTAAGTCTGATTCCCCAAAATACTGCTCTTCAGCTTAGATCAGCCTAGATTATATGCTAAAGTCTGTAAATTCCAACAAGATAAACTTGTTTAAAAGTGGAGTAGACTCTAAGCATCAATGACAAATTGAAAATTTACTTATTACAGGCTCCTTCAATTGCTTAGCTAGTTCCAGTTGTATGTAGCTGACCCAAGAGGGCCCCAGGTTCAATACCCAGTCTGCAGTGAGCAAATCATGAACAAGGCTGCAGCACGATCACTAGCTGGTCTCCAAGGTACTGTCCAATAGGGGAAAGATGGGCAGCCAAGGATACTTCAGGGCGACCTACACTCTTAAGCACGAGTTCAGAGCCTATGCCCTCTTCATCATAAAGGCTGTTTACTTCCACCTCAGCAACATTGCTCACCTTCGCCCCCGACATCCTATATCCAAAGCATTAAATTTAAAATCCTTTCAGTCTTTAAATCTCTCCTCGGTTTCATCCCACCCCATCTCTGCAAACTCCGCCTACACTATATTCGCCCTCTCACACCTGTAGAGACTGTCCCGCTGATTCTAGGCTTTTGTGCATCCCTCCACTCCCTTTGACGCTTCCATTGGCGGTGCAGCCTTCAGCGCTTCAAAACTCATCTCTTCGATCAAGCTTTTGATCACCACTCTTTCCTAGCTCAGCATCAATTTTTCCTCACTCGTATATGTGCAGTGTTTACATTAAATGCACTGTACAAATGCAAATTGTTGCTGTGTTAATGCAGGATAAAGGGGGGGGAAATAGAAAGAATTGTTTATCTCCTCCACACATGCACACTTTTAAGTCCGAACTGGCTGAAACTTAAGAGAAAACTAACTCATCAGTGTTTAACTTAGTAGGACATCATTGGTCAATATTTCTAACCACTAAATGTACATTTTCTTGTTTTGTATACATATCCAGTGTCTAATGCATAAAAGATAAAATGGTAGACATTATTGTCAGTGATGCCATCAGATGAATCCTTAACATGCTTGTATAAAATTCCTCTCTTATTTTAATGGAGATGTTTAAAATACATGGGCTAATGCCACCATTATAATAGCAGAGGGAGGAATTTGTTATGTATTTAGGATGACTCACCCAGTCTCCCCAGCCTTCCCTGGTACAAATGCACGTATGATGGCATTGCTGACAGTAATTTGTACCTTTATATGTTTATCAGAATCTTAAACACTTCCGAAGGATTTTTAGACTTTACCTGGATTAATTACCTGCTAAAGGAGCGGAGTTTGGTTAAAAGAACTGTTAAACTGACTGTTCAAGAGGGCATGCAGAGAAGGTTGACTAAACTCAAAAAGTGTTATGTCTGTCTGTAAGGCTACAGATAAGGAGGCCTTGAGACACAGTATGAGACCTTTGTAAACACCAGGTGCTGTTTGGTAGCATCAGTCTGTGTAACCATGGGAAAGAGGGAATGGAAAATTACTGAGAAGTTCAAGAATGGTAGAAAACTGTCCACGAGACCGACCAGTGCTCAGTGCACGAATCAGACCAGAAGAATGCAACGCAGGAAGTTGGTGGATTATTAACCTCTTACCACGCAGAATGTCACGGAGAATTAACCTCTTAGTGTTCGCGAAGCAGAAGAATCGGCCATTCTAAGTTTCAAATTGTACTACTGACTTAAAGGTTGTATGCATCTCTTATCTGTAAACCTGTACTGTTTTAATATTAATAAAATCATTTGGTAGAAAAGTTTAAAGTCTTGGTTGACCTCACCTCTGATTACTCGAAAGAGCTGAGAGAGTAAAAACAAACACCCTACATTTCTCTGGATGAACTTTGGTTTGGAATACTGCAAAGCCAAAACTCTCCCACAATGTTATTACCATTGCTGCTTTGTAGCTCAGTAGATAAGTGAATGCTTTTGTATGAAAGTACATCAAGTTTCTCCTACGTGAAATAGTTCTAGTGTGGTCAGGGTGAAGTACTAGCATTGATGAGGCTTAACATGATTGTTGGTCTTATAAATTTCTGTTAATGTCTGGTATGTTGTATTGATGAATATTTCAGTTTAAACCAGTTTGACACTATGTGTAGGCTTACTATAGGAAAGATCGTGTTCTATTGCCAGACTGCTATAACAAATATAGTAATTTTCAAATATTCTACCTTCACAGAACTTTTTAGTTGAGTGTACTTTTCCCGTAGATGTCCTTCCTTTGGATTTGCAGAAAAGCTGGAAAGATCCCCAGTGAACAGTATAGGAATACCCATGTAGCTATTCGATGTCCACTGTAAGTTGCTTGCAACAACTAAGGCACCTGGCTTGACAATATCTTCCAACGCCAGCTTATTAAAGCCTGCCCAAACCTTCACAGCTACCAGATCCTGATTTTCATCAGCCAAGTACACAGTTGGAGGTGCACCTGCAATATGGTTTAAGACAGACAAATTAGCACTGTAATGTTCCCTTAATTCATTTCCTGCAACCACACATTTGGTGACTTTTATGCTCAAAATGAGGAAGCACCATCAGTGCAATGAAGAATAAATCTCCCCCATGACCCAACATTAACTTGACCACAACAGCAACTCCCTTTCAGCATTGTGAAATTTTCATTTTCCACACTGGACATCCTAATAGCCTAAATGTTACAAATTCAATTGATGTCAAATTACAGGTTGTTTTTGAGATATAGGCTCACAGGATTGACTGACCAAACTAATGGTACTGTTTCAGCTCACCTGTATCTGCTGCATCTAAAACCAAGTCCCAAAGGTAAAACAACTGCATTCTTACACACATTATCCAGTCTCTTAAAGAAATGTTTTAAATGAATATCTACCTACATGGTAATCCTCAAAGCTGAATCATCCGATCTTTATTGAGTAATTGTTCTTGAAACAGAGTGGTTACAGTTATTACCAACAAACAAACTTGCATTCATTTCGCACCTAACACAACCTCAGGACATCCCAAAGTGCTTCAAAGAAAATGAAGTGTATTTGAAGTGTAGTCATTGTCGTAATGCACGATAACATGGCAGGCAAACTGAGCACAGCAAGGCCCCATAAACAGAGATAAATGACAATGAAACATAAATGAGATAAATATCAAGATAATCTATTTTTCATGGTGTTGGTTGAGGGACAAGTATTGGCCAGGATACCAGAAGGATTCCCATTCTCTTCGAGTAGAATCTTTTACATCCAGGAGAGGGCAGGCAGGGGCTTTGTTTAATGGTTCATCCAAAAGACAGTCCCTCCAACAGTGCAGCAACTCCTCAGTACTGCACTGAAGTGTCAGCCTAGATTATGTGTTCGTCTTTGAAATGGGGCTCATCACCATGACCTTCTGAATCAAAGCCACAAATGCTACCACTATATTAAAATGAGAAGTCGCACAACACCAGGTTATAGTCCAACAGATTTATTTAAAATTACAAGCTTTCAATTTTAAATAAATCTGTTGGACTATAACCTGGTGTTGTGCGACTTCTCATTTTTGTCCACCCCAGTCCAACGCCGGCATCTCCGCATCATGACCACTATATTAAGGCATCAACCTCGGCTCAAATAATCTACTCTACTTAATTGAAAGCAGTTTAAAGTCAGATTTCAAATACGTTTATGGTGTAGTATTAGGAACAGGAGTAGGCCATTAAGCCCCTCGAGCCTGTTCTGCCATTCAATGAGATTATGGCTGATCTGCGACCTAACTCCATTATCAGGGACGTTAACTTCTGCAGCCTACTGCTTTACTTAGCCTGACTTCGCCCCTGCCTCAGCTCATCTGCTGCTGAAACCTGAATCCTTGCCTTTGTTACCTCTAGACTTGACTATTCCAATGCTCTCCTAGCCAGCCTTGCATCTTCCACGCTCCACAGATTTAAGCTCATCCAAAATTCTGCTGCCCCTGTCCTAACTCACACCAAGTCCCGTTCACCCATCACCCCTGTGCTCGCAGACCTACATTGGCTCCCGGTCTGGCAAAGCCTCAATTTAAAAATTCTCATTCTTGTCTTCATATCCCTCCATGGCCTCGCCCCTCCGTATCTCTGTAACCCCCTCCAGCCCTACAACCATCCGAGATCTCTGCACTCCTCCAATTCTGTCCTCTTGCACATCCCGATTTTAATCGCTCCACCATTGACGGCCGTGATTTCAGCTGCTTAGGCACTAAGCTCCGGAATTCCCTCCTTAAACCTCTCCGCCTCTCTCTCTCTCCTCTTTTAAGATGCTTCTTAAAACCTACGTCTTTGACCAAGCTTTGGTCATTTGTACTAATATTTCCTTATGTGGCTCGGTGTCAAGTTTTGTTTGATAATGCTCCTGTGAAGGGCCTTGGGACGCTTTCATAATTTTCATATTCCAAACACCCACAAAAGTGAGACCCATGTTAGGAATTCAATTCATATCAATCACAAATGGTGAACCCACACAGTAGTGGTATTACAATGATCTAAAGAGATTACATTCTTCCAGTTCTCCACTCCCACTCTGACCTACACTGTTCTAATCAAGCTCAACGGAAGCCCGAGGAACAGCAATTCAAGAATTTCAGGTCATAACTACTGCTCTTATTTTTTCGGACAGCAGCTGTTGGTAATGATTCTGCTATTGTAATTTACACCTTCTCTAGACCCATCTTTTGTTTCTTTACTTGTCCCATTACCACCCCCTTTTGCCCTGCACCATCATCCCTTTTGTCATTTAATCTCTCCTGCCTTCCACCCTAGCAGAGAACTTCCCTTTTGTTCTTTCCTCCCCTGCTCCCTTTCCCTGCCTTTGTACTTGCTTAAAACATCTCTAACTTTTCCCAGTTTTGATGAAAGGTCATCGACCTGAATCGTTAACTCCACAGATGCTGCCTGACCTGCTGAGTATTTTCAGCATTTTCTCTTTATTTCAGATTTCCTGCATCTGCAGTATTTTGCTTCTATTAAGAGATTACTTGTTGGTTATATACATGATTTAACTAACAAGTTAATCATGTTACAGTGTCCAAGGATAATGACACAAATGGTCAGCTCACAGTACATTGGCAAAATGTTTCAAACAGGATGGGTAGTCCAATTAAATCCTATTGTACAGTTAATTTGATATATTTCGAAACTCATCACCACTGAAGTTCTTCATTTGCATAAGAGACAAATTCCAACGAGGTTGGTTAAAATTATGTGGTTGTGAAATACAGACAAAAGAATACCCGTTTCAATTTTTTCAAATGGTGTTTACAGTCTTTTGCTAGGAGTTGTGTTTAGGGCACTTTGGCACATACAGCAGTCTCTTATCTAGCATTATAGCAATATCAACAAAATGTTTCCATCAGGTCACTGCAGGAAAGGCCATAAGCTACTTCAAGGTTTACATACTGAACATTAACCTGAACATAAGCTTACTACGAATTTTTAAAATAATCCAGGATTTTTATTCTGTAAACCACAACATAATGGTGCACTTCAAATGCATGGGAGTTTGGAAACTACAGAAACAACTTTAATTTTTATGTAGCCAAGTAACCAACCTTGAAGACTGGTTGGTCCGTTCAGGAGCCTAAGTGGTTACATAAAGTTCATGATAGGGCGTATATATGCTCTGTGAAATGAATAACCTCAATGAGCCAAATGGCCTTTTCCAGTTCCATACGTCGAACCTTGTAAAATAATTCCCATTATGTGGTACCTGGTTTTTCCAAAATGTGGATCACATATCCTGCTAGGTCCACCTCTTTGCAGACAGTTCTAAAGAATGGATCAAGGAGCATACTATAGGTCACCGCCTGCCTAGGTTGGTACAGTTGTTCCAGCACTTTGGGAGATGGCTAAAAGGAGGAACAAAATACATAGTAAGTCACAAGATATTTACAGATAAGGAAGGCCCTTGCTGCATCTCAGTTCTGCCATCCAGAATGGCTATAACGTCCCCCATTGCAACATCCAATTGGCTCTTAAAATGAAGCGAGGATTTTAGCCTCCTCTGCTCTATTCAGTTCATTCCATGTATTGATCACTCTGTGTGAAGAAGAACTTCCTGATACGGTCCTAAATTTGTCTTTTACTAGTTTGAACCTGCGGTCCATTGTCATACTCTTGCAGCTTTATTTAAAAGTTTCTAAATTTACCACTTCCATGAAATTTATTATCTTCTATACGTCTAACAGTGTTGTCCCAGTATGTTAGCTACTAGTAACATGAGGCTAATTGGGAATCCAGGTGTGGGTAATTACATTTCTGATTAGTAAATACAAAATTGAGACATACAAGATTCTGAGGGGGATTGACAGGGTAGATGCTGAGAAGTTATTTCCCCTGGCTGGAGTGTCTAGAACTAGGGGGCATAGTCTCAGGATAAGGGGTAGGCCATTTAAGATTGAGATGAGGAGGAATTTCTTCACTCAGAGGGTTGTGAATCTTTGGAATTCTCTGCCCCAGAGGGCTGTGAATGCTGAGTCTTTGAGTATATTCAAGGCTGAGATAGATAGATTTTTGGACTCTAGGGGAATCAAGGGATATGGAGATCGGGCGGGAAAGTGGAGTTGAGGTCGATGATCAGCCATGATCTTATTGAATGGCGGAGCAGGCTCGAGGGGCCGTACGGCCTACTCCTGCTGCTATTTCTTATGTTCTTAAAATGAATAATCAGCACAGTTATTAGGCAGGTAATCTCAATACTCATATTCACACAGCGTACGCATGTGTACTAACTATTTTGTGCGTTTTTTGGTAAAATTGTAAGATGAAAAGGAGCAATACAAAAGCTAAATACTGTGGATGCTGGGAATCTGAAATAAAAAGAAAATGCTGGAAATAGTCAGCAGATCAGGCAGCATCTGTGGAGAGAGAAACAGAGTTAACGTTTCAGGTCGATGATCTTTCGTTAGAACTGGAAAAAGTTGGAAACGCAACAGTTTTTAAGCAAGTACAGAGGCAGGAAAGGAAAGAAGGGTGGAAGGCAGAAGTGATTAAATGACAAAAAGGATGATGGTGCAAGGCAAAATGGGGTGGACATGGGATAAGTAAAGAAACAAAAGATGGGTCTAAAGGAGCTGTAAATGGCAACAGCAGATCCATTACCAGCAACTGCTGTCTGAAAAAATAGCAGTGGTTATGATCGGAGTTTGTTGAACTTGATGTTGAGTCTGGAGGGGGACGATGTGTTTGGTTGTGGCATTGCGCTGGAGGTGGCAGAAATGACAGAGGATGAGCCATTGAATGTGGAGGCTGGTGGGGTGGAAGGTGAGGACAAGAGGGACCCGATCGTGGTCCTGGGAGGGAGGGGAAGGAGTGAAGGCCGAAGTGCGGGAAATGGGACAGACACAGTCGAGGGCCATGTCAACCACGGTGGAGGGGAATCCTCGGTTGAGGAAAAAGGAAGACGCAGCGGAAGCACTGGTGTGGAAGGTGGCATCGTCAGAACAGATGCAACGGAGACGGAGAAGCTGGGAGAGTGGAATAGGGTCCTTACAGGGAGCGGGGTGGGAAGAAGTGTAATCAAGGTAGCTGTGGGAGTCAGTGGGCTTATAGTAGATATTGGTCAACAGCCTAGCCCCAGAAATGGAGACAGAGAAGTCGAGGAAGGGAAAGGAAGAGTCAGAGATGGACCATGTGAAGCGAGGGAGGGGTGGAAACGGGAAGCAAAGTTGAAGACATTTTCCAGGAAGTCAATGTACTGGAAAAAGGAGGTGATGGAGGGGACCTGTGTAGGACTGGAGCAACAATAGTTCCATGTATCCCATGAAAAGGCAGGCATTACTAGGATCCATACGAGTTCCCAAAGCGACACCTTTTATTTGGAGTGAAAATGAAAAGCAACAAATATTTCAGGAGTCTTATCAGTTGTTAACGTAGTGTTTCTGTTGCCTGAAGAGCTCCTCCCAGAGTCGCAATGCGGATTCCACCCACTAAGGGCACAATGGACATGATCTTCACTGCGGGTTAATTACAAGAGAAATGCAGGGAACAGCACCAACCGCTGTACATGGCCTTCTTTGACCTCACAAAGGCCTTCGACACTGTCAACCATGAGTGATTATGGAGTGTCCTCCTCAAATTCGGCTGCCCTCAAAAGTTTGTCACCATCCTCCGCCTGCTTCACGACGACATGCAAGCCGTGATCCTGACCAACGGATCCACCACAGACCCAATTCACGTATGGACCGGGGTCAAGCAAGGCTGTGTCATCGCACCAACGCTTTTCTCAATCTTCCTGGCTGCAATGTTCCATCTCACCCTCAGTAAGCTCCCCGCTAGAGTGGAGCTAATCTACAGAACAAATGGGAAACTGTTCAACCTCCATCGCCTCCAGTCCAGATCCAAGGTTGTCCCATCCTCTGTCGTCGAATTACAGTATGCAGACGACGCTTGCGCACACTCGGAGGTCGAACTCCAAACCATCGTCAACACCTTCACTGAAGCGTACGAGAGCATGGGCCTTACACTAAACATCCGTAAGACAAAGGTCCTCTACCAACCTGCCCCCCGCCACACAGTACTGCCCCCAGATTATCAAAATGCACGACAAGGCCTTGGACAACGTGGACCACTTTCCATATCTCGGGAGCCTACTGTCAACATGGGCAGACATCGATGACGAAGTCCAACACCATCTTCAGTGTGCCAGTGCAGCCTTCGGTCGCCTGAGGGAGAGAGTGTTTGAAGACCAGGACCTCAAACCCGGCACCAAGCTCATGGTCTACAGAGCAGTAGTGATACCCACCCCCCTGTATGCTTCAGAGACATGGACCATGTACAGCAGGCACCTCAAAGCACTGGAGAGGTACTGCCAACGCTGCCTCCACAAGATCCTGCGAATCCATTGGCAGGATAGGCGCATCAGTGTCAGTGTTCTCGCTCAGACCAACATCCCAGCATCGAAGCTCTGACCATGCTCGATCAGCTCCGATGGACGGGCCACATTGTTCGCATGCCCGATACGAGACTCCCAAAACAAGCGCTCTACTCGGAGCTCCGACACGGCAAGAGATCCCCAGGTGGGCAGAGGAAACGCTTCAAGGACACCCTCAAAGCCTCCTTGAAAAAGTGCAACATCCCCACCGACTCCTGGGAATCCCTGGCCCAAGACCGCACAAAGTGGAGGAGAAGCATCCGGGAAGGCACCGAACACCTCGAGTCTCTTCGCCGGGAGCAAGTGGAAGCCAAGCGCAAACAGCGGAAGGAGCGCACGTCAACCCAAGCGCCCCACCCACCCACCCCTTCAACCACCGTCTGCCCACCTGTGACAGAGACTGTAGGTCCCGCATTGGACTCATCAGTCACCTGAGAACTCATTTTTAGTGTGGAAGCAAGTCATCCTCGGTTCCGAGTGACTGCCTAAGAAGAGAGAAGTTTCTGTTATTGTTCAATGTACATGAGAAGATCTTTATACAATATGTTCATTGCAAAATATTAAAATAAATTAAATTGAAAATTTATTTAAGTATTTGAATTACCTGCAGCTGCTGGTATCTAGTTTTCTTTGTAGCAGTCAACTGCAGATCAACACGACTTAGCCGACCCTTGCATGATGATGTAGTCAAATAATAGATCCAATATCTTCCACCCTCCTTTAGCAGGGAATGTAGTTCAGGATTTGGACGCCAGATGTTTAACATATAGACTATTTTGGAAGAAATATAAGCTTAAGAGAGAGCTTCTGTACAATGGCCCACAGAAATGAAAATATTATATAAGTTACATGAATCTGTAGCTTGCAAGAAAAGATCAACAGTATTATATTTCTATAGCATCAGGGATAGTAGCAAGTGACATCATAATGGAGTGTGCAGTAAAGTTAAAACACATTATCTTAGTTACCTATGGAATATTTCCGTGCATAGAGTGCTTAAACTGGAAACTGCCCAATAAAAAAGACACAATTTCAGAGACTTAATGGAGCCCCACATTTTCATAGGTCTCAACAACAGCTACTGGGTCTGTTCGAAGAAAAATGTGGAGCTGGATTCCTTCATTTTTGGCAATGGAAATCATGGATTTCTAGGTGGCCAAGACGAAAAGTGAAGTGGGAGGAGCAATATATGGAGGTAGTAGATCTCCACTTAAGTGCCATTTCCCCAGCACCACTTAATGTAACATATCACTGAAAACCTTATAATTCAAGTAATGAAGTTCTTCCTCACTGATGAATTATACCGTAAAGCAAGATCAACGGATTGTCATCATTTTCATCCTTTCACATACCAAGAATAAGCCTATATCACTAACTTGGGGGTGGGGTGAAGGAAGAGAGAGAAGGAAGGAGATTGCAGTGCAACATCCCTTTAGTGTTCAATCACCACCTCTGTGGCTGTCCACTCCCACACCATGTATTTTCCCCAACCTTAGAACCACCCCCTACTGAACCAGTGTAACATTCTTTTCATTTCCCACACCATCCATCTTTTGGCCTCTGAATGAGATTGCTAATTAGTGCAGAATGAGATTGCTAATTAGTTTTGTGCTGTAGGCTCATGCCTGCTAGGATTTGGATCGAGGTTGCCTAAACTCATTTCACAAAGGACTGTATAGTCAATAGACATGAAGATTTTCACCCCATCGGTCTGAGATGGATTGGAACACAGGTTTCAGAGGTGAAAGGCTAATGCCTAACCCACTGCACCACTCAGTTTCATAGAAACATAGAAACTAGGAGCAGGAGTAGGCCATTCGGCCCGTCGAGCCTGCTCCACCATTCAATACGATCATGGCTGATCATCCAAATCCAGTACCCTGTCCCTGCTTTCCCACACAGAATCCCCATCGAGCCTGCACCGACACATATCCCACCCTATCCCCGTAACCCCACGTATTTAATTCCCCCTAACATATCCCATCCTATCCCCGTAACCCCACATATTTAATCCCCCCCTAACACTAAGGGTCAATTTATCATAGCCAAATCAACCTAACCCGCACATTTCAAGACCATGGTTCTCGAAACATTAGTCTAGATTTCTGCTCAAGCAAAAAGCCAATCGGAAAAATGGTGGTGGAGTATTCTCACCCCCAAACAAGAACTGGCTGACCTGTTGGAGTTTCCAAGGTGAACTGAATTAGCAATGGAACTCACCATTGTGGAGTTGGAAACTTACCTGCTGCTGCAGAATTTAAATGTCTGCAGCAGTTTAAACTCAGAAATTTCTAGCAGTTCTGAAATCCAAGATATCTGATAGTTCAGGAAAAAGATTGTGACATCGCAGATTCACAGATAAGAGGAGCTTCTACGTGAAGTTAGACAAAGGAGTCCTTATTGGGAACCCCATGATGGTATCCAGAAAGAAAAGCAGTACAGAAACAATGACAGGCAGGGGACAGGACAGTCAGTTTCAACTTCATTACCCCACATGTTGCAATGCACTGCTGCAAAATGTTTAACAACCTTACATGGTCTCCCAAGGTAAGAAGAGCCAGCTACACCTTCTAAGAATGCACTGAACTAAGCATGTTTGCAAATTACAATCATCTCACCTTATTGAAATGCTTCAATAGAACATCAGCAATGCCTAAGATTTTCTCTGTATTCCTTCATTCACATTCTTACTTACCTGCTTTCACCTACTGAAAGCCTCACATGATGTAATTGCTTAGTTCATGCTCCTGTTATCACTCCCATTATGGTCTATTGGCTAATACTTGCAATTAAATGCATCTCACGCCAAGTGTAGGTCACTCTCAATTTTTGCAACCCTTGTAAAAGGAAAAGACAGCCCATAACACCAGAGATTGGGCACAAGTGGCAGACTCATGGATCTGCGCTCCCTCACCCCTTACAAGAGACAAGCATTGGAGCTTCTGGGAAGAGAGGCATTGGAGAAAGTTGGAGTTGGGAAGTTGGAGGTCAGGCTATCAACTGCAGGTTTATCCGAGCATTGCATGTTTCTCTTCTCGTGTGTAGTGTGGTACATGATCTATCAGAAAAATAGACCGTAAAACAATCAAATTATCCTTCTCCTGTTTGTCCTCTAAGTGACATGTGAATTCAGCCTCCCAGCAACCCATTCTTAAACTCGTCCTCTTCATCCTTAGATGTGCCTCATGAACTGTAAGAAATAGAAGGAACAAGAAGCAGCCCATCAACCTTCAAACGTGCCAGTACATAAGAACATAAGAAATAGGAGCAGGAGTAGGCCATTTGGCCCTTCGAGCCTGCTCCGCCATTCAACAAGATCATGGCTGATCTTCTACCTCAACTCCACCTTCCTACACTATCCCCATATCCCTTAATTCCCAAAAATTTATCGACCTCTGTCTTGAATATACTCAACGACTGAGCATCCACAGCTCTCTGGGGTAGAGAAGTCCAAAGATTCACAACCCTTTGAGTGAAGAAATTTCTCCTCATCTCAGTCCTAAGTGGCCTACCATAGAACATAGAAACTTACAGCACAGGAGGAGGCCATTTGGCCCATCATGCCTGTGCTGGCTCTTTGAAAGAGCAGTCATACTTAGCCCCACACCCCCGCTTTTTGTCCGTAACCCTTTAAGTTCCTCATCCTCAAGTACCTGTCCAACTCCCTTTTCAAACTATTGATGGAATTGGCTTCCACCATCTTTTCAGGTAGAGTGTTCCAGATCTGACAATTGTTCGAGTGAAAAAATTTCTTCTCATCTCTCCTCTAGATCTTTTGCCAATGATTTTAAATCTATGACCTCTGATTATCGCCTCACTCGCCAGAGGGAGTAGTTTTTCTCTATCTACTCTATTAAAACCTTTCATTATCTTGAAAAACTTTATTAGGTCACCTCTTAACCTTCTCTGTTCCAAGGAGAATAGTCCTACCTTTTCCAACCTCTCCTGATAACTGAATCCCCTCATCCCTGGTAAACCTCCTTTGTACCCTTTTTAAGGCTTTCCTAAAACATCTTTCCTGAAGTGTGGTGCCCAGAATTGTCCACAATACTCCATCTGAGGCCTAACCAGTGATTTATAAAGTTCTAGCATGATCTCTTTGCTTTTATATTCTATGCCTCTATTTATAAACCCAAGTAACACATATGCTTTTTTAATCACCTTACTTGACCTGTCACCTTTAAGGATTTGTGTATATGGAAACCAAGGCTCTCTGCTCATCTACACTTTTCAAAATTGTGCCGAAAAACATGTCATTAATCACTCTTTCCCAGAGGCATCCACTATGGGGACTTTAGCGAACAAAGCAGAGAGGAGTGCACAGGGCGATGTGTGTGTGCAGTAGGAGCTGAGATGGAATATGAGTGAAGAGGAAGCTATTGCTGACTAGAAGGTCATATGTTGTTGAAGAACCTCAGTACCAAGATCTCAGGAATCCTACTTTTAAAGAAGGATGCTTGTAGAGCGTAAACCGTATATGCAGCAGACCACAAGTTAATTGGAGAAGTCTACTACCTACAACCATGATATTTCACTTCACAGCACATGTACACTGTCTACCATGGAAAGTGTGGCAGCTCCAGGCCAATCTGTTGGAGAGGCCCACAACACGAGGCCCCAAGAACGGTATTAGCTTGGTTGCTCAGATTGATGCCAGAGGCCTTGGGTGCCAAAGAGGGCTGCCTCTCCCAGTTTTGACAGGATTGGCAAAAGGTTACACACAACCATCTCAAAGTTTCAGTAATCTCATTAGTCTACTTTACCAACAATCAGTGGCCATACAGAGCCAATGCCCAGTATTAGTGGCATGGTAGAAATGTGCTCACATAATGGTGCCGTCTCACAGGATAGTAACACATATGTTCCCTCCTGCCAGATCCTTCAGATGCCAGCACATAGAGCAGAAATGAGGCAGATCCATCTTGGGGCTTAGCTGGTATGAGACAAGGGCCAACTCAGTGCAGAGATGTTGAACTAGACCCACAGCAGCCAGCCACCTCATGTACTCCTGATAATCAGGTAGCAGCACCTAGGATGAACACTAGATTAGGATTAAAAACTTCATACGTCAGACACCAAGGAGAAGAATGGTGTTAAGAAACACTAGGTACACTCATACCCGGGGCTATAAATAAAATTGCAGTAGCACTGAAGTTGGTGTGCATACAGACATTATTCTTAGCATTGTTGGGAAATGACTTTGATGAGCTAGCTTGAATGGAAGCTTAGTGAGTTGAAAAGCCAGAGTAGGAAGTGTACATGTTGCATCTGTGTGATGGGAAAGGGGAAGATGTAGACAGGACTGCTGATATACTGGCTAGATGTGGACTGAATAAATCTTGCAGACAGCAATGGGTTGCCTCTGCATCCTCTATAGGCTGACTTCCTTACAGCCCTTGGGTGTTTCTTCCTCTTTGTAAGATAACATTATACAGCATTCAGCACACAACCATGTTCCTTGAGGTCCTAGCGGGACTCTTTGCAGAGCAATCTAAGCACAAGTGCAGCTTTGGAACCAGATCTCTCAGGTCCTGCTTTTGAACGAAGGATGCTTGCAGTAACCTTAGCCTTTAAAATTCCAATTCTGTGCTCTTTGATGAATCTGATGGCAGAATGGACTTCCAAAAAGTGATGCTTAGCTGGTGTCCTTGGAAAATGTACAGGTATCAACAGCCACAGCAGTAGAGGGTATATTTGATCTTCCAAGAGCCACCCAAACACTCATTTATCTGGGTGAAAGAGAGCTAGAACTGTGGACTGCCCTAATGTGAAGAATTTGTAACAGCTACCAGAAAATCAAGCATTCACTTGCATGATACTGTGCTGCTGGACACAAACAAGTTAGACACTGAGAGTGAAATCCTTTCCTGTTGATATAGATTATGGCATTGATGAAGGGAGCCCTATGGTTACATGGATGCAATCTATGACTCCTTGGTCCTTCAAGAATTCTGCCAGGCTGTGAAATTGCAGTGCCAATCATGCTGCCACCAGTTATCCATGAGGAAAGCAACAAATTGGTTTGCTCCAGCAAAGAATGCATTTGTGCGCAGCTGAAAGGCTAAGGTAACGAATGCGGCAGCCTGGAATGACCCCATAGCATAAAAAAGTTCAGTATGGTTGTGACTTTTACAGCCACTGGCAGTGCAGTACCTGTGGAGGAAGTGGGGTCTAGGTCATGTTAAAACATGACTTCCTTCGTGAAGTACAGCCTCTTGCAAGCACTGTTCCTATGTCAAGCAGAGGTAAGCGTGTCTCAGTCTGTATATTCTAGAGTATGGGTACTAGCGGGCGAGTACTTTGTGTCTCCTACGCTGTTAACCAGCCTGTCCTTTCACCATTGCTCCACCTTCTCTTCCTTCAGTAAAGCAAAATACAGAAGTCTTCTGAATGGGAAACCCATTCCATCCTTTAGAGTTCAGCTAAATTGTAAAACTGTGGGTGAGGAGTTGGGGTGGGGAAGAGAGAAAATGGGAACCCAACAACAAAAGGCATAAAGAAAGAGGGCAAAGTAACAGTCAGCTTCAGAAAAAAAACAAAATTATGAAAATGAGTTCTGAAATAAGGTTTTTCCAGTACTTTATTGACTTCCACTTTTTCTTTTACTACCTAGTAATGCTGAACACCCATTTTATATGGATGTGATTTATATTCGGCATTAATCTCGCTGGCAGGACAGAAAATGGGTCTTACAAGGTTGCCACATTAAATAGGACAATCCATTTTAAGACAGGTGCATCTTGCATTGCGCAGAAGTGATTTCAGAAAATTGTATGAAAGAAATGAGGCAAACATCCAGTGTCACAAATCCCCATGCCATTTCCTGTGTGCAATAAACAGAAGAAAATCCTGCCCATTAAGTTTTCCAATTTCAGCTGTTCTATTAGGGAGAAAAACTAAGTAGAGACCAGCGTTTGACCACAGAGGGGGAAAGAGTCATCCTGGGTAACTCATACACCTCTTACCAACTAGTCATCTAGGGTAGGGAGAGCCCTGGCCACCCTATTGAGGTGAGCGAGAGACCATTTATACTAGTGGACTTCACGTCTCATTGCTCATGGCAAATCAGAGGAGTTGATGTTTTATAAAGAGAACAGCATTATACATTTAACCTAAATGTCATTCTGGTATTTAGGTCCCTTTATGGCTACATAGTCTAACTGTTGTAAATGGGTAAATCTGGAGAGCAAATGCAGGGTAATTACGAATACCCAAAGTGGTACATCCAAAGGTCAAACAGAGGGCAACTGCTTCTCTGTATTTTGTCTGTAAATCTCTGGCTCCATCCCAAGGGT
The DNA here is from genome assembly GCA_030390025.1 of Squalus acanthias. NCBI lineage: Eukaryota > Metazoa > Chordata > Chondrichthyes > Squaliformes > Squalidae > Squalus > Squalus acanthias. The sequence continues at coordinate 30,507,197 of CM059431.1, forward strand.
AGAAAACCAAGCAGGAATTTCCTTCTCTTTTTTAAAAGAAATTATTTTGTATCTGTAACCATGTGCATGAAGTGTGATGGATTCAAAACATACATACATAAGTCCGTCTAGAATATAAATATGGTACATCTAGCACACAATGATAGTCTATAACACTTCTAAAAAACAGTATAGAAACAGTCATTTGACAGACGAGGCAGAATGTCTGTAGCACGAGTGGCCTTACAAAGTCATTTAAACTAAAAAGCCAGCATTGTGGCGTGAAGAGCATTTAAACTGTGACAACACTCAATATTTACTTAACAACAATGAGACTTTGTGGCCTTAAAACAGGCAGAGATTCACTTTAATAGCAGAATAATACATTATGCATTACATGGTGTAACACTCCTGTTTTTATAAAACACATCGTCTGATGTCCTGTGAGCAATACCACAGGAAATTTGCATTAATTATGTTATATATAATAGATTTCGACAAAGCAAAACCAACAATTGGGCAACCGTTATAAGTATTATTAAGCAACGGTCAACTTTTCCAAATATAGATTTTAAAAATATCTGCAAACAAACCATTAGCCAATGTTTTGAAACATACAACACACACTAAGTGCTGTTTTTCAAAGAAGGTATACATTTGAGCTTGAAGTAGTTAGATAGACTTGCATTGATGCTAGTGCAGGGGCTGTTGTAATGTAGGTTCTAATCACATTGAGTCAAGTGCTACAATATCAAATTTAATTTGAACAATCCAATAGTTGATTCAATAATATCCTTACTGTAAATTAATTAAGCATTGATTAATATTTGTATCTAATACTCACCTGCATCACTGTCCTGACCTTTGTAGTCCACAACACATAGTTTCCACACAGGTGTAACATCCCTTTTTGTGTAGCTATTTTCACTCGGAGCACCTTCTAATGCTTTTCTGAACTCAGCCTCGATCTGAATCTGTTTTTGTTCTTTCAACAACTGTCTGTAGTTATTAAGAGCTCTCAACTGTTGCTCATTCAAATAAGCCTGTAAGGTAACACAACATATGATACATATTCATTATTCTAAGGAATAACAATAAATGCCCAGCATGTGAACCTGTGTGCCAAGACAGAAAGCTAGACATGTTGACAAATGCCCTCAATACAATACACACAGAAGTCTGCGAGCTCTATGATGCAAACACCCAAGCAGAGCATTGCTTGGACATAATGGATGCCAGTCTAGGTGCAGGACATAGAAACCTCATTGAAGTCAGAACCCAAGACCTAATAATAGAACAAAGAGTTGGATACAAAATTAGATGACTTTGACAACAGGGGTCATCACAACAACATCCGCATCTTTGGCATTCCCATCCCCAGAGAAAACGGGGAAAAAAAACCAGGCTTATGCCTTTCATCTAGGACATCCTACAATCCATACTGGACCTCAACAACAGATTGGATCTAACCCTGGACAGCCCACAGAACACTCACCCCCACACCTTTACATTCAAAATGTTATAGGGGGTGTTGGTGGCAACACCCTCTAACAAATATGTAGTTTAAGCACATGCGGGACATCTGCCAGTCAGAACAAGTAATATATGGACTGTGCGTGAAGCTGGAGAAACATCAGGAGATACAGCACCTCTGGTTGTTTGTGCTTTAATTGTATTTGGTCTCTTTCTTTGCTTTGTGGCCTCTGGCCCTAGCCCATTCTTTTAGCCTGTTCTAAAACTTTATAAAATTTTGTTTGCCCCATGCTGCAGGTTTAATTTTCTTCATCCTGTGGTCTCCAGATCTAGCACTAGTACGCTTTCTTACAATAAGAAACATTTCCTAGAAATTAATAGTTAATCAGTTAAATATTTCCACACTGCTTCTCATTCTTAATGGAAACACAGCGAAAATATACAAAAATATCTACGTGTACCTAATGCTCAGTTAGAACACAAACTCTGCAACCCCATAACACCATCAAATTTCTCTGAAGTCAATAAAGCAGACATCACTTATTCTGTGAGCATCGCCATGGGCAATTTACTAGTTATAGAGTCATAATAGCACAGAAGGAGGCCATTCGGTCCATCGAGTCCGTATATTACATGTACAGATGACAATTACATTTCATATGCCACACTTTGTGTAAAACACCAACAAAACACATCTGTATGATCTTAAAAACAAGTACACAAAAGGAGAAGGAAAAACTGACCACTCATTTCCTCCTATTTTTTTCTGACTTTAACATAACCTGGCCTTTTCCCAAGGAGCTGAGTCTTGTAGCTGCCAATCTAGACAACTTCCAATAATAAACAGATTCTAATTGACCTAAGGTTGCAGCTATTTAGTCCATTTTCCCACAGCGAGTACCTGAGCAGTGGTCTAAAAGGAAAGACCAGATTAGATTATAAACATCAGAACAATGTTCCAGAACACCAATTATGGGAGAGCAGCTAGAATATATACACAAAAAAAAAATACACATTTAGGAATAGATAAAGTGCACATTTTGTTACCTCAACAGATAATGGATCTGAAGAATTCTGGATTGCTTCATACAACTCTACACCATCCTGAAGCTTCATGATCTGTTGCTCATTTAACTTCTGCATTTTGTGTTCTCTCTTTTTCTTTTTGTCAACTTCAAAACAAGACAACATTTAACTCATTTAATACAATGAACTTTAATGTGTTACTTGTTTTTATACTTTGAAATTATGGAAACCATCACATCTTAGATGCTACGCAGCAAGGGCATAAAATCATTGAACCTTGTTGCAAAAGTCAGATTAAAAAAAGAGAAAAAGAGACATTTGTATAGGTTTAGTATTCCTCTTTGCTTCTGTACTCAATACCCCTATTTGCAAAGCCTACTATCCCATATGATTGCTTGCTTACACTCAACATCTTTATTAATTTGTCATCCCACTTTTAAAAGATCTGCGTATTTGAACCTCTAAGTCTCTCTGCTCCTCTACTTTTTTTTAAAAAGTAGCAACAATTATCTAGATTTGCCTATTGAGAGTATTTTCCCACAGGGAGTACTTGAGCAATGGCCTTTAGAGGGACACAACTCCAACTAAACATCACAACAGTTTTCCAGACACCAGATTAATCATGAGTAATGCCATGCTAGAAGTCTAAAAATGGCAGCATGGGTTAGTGTAGAATGCTAATTGTCTACTATTTCAATAAATAACAGAGACTATAACTACAAAAATGTTATCATAATCCAGAAAATGTGTTATTTAAAAAAAATAAAAAATATGTTTCTGATCATTTCTTTGGCACTAATTACAATAATTTGAAAGATCAAAGCAAGTGTGGAACAAAACTCAGCAATCATAGCATTGCTTCATGTTACTTCCAAGGATATCCATTTAGAGGTGCAGTGTTGCAATTACCTCTATATTGTTCCTGCAGATCAACTTCAATTTTGGCATACAGCACTTCCAGCTTCCTCTGTTGATTTTCATAGTGTATCTGAGCTTCTCGCTCTTCTGCCCGTTCATTCCGGAATACATACATTCCATTGGATTTCTTTTCCATCCACTGAGGAAAAACAGCAACACTTAGCAGAAATACAAATTATACAATACAATGAATGTCTCATATGGAAATAAACGAATCATTTATTCAGTATACACTGAAGATGACACATAACTTTTGAATAAAGTTTGTAAATAAGTTGGATAAAAATGCAGAAATAAATTCAAGAGCATGCTTGCAAAAATATCTGAACACATCATTTAGATGAGAAGGAAAATCTACGTAGTGTGGTTTTGGTACAAAGTACGTTCCTACGTACATTTTTCAATACAAGAAGCAATGTATATTTCCTATCCCAAGGGGACCCTATCATTTTACATCTCCACGTACCCCAAACCAAGTCTGATGATACTATGGAGGCAACATACATAGAACTTACATCAGCAGCAGAATTGTATTCCACCACAATCTGTAACCTCATGGCCCGGTATATCCCTCACTCTACCATTACCATGAAGTCAGGCGACCAACCCTGGTTCAATGAGGAATGTAGATGAGCATGCCAGGAGCAGCACCAGGCGTACCTGAAAATGTGGTGCAAACCTGGTGACGATACAACACAGGACTACATGCATGCTATAGATAGATCCCACAGCCAACTGATCAGATCAAAGTACAGCAGTCCTGCCACATCGAGTCGTAAATGGTGGTCGACAATTAAACAACTAACGGGAGGAGGAGGCTCCATGAACATCCCCATCCTCAACAATGGCGGAGTATTTGAGTGCAAAATACAAGGCTTAAGTGTTTGCAACCATCTTCAGCCAAAGTGCCGAGCGGATGACCCATCTCAGCCTCCTCCTGAGGTCCCCACCATCACAGGAGCCAGTCGTCAGCCAATTCAATTCACTCCACGTGTTATCAAGAAACAGCTGAGTGTACTATATACAGCAAAGGCTACGGGCCCCGACAACATCCCGGCTGTCGTGCTGAAGACTTGTGTTCCAGAACTAGCTGCGCCTCTAGCCAAGCTGTTCAGAGGCTGGGTATTCTGCGGCGAGTGTCTCACCTCCTGACTTGTCAAAGTCTTTCCACCATCTACAAGGCACAAGTCAGGAGTGTGAAGGCATACTCTCCACTTGCCTGGATGAGTGCAGCTACAACACACTCAAGAAACTCGACATCATCCAGGACAAAGCAGCCCGCTTGATTGGCACCCCATCCACCACCTTAAACATTCACTCCTTCCACCACCGGCGCACCGCGGCTGCAGTGTGTACCATCTACAAGATGCACTGCAGCAACTCACCAAGGCTTCTTCGACAGCACTTCCCAAACCCACGACCTCTACCACCTAGAGGGACAAGGGCAGCAGGTGCGTGAGAACACCATCACCTGCAAGTTCCCCTCCAAGTTACAGACCATCCTGACTTGGAAGTATATCGCTGTTCCTTCAGCGTCGCTGGATCAAAATCCTGGATCTCCCTCCCCAACAGCACTGTGGGAGTACCTTCACCACATGGACTGCAGCGGTTCAAGAAGGCGGCTCACCACCACCTTCTCAAGGGCAATTAGGGATGGGCAATAAATGATGGCCTTGCCAGCGATACCCACATCCCAGGAACAAATAAATAAAAAAAGTACAACTACAACACTGGCATCTAACCGACAATGTGGAAAATTGCCTAGGTATGTCCTGTCCACTAAAAGCAGGACAAATTCAATCCGGCCAATTACCGTCCCATCAACCTACTCTAAATCCATCAGCAAAGTGATGGAAGGTGTCGTCGACAGTGCTATCAAGCGGCACTTGCCCACCAATAACCTGCTCACCGATGCTCAGTTTGGGTTCCGCCAGGACCACTCGGCTCCCGACCTCATTACAGCCTTGGTCCAAACATGGACAAAAGAGCTGAATTCCAGAGGTGAGGTGAGGTGAGAGTCACTGCCCTTGACATCAAGGAGCCCTAGTAAAATTGAAGTCAATGGGAATCAGGGGGAAAATTTGCCACTGGTTGGAGGCATACCTAGCACAAAGGAAGATGTTTATGGTTGTTGGCAGCCTATCATCTCAGTCCTATGACATCGCTGCAGGAGTTCCTCAGGGCAGTGTCCAAGGCCCAACCATCTTCAGCTGCTTCATCAATTACCTTCCCTCTATCATAAAGTCGGAAGTGGGGATGTTTTCTGATGATTGCACAGTATTCAGTTCCATTTGCATGCAGCAAGACCAAGGTAACACCCAGGCTTGAACTGATAGTGGAAAGTTACATTTGCGCCACACAAGTGCCAGGCAATGACCATTTCCAACAAGAGAGAGTTTAACCACCTTCCCATGACATTCAATGGCATTACCATCATCAAATCCCTGACCATCAACATCCTGGGGGTCACCATTGACCAGAAACTTAACTGAACCAGTCACATAAATACTGTGGCAACAAGAGCAGGTCAGAGGCTGGATATTCTGTGGCAAGTGACTCACCTCCTGACTCCCCAAAGCCTTTCCACCATCTACAAGGCACAAGGCAGGAGTGTGATGGAATACTCTCCACTTGCCTGGATGAGTGCAGCTCCAACAATACTCAAGAAGCTCGACACAATCCAGGACAAAGCAGCCCGCTTGATTTGCACCCCATCCACCACCTTAAACAATCACTCCCTCCACCACCAGCGCAATGTGGCTGAAGTGTGTACCATCTACAAGAGGCACTGCAGCAACTCGCCAAGGCTACTTTGACAGCACCTCCCAAACCCACAATCTCTACTACCTAGAAGGACAAGGGCAGAAGGCATATGTTAACACCACCACCTACAAGTTCCCCTCCAAGTCACACACCATCCTGACTTGGAAATATATTGACATTCCTTCATCGTCGCTGGGTCAAAATCCTGGAACTCCCTCCGTAACTGCACTGTGGGAGTACCTTCACCACGCGGACTGCAGCAGTTCACCACCTTCTCAAGGGCAATTAGGGATGGGCAATAAAGGCTGGCCTTGCCAGCGATGCCCATATCCGTGAATGAACAAAAAAGACCAAAGAACATAAGAATTAGGAACAGGATTAGGCCCTTCGAGCTTGCTCCGCCATTCAATGAGATCATGGCTGATCTTCGACCTCAACTCCACTTTCCCACCTGATCCCCATATCCCTTGATTCCCCTAGGGTCCAAAAATCTACCTATCTCAGCCTTGCATATACTCAACGACTCAGCATCCACAGCCCTTTGGGGTAGAGAATTCCAAAGATTCACAACCCTCTGAGTGAAGAAATTCCTCCTCATCTCAGTCTTAAATGGCCGATTCCTTATCCTGAGACTATGCCCCCTAGTTCTAGACTCTCCAGTCAGGGGAAACAACCTCTCAGCATCTACCCTGTTAATCCCCCTCAGAATCTTACATGTTTCAATGAGATCACCTCTCATTCTTCTAAACTCGAGAGACTATAGGCCTAGTCTACTCGATCTCTCCTCATAGGACAACCCTTCCATCCCAGGGATCAATCTAGTGAACCTTCATTGCACTACCTCCAAGGCATGTATGTCCTTTCTCAGATAAGGAGACCAAAAACTGTGCACAGTACTCCTGGTGTGTTCTCACCAAAGCCCTGTACAATTGTAGTAAGACTTCCTTACTCTTGTACTCCCACTCCCTTGCAATAAAGGCCAACATGCCATTTGGATTTCAAATACACATGATAATGGCTCACAAGAAAGTCCTTGCATTTTGCCATTTAACCATATATACTGTTATCTATACACAGATAAAAACTCACTTATTTAAGGGTATATATAACTCTCCTGTTCTATGATCTTAAATAAAATGTTCTAATAATTCCTCATTGAAAAACAAGATATCCCGTTTCAACAATTTTTACTGCATGATTTTCCATACCTGTATCGGGTAAATTCTTACAACGATTACATCAACACATCCAACCATTCCACCTTCACCAAACAGGGCAGATACTGGCAATGAGAAAGGTCGAGGGTCACAATGAAATCCTAGCTTAGCATACCATCGAGCAGGTCTGGTACTGTTGGCTGAAATCTAAATTGGAAAACATGGATTATTGTATAGATATTATTTCAATAATAGCAAGGGTACCAAGCAATATGGAGCAAAGGTGGGTAAATGAAGCTGAGGTATAGATCAGCCATGATCTAACTGAATGGTGGAACATACTCGAGGGGCTGAATGGACTACTCCTGTTCCTATGAATTACATAGAATGTACAGAACAGAAACAGGTCATTCGGCCCAACTGGTCTATGTCGGTGTTTATATTCCACACGAGCCTCTTCCCACCCTACTTCATTAACCCTATCTTCTTGCTATTTAGTATACTGTATTCGCTGCTCACGATGCGGTCTCCTCTACATTGGGGAGACCAAACGCAGATTGGGTGACCGCTTTGCGGAACACCTCCGTTCAGTCCGTAAGGGTGACCCTGAGCTTCCGGTGGCCTGTCACTTTAATTCTCCGCTCCACTCCCACTCTGACCTCTCGGTTCTCGGCCTCTTACACTGTTCCAATGAAGCTCAACGTAAGCTCGAGGAACCGCACCTTATCTTTCGATTAGGAACTTTACAGCCTTCTGGACTCAACATCGAGTTCAACAATTTCAGACTATAACCTCAGCCCCTATTTTTTTTTTCCACATGGCAGCTGATGATGATTCTGCCATTGCCATTTACACTTCATCTAGACTCATCTTTTGTTTCTTAACTTGTCCCATTACCATCTCCTTTTGCCTTGCACTATCATCCCTTTTATCTTTTAATCTCTCCTTCCTTCCATCCTATCACAGACCTTCCCTTTTGTTCTTTCCTCTCCTCCCCCCTCTCCCTGCCCCTACACTTGCTTAAAAACCTTTTACATCTCCAACTTTTTCCAGTTCTGACAAAGGGTCATCGACCTGAAACGTTAACTCTGTTTCTCTTTCTACAGATGCTGCCTGACCTGCTGAGTATTTCCAGCATTTTCTGTTTTTATAACCCTATCAACATATTGTTCTATTCCTTTCTCCCTCATGTGTTTATCTAGCTTCCCCTTAAATGCATCTATGCTATGTTCCTGAATGAAAACAACACATACTTCAGTGATCCAAAACATCTTATTCAGCTTGAAAGCGGCAATTCTATCATGCCATTTCAGTAAATATTGAAATTATACATTTATCATACAAAAAAATAATTCCAGCACATTTGGAACAAAAGATTGCAACAGGGTGAGATCCATAATTAATAGAGCTAAGATTGATAAACAAAACAGAATTAGCACAATGGAGAATGGGGACACGTAGAGCCAGGAGTCCTGCTCTTCTGTATTCCTGATGTGAGCTGAGTTGAACAGAGGCTGTAGTGCCCTGAAACAAGATGAGAGAGGAGACACATACCTAGGCAGTCCTTAGCACCCCCTAGTGGCTAGATGCCAGGGCCATATGACAGACATATCCCCTTGGTTACAGAGGTATCAGGCTAGCTGGATGAAGAATAGAATAAAATTGTAGAAAAAGAGCGATGCCTACCATCCTCCGACAAAAAGAAAAACCACTGAGAATTATGTCACATAAAACAAAAATATCAAGTAAATTAATTATTGTAACAATTTGTTCAGTCATCATTGCTTATTCATTCTTTTATCCTTACCTTTATCATAAGTGATTCCGGAGCTTCTAGAGGTGTACAAGCATCCTGTGACCCTATCAGTTCTGCCCCATGCACAATAATCTTTTGACCAACTACAAGTCTTCTTTTCTGTAACAGTGTTGTGAGTGGAAGATCCAGAAGAGCCTTAATGCCATACCATCCATCCGTGACTTCAATAACTCCTAAGGGCAAATCCTTCTTTGTTTCTATGACACTCTTTTCAGTTACAGTTTTGGATTGTTTAACTGCATCATCAGGATTATGGTTATTTTGGAATGATTTTGTACCCATTGATATTATTTTAGAAACACAAACCACAAGTGTTTTTGCTGCTACGTCATCCCGCTCCATAATTTTTTTGAAGGCAGATCGACGACACTGATCAATCTCCACATCATACCTATAATGCCAACATTTTAAGTTTTAATTAGAAAGTTATATTTTCACAATTTTAACATTTTCAACTTGCATTTACTCAGAAAATTCATCCTTCAAAACAAAAACACGTATTCAAAATGCATCCCATCAAATTAAAACTTTGAGGGCATCAACCTTCAAAGATATTTTATTCAAGAAGGGAATATAAATTTAGGAGTAAAGAAGAAGAGTCTAAAAGAACAAACTTGCATTTATATACTGCCTCTTCACATGCTGGAAGAACAAAGAGGGAGGTTAGAGGAAATGTTTTCAAGCAAAGGATTACTAGAAATATGGAATGCATGACCGCAAGTGGCTATTGAAGCCGAGTCAATCACATACTGAAGTGATGTACGGGTGGGGACACAAGCTGGAGATACTCTGGCTGCATTCGGGTAGGTAGGAGTGGAATCATGCAAGGGCAATCCCATGAAGCTGGATAATGGAGGAAAGGCAATGGAGGAGGGTGTTTTGGAGAGATTGAGAACGAGGAGGAGGGATAAAGCTTCATGGCCAGTGACAGGATGTTGTTTGTGACTTTAGTTAGGTTTGCGCTTCACTTGCGAAAACCTTACCCCGCCCATCCGATTCCTGCTCCGGTTAAAATTGGGGGTGAAGTGAAACTTGTATTCAGATTCATTTTTGATCATTACTTCTGGCCCTCTTAAGGTATCATGGGGTACAGACGCATACCAATTCTAAAGGACCATATAAATAGTAAAGTTTCCTAATGGAATGTAATTTATTAAACTAAATACCATCCATCTATCTATAGCTCTTTCAGTAGTAGATTAGGACCTGCTTTAGACCACTTAAACTTACTCTCAGGGATGGTTATTTATTTGTTTCACCATTTTTACACTTGTGTTACGTAAACAGTTCAAACTGCACACCTTTAAACTAGACATATAAATATGCTCAAAAGAGCGGCGCAGATGAATGGAGTCTCGTGTTTGGAAGCGCGACCCGTGAAACTTGAAAATTAAAAACCGCGTATACGCAAAATTCACAGCCGCGGTTGGCAAAATTTGTCGCAGAGAGGAAACCGTGTATACTTGAAATCCGCGTATGGCAAAACCGTGGTTGGGGCGGGATTCCTGTAGTGAATTTCTCTTGCGTCTACATATCAATGACTCCTCTTCAAAAGTAATTCATTGGATAGGAAGTGCTTTGGAACATCTTGAGGACACAATAAGGTGCTACATAAATGCAAGTTCTTTCTTCTAAGTCTATAACTGATTTTCCCCTTTTTAGACAGAGGTATACAGGAAAAATTACAAATGTTATCTGATAGAATATGGAATGGCATGACAAGATTCAGCTTACAACAACTTGCATTTATATAGTGCCTTTAACATAGTAAAACATCCCCAAGGTGCTTCACAGGAGCGTTATCAAACAAAATTTGACACTGAGCCACATAAGGAGATATTATGACAGATGACCAAAAGATTGATCAAAAAGGTAGATTTTAAGGAGCATCTTAATGGAGGAGAGGTAGAGAGGTTTAGGGAGGGAATTCCAGAGCTTTGGGCCTAGGCAGCTGAAGGCACGGCCACCACTGGTGGAGCGATTAAAATCATGGATGCTCAAGAGGCCAGAATTGGAGGAGCGCAGAGATCTTGAAGTGTTATAGGGCTGGAAGAGGTTACAGAGATAGGGAGGGGAGAGGCCATGGAGGGATTTGAAGGCAAGGATGAAAATTTTAAAATTGAGGCATTACGGACCAGGAGCCAAGGTAGGTGAATGGGACTTGGTGCGAGCTAGGATACGGGCAGCAGAATTTCAAAGATTCAGCTTAAGGAGAAAAAATTAAACCAATTATAAATAAAGAAAACTACATGCTTAGAAATAAGACAAACACTTAAGTGAAGTAGACTATACCTGTACTTAAGTTGCAGAAGTATTGTTTCTGATGTTAGGCATCTGCTGCCAAACTCTTTGGGGAAAGCTATCTCCATAGCTGCAAGTTTCCACACTAACCACCTGTAATGGTTGTAGGCCCAAGCTTCACTGATTAGCTTAGGATCTACACCAGGAGTATCTAAAAGAGCTCTTGGAGGGAAAAAATATTACTGATCAAATTACAGCACATCTAATGTGAGTTTTCTATACAAGAACACAAGAAAAGTGTACAGCAACAAAAGGCATTTTTATCCCTCTTGTGACTCTCCCATTATAGTACCCTGCTGCATTTTGAGCTTCCCTAATGTTTCTGCCTCTACTATCCTCCATGCATGATTATTCCTTGCATTTGCTCTTTGACTAAAGAAGTTTTCCTTAATATCAGTTGCAATTTTACTATTCAGCAATTTAAATAGTGACAACAAAGTTTGCAACAGAAAAGGGGAGAGAAAACAAGAGCACATGCTGGAGGCTAATGAATAAGCACAGCAGATTTTTATTGTAACCTGTACAAAAGTGCAAAAGATGTCTTAGAGGAGTTGCCCAAGAAATGGGAACACTCAGATTTTGGACAGACTTGGGCTTTGTAAAGAAAGTGAGCTGCTTAGAAACAGCTTTAGTAATGGAGGAAATATGCAAGTTCCATTTAAGATTACTGGAGACACAGAGTAGTGAGAATGCTCGTTGCCAATATGAGTGGTTGAAGCAGGTAACATTGATGCATTTAAAGGCTTAATGCATACATTAAGGAGGAGGGAATAGAGCGTTACAGGAACAGCTTTGAATGAAGTAATTAGAGAGTGGAAGGAGGCTCGTGTGGAGTATAAACACAACCATGGACCAGTTGGGCCGAATGTAATTTTATGTAAAACCAAGAATATCAATAGATGAAGGTGGATTAAGGGTGTAGCCAATGCTAAGTGGCAGCTGTTGAGAGACAATAAAAAACTGTATCTTTGAAGAACTGAAAGAAACATTTTTATTGTTGCATCGAAAAGCTGGACAAGATCATGATGTAGTGATTCAGCCTTTGCAGTATGGCAGGAATGGAGTTATGTGCATCAACGACATGCAATCTGAACGCGTGTGTGCATATGCATCTCAATTATAGACCAGAAATAACATAAGAACATAAGAAATAGGAGCAGGAGTAGGCCAATCGGCCCCTCGAGCCTGCTCCGCCATTCAATAAGATCATGGCTGATCTGATCCTAACCGCCAATCTACTATCTATCACAGAACCATCTCCTGCATCTAACAGAATTGCACACACGAAATAGGAGCAGAATCAGGCTACACAGTCCCTGGGCCCGCTCCACTACCCACAGGGCCATGACCGATCCGAACCTAGACTCATGTCCAAATTCCTGCCCGCTCCCCGTAACCCTTAATGCCCTTTACTTCTAGGAAACTGTCTATTTCTGTTTTAAATTTAATTAATGTTGTAGCTTCTACAGCTTTTTGTGGCAGCATATTCCATGGACCTACCACCCTCTGAGTGAAGTAGTTCCTCCTCATCTCAGTTTTGAAAGAGCAGCCCCTTATTCTAAGACTATGTCCCCTAGTTCTCGTCTCACCCGTCATCGGGAACATCCTCCCCGCATCCACCCGATCCAACCCCTTCACAATCTTATATGTTTCAATAAGATCGCCTCTCATTCTTCTGAACTCCAATGAGTAGAGTCCCAATCTACCCAACCTCTCCTCATATGACCACCCCCTCATCCCCGGGATTAACCGAGTGAACCTTTTTTGCACTGCCTCGAGAGCAAGGATGTCTTTCCTTAAGTAAGGACACCAAAACTGTATGCAGTATTCCAGGTGCGGTCTCACCAATACCTTGTACAACTGAAGCAATACCTCCCTATTTTTATATTCTATCCCCCTAGCAATGAAAGCCAACATTCCATTTGCCTTCTTAATCACTTGCTGCACCTGCATACTAACCTTTTGAGTTTCGTGCACCAGGACCCCCAGATCCCTTTGCACTTCAGTACTCTCCAGTTTCTTGCCATTAAGATAATAAATTGCTCTAGGATTTTTCCTGCCAAAGTGCATCACCTCACACAGCAAAAGGCTTATGCATGAGGGGAAAAGAATAGGAATCAGAATTTCAAATGAAATATTATAGGTGGAGAAAGATACATATCTGATACTATTCCAAAAGTACTGGTCTATACTTACTTCCAAAAAATACATTTGTACACTAAATTTTTAGAAGTATATTTTTGTCCCCTTTCAGTTTCTCTCACTATTCGCTGACCAACAGGGTGGACAAACAACTTACTTTCCTGCCTTTGCCAATACATTCTTGAGCTGTTGGGGCAGCACAAGTTGACTCACCATCAGATTTTCTCTCTTTTTAATTTTTTTCCCTCAATTTTGCTTTGAAAGTTCCCCACAGCACGTCGGATGGAGTGCAAACTTGCAGAGCAGATAACCACAGAGGTGGATTTGAATTCTATCAGACCATGTCACAGTGCATTTAAAATAAATTTTAATCTCTAGTATAGAAGCAAATGGATGAACAATATATATATTCTAACCTGTAGAATTCAGATTTTCCTGCCATCCCATTGTCATCAGGTATAAGCCAACCTCCATCTGCAAGCTGCATGCCATTGCCAGCTTTAAATAGTTCCTCACTGAAAATTTCTCGCGTGTTGATCTGGAATGATTCTGCATTTTCTGTTCGTATCCACAGAGTACTTCTGCTGACTCCGTAAATGTATAACTGGGGGAAATAAACAAACATTTTTAAACTATTGAACCATTTGATATTTTCTCATTTCTGAATTATTTCCAGCCAAAAAAAATGGGAACAAGTCAACTGGAAGAAAATGTCGGTTTAAGATTTGGACCAAGCGTTTCCCCTCACTTCGTAAACATTATCCATTGACTTAGGTCCCTCTGATCCAAGTATAACACTGGCCTTAATATAAATGATACAACTCTTCCCTACTATCCTATCGCTCTACTGTTCTCTTTGCAACCTCATATAGAATGTTTTTGACCAGGTGTGTCCAAAGTACAACCACGGGCCATGTGGCAATCTGGTCCATGAAGTACACGCAACTCAGTTCTTTTTCTACAGAGAACAGCACTGGACATATGTCATTTCTGAAGTCAAATGTGCAATGAAATAAATAATTAGAAAAAAAAATATGTTCACAACGTCCCTCCCCAAGTTTAATTTTAACTAGTTTTCCCCATTTCCTTTAAAGTCTCCTCAGACTAAGCACCACACATGAGGAGTCTATAAGGAGCTCTACAAAGTTGCTCGGCCATGACAATCACTAGATGGCCTGCAAGAGTGGCTTTGAGTGAGTCGTCCTCAGATTACCCCGCTCTATCTGAACGCACTGGACTGTGCCCTAGTAATGACTGAGATCAGCAACTCATGTATGAAATTGTGGGAGTGAACCCACATAATATCACAATGGAAAGGGGCCAAAACCCCAGCAGGCCAAGCCTATATGTTAAACATACAAATTAGGAGCAGCAGTAGGCCACTCGAGCCTGCTCCGCCATTCAATAAGATCATGGCTAATCTGATTACTCCACATTCCCGCCTACCCCCGATAACCTTTCACCCCTTTGCTTATCAGCAGTGTTAAATTGAGAAAATAAATTTAAAGGAATTACAAAATAAATGTAAAGAATTTAGAAATTCTAAACATATACTGTATATATTACATATACTGTTTTATACATATAACATAGCAAATGTAATATATTTTACTAAAATATAAAAAGTTTATAATTTCTTTATTTTGTAACTTCATTAAATTTGTTTTGTCAGTGTTGTAGGTGCTGTAATTTGGGAGTTATTTAAATTTTGCATGTTTAAAGTGTTGGATATATATTATAACAAGGATGCTTGCTATGAAAAAATGACTTCCTTGTACTATGCTAAAATTACTATACATAAGATGATGTGGACACATTTCCAAATACTGAATTTTCACTTATAAAGAGAGCCTAAAATTGACCACATATGCAGTAGGAACACTTTCTGGACATTGGTACAGTATCAACTGAAAAGGTACAATGATGCCTGGACATTCAATTTAATCAGAGCAGATCCTGAGAATGATTGGGTTTTTCCTCTATTCCTCTTCTTCTCCCTTATAGTTTTGGATTTTCATTTTCTTAATTTGTTTGTCATTTAAATCTCCTCTGCATATTTTGCAAGTTAGTTAGGTATAGCACTTATCCCCATCCCCCACCAACTCCGCTCAAGTTTCTGGTCATCCAGTTTTTCTTTCTCCCCCCCACCTTTTCTCCAATTCCTTATTCAAATTAATTGCATCACATCCACGCCACAGCTTCATTTTGGCCTGTTGTATTCATGACGAATAATGAAGTTTAGGTAGCTGTATGGGGTCAGGTAACAACAGAAGCCTGGGTATATGAGGATCCCAAAGGAGACTAGGGATTTAATTTGTGTGGCACTGTATATAGTCACATGCTTGATAAGGCTTTTCACCTCCTCCTCCAGTCCCCCACGGTTTTTGCGCCCATTTACTTTTTTTTGTCAGTTCGGAGAGGTGTAGCACCAGACTGGAGGAAGTTGCCAAATGGATTATTTTGAAAGGATCAGTGATCAGATACCCTTTTCTTATTTATATTAATGACTTGGATACAGAAACCAATTGTAATAATCCTGTTATATTTGCAGAAAACACTAAAATAGGGAGCACAGTAGGTATGGAGGATGCAGTTAATGTTCTACAGAAATATTTAGTTGACACAGTCAAATGGAAAATTAAACTGAAGGGTAAATTCACCAACCCTACACTCCCAATGGGGAGCCATGTTCGAAGGAAGTGTAGTT
Source organism: Squalus acanthias (assembly GCA_030390025.1). NCBI lineage: Eukaryota > Metazoa > Chordata > Chondrichthyes > Squaliformes > Squalidae > Squalus > Squalus acanthias. The sequence continues at coordinate 30,523,479 of CM059431.1, forward strand.
TGGAGAATCGGAACTATGGTATTATAGCCCCATCTCCAAGCCACACTCCCTTTGAGCACAGTTCCCCACTGCGAACATGGGGCCTGTGAATTTATCCTTTAATAATACAAAGTATTGCATAATGGGATATAGAATAAGCAGCAAAGGAATACATTGAAGGGAAAAGAAATAAGAGAGAGTCATAGAAAAGCACCTGGGCAAAATCTGGTCACTTTCAATGTCAAGACAATGGAAAAGGTGGAATGTTGGGATGCATGTTCAGTACAGTGGAGCACAAGTCTGCATATATTATGCTTGGGCTTCATAATACTCTAGTCAGAGTACAGTTCAATTACTGTGTACAGTTTTGGTTACCACACTTCAAAAAAATATATATGCACTAGATCCAGATGCAAAGAATTGCAAAAAAGAATAATCCCTAGTGTAAAGGGGATAGTTAAGGACGAAAGATTAGAGAACCATAAGATCTATAGTCTAGTCAGAGGCGGAGAGGATCACAGTGAGGTAATTTACTATATTGTATAGTACAGATAATGTGAATCCAGAATATTACTTCAAGTTAAGTCAGGCCAATAGCACCAGAGGATTATAGATACAGGAAAACAAATCTTTATCCAAAGGGTGATGATCATTTGAAATAATATGACAAACAAGGTACTGTAGTAGAGTCAAATATTTCAAATTCAATTGAGTATTACTTGGCTGGGTGAGTTACAATACCAGAAGGACAAGCTTCAATTAAATAGGTGCTCCGTGACCCAGCGCTAACATTCCTTAGTGTGGTGAGCACAAAAACTGAATTTTGTTCAGGAGTATTCTGTGAATTGTTGCCTATAATACATGAATTTATATTTGAATTAAAAAAAAATCAAATAACTGTAATGCAGTTCGTACCTGTTCTTCTGTAAAAGAAGTTGGAACATTCCCTTCAACTGCTGCTTGCAGAGACAGTCTTGATGCACCAGAAGTTTTAGTCCTGTACAAGCTCCCTGGCTGTGGACGAATAGTTTGCCTTCGCTTCTTTATTAATCTCATTTCCTGTAGATCCCTTGCACAACACCAATTCTGAACTATCCTTGAGAAACCTGTAAAAACATCAAAATGAAGTACTACAGTAAACTCTTTCGTATCCGGCACCTACGGGACCAGGATGGTGCCGGTTGATGAAAAATTCTGGATAACAGAGAGGTAGGCAATTTGTAATACAAAAAAAATAAAAACCATTGACTAACTCGGCCACCGCGGGAAACTCGGACTCGGAAAAATGAAAAATGGATGGATTCGGCAAGAGTACCGGTTATCTATTTTGCTGGTTATTAAAGAATTCTGGATGATTAAGTGCCGTTTAAACAAGAGTTTACTGTATTGTCCTTTTAGGGAGACCAGAGTGATCTTGTCTATGTAGCACTAATAATCTTACCCCAAGACTGCTGACAGGTCCAGGAACATTCCCATCTCTCAAGGCCAACAGGTTTTGTTCATTCTAAGCTCATTGTGACACTGAAATAAGCTATTTTTATAATCATTTTAAACACTTCACACATTTTAATTTAATGTAAAAAAAATTAACACACTTGAAATTCTGTATGGCTCATCATCTTTACTTTCTTCCTTTCCCATTCTCGATCCTATTTTTAAACTTCTTTAATTTTATTATTTATACTCAAGTTCAAACACTATTTTGTTTCTTCTTTCTCCTGACTCCCATAGAGATGGGGCAAGTTTAGAAAGTCTGGGTTTTCACTGAGCAAAATCCAGCTTTAAGGGCTACTTATTGAATTGAGATCAAATCCCAACACGGTTACATCAAGTTTTGATTTGATTACACAAAAAGACCCAGGAGGGCTTGCTGGTCTCGATACACAGTTAAAACCAAGGTTCACTAGAGAAAACATAGCATAGGTGGTTTGACAGAAGGAGATGGTTGTGTCTGACATTTGCATCAGACATATATTTGTAAATTGTACTTCTATACCAACTTGGTCCATTCTGCGCCATAAAACTACTGTTAATTGGATTCTTCCTGCAGTATTCGGGTAGGACAGGATGCTTTGATCACAGTTCAATTCAAAGACCGATATTCCAGGGATCTTTTAAAGTTATGTTTATTTTTGACAGCAGTATTAAGGTGGGAAAATATAGTTTTGAATCCTGTTAATGTTTGATTATCTAAATGTATTTATCAGAAATAGTTCAAAGGAACTTGAGGACTATATTTTGACTGAATTGCAGCCAGATAAGTCAGTCAGTCTGAAGCCAAACTCAGGGCTAGTCAGTGGACTATATGAATACAGATAGTCAAGTAAAGGAACAGGACTTGAAGGGTCAGTGTCATAGAAACATAGAATCTAGGAGCAGGAATAGGCCATTCGGCCCGTCGAGCCTGCTCCGCCATTCAATACGATCATGGCTGATCATCCAAATCCAGTACCCTGTCCCTGCTTTAATCCCCACAGTACACATATCCCACCCTACCCCCGTAACCCCACGTATTTAATTCCCCCTAACATATCCCATCCTATCCCCATAACCCCACATATTTAATCCCCCCTAACACTAAGGGTCAATTTATCATAGCCAAATCAACCTAACCCACACATTTTTGGACTGTGGGAGGAAACCGGAGCACCCGGAGGAAACCCACGCAGACACGGGGAGAATGTGCAAACTCCACACAGACAGTCACCCGAGGTCAGATTCGAACCCGGGTCTCTGGCGCTGTGAGGCACCAGTGCTAACCACTATGCCACCATGTTTTGGGGTTTTTAAAATGGTAAATATTTTCTTGGGTTCAGTGTCATAGTCCACTTCTGCAAGACCTCGCATCCCCTACATTTCTGCATGCACCTTTTTCTGCCCGATATCTAGGTAAACAATAGCGAGTCCTAGGCATTGCAATGGAGAACACTTTCTCTTATCACTTATCACGTGATTCTCCTCACTTTGATGAAATATATTCTTGCCAGACCAAAGACTCAGGCTCTGATCCAACAAGTGGTTTTATATACTTAAAAAAAGTGTGAATAAACAGTAGTAATACTTTTCTCTACTATCCTTGTTACATAAAATAATAAAGACACCACTCACTTTCTCTCTAAACATCAACTTCAAAACAATGTGCCATAGAACATATCCCAGTTAGTTTAAAAAATTGGTGTAAGAGTTTCCGCTTTGAGCGCAATTGGGAAATTGCACCCAAAATGCACTTGAAATTGCATTGGTTAGGTTACGCTTCAAGTTTCCGGTAAAATTCACTTGCATAATCACAAACGTAAAATATTCCATGAACCAGTGCAATCGAGCAACATAATAGAACGTAATTGTTTCTTCTTTCCGTTAAAATGTATTCCTTGATGTATTTAAGAGTGGTGACTTGGTACAGTTTTATTAATACAGCTGAAAATGGATTTATCACCAAAAATAAGCATTTTTACTAAGGGTTTCCAGTCCTCCGCCTGTAAGTAACCTGATTTAAAATAACTGAAAATGACGTCCATCCAAAATATTAAGACCAATATAATCCCGAATTGGAGACACTTAGCCACCGATGTCCTAGGGGGAGTGTTTGCTAGTGCTGTTGGGGAGGGTTTAAACTAAAGTGGCAGGGGGTTGGGAACCTGAGCAGGGAGACAGAGGAAAGGGAAACAAGGATAAAAGCAAAAGACAGGAAGGAGAAAAACAAAAGTAGAAGGCAAAGAACTCAACGGTTTAAATCAAACATGGTCACAGTAAATAATAATTCATATAGGTCTGAGAGAGTTAAAAAAACCAAGCCTGAAGGCTTTGTGTCTTAATGCAAGGAGCATTCGGAACAAGGTGGATGAATTAGCTGCGCAAATAGAGGTAAATGAATACGATTTGATTGGGATTACAGAAACATGGCTCCAGGGTGGCCAAGGCTGGGAACTCAACATCCAGGGTTATTCAATATTTAGGAAAGATAGGCAAAAAAGAAAGGGAGGTGGGGTAGCATTGCTGGTTAAAGAGGGGATTAACACAATTGAAAGGAAGGATAGTAACTCTGATGATGCGGAATCTGTATGGGTAGAACTGAGAAATAACAAGGGGCAGAAAACATTAGTGGGAGTGGTATATAGACCTCCAAACAGTAATACGGAGGTTGGGGACGGCATTAAAAGGGAAATTAGAGAAGCATGCAGTAAGGGCACAGCAGTCTTCATGGGTGACTTTAATTTACATATAGATTGGGCTAACCAAATTAGTAAAAATACTGTGAAGGAGGAATTCCTAGAATATTTACAGGATGGTTTTCTGGAACAATATGTCGAGGAACTAACCAGAGATCAGGCCATCTTAAACTGGGTATTATGTAACGAGAAAGGATTAATTAGCAATCTTGTTGTACGAGGCCCCTTGGGTCAGCGTGATCATAATATGATAGAATTCTTCATTAGGATGGAGAGTGAAGTAGTTGAATCAGAAACTAGGGTCCTGAATTTAAATAAAGGAAACTACGATGGTATGAGGCGCGAATTGGGTAGGATTGATTGGGGAATGTCACTCAAAGGGTTGACGGTGGATAGGCAATGGCAAACATTCAAAGACTGCATGGATGAACTACAGAATTTGTTCATCCCAGTGTGGCATAATAAAACAAAAAGGGTGACTCAACCGTGGCTAACAAGGGAAATTAGGGATAGCATAAGATCCAAGGAGAGGGCATATAAATTGGCCAGAAAAAGTGGTAACCCTGAGGATTGGGAGCAGTTTAGGATTCAACAAAGGAGGACAAAGGGATTAATTAAGAAGGGGAAAATAGAATATGAAAGTAAGCTTGCAGGGAACATAAAAACTGACTGTAAGAGCTTTTATAGATATGTGAAAAGAAAAAGATTAGTGAAATTAAGTGTAGGTCCCTTGCAGTCAGAAGCGGGGGAAGTTATAATGGGGAACAAAGAAATGGCAGACCAATTAAATGCATATTTTGGTTCTGTCTTCACAAAGGAGGACACAAATAACCTCCCAGAGATGTTGGAGAACATAGGGTCTGATGAAAGGGAGGAACTGAAAGAAATCAGTATTTGCAGGAAAATGGTGTTAGGGAAATTGACGGGATTGAAGGCCGATAAATCCCCAGGGCCTGATAATCTACATCCTAGGGTACTTAAGGAAGTGGCCCTAGAAATAGTAGATGCATTGCTGATCATCTTCCAACATTCGATGGAATCTGGAACTGTACCCATGGATTGGAGGGTAGCTAATGTTACCCCACTATTCAAAAAGGGTGGGAGAGAGAAAGCGGGGAATTACAGACCGGTAAGCCTGACATCGGTAGTGGGGAAAATGCTAGAGTCCATTATAAAGGATGTAATAGCTGAGCACTTGAAAAACAGTGACAGGATCGGACAAAGTCAACATGGATTTACAAAAGGTAAATCGTGCTTGACTAATCTACTGGAATTTTTTGAGGATGTAACTGGGAAAATAGATAAGGGAGAACCAGTAGATGTGGTGTATTTGGACTTTCAAAAGGCTTTTGATAAGGTCCCGCATAAGAGATTAGCGTGTAAAGTTAAGGCACATGGGATTGGGGGCAAGGTATTGACTTGGATAGAGAACTGGTTGGCGGACAGAAAGCAGAGAGTAGGAATTAATGGGTCTTTTTCCAAGTGGCAGGCAGTGACTAGTGGGGTACCGCAGGGTTCGGTCCTTGGACCCCAGCTATTCACAATATACATTAATGATCTGGATAAGGGAACTAAATGTAATATCTCCAAGTTTGCAGATGACACAAAGCTGGGTGGGCGTGTGTGCTCTGAGGAGGATACTGAGAAACTCCAGGATGATTTGGACAGGTTGGGTGAGTGGGCAGAAGCGTGGCAGATGCAATATAACGTGGATAAATGCAAGGTTATCCACTTTGGTGTCAAAAACAGAAAGGCAGACTATTATCTGAATGGCAATAGATTGGGAGAAGGGGAAGTGCAACGAGACCTGGGTGTCCTTGTGCACCAGTCGCTGAAGATAAGCATGCAGGTGCAGCAGGCGGTGAAGAAGGCAAATGGTATGTTGGCCTTCATAGCGAAAGGGTTCGAGTACAGGAACAGGGATGTCCTGCTGCAGTTGTACAGGGCCTTGGTGAGACCACACCTTGAGTACTATGTGCAGTTTTGGTCGCCTTATCAGAGGAAGGATGTTATTGCCATGGAAGGAGTTCAGCGAAGATTCACAAGGCTGATACCTGGGATGGCAGGAATGACATATGAGGAGAGATTGGGTCGCTTGCGCTTATACTCGCTGGCGTATAGAAGAATGAGAGGGGATCTCATCGAAACATATAAAATTCTGACAGGTCTGGACAAACTAGATGCAGGAAGAATGTTCCCGATGGTCAGAGAGTCCAGAACCAGGGGTCACAGTCTAAGGATAAGGGGTAAGCCATTTAGGACAGAAATGAGGAAGAATTTTTCACCCATAGAGTGGTGAACCTGTGGAATTCTCTACCACAGAAGGTAGTTGAGGCCAAGTCATTAAATATATTCAAGAATGAGCTAGATATATTTCTTAAAGCTAAAGGTATCAAGGGATATGGGGAGAAGGCAGGTACAGGGTACTGAGTTTGGATGATCAGCCATGATCTCATCGAATGGCGGAGCAGGCTCGAGGGGCCGAATGGCCTACTCCTGCTCCTATCTTCTGTGTTTCTATGAGCCATCTGTCAAAGAAGACTACAACCAATTATTGACCCTGTCCCATTCTCAAAGGTCTCATTTACAAATTTCAATCAAACGCACTACCTCAGGATGGGCCTATCTCTTTGATCTGTGCCAAGATGGCTTAGGACCATCTCTGCAGACATGCTTACCCACAGAAACATAGAACTTTAGGACAGAAGGTGACCATTTGGGCCATTTTGTATGTGCCGGCTCCTTTCTGGAGCAATTTTGAGAGAACATAGTCTTTTGCTATTCACTTTATCAAAATCATTCATAATTTTAAAAACCTCGATTAAATTTCCTCTTAGCCGTCTCTGTTCCAGTGGAAATAATCGCAGTATTGTGTTTCACCTCCTAACTATATTTTCCATCCCTGGTATCATACGGGTGAATCTATGCTGTACGCTCTCTATGGCTTTAATGTACTTTTTATAATACAGCAACTAAAACCATACACAGTAATCTAACTGGCGTGGCCAATGTTTCATACACATTTATCACTACTTCTCTGCTCCTGTACTCTATATTAAAAAATATACTGTTTTTTTTTTTATAGCTTTACTTTTTTATAGCTTTATACTTGTACTTTTATTTGAACCCTATTCTTTCTGTTCATCCACACCTTTCAACATTTTTCTATATTGAGTGTACACTTCCATTCCTTGTTTTTCTCCTAAAATGTACTACCTCACACTTATCCACATTAAATTGCATCTGCAACTTTTATGCCCATTTCACCAACCTATGCATTCATGAAATGTTTTACAATTCTCCTTACTGTTTGTCAACCCCCGCCACCGCCCCCCACCTTTGTGTCATCATCAAATTTCAAGATCATGCTCTCTATGCCAAGTCCAAATAATCTATATGCTCAACTAAAACAAAATAGGACGTAGCACTGACCCCTGGGGTATACCAAGGTCATGCTCATTATGCCAAAACCACATTATCTCTGTACACACACCTAGAAAAAAAGTGGACCTAGCAGTGAACATCAAAATTTTAGATAGAGTGTCCTGGCATTAGAGTAGTACCTTGTAATTACTCCCAGGTATATTCTACAAAAGATATTGTAATTTTAGGAAAGGGATTTATTCTGTCTTGGTTCAATCTTTATGCCCGCGATAGCCGCCAGTGTGCTTCACCTTGATGCAAGAATTGATCAAAACTCTGCAACATTAATTCTCTCTGTTTATGATTCTTCATGTTTATTGGCCAATAACTGCACCAACAATAGATGGTGGACTCCCAACTTAAATCATGAGACATTCAAAATTCAAAACATGGCTATCCTACACACACTTCCTCTTGCTTACATTCCAACTGGTGAAATCAAGACTTACTCCACATGGTCTTTACTTGGATTCATTTTTTCCCAGGACTCCAAAACTGGGAAACTTCATGCTTCCCTCCTCCTACAATCTTCAGGTTTTTAAAATCCAAGCTTGGTATTACCTAATCATTACTTCCTATTTACCTTGTCCCTTTCTCATGAGGCCTGTGCTGTAGATCGTGACCATTCACCTTGGTTTCTCAATTTTAATGAAAAGCAGGTAACAGAAAAATATTATCCTAGTTTAAATAATTAAAACAAAAAGCAGGACAAATACTATATCTATAGGTACAATAGGAATACCTTCAGCATCGGCTTCAAGTTCTTCTGAAGTATCAGATATTGATTGGGGTTTGTCTTCAAGACATCTGACTCTCACTGGATCATCTTTTAATGTGTCATCATTTTGCGAATGCCTATTACAGTTACTGGCCTTCGCAGAAATCCCAATTTCACTTTGCATCGGAGCATTAACAATCTTCATATTCTCTTGCTTTTCCATTTGAGTAGAATTTGGAACAGTTTTGAATGGTGGGACAAAAGTTTTTGTTGGCTTTGATGTACTCTGTCTGCTGCTGTTCTGCTGTATGTAACCACCTGAGTGCCTTTGGAATGGAGGTATGAATACTGCAGCTTGTCCTTTTAGCAGCTTGACTTCATGATGAAGGCGGAAATTATGCTGAATTGAGTTTTCTTGGACAGGGAATGTGACATTAGGAGAAATCAATTGCTGCTGAATGCAGTTTGAAATGCTGTCAAAATATATATATTTAAAAAAAAGTTAGAAATAGAACGATTATAATACAAGGTTTATTTTGGAACAGAACATTGTTCCTGCTACGATGACTACCTCTTTCACATATTTAAAAAAAATCTAGTTTGCCAGGAAAGGTGCATTGATATTGTACCTATGAACACCCAAATTGGATCCCAAGTTTAAATTTCAGCCTCAACCAGGATTTTCACTGATGAATGCCAAAGGAAGTAATTTTTGCTTCTGTTGGTTAGAGATGTTGCATGATGTACTAGAGATTACTTTCTACACCCCTTGTTCAAATCTGCCTACTAGAGGATCAACTAAGGAATAGTAACAAGGAGCTCTGCGGAAAAAGTCTGCAGGCTGAACCATCCAAAGTTCCCCAAAAGAGTAAAGCACAAATTCTGAAGAAAAGGGGAAAGTTAATGTGAAAATATAACTGCTGACACAGAAGGCTCTGTAGTGAATCTGACTACACATATTAATCAAATTAGTAAATTTCATGACTAGGTACCACCAACAAAACTGCACAGTACTGTCCACTGCAGGTACTGCTTTGAGGACTGGAAGTAACTGGTGACAAATTCTCAAAAAGTACATTCATACTAAATATGATATATTCAGAATCATCTTGCGCATTCAGAAAAGTTCTATACATGCATAATGAATTCTAAATTCAGCAGATTTTAACATGCAGTTTAAAGATTCCAGTTTCATCACTAGGAAGTTATTTTGCCTTTTATGGTGCTACTGCTGCCATTAACAAATAAGAGCCAAAATTGAAAACTGGAGACAAAAGAGCCCCAAAATAATAGAACAACAGTGAATTCTTGACCTCAATCATGCTGTTCTTTGGAAGTGCTAAGAGGAGACTAAGGTACATTTCCACTGGAGAGAAAAGAAAAATCTAAGGGTCGATCATCTACCAACACTCCTGCACACTTCTCCATTGGATGCATAGAGATTAGGAATGGCAAATGCCTGGCAGGAGGTCTTCAGCCACTCTCTTAACTGGAGATGGTAAAAGGAGGGGGAGGGGGGGTGGGGGGAGGGGGAAGATGAAAGTTGGATGAAAAAGGAAGCTAGACAAAGAGTGAGAACACAGATACAAAATAAATAAAGAATTCAAACAACAAAATACACACATTTGGTTATTTTTACAGAAGAGCAAAGAAGGTTCAGTGATGGTTACAACAGAGTAGTGGCTATGTTACTAGACTTGTAACCCAGAGGCCTGGACTAATAATCCAGAGAATCCAAGTTCAAATCCCACCATGGCAGTTTGAGAATTCAAATTCAGTTTAAAAAAAAAAAATCCGGAAATAAAAAGCTGGCATCAGTAAAAGTGACCGTGAAGGTATTGGATTGACGTAAACACCCATATGGTTCATTAATGTCCTTTAGGGAAGGAAACCTGCCTTTCTCATCTGGTCTGGCCTGTGTCTCCAGTCCCACACCAACGTGGTTGACTCTTAACTGCCCTCTAAAGTTCAAGAAGGCCCACCACTACTTTCTCAGGGCAACAGGGGATGGGCAATAAACGTCGGCTTTGCCAGCAATGCACACATCCCGAGAATAATTAAAAAGGTAATGCTAAACCTGTACAAATCTTTGGTTAAGCCACAGTTACAATACTCTTTTTTTGGCACCTTACTTTAGAAAAGCCTTAGATAATGTACAGAAGAAATTTTATAAGACAATACCACAGCTGACAAGTTATGAGAAAAGACTAGAGAAACTGAAGCTCTTTTCATTAGAGAAAGAAGGGTGTGAGAAATTTGATAGAGGTGCTGAAAATTATGAGGGATTTTGATCCGGTAAACTGGGATATATTATTTCTACTGGTCGGTAAGTTGGCAACTAGAGGGAATAAATTTAGGATCATCACCAAAAAAAACCCACAAAGGAAGATGTTAAGTGAATTATTTTTAAATGCAGAGTGTTACTGGGACACAGAATGCCTTACCATAAGCAGTGGATGAAGCAGAATCTATTAACAGCTTTTAAACGGGAAGTGGATAAATATTGAGAAAACAAAAGTCAAGAGTCGGAGGAAAAAGCAAAGCAAACCTCTTTGGAAAAAAATAAGAGGGGGGGTCTTGCAAAGTACATTTTGGGCACTAATACAAAAATCAGTATGGGGTGTAGAAATGAATTTAATACACAAATGTTTTTGTGCATCACTTATTAAAATCATAATTTATAAGTTTTGCTTTTGCAATAAGTAACAAAAATATTCAAATCAAAATTCTATTTTCTACTATTTCCGTGTATTTTAAAATCAGAGGTTAAACTTAATTTCTGAAACATACTACTGAAATTACCTTTTGTCTTTAGATGGACCACAGACGACAGGCTTAAGTGGGATACTGTACATGAACTTCCTTCGGTCACAAAGTGCTCCTGAAAAAAACACACAACACTTTCATTTTTCGTCCCCAAATGGTTAAAAAATTCCATTGTTGTCTAAATAAAGCTATTCAGCTCATTAAAACACCTGATAAATTTGAGTGCTTGTATCAGATCGCCTCTTAACTTTTGCTGTTCTACTGAAAAGAGCTCTACTTTCTCCAGTCTCTTCATAATTATATTGCCATCTTTGGTTAATGAATGTTAAAAATAAAGTTCATCAAAATGATTAAAACTAGTTATGTAGAATTTAACTGAATTAGTGCACCCACTACATGAGCTCTTAATGCAATGGTTACTATTATTTTAGTTCTGCTCTCCTCAGGCGATATTAACACTTTTGGAGACGGTAATAGTGACACTTAGGGAGACTAATTTTTATATTTCAATGTCAATATTAGAGCAATAAAGATTTTGCACTCTATTTATTTAAAACCCCACCAAGATACACGGAATGAGTCTGAAACCAGAAGAAATAAATAAACTATTTCAAGTCTAATGTGACCACGTTTCTATAGTGATTACCGACACAAAACACCATTTGTTAATGTGATATAGAATGTGTTGCCGTTACTGGCTTATAAGATTTGCCTTGGATGTCGCACTTTTCTTATTTGGGCATCACCATTCTGTCATGCCTCTAGGTCAGTGTTGTCCAATAAGTTAGCCACTAGTGGCTAATTGAGAATCCAGATGTGGCTAATTGCATTTCTGATTAGCAAATAAAAAATGAGTAATGAGTAACCGTCGTTGAGCATGTGATCTCAATACACACGTGTATTTTAATCTTTTTGTGCGTTTGTTGGTAAAATGGTAAGATGAAAAGCAGCGTGCGAGTGCTTTAGGATTGTTGCGAGTGCTTTACTTCCTACGTTACTCAATAGCGGTAGATATTTACGTAAATATATACGTTAAGTACATTTACCTGTTTTGTGTGCAAGGCGTTTTCTACTAATATTGGTGCACATGGCTAAAACAGTGTCGCTGCAGCCATACGTGTGGCAAATCAGCAATTTCTATTGAACAACATTGCTCTAGGTGGTACCGCAATGGAATCTTCCCATTATAAAGCTATTCATCACGCAGTCAACCCTGCAGCTGTACACTTCTGCAACTAGGTAGAGCTTCAAAAGCTCTAGGTCCCCATATACCTAGTCACTAATGCACTCCGAGGGACGCTTGCTATGGCCTGACTTTGTGAGCAACACCATGGGAGATCCATAAATAAATTATGGCCCTGAATTTGCAGTCAGAGGCGTACCTCCAGAGTACGCTTCCGACCCACAAAATATTTCCACTTACCTCCTGGCTCCATAGCTATGGAGATTTCCCTTCTCTGGCCTGCAGGTGTCAAGGCCCACGGATCCCAGGGGCGCAAGCATCCTTGGGATCACGTGGGCCTGGTCAACCAATCAAAAAGGGGGATTCCTATGATGCTTATGGGGATTTCATTTACGTAAGGAATCCCCATAAGCATATTAGAAATCCCCAAATAAATAAATAACAACTTAAATAAAAATAAATGTTCCCATGTTCAAAATTAATTAAGACATTTTAAAACAGGCCAAAATTTACCTAAACTAATTTTAAATGTATGTGTATGTTTTAATCATTTTTAAAATGTTATTGTAACATTTATTTTAACCCGTACGCTGGTAAAAGGCGGCCTTACACCTGGTTTTACCAGGCGCAAGTGTTTCGTGGGCAATTGCTGGGCAGTAGTCGTGCAAACCCAACTCTGTGCCAGCGAAAGCGTTTTTGCAGCGGATGCGAACGATCTGTTAATGCGAAACTTGTCAGATTGCAAGTTCCGGGTTTTCGCGCACACGCATCGCATGCGGAAACCCGAAACTTGCGTGGCCTTTCAGAAGGCCTCCGACAGCGTACACTGTTGAAACCACTGTAATTTCAGGCCCAATACTATTTACCTAGGATACCAACTGCCTTAGGCTTTCTGTTGCAGTCTTTCATGCAGGACTTTATTGAAGGCTTCTGCACAGGTACACTACATCATGCAACTTCCCAAAACATTGGTCAGAATCTCCTCCTCTGAAATCATATTGACTATCATTTACTAGGTTATTTTTATATAGGTAATCCTCAAGTTTGTTCCTAATGATGAAAATTCTTTTATTTTTTCCAGTTTGTGTCACATAACTAATGGGTCTGTAGTTGCCTGGGTTTATTTTGGCACCTTTCTTGAAAATGAAATTCACAATGTCAGTTCAGTGGAGCCTGCCCTGAATTCACGGAGTGGCTCATGATGACTATCAACTGCATGTGTTGGATACTAACAGCCTGGAAGGCTAGAACACAGCTTGACGCCGGTAATTCTTAAATATTATTCAGGCTCTCATGAAGAGAAACCAGTAAGTTTGCCCGCAGAGATAAAAAATAGCAATGGAGTGAGAGCAGCATTGCGCAATTTCTCACATTCAAATACAAAACCTCTGCGCTAGGAAATAATGCGTACTAGTGGAGGAAGGAAACCTAAAAAGGTGATAAAATATAGTTCTAAAATAAAAAGTGAAGTTAAACACTAACCATGTGAAAATATCAGTGTATACTTTCAGAACCCGATTGTACAGAATTAGCAGCCTACCTTCAGGGTCACATAGTAAAGGTTTGAATGTAGCTTTGTGATCACTCTGTATAGTTCTGTCAAATTCAGATAGCAGCTGTCTTTTTGGTAGAGGTTCCTCTGAAACAAAAACCATCCAGTTTTATTAATAATAACCATGCATTATGTAAAAAAGGTGAATACCAATCCTCATTTTTTTTTCCATGCTGACAATGGACTGTTGTAAAGTAGATTTCTAGATACTATCCTTATTCTGCCAACAATACCGCCTTGCATTTAGATGGCATAAAAATTGCCATGGCATTTTACACAAAGAAAAATAAAGTGCAACAGACAGTGGGCAATGGTGGAGAGTTAGGGCTAAAAAATGCGTTTTAAGAAAGCTTTTAAAGTTGGAGAATGGAGAGGCAGAGAGCGATTTAGGGAGAGTGTTCCAGAGTAGGATGATGCACAGAAGGCCAGAGTCAGAAAACCAAAGGTGCACAAGGGGACTCAAGGTTGGAAGAAGTTGGAGTTGAAGAGGAAAATTATCATTTTAAATTCAGTGCATTGGGACTGGAAGCCAGTGTGAATCAGTGAGAGCAGGGCAGCTTTGAATGATTTTGAATTTATAGAGAGGAAGATGGGAGGCTGGCAAGGAGAACATCTAGAGGAAAGATGAGTGTTAATAAGATTTTCTGCAATGTTGAGGAAGAGGAAGTAAGCAGTCTTGGTGGCATACAAGATGTAGGGTTTGAAATTCAACTCTGGGTAGAATAGCATGTCAAGATTTTGCATAGCCTGATTCAGCCATGAGCAAGTGCCTAGAGAAGAGGATGAAATCAATAGCAAGGGAAAGGAAGCAACAGTTCTGGTCTCCATATTATAAAATGGATGTGGAGGCATAGGAGAGAGTGCAGGGGGATTTATATGAATGATACCAGAACTGAGAGATTATAACTATCAGGATAGACTGAACAGGCTGGAGCTCTTTTCTCTAGAAAAAAAGGCTGAGGAGTACCATAACAGTCTTTAAAATGATAAAGGGGTTTGATAGGGTAGATGTGGAGAAGATGCTTTCAATTATGGGAGAGTCCAAAACTAGAGGTTACAAATATAAGATAGTCACTAATAAATGCAATAAGGAATTCAGGAGAAGCAGCGCCAGCGGACCTGGGCAGAACCGGAGCGGCAGCGAGAGTAGAATAAAGAGCGCGGCGAGAGGAGGCCCGAGAGCAGAGCCAGCGGACCTGGGCGGAACTGGAGCGGCAGCGAGAGCAGAATAAAGAGCGCGGCGAGAGGAGGCCCGAGAGCAGAGCCAGCGGACCTGGGCGGAACCGGAGCGGCAGCGAGAGCAGAATAAAGAGCGCGGCGAGAGGAGGCCCGAGAGCAGAGCCAGCGGGGGAGGAGCAGCGAGGCTCCGATTCAGTAACAAAAAATCAAAGTGTGATGTCACAAGTAAGCAGGTAGGTGATTGGTGGTGAGTATTTCTTTTCTCTTAGGACTGAGGGCTAAGTTACCGTAAAGACCTATAGCATATAACTAAATTTATAACTAACTAAACTTATTTTAATAAATTAAACAAGGTTATAACCTAGTCTACCTAGATTAAAAACTATAAATAGACAATTGATTGATATTGACGTAATTCATTAAATAAAATACAATAGAGATGGCAAGGCAGGTGATGTGTTGCAGCTGTAGCATGTGGGAGCTGGTGGACCCCAGTGTGATCCCGGGCGACCACATCTGCAGTAAGTGTCTGCAGCTCGAGGAACTTCGGCTCAGAGTTGATGAGCTGCAGACATTGCGATACATCAGGGAGGGAGAAAGTTCCCTGGACACTTTGTTCCAGGAGGCAGTCACACCCCTTAGGTTAAATACTTCAGATTTGGTCTGTGATCAGGGACAGGAGGGTGTGACTACGAGTAAGGCAGGTATGGGGATCCAGGAGGTAGCATTGGAGGAGCCTCAGCCCTTGCACTTGTCCAACAGGTACAAGGTACTTGCTCCCTGTGTGGAGGAGAGCAGGGACTGCAGGGAGGATGAGCAAATTGACCACGGCACCGTGGTACAGGGGGCCATTCAAGTTGGGGGAGTAAAAAGAAATGTTGTAGTGGTAGGGGACAGTATAGTTAGGGGGATAGATACTGTTCTCTGCAGCTGAGAGCGTGAGTCCCGAAGGCTGTGTTGCCTGCCAGGGTTAAGGACATCTCCTCTGGGCTGGAGAGGAACTTGGAGTGGGAGGGGAAAGATCCAGTTGTCATGGTCCATGTAGGTACCAACGACATAGGTAGGACAAAGAAAGAGGTTCTGCTGAGGGAGTATGAGCAGCTAGGGGCTAAATTAAAAAGCAGAACCACAAAGGTAATAATCTCTGGATTACTACCTGAACCATGAGCAAATTGGCATAGGGTAAAATAAGATCAGAGAGATGAATGCATGGCTCAAAGATTGGTGTGGGAGAAATGGGTTTCGATTCACTGGCACCAGGACTGGGGGAAGAGGGAGTTGTTCCGTTGGGACGGGCTTCACTTGAACCATGCTGGGACCAGTGTCCTGGCAAATCGAATAACTAGGGCTTTAAACTAAATAGTGGGGAGGGGGTTCAGGTGAGGGGAAATTTAAAAAGTCAAAGAGAAAGGAGAAGGCAATAGTGCAGGGTAGCGATAGGGGTAATGATAACCAGAGTGTGACAGGAAGGGACAGAGCGTATAAACATAAGAGTGCATCAGAAAGTAGAGTCAGAGTAGGGAAAAATGGTAAAAAGACAAAATTAAAAGCGCTTTCTCTGAATGCACGTAGCATTCGTAACAAGCTGGATGAGTTGACGGCACAAATAGAAATAAATGGGTATGATCTGATAGCCATTACAGAGGTGTGGTTGCAAGGTGACCAAGGCTGGGAACGGAATATTCAGGAGTATTTGACATTTCGGAAGGATAGGTAGAAAGGAAAAGGAGGTGGGGTAGCTCTGTTAATAAAGGATGAGATCAGTGCAGTAGTGAGAAATGATATTGGCTCAGAAGATCAAGATGTAGAATCAGTTTGGGTGGAGATAAAAAATAATAAGGGAAAGAAGTCACTGGTGGGAGTAGTCTATAGGCCCCCTAACAGTAGCTACACTGTAGGATAGAGTATAAATCAAGAAATAATGGAGGCTTGTAAGAAAAGTACTGCAATAAACATGGGCAATTTTAATCTTCGTATAGAATGGACAAATCAAATTGGCAAAGGTAGCCTTGAGGAAGAGTTCATAGAGTGCATTCGGGATGGCTTCTTAGAACAATATGTTGTGGAACCAACCAGGGAGCAGGTTATTTTAGATCTGGTAATGTGTAATGAGATAGGATTAATTAATGATCTCATAGTAAAGGACCCTCTAGAGAAGAGTGATCATAGCATGTTGGAATTTCAAATTCAGTTTGAGGGTGAGAAATTTGGGTCTGAAACTAGTGTCCTGAACTTAAATAAAGGCAATTACAAAGGTATGAAGACAGAGTTGGCTAAAGTAGACTGGGAAAATAGATTAAAGGGTAAGACGGTAGATAAGCAGTGGCAGACATTTAAGGAGATATTTCATAACTCTCAGCAAAGGTATATTCCAGTGAGAAAGAAAGACTCTAAGAGAAGAATGAACCATCCGTGGCTAACTAAGGAAGTTAAGGATGGTATCAAATTGAAACCAAAGGCATACAATGTTGCCAAGATTAGTGGAGGATTGGGAAATTTTTAGAAACCAGCAAAGGACGACTAAAAAAATAAAGAGGGAGAAGATAGATTATGAGAGTAAACTAGCAAGAAATATAAAAACAGACAGTAAGAGCTTCTACAGGTATATAAAAAATAAGAGAGTAACTAAAGTAAATGTTGGTCCCTTAGTGGATGAGACTGGGGAATTAATAATGGGAAACAGGGAAATGGCAGAGACTTTGACCAAATATTTTGTATCAGACTTCACAGTAGAAGACACTAAAAGCATCCCAGCAATAATAGATAATCAAGGGGCTATAGGGAGGGGGAAACTTAAAACAATCACCATCACTAGACAAAAAATACTAGGCAAACTTATGGGACTAAAGGCGGACAAGTCCCCTGGACCTGATGGCCTTGCATCCTAGGGTCTTAAAAGAAGTGGCTGCAGAGATAGTGGATGCACTGGTTGTAATCTACCAAAATTCCCTGGATTCTGGAGAGGTCCCAGTGGATTGGAAAACCGCAAATATAACATCCCTATTCAAGAAAGGAGGGAGACAGAAAACAAAAAGCTATAGACCAGGTAGCCTAATGTCTGTCATTGGGAAAATGCTGGAGTCCATTATTAAGGAAGTAGTAGTAGGACATTTAGAAAATCATAATACAGTCAAGCAGAGTCAGCATGGTTTTATGAAAGGGAAATCTTGTTTGACAAATTTGCTAGAGTTCTTTGAGGATGTAACGAGCAGGGTGGATAAAGGGGAACCAGTAGATGTCGTGTATTTGGATTTTCAGAAGGCATTCGATAAGGTGCCACATAAAAGGTTACTGCACAAAATAAGAGCTTATGGGGTTGGGGGTAATATATTAGCATGGATAGAGGATTGGTTAACTAACAGGAAACAGAGAGTCGGGATAAATGGGTCATTTTCGGATTGGCAAACTGTAACTAGTGGGGTGCCACAGGGATCGGTGCTGGGGCCTCAACTATTTACAATCTATATTAATGACTTGGATAAAGGGACCGAGTGTAATGTAGCCAAATTTGCTGATGATACAAAGATAGGTGGGAAAGTAAGTTGTGAAGAAGACACAAAGAATCTGCAAAGGGATATAGATAGGTTAAGTGAATGGGCAAAAATTTGGCAGACGGAGTATAATGTGAGAAAATGTGAGGTTATCCACTTTGGTAGGAAAAATAAAAAAGCAAATTATTATTTAAATGGAGGGAGACTACAAAATGCTACGGTAAACACAAAAAGTTAGTATGCAGGTACAACAAGTAATTAGGAAGGCAAATGGAATGTTGGCCTTTATTGCAAGGTGGATGGAGTATAAAAGTAGGGAAGTCTTACTACAACTGTACAGGGCGTTGGTGAGACCACACCTGGAGTACTGTGTACAGTTTTGGTCTCATAAGAACATAAGTAGTAAGAGAGGAGTAGGCCATACAGCCCCTCGAGCCTGCTCCGCCATTCAATAAGATCATGGCTGATCATCGACCTCAACTCCGTATCCCTTGATTCCCCTAGAGTCCAAAAATCTATCTATCTCAGCCTTGAATATACTCAAAGACTCAGCATTCACAGCCCTCTGGGGTAGAGCATTCCAAAGATTCACAACCCTCTGAGTGAAGAAATTCTTCCTCATCTCAGTCTTAAATGGCCTACCCCTTATCCTGAGACTATGCCCCCTAGTTCTAGACACTCCAGCCAGGGGAAACAACCTCTCAGCATCTACCCTGTCAATCGCCTTCAGAATCTTGTATGTTTCAATGAGATCACCTCTCATTCTTCTAAACTCCAGAGAGTAAAGGCCCATTCTACACAATCTCTCCTCATAGGACAGCCCTCTCATCCCAGGAATCAATCTAGTCTCCTTATTTAAGGAGGGATATACTTGCATTGGAGGCAGTTCCGAGAAGGTTCACTAGGTTAATTTCTGAGATAAAGGGGTTGTTTTATGAAGAAAGGTTGAGCAGGTTGGCCCTATACTCATTGGAGTTTAGAAGCATAGAAGATAGGAGCAGGAGTAGGCTATTCGGCCCCTCGAGCCTGCTCCGCCATTTAATGAGATCATGGCTGATCATCCAAATTCAGTACCCTGTCCCTGCTTTCTCCCCATATCCCTTGATCCCTTTAGCCTTAAGAAATATATCTATCTCCTTCTTGAATATATTTAATGAATTGGCTTCAACTGCCTTCTGTGGTAGAGAATTCCACAGGTTCACCACTCTCTGGGTGAAGAAATTCCTCCTCATCTCAGTCTTAAATGGCTTACCCCTTATCCTTAGACTGTGACCTCTGGTTCTGGACTCCGCCGCCATCGGGAACATCCTTCCTGCATCTAGTCTGTCTAGTCCTGTTAGAATTTTATAAGTTTCAATGAGATCCCCTCTCATTCTTCTAAACTCTCGCGAATATAAGCCTAATCGACCCAATCTTTCTTCATACGTCATTCCTGCCATCCCAGGTATCAGTCTGGTAAATCTTCGCTGAACTCCCTCCATGGCAAGAACATCCTTCCTCAGATAAGGCGACCAAAACTGCACACAATACTCAAGGTGTGGTCTCACCAAAACCTTGTACAACTGCAGCAAGACATCCTTGCTCATGTACTCGAATCCTCTCGCTATGGAGGCCAACATACCATTTGCCTTCTTAACCGCCTGCTGCACCTGCATGCTTACCTTCAGCGACTGGTGCACAAGGACTCCCAGATCTCGTTGCACTTCCCCTTTTCCCAATCTACTGCCATTCAGATAATAATCTGTCTTCCTGTTTTTGCCACCAAAGTGGATAACCTCGCATTTATCCACATTATACTGCATCTGGCATGCATCTGCCCAATCACCCAACCTGTCCAAATTATACTGGAGTTTCTCTGCATCCTCCTCACAGCACACACGCCCACCCAGCTTTGTGTCGTCTGCAAACTTAGAGATATTACATCTAGTTCCCTCGTCTAGATCATTAATATATATTGTGAATAGCTAGAAAAATGAGAGGTGATCTTATTGAAACGTATAAGATTCTGAGGGGGCTTGACAGGGTAGATGCAGAGAGGATATTTCCCCTCGTGGGGGAATCTAGAACGAGGGGGCATAGTTTCAGAATAAGGGGTCGCCCATTTAAAATGGAAAGGAGGAAGAATTTCTTCTCTCAGAGGGTCGTGAATCTTTGGAATTCTCTACCCCAGAGAGCTGTGGAGGCTGGGTCATTGAATATATTTAAGGTGGAGATAGACAGATTTTTGAACGATAAGGGAGTCAAGGGTTATGGGAAGCAGGCAGGAAAGTGGAGTTGAGGCCAAGACCAGATCAGCCATGATCTTATCGAATGGCGGAGCAGGCTCGAGGGGCCAAATGGCCTACTCCTGCTCCTATTTCTTATGTTCTTAGAAACTTCTTTACCCAGAGAGTAGTTAGAATATGGAAATTGCTACCACAAGGATTAGTTGAGGTAAATAGCATTGATGCATTTAGGGGGAGACTAGATAAGATAAGTACACGAGGGAAAAAGGAATAGGATGGTATGCAGGTAGGGTTAGATGAAGATGGGTGGGAAGAGGCTCGTGTGGAGCATAAACACCAGAATAGACCAGTTGGGCCGAATCGCCCGTTTCTGTGCTGTAAATTCTATGTAATAGTAAGGGAAAGGAGTTCATGGCGGGAGTCAAAGAAGATTGTTTCAGTCTTCTCACTGCTCATTTGGAGGAAATTTTGACATCCACAACACTGTATCAATCAGGCAGTCTGACAGCATAGAGATGATTGTGGGGTCAAGAGAAGTTGTTGGGAGGTAGAACTGGGTGTCATCCCAGTAAATATGAAACCTTACCCCCATGTCTGCAGAGGATGTAGTTGACGAAAAAGAGAGGCACTTTGCATCTTTGGGGAGCTGCGGGGGCAGGAAGAGAATGCATTGTTGGAGACGTGCTGGCTGCATTGCAATAGGTAGGTGTGGAACCACACAAGAGCAGTTCCATTGAGCTGACAGCAGAGAAGGCAATGGACGAGGATGGTTTGTTCAACTATGTCAAATTTCATGGCGTGAGGGTCAAGGAGGCATAATGCACTGCGGTTACAGGCAGAGGATAAAATCTGTGACTGTGGCCGTAGTCTCAATGCTGAGTAGTTTGGAAGCCAGACCGAATGGGTTCATACAGGGAGGTTTGAAAGACATAGGCAAAGAGTTGAATAGCAATGACATGTTCAAAATTTTAGTGAGGAAAAAATTAGAGATGGCCCAGAAGGGCAGATGGATCAAGGATGGGCTTTTTGAGGAGGAAGCAATATCAGTTTTGGAAAGGAGACGGACACTACCTGAGCAAAGGGAAACATTAATGTCAGTAAGCATGGGATGTGGGGGTGGAAGAGAAGAGGAGGAGAGGTGACAGCCCAGGTAGCTGCATGTATGGTCTCAATCTTGAGACACAAATAAACCCATGAGCTCTTTGTATTTGATGTTGGAGGTGCATGGGCTGGGAAAAGGTGTTTGGGGAGTTGGTTTGTTACGAAGAAAAGGAGTCGTGGGTTGCCCTTGCCCTACAGGATGATCCTGTAGTAATAAGAGGATGATTTTCCAGGAGACCAAGGTAAAGTAGCACTTTCTGTGGTTAGGCTCAATCTGGCAATAAATTAAGGGAGTGAAGATAGGATGATACCTGGGGGAATGGTAAGAGTGTTAAATGGCAGGTGTAAACGAGGATGTCAAAGGCTGGAGTAAGGAAGCAGTTGAGTAAGGCAACAGTAGCAGGTATGTTGTGAGAAATATAGAGGGCCAGAGGAGAGGGAGTTGATAATGAATTTGTAAGGGAGCTGGCCAAAGAATTATTTTTGTGCAGGAATAGAGGGTGAAGGCAGTGGGCTTGAAGAAACGTAAGTGAATTTGGTTGGTAAGGGAGATGAAGAAATGGTTAGAGATGTTCTTAATCAGTGAGGTGGAAAAGTTGCCTGAGATGGTAAGATCGAGGGGATGGTCGTGGGTATGGTGGGAGAGTTTACATGAAAGGCGACATTGAACAAGGACAGAAACCAAAAATTGAAAAATGGGGAGATCTCTATGAGAAAGTTGGCATCGGGGTTGGGACGGCAGTGGACAATGAGGATTTGGCATCGGGGTTGGGACGGCAGTAGACAATGAGGATTAAGTGAAAGGGATAAAGAAGACGAGGTGTTTGAAGGAGGAGAAATTGCCAGAAGAGTAGGGGGAGGAGGCAGAGGTGGAACTTGCTGATAACAGTCAGAGGACTTGGTGCAGTTTTGGGTTCCACACTACAGGAAGGATGTTACGGCAATAGAGATGGTACAGCATATATTCACTAGGATGCAGCCTGGTATGAGGAAATACAAATACGGAGAAAGAAGTGAAGGGGCTATTTCAGTTAGAACAGAGACTTGGGAGTGATTTGATAGAAGTGTTTAAAATTATAAAAGGGATGGGACAGAGCAAATAGAAACAGACTGTTTTCAGTGTTTGAGATGTCCAGAACAAGGGGACATACATACAAGATTAAACAGATGAGATTGAGAACAGAGAGCAGAAGAAACTTTTTTTTTTTTTGAATAGGGCAAATGATGGAACGTGTCTCCAGGTGGGAAGGCTTCGATGAGGGAGAAGGAGTCACCACCCGCAAGCAAGTTTTCTGTTACAATCATTATGTCAATAGATTTAGCTATGATGCAGTTGTAGAAAGCAAAATTTGAGAGTTTGTGAACACGCTGGAGGGCAATGCAGAACAGGGTAGTGATTGATAATCCACTGGCAGGGTCAGGCAGCATAGACGAGATAAAAGAGGTATGGAGACAAGTTAACACCCAAGGAATGAGATGGGCAGGATGGTCAACAACAATGGATATTAGACAGTTGGGGTTGCCTCTTAAAGAGGCTGTAATGAGTATGGTGCAAAATACTAAGGAGCAGAGCGAGGCCATGGGCTGGTTCAAGAGAGAATCAAGCCTGGGATGGCAGCAAGAGAAAAGATAGGCTGGAGGAGATGAAAAGCTGATGAGAACAGAGCAGGGCCAGAAGTGGTAAGAAAAGTGGGAGTGGGGCAGGGTGGAAAAAGAAATTGAGTCCAGACCTGGAGAAAATATTCACACACAGGTTAAACAGAAACAGAGAGTTACCTTACATTACATGGATTAAACACAAACACTTTTGTAAAAACTACAGATCACCTTCTGAAAACAACCTGCTTTTATCTCATGCTTTTGATATCGAAAACGTCTCCTAAGGCACTTCCAAAATAGACGTAACGAAAACAGAGTCAGAAAGGGAGAGATTAAGAGGGTGATTATAAGCTAGGTTGAAGAGATTGGTTTTGAGGTGGTTTTATTTTTAGAAGGAGTGTTGCCGGGATGGAGAGGGTCAAACATTAGCCAAGAGCTGTCTGAGCCAAGAGCCGTCCGATCCTTCGGTAGCCAGCAGCCGCTCTGCACCCTCTGTGGACTGGCAGTATTTAAATATTCCAATAATTAATGAGTTAATGCTTGATTTGAGGTAGAATGAGCAGCTTGCCCTGCCTACAAAATATGTGCATAATAGTGTCCTAAACTGGAGCATCCAGGGCTCAACTGACTCATTCCATCTGGATTATGCCTTTATGGAAATAAAACAGATTATCCTACATAATTTAACCAAAATTTTATACAATTTACCTGTTGCAGTTTTTCCCTCTGATCTCAGTCTCTTTCCTGTTCTTAAGTCTGGTCTAATGGATTGATTTGTGCTGTCGTAGGTTGATCTAAACGCCTTGCCTGATGTAAAATCAAGAAGTTCATCATCTTCCATCAGAGCCTTTGAACCCTCCAGAGCCTCTTTTTCCATGTCATTTTCCAGCATTTTGGGATATGTGCCATGATTACTCTTCAATGAATGTACTACAGATGTAGATACACTGCTTACATTGCAAATTGGTCTAATTCTACCTTCAGTGTGCATATTAACTCCCTCAGCAGTGTGGCCCAATTTATCATTTTCATTTGAAGCCAGATGCAGTCTTGCTGCAGTTAAACTACTTTCTTCTACTGTCACTTCTTTCCCTTTAGCCGTTTGAAATCCAGACATGAGAATGCTGGTATTCCAACAAGATGATGCCCAATTTTTTGTAGATCTATTAATCTCAGGATGATTCATTTTCCTTTCACTTGACTCTACTTGGACAGGATTTTGCATGATTGAAACACTCGCTGCGCAGTTATTTGATATTTTGGGAATCAACTCTGACTTTCTTCTTCACGTGCTTGTTCACTGCACATAGTAATATTATTTGGGCTACTTAAAGAACCATCGTTCATGTCAAATTCTTTTAACATATACTTAACTTTCTGAAGTGCATCATCAGAAACAAAAACCGCTTTTCCGCTTGCGGTGTTGAATCCGAGAGATGCCTTTGTGCTGGAGGTATCGGAATGCCATATTTCTTCTGAAAGTCTGTTTTCCTTGGATTTCAAATCTTTGTCTACGATTCTCTCAAATTCCTCCTTATTAACTCCTACTTCAGTAAAGAAATGTTTGCATTTCTTTAAAGATTCTTCTGAAACCGGTACAGACTTTCCACTTGCTGTGCTGAAGGCAAAAGATCCAGTTGTAAGAATCTGTTGAGGAGGCTCAGATACAATGACATCACCAGCAAAATCACCGTGATTATTATCATTTGGAGTATTGGAAACTGAAACTTTGCTTTCCCCGGGTTCATTATCTGAAAATTTCTCTTTTGCATATTTCAAGTTTGTCTCACTAACTGAAACGATATTACCATTTGCAGTACAGAACCCTAAAGGCTGCTTAGCTGGAAGACTGTTCATCTGGTTTCTCATATCTAACCTCTGTGGAAGTTTAGCTTCCTCCAAGTCGCCATCATTTAAAACATTGCCCTCAGGAAGTACATTTTTAATTTTTGCAGAGGATATTAAACTATCTTGAATTCTAAGTTTATTAGAATCCTCTTCAACAAACAAAGCCCTTCCTTTATCTAAAGCCACCTTTGATACACTGACTCTTCTACCACTAGCAGTCTGGAAACCTTTCATTTCTGTACCAATGCCCAGATCCGAATGCTCAAATATATGTTCTCTATGAACAGAAGAATCATGCAACTTGCTGTGACTTTTAGGATTCAAAAGGTGAAGCATTTTAGGACTGTGGTTATTCTCTAATTGTTTCTTCACTGCACTTTTTATTGCACTCTGAATTAATGGTGAGCCAGTATGTGGACGAGGAGATTCCGTCGAAACATTTTCCACTGTATGTTTTATAGTTTTATTCAATAGGTCCTCCTCAGCAAATAAAGCTTTTGCTTTGTCAAGAGATGCTTTGCAGACAGGAACCATCTTACCACTAGCAGTTTGGAATCCGTTCATTCCAGTGCCTGTAGCAGCAAACAGTGAATTACTTTGAATTGAATTACTATCCTCAGAGATGTTTTTCTCACTGGGAACTATAAATGCAGCACAAACCGAAACATTTGATTCTGCCTGATTACTCCCTTTTTGATCACAGAGTTGCATATTTGCATCTTTTTTTTTCATATGGCTTTGAAAAGTATTCATGCTCTTATCAAGGTGTTGAGATGCATTTTTTGCTGTTCCTGTAGGCAGCTTGGGGTTTTGGCAGTTTGCACTGTAGCAATCTTTGGTCTCAAGCAAACTTTTCGCTTTATCCAGGTTTCCTTTGGAGATTGTGACTCTCTTACCACTTGCAGTCTGGAAACACTTAATTTCATTACTGTCAATATCTGTTGCTTCAAACGAGGGTTTGATATGGCTAGTAAAAGTTTTGGACAATAAGTAATCATCTGTGGGCTCCATTTTACTGTCAACGAATTCCTTGTTCCCAGTGTCTTTTGTGCCACTGTAACCAGGTTGCCATGTGTTCTTTTGCCAAATTGTATTTTTCATTGTACTAGGTTTCCCATTGTTCTCGCTGTCAGATTTTTTCAAGACGTTTTGCTCAGTAGTCAAATATATTGCTTTATCTAGAGCGGCTTCTTCAGAGACAGGGAACCTCCTGCTCCCGACTGTCTGAAAACCACTCATTTTTCTATCACTGTTCACAATTTTACTCCCACTTTTCAAGATGTTATCCTGACTATTTTTACTGTTTACAGTTAAATGATGGTCAAGAGCTGCACGTAGCTGGTAGGACTCACTACTTTTTACTGTTTTTGTAACATCATTTAATTTATCTTCAGTTACCTTTTTAGACTCACTGACAGAACCATCTTGTAAATAACCTAAAGCATTAGTTGCATGTACCTGAGCAGTAGTTTGACCATGGTCATTGTCAATGTCCCTGAAAACATTTGCTGCTTTTTTCAGACTCTCAACAGAGAGCTTTATTTTATTCCCACTTGCTGCACAAAAACCTCCATATTCGCCTTTAAAACTCGTTTCATCTTTCAGGGGTGGAAATGCTTTAGTAAGTGTTGCAACTGATTGTACTTTAACAGTGTTTGAGGTAAGTTCCACAGAATTTGTACATAAATTTGGCACTGTAAATGCTGCAATTCTTTTCATTTTATTGCTCAAGCCAACAAAGGAATCAGCAAATTTATTTGGTATGGGTTGCTCTGTTGTTTCTGTATTCTGCGGATAGATTTCAGATCTAGTCTCTGTTTTTGAGGACTCTGCTAGCTGTTGTGAGTTACATGGCTTACTGTTCAACAGCATTGAAGGTTCAACGTCGTAACTTTCACCAAAATCAATATCCTTACACCTATCCAAAATAGCAGCTGGGGGAGTGTGACCTAAACGCTCAATAATGAGCAGGTTGGCATCCTTGTTCATTACATCACCAACTGCAGATTGTTTTCTAAACTGCGTACATTCAAACTGGCTAGCCGTGTTCTCGAAAATGCTAAACAATTCTGTTAGTTCTGCTGCTTGAGTAGCTGTCAAACAAGCACATTTCCCAAGCAATTTTGGCTGAGATGAAGTTGCAGAGGAATCAAAAGTTTGTTCTTTTTCAAAGGCAAGTGGCGGTTTAACATTTTCGATGTTAATTTTGGGTTCAGGAGATTTGGTTTTAATCTCTACTTTAGTTGAAGAGATTGAACTATTTCCTTCTTGACTCTCAAATCTAATTTTTGAAGTAATATATTCATCGATAACTGCCTGTGCAGAGTTTACTTCTAAGCTCTTATTTTCAAATTTTTTGAACAATTTCTCTTTTGAAAGGTTTTCTGCAGATAAATCTGTGTGGTGTTCAGCAGTTTGAAGGTCATTAATGTTGGGCCCACGTTTACAAGATTCAGAATGTCCAGATATCGGTGGGGTTTTTGTGCTTTCTAAAACTGTACAAGTTTCTTTTATTGTTGTCACAGAACTGATACCATCTTCTGCACTCTGAGATTTCAATTCCATTCTACTTGTGTTCCCTTCTTGTATTGGCACAATACAGTGGGAAGGTTGAGTAATTTCAGCAAGCTCCTGCAATTTTGTTTCGGTGATAGATACAGAAAGAGCTGTCCTTGTTTCCTTATGTGAATTCATGCATCCCTCTGTTAATTTGGAGGATTTGTTGCAAGTCATTCCAAGACCAGATATGGTGGAACATGGTATGTTGCATGGCATTTTCTTGGCTCCTGTAAAAGCACTTTCCATATATTCTATTTCACATTCTGGCAAAGGCTGTACCAATACAGGTTCTGAAGAAGCCAAGAATGCATCATTGCCTACTTCAGCAATCAATTTTCTGGTCTTCAAAGTAGATGCCAACACTGCAATTTTTCTATTACCAATATGAAAATCTGTACTAACAGAACATTCTCTCTTTTCAGCTTCTACTATATGCAAGCCAAGTTTCTGATCTTTATTTGACAATTCCTTGTCAGCAGCAAGACTACCCTCAAAATGTTTCTCTTTACTCAAACAAGTTGATAATATCTCCATATTTTCATTTGGTTTTATATGCTGGGGTTCGGACAGACCAGTCTCGTTTTTCAGAGTTCTCTTACATTTTTCGAGATCAGAGAAAAGTTGCTTCGTTTTGTGCAAAACATTAGAGATACAGGAGGAGTGAGATGATATCCTACGAGATATAATCGAAGTGCAGGCCAGTTGTTCGGTTGATAATTGTGCAGAAATTGGTACAAATGTATAATTATTGTCAAGGTCATCGTGGATAACTGTGTTTCCTTGAAGTTTTGTTTCACTGCAATCATGATGCTCAGGACTTGGATTTGCATCAGATAAAGATGACAATCTAAACTCTAAACAGGATCTCCCCTTATTCTGCAGAACAGGGTTTTCAATTACACTTGCCTTCTCTGATTGAACAGAGTTAACAACTGAAAGTACACAACTGTCCTCAGCATCTTCAGCCTGGACACCAAAACTATTAGTCAACATCACTTTAGATTCCAAAGTTAGCCTTTTAGCCACTGTGTGACGAGCTGTGGCAAAAATTCTACCCTCCCGACTGTTACGGGAAGCAGGTCTGCTGTTCAGTGGCGTCACAAAATTATGCCAATTCTTGTCATTATTAGAAGTATGTGACAATTTATCAGCAGTTTCATCTTTTTTAAGATGCTGAGGCACTACTCCATCTTCTACACTGCCAGATTCCATAGGAAGCTGACGATCGTGTTGCAGGTTTTCATTTGCTTCAGTGTCATGTGTCTTACTGGCTTTATCAGAGGGATCAATGCATAGAACACATTCAACACTGGTAACTTGCTCATTTTCTCTGTAAGTAGCTGAAGTAGTGAAACCTAAAAACAGAAAAGCATATTGAAAGTTAAACCCCCCCCGCAAAGTCACAGAATAAGACTACCTAAACAGAATTAATACTAAATGCAAAAATCAAGTCTACGTGAATCCTAAAGAAATAAATTGCCAATATTGTGAACAGTCCTTCAAGAGAAAAAAAAAGCTCCTTTCAATTCATTTAAGTTAGATGATTTTTTTAAAAAAAAGGCAAAGAACAATCTGTTAAGGATTAAGTCAAATCATAGCCAAGTTTTCATCTATTTTCAGGATGTGGGAGATGCTGGGAAGATTGTATTTACTGTCCATTTCTTTAAAAAGCAACTGAGTGCCATTACTGCAGGACTGGGTATGGGTTGCAATTTGGGGCTCATGTAATTTTTTTCTGTTACACACACACCATTTCTTGGCTTTTATTCGGTTATTGACTTGAGATGTGATGATTAAAAAATCTCAATGCTGACAATAGGATGCAGTCTGCAACAACTAAATAATGGTATACTCCTGTGATTGATTATCTCATGTACTACAATTTATATTTTACTAGTGGTATCCCAAAATCATCACTAAAATTTGCTAATTAGCTGGTGGTTCATATAGTAGATTTGTGATGCACTGTCTTTTGTTTCCAATCCATTCAGTTGGTACAATATGCCAATCTTTGATGTTCACACCATTGTTTCAGGAATACAGCAAAACAATTCTTAAGAACAGAAATAGGATTTTGTATGCAAAGTAGCCTTCTGTAATCCCCAACACGAGGCTAGAAATTGCGTAGCGCCCCATTTGGGGCAATAACTTTTGCAAGAGTGCAAAAGTATCGCCGGACGCTACACAATTGAATCCGATGCGAACTTCTGGTTAAATCAAGCGCGACCACTTCGCTTGGAGCGCTAAACTGAGCAAAGGGGGCAGTAGCGGCAGAGCACTGCACAATGTCCCGTGCAGCGCTGCCAGATTCACAGGCTCCTTCCCTCCCTTAAAGGGAAGGGCCAATGCGGAGGTCATTTCAAGGTAAGGCGACGACACCTGCGATCCACGAAGGCAGCCCCAAACACTCTAAGAGAGTGCAGGGCTGATCAATCGCAGGATGGAAAAAATTCAAAAAACAGCACACTGGGGTGAGAATAAAATTTTGGCCAACCTGACCACCACTGCATTTAATTGCCGCTCCCCAAGCGGCCATCCGCGGTGACAACGCCTCCTGCAGCTGCCGTTGTTGACGCCCGGCGATGCTGCAGGGGGCGGAAGTGAATTTCAGATCTGGGGCGATAATGGGTCACTGCGCACCGGATGACGTCACAATCACCAGGGCGCTAGGGACCGAGGCGCTAAGTCTTAGCGCCAGCGCAAAAGCGGCAGAGAATTTCGCCAGCATCTTTCAATTCGCTGCACCCAGTCGCAAACCCATTATCGCCCCCCCCGGAGGCGCTAACGGGAGGCGCAAAGGAGGCCAATTTCTCCCCCAATGAATTTAAAAACAATTAGAGTCCGGTGACCATTCTTCTTTCAATGCATCTAAAAGTAAATTCCCAGCCTAATAGAAGGAAGGAGGACAATTGTCAGTCTATACACATTACAACAATTCACTTCAGTTATCTATAATTGCATCTAATAGGGCATCTAAAATTGAAAACATTTAGGATATTAGCAAAATAAAAAGTAAAAATTAGCACAAGATGAGTTATACCTGACACAGACTTGTGTTCCTTTCCAGATTTTTGGGGCGATGATTTGCAGGAAGGCTTCAGTACCAAAGGAAGAATCGGTGTTCTATTTTGTAAATCAGTTTTGTCCAAAGATATGTTCTTTTGCTTTTGATCATTTGAAGGATCTTGCACAGAGTAAAGGAATTTTCGTGGACGTCCCTTCAGGGTGGAAAGCAAGAAACTATGGTCTTCTTCATTCACTTGACATTTTACTGAATCCAGAACCAGTGAGGTACTTTTAGCGGCATCGGGATCTGTCACACAGTAAACAACATTACTAAGTATTCTCGAACCTACAGCAGGTTGATTGGGCATATGGTCATTATTGACAGAGTCTGTAAAACTGGCTGTGTGATCTTTCAAAGTAGTCATTGGCTTTATTAGGTTTGTTTTACTTTCAAGGTCAGTGCTCTTTTTTATCTGTGCTCTTTCATTCTTGCAAAAGGGGAAAAGTCTGGTTGGTACAGTTTCTGAATCTGAATCCATCCATCCCTCGACATGTGGTTGAATTTGCGTTGAACCACCGATTATAAAACAATCTGTGTAGGGAATTTCAGGAGTGGGTAGTTTAGACAATTGGGTTCTACCACAAGTATGATTTGGAGTACTGGATTTCACTTCTGCTTCAGAATTCTTTGTGCTTTCATCGACTGTTCTGAAATCATTAGCAACTGCAGAGTGATTAAGATGAATCTTTGTTACTTCACCTGTGAAAGAATGAGAGGCTGAACTCTGCAGTATTGGACCCATCTCTTCTAAGGATACAGAACTGGATCCTTTATCAATGTCTTCTAAAGTGTTACCTTGTTGCTGATTACTAGTGTTTTCATTTGAAGCGAGTGTTAGATCCTCCACATTTCTCAAACACAATGCCTTTGTAAAAGAATCCACTATGCCAAAGCATCCGTTAATCATCTGGCTTTCATTAAGTTCCGAGAGATTTAGCTGTGACCAGTCAGATGATGAAGATATATTATGATCTGATAACTCCTTCTCTAAACTTTTGTCATACGAGTGAATATCAGTTCTCTGGTTTTGATTGACAGAGTTCTTTTCATTCAAAAAAATCTGTTTCATGTTGCAGTCTTTAACTGGACTAAGAGTCAAGTTATTAGAAACCACGTTGGAGTTTGATTCAGCCACGATGCTCTCCAAGAAGCCCTTTTCATCAGAAGAGTGAGATGGTAAAGTTTTAATGCTGTTTGTCTGAAAAGTGCCAACTGTAGAGTTTTTCTTTCTCTTTCTAGTATAGGATTTCACTCTTCTCAGTCCCGAATGTGCAGACTCAGTGAAAGACATTGCTTCATCAGGCACAGTCTGTTTCCAAATCATCTTGGAAATATACAGCTTTCCATCTTCATAGCTTTTGCCATCATTAACCAAACTGTCTGGTCCATCTTCAGGCTCTAAAAAGCACACAACGGTTAACTTTTAAAAAAATTGATCAATATTATTAAGAATGCTTAATTATCAGAGCATGTGACTTGGAAGAGTTGCAGGTACGTCATCCCTGAAGATTCTGCATAATAATTTTGGCTTAAAACAATGACTTAACCCATGAGGAGAGGGATATGAATTAACATATGCTGGCAGTGCATTAATATGTAAAACAAATATCAAGAACGGGACTGCCAGTCCGGATTTCAGTCTGCTAGAGTTCCTGTTCACGATCACTGTCCAATGAATACTGTTGGAAGTACACACTTGTGGACATCAGGCAAGGCCAGAATCAGGCTCCGCTGTAATTGCTGCCCCCCTGACCATACACCACACACAACTGAATAGCTGGTTGGCACTCACTGTTTAGACATGCATGAAGGAGAGACACCTCTGCTTCTGGAACCAGACCTCACAGGAGAAAAGGGGTGAGGAGAAATTTGAGAGGAAAATATAATACACATCTATCTTCACCAAGGTTTTTATAGTTGAGACCGGTTAGACTCAGTGACGCGCTCCTGAACATTGGATTTTTGAAAGGGTACCAAATGGTTTCTCATGCTGCTTCTTTAGGTGCCTTAGAAATATCAAGGCAAATACAACTCAGTAGGACAGGACTATTCATGATTACCAAAGTGAATTTGTATGGGTTAAGTTTATTTTTGAATATGCAATTCCATTTGTGTTAAGTTTCAAGATTTTTATTGCACATTTCTTTAAAGGGAAATATGTTCATGTTTGTGGCAGCAGCAAAGAAAGGACTGCCAAGGAGCCATGCTATTTCCATTTCAGCTATAAATAGCTTTAGAAAGGACGGTATATGTGCACCCACTTTAGAATTGTACCCTTTAATTTATATTGCCTCTCCTCGTTCTTCTTACCAAAATGTATCACTTCACATTTTTCTGCGTTAAATTTTATCTGCCACGTATCCGCCCATTCCACCAGCCTGTCTATGTCCTCTTGAAGTCTAGCCCTATCCTCCTCACTGTTCACTTCAATTTCAAGTTTTGTGTCATCTGCAAATTTTGAAATAGTGCCCTGTACACCCAAATCCAAGTCATTAATATATATCAAGAAAAGCAGTGGTCCTAGTACCGACCCCTGGGGAACACCACTGTTTACCTTCCTCCAGTCTGAAAAACAACCGTTGACCAATACTCTCTGTTTCCAGTCACTTAGCCAATTTCGTATCCATGCTGCCACTGTCCCTTTTATTCCATGCGCTTCAACTTTGCTGGCAAGCCTATTATGTGGCACATAATGCCTTTTGGAAGTCCATGTACACCACATCAACTGCAGTCCCCTCATCAACCCTCTCTGTTACCTCATCAAAAAATTCAATCAAGTTAGTTAAACACGATTTGCCTTCAACAAATCTGTGCTGGCTTCCATTCATTAATCCACATTTGTCCGAGTGACTGTTAATTTTGTCCCGGATTATCGTTTCTAAAAGCTTCCCCACCACAGAGGTTAAGCTGACTGGCCTGTAGTTGCTGGATTTATCCTTACACCCTTTTTTGAATTGGAGTGCAACATTTGCAAGTCTCCAGTCCTCTGGCACCACCCCCCGTATCCAAGGAGGATTGGAAGATTATGGCCAGAACCTCCGCAATTTCCACCTTTACTTCCCTCAGCATCCTAGGATACATCCCATCCGCTCCTGGTGACTTATCTACTTTAAGTACAGCCAGCCTTTCTAGTACCTCCTTTTTAATCAATTTTTAGCCCATCCAGTATCTCAATTACCTCCTCTTTCACTATGACTATCAAATCACAAATCCAATTCCATCTGTTGTCTTTTCTTGTAAACAACAACTTGCATTTATATAGTGCCTTTAACGTAGTAAAAGATCCCAAAGTGTTTCACAGGAGTTTTATCAAACAGAATTTGACATGGAACCACATAAGGAGATAGTAGGACAGGTGACCAAAAGCTTGGTCCAATAGGTAGGTTTTAAGGAGCGTCTTAAAGGATGAGAGAGGTAGAGGGGCGAAAAGGTTTAGGGAGGGAATTCCAGAACGTAGGGTCTAGGCAGCTGAAGCACGGCCGCACGGAGCAATGAAAATCGGGGATGTGCAAGAGGCCAGAATTGGAGGAGCACAGAGATCTTGAAGGGTCGTAGTGCTGGAGGAGGTTACAGAGATAGGGAGGGGCGAGGCCATGAAGGGATTTGAAAACAAGGATGAGAATTTTAATATCGAGGCGTTGCCAGACTGGGAGCCAATGTAGGTCAGCGAGCACAGTGGTGATGGGTGAACGGGACTTGGTGCGAGTTCGGATACGGGCAGCAGAGTTTTGGATGTGCTCAAGTTTACGGTGGGTGCAAGGTGGGAGACCGGCCAAGAGAACATTGGAATAGTCGATTCTAGAGGTAACAAATGCATGGATGAGGATTTCAGCAGCAGATGAGCTGAGACAGGGACCAGAGACGGGCAATGTTACGGAGGTGGAGGTAGGTGGTCTTGGTGGTGGAGAGGAAAAGGGGTCGGAAGCGCATTACAGGGTCAGATATGACACCAAGGATGCCAAGGTTGTGAACGGACAGTAGCTGGGGAGAGGGATGGAGTCGGTGCCCAGGCAATGGAGATTGTGGTGGGAACCGCAGACAATGGCTTTGGTCTTTCTAATATTTAATTGGAGGAAATTTCTGCTCATCTAATACTGGATGTCAGACAAGCAGCGTGACAGATCAGAGGCAGTGGAGGGGTCGAGAGAGGTAGTGGTGGAGGTGAGATAAAGCTGAGTCTCGTCAACATACATTCGGAACCAGGCGTTGTGTTTTTGGATGGCGTCGCCAAGGAGCTGCATGTAGATGAGATATACCTCCAATATCCCCTTTTGCCTCACTAATGTTCTCTCTGAGCTATGCAGCTCCAAGGCCTTCACCAGTGAGACTTTTAAGCTTCTACAAAGCAGCCCAGCAACTTCACTCCCTGATTTCCCCTACCTCTGTAGCGAAGCAATTCCATTCAACACTATCTCACAAGCCTCCCCATCTGGCTATACCTTCCACCACCTGCCCTGCCCAAACAGCTGCTGTGGTCTGTTCCCTACTTCTCTGGCACCTTCTCCTCCTTTGAGCACCTCACCTTGTTCCACCCCTCTCGCATCTCCTTTAAAATCCTCATTCTCTACCACTCACCCAAGCCCCGTGCAATGTTTCTCACTGAGATATCCTCACTTCTTTCCTCCTTCAGCTTCTGCACTGAGCGACTGCTGATCCTCATAATTTCAACCTCCATTCATCTTGCCCTCTCTCCTCTGAGTTCATTGCCCTCTTGTCCTCCCTTAACCTCTCTCTCCCCATATAAACTTTCCTACCCATATTCACGGTCACCGCCTCGACCATGCCATCTCATGTTACCTCTCTATCACTAACTTTTCAATCACAGACAAGGCTATCTCGGGTCAATTCCTCGTATCATTTGAATAGAGGGATAGATACTGTTCTCTGCAGCTGTGACAGGGAGTACCGAAGGCTGTGTTGCCTGCCTGGTGTCAGGGTTAAAGACATCTCCTTGCAGCTGGAGAAGAACTTGGAGTGGGAAGGGGAGGATCCAGTTATCGTGGTCCACGTAGGAACCAACGACATATGTGGAACTAGGAATGAGGTTCTGCTGAGAAAGATTGAGGAGTTGGGGTCCAAATTAAAAAGCAGAACCTCAAAGGTAATAATCTCTGGATTGTTACGTGAGCCACGCGCCAATTGGCATAGGGATTAGCAGATTAGAAGGTTAAATGCATGGCTGAAAGAGTGGCAGGGGTTTCACTTCATGGGCCACTGGCACCAGTACTGGGGAAAGAGGGAGCTGTTCCATTGGGATGGGCTCCACTTAAACCGGGTTGGAACCAGTGTCCTGGCGAATCGAATAACTAGGGCAGTAGACAGGGCTTTAAAGTAATGAAGTGGGGGGAGGGGTGGGAGGATTCAGGAAAGAGTAAATTTAAAAGCAGGAAGGGAAATGTCAAGGCTCTAGAGCAGAGCAGAGTTTTGGGTAAAAATAAGCAGAGTGGTTCAGGAAGGGGTAGAGAGAGTAACAAAGGTAATAGGGCATCAGTGACTAGGGTGACATCAGGGAAAAATAGAAAAAAAGTCAACGCTAAAGGCACTATATCTGAATGCGCGAAGCATTCGCAACAAAATGGATGAATTAATAGCGCAGATAGAAATTAATAGGTTTGATCTAATAGCCATTACGGAGACGTGGTTGCAAAGTGACCAAGGTTGGGAACTAAATATTCCAGGATGCTTAACTCTTAGAAGAGATAGACAAAATGGAAAAGGAGGAGGGGGAGACAGTAGAGAGAAAGGATCTTAGCTCAGAAAAGCAAGTAGAATCAGTTTGGGTGGAGCTAAGAAACAGCAAGGGCAGAAAACATTGGTGGTGGTTGTTTATAGGCCCCCAAACAGTAGTTGTAATGTAGGGCAGAGTATAAATCAGGAAATTAGAGGCGCATGTAACAAGGGTAGTACAGTAATCATGGGGGACTTTAATCTACATATAGACTGGGCAAACCAAATTTACAGTAATAGTGTGGAGGATGAGTTCATGGAATGTATACCAGATAGTTTTCTAGATCAGTATGTTGAGGAACCAACTAAAGGAACAGGCTATTTTAGATCTAGTATTGTGCAATGAGAAAGGGTTAATTAATAACCTTGTAGTAAAGGAGCCTTTAGGGAAGAGTGACCATAATATGATAGAATTTTATATTGAGTTTGAAAGTGATTTAGTTAAATCCGAAACTAGGGTCTTAAATCTAAACAAAGCAAACTACTTAGGTATGAGGGGCGAGTTGGCTAAGGTAGATTGGGAAACTACATTAAAAGGTATGACGGTAGACAAGTAATGGCTAGCATTTAAAGAATTAATACATAATTTACAACAAATATACATTCCTTTAAGACACAAAAACCCCACAGCAAAAGTGGTCCAACCGTGGCTAACAAGAGAAATTAAAGATAGTATTAGATCAAAGGAAGAGGCTTATAATGTTGTCAAAAAGAGTAGTAAGCCTGAGGATTGGGAGGATTTTAGAATTCAGCAAAGGAGGACCAAGAAATTGATAAGGAAAGAGAAAAAGGAATAGGAGTGTAAATTAGCAAGAGACATAAAAACAGATTGTAAACGTTTCTATAGGTATGTAAATAGGAAGAGATTAGTGAAAGTAAACATGGGCCCAGTAGAGGCAGAGACAGGAGAACTTATAATGGGCAATAAGGAAATGGCAGAGACATTAAACAAATACTTTGGGCTGGATTTTGCCAGCCGAGACGAGTTGGGGGCGGGACTGCTGCCTTCCGGGTTCTAGTCCCGCCCCCAGAGACGTCTGACGAACAGACACTATTTTCCCTTGATTGGCTTTGCTAAACCCGCCCTGCGGGCTTGCCGGCCAATTAAGGGAAATCCGGTGTCAGATGACGTCAGTGCATGACGCTTCATCTGCCGGTTTTCTTATAAAGGGACAGGCCCCATAATTTTTTGACAGATGAATTGTCAGTGTTTGACAGCATTGAGGTGCTGTCAAACATTGACAATCACTGTCCAAAGGTGAGCCCTTGCATTCAGGCTCACCAACGACTCTCTCCTTAAGAGAAAACAGATGGCAGCTGCATGTGAGATTGCAGAAGCCATCCGTCAATTCTCCCGATCAGTTGAGGCTTCACAGAAACATCAAATCTTGTCACCTGCAGATACATATAAACAGAATAAAAATATTTCTCACTACATTCTCTCACCTGTCATACTTACCTGTGCACAATTGCACCCATCACACTACCTCTGCAGCTGTCATTTGCACACTTACGCTGCAGCAGACCCACAGCTCGCCTTGCTGACCCTGGCAGGGTTTCCCGCCATCAGGAAGCCCGCATCAGCAAGCTGAAAATGGGGAAAAGCCTCTTAAATGCCTGTTAACTACCTGTTAACAGGCAGTTAATTGGCTCTAATCCCCTTCCCGCCGCTAGGAGACGGGTCCCTGCGCCAGTCGGGGGCCCGCCTCCCGGGAAGATGGTTCGGAGGTGGGTTGGGACCCGCTCCCAACTTTTCCCATTTTCCCAGCAGTCTCGCCTCCAAACCTGCCTCCTCGGGGCTGGGAAAATTCCCCCCTTTGTATCTGTCTTCACGGTAGAAGGCACAAAAAAATTCCAGAAATAATGGGGAACCAAGGGTCTAGAGAGAATGAGGAACTTTAAGAAATCAGTATAAGTAAAGACATAGTACTGGAGAAATTAATGGGACTAAGTGGCGACAAATCCCCTGGACCTGACAACCTGCATCCTAGGGTTTTAAAAGAGGTAGCTGCAGAGATAGTGGATGCACTGGTATTAATCTTCCAGAATTCCCTAGATTCTAGAACAGTCCCCAAGGATTGGAAGGTAGCAAACATAACCCCGCTATTTAAGAAAGGAGAAAGAGAAAAAACGGGGAACTATAGGCCAGTTAGCCTGACATCAGTAGTAGGCAAAATGCTAAAATCTATTATTAGGGACATGGTAACAAGGCACTTAGAAAATCGTAATATGATTAGGCAGAGTCAACATGATTTTATGAAAGGGAAATTGTGTTTGACAAATCTGTTTTTTGAAGATGTAACTAGTAGGATGGATAAGGGGGAACTAGTGGATGTAGTGTATTTGGATTTTCAAAAAGCATTCGATAAGGTGCCACACAAGAGGTTATTACACAAAATTAGGACTCATGGGATTGGGGGTAATATATTAGCATGGATTGAGGATGGGTTAATGGACAGAAAACAGAGAGTAGGAATAAACGGGACATTTTCAGGTTGGCAGGCTGTAACTAGCGGGGTACCGCAAGGATCAGTGCTTGGGCCTCAGCTATTTACAATCTATATTAATAACTTAGATGAAGGCACTGAGTGTAACGTATCCAAGTTTGCTGATGATACAAAGTTAGGTGGGAAAGTAAGCTGTGAGGGGGACGCAAAGAGGCTGCAGAGAGATATAGACAGGTTGACTGAGTGGGCAAGAACATGGCAAATGGAATACAATGCGGGGAAGTGTGAAGTTATCCACTTTGGTAGGAAAAACAAAAAATGCAGAATAATTTTTAAATAGTGAGAGACTGGGAAATGTTTGCATTCAGACGCACCTGGGTGTCCTCGTACATGAATCACAGAAAGTTAACATGCAGGTACAGCAAGCAATTAGGAAAGCAAATGGTATGTTAGCTTTTGTTACAAAGGAATTAGAGTATAAGAGTAAAGAAGTCTTACAATTATACAGGGCATTGGTGAGGCCACACCTGGAGTACTGTGTACAGTTCTGGTCTCCTTACCTAAGGAAAGGCACACTTGCCTTAGAGGGAGCGCCACGAAGGACCACTAGACTGGTTCCTGGGATGAGGGGATTGCCCTATGAGGAGAGATTGAGTAGACTAGCCCTATATTCCCTCGAGTTTAGAAGAATGAGAGGTGATCTAATTGAAACATATAAAATTCTTAACGGGCTTGACAGGGTTAATGCTGAGAAAATGTTTCCCCTGGCTGGGGAATCTACAACATGGGGGTCACAGTTTCAGAATAAGGGGTCGGCCATTTAGGACTGAGATGAGGAGAAATTTCTTCACTCAAAGGATTGTGAACCTTTGGAATTCTCTACCCCAGAGAGCTGTGGATATTCAGTCGTTGAGTATATTCAAGACAGAGGTCGATAATTTTTTGGGAACTAAGGGAATTAACGGATACGGGGATAGCATGGGAAGGTGGAGTTGAGGTAGAAGATCAGCCATGATCTTGTTGAATGGCAGAGCAGGCTCGAAGGACCAAATGGCCTACTCCTGCTCCTATGTTCTTATGAATCAAGTGAAAACACGAGAAGTTAATTTAAAAGAAAAGCAATTATACTTACTATAACTTTGATCAACAGCTTCCATTTCTTCATCTTCCTCCTCCCCAATCACAGGCAGTGCACATGCACTGTTTAAACCAACAGCAAATGCATTGCATTGTGTATTTAAATTACTGTGTAAAAGCTGCAAGCAAATGAATAGTTGATTCGGATGTTAACAGTAGAGATAATGAGAGAAAGTTTTTAAAGCTTCCTTTTAAAAAAAAACCTGCAAAACAGGTTAATTACTTTTCGATTCCAGTTGTAAGAACAAGCAAGTGATCTGTGCTCCTGTGTGAATGCCAATAGGGCTCTATAATATACACAAGTGTGCCATTTGTCCAGCTTTTTGGTGAAAGCAGTTTGCTTCTCCCCCCAGCAGTTCCCTGGTTTTCCAACTCAGCAATTTGGCAGGTCAGTATATTAATACACTGGCCCACAAGGCTGCTTCCAGAATGTTTGCATTCACTTAGTCAATGGAAATACAGACTATACCTGACAATTCAAATTCATTTTTGTGCTACATTTCAATTAAACAAAT
Source organism: Squalus acanthias (assembly GCA_030390025.1). Classification (NCBI taxonomy): domain Eukaryota; kingdom Metazoa; phylum Chordata; class Chondrichthyes; order Squaliformes; family Squalidae; genus Squalus; species Squalus acanthias. The sequence goes on from CM059431.1 coordinate 30,564,164, forward strand.
AAGAAAGTAGGAATTTAACACTAAAAGTTTGAATTACCATAATTTGAATTAAGTGATTTTAAATTCAGTAGACTGTAAACAGAGACTCTACCCTCTTAGTCCATATCCTTTTACAATGCAATTTTAAAAGAAATACATCAAGTTTATTTTAAATCCTGGGCATACTTAATTAGGTTCCATTCAACAAAATCAGTTATACAACAACAATCTACTTTTTCTAAATTGAGAAACCAATAATGTTACAGTGGAATATTTGAGGAAAATATAGAACAATATCTACAAATTCTCTGAAAAACAGCAAACTGAAGAACTAGTTCAAATTGGGCAGCAACACACAGGGATATTGCACAAAGTAATTCTGTACAAGCTAAATCTGAATCACTTCTACAATGGTGGTCGACATACTTTACTTCATTAAAGTCAATTTAAACATTTGTCAATCTATTGTACTTTTAACTACTCCCATTACAATGACCTCGAGGATGAAAATCCTCAGCCTTTCTGGCACACAACTGCTATAACTCATGTAGCAGCAGAATGGCCAGAAAATAGTCCAGGATCCGAATGTGAAATCCCAGCCTGAGTTGGGAGTTCCTGTAGGGCCTTGTAAGAGACAGAGGTGCTGCTTGCCCTTTACAAGTGCCAGTCACGCAAAGGGGAGAGAAGTTATGTGACCTCGATGTCCGAGAAAGTCAACATATCTTCAGAGGTCAGCATGCACTGGGAAGAAGCATTATGGCTTCAACATTGGTTGAGAGGACAACTTTAAGATTTCAGACTGGGGTTATGGCCTGGACAACCAATGATTTAAGGCCAGCTTTGTTTAATGCAACCCCTTTACAAAGGGGGCGGTCTCACTGTTCCAAGGAGTGGGGAGCACAACACCCGCGCTCCCTAGACCAGGGCATTTTGTGGCATCCTGGGACAGGCATGCACTAGGAACACCGTAGTGGCATGGGAATCCACATTAAGTGAGGTGACTTCCCACTGATCCGACATACTCCAACGGGGTCAGTGGCAGAGGTCACCGGTGGGCTCAATCCCAGCATAATTATAGAGATCTCTGCCCGGAGGAATTTCTGGCCTTAATCGTTAAATATGCACAACTACTTTTAGTCATTTTTGCCAGTCATTTATGCCCCCAAAAAATCCTCACCATTATAAAGGATTTTGATGAGTGACAATGTGCAGCCTGAAATTATGATTTATAAAAGATAAAAGCTCCCATACTCATGCCAAATAGACTCTAATAGATACACAAGCTTACCAAAGGCACTTGTACTTCCTTAGGCCTGTCTTGAGGCAAGTCATGTTCTTTGGCTGAAAAATGCAACAAATTAATTAACCGGTGGAGTCCACAGAATTATTTGAAAAGAAACAAAGTGAATCTGTTGTGAGCACTTTTTAGCCTTTCCTGTCAGTCATTCCAAACCTGGAAGTTGTTAAAACCCAGATTCCAATGCTATTGCCTGAAAATCAAGGAATCTGTTCCTGGGTTTGATGGAGTCAGGATCTAGGTGACATTTGTTGTTTAAGAGCAGGAGCTGAAGTGCAGGAATTCACTGCCAAACCCCCCCAAAAATGCGTTTGACTAATGGCAATATAGAGGCAGCGGAGGCAAACAACACAGCAGGACCTTACTGAATTTCAACAGCATGCCTTTTCTTAAGAACTGAAGTCAGAAAAGCTTGCTATGCAGTAAAAGTGGGAGAAGAGTAGTTTATCAACAGAAGGAAGTCACAAAGAGAGGAATATGTTGGAGGGTTGAAAGTGTAAGGCAGAGGAGGAAGCTAAAAAACAGCGAGCAAAGAAAAAAAGTCATAAAAATAAAAGTGTACGGTGGAATCTAGGAAGATAAACATAAAATTATTAGGACTGAAATGGAAGTCTGAGACAAAGAAACAGAAAAATCTAAACAAAGGAGTAGAGCCAGTACAGCTGAAATAGCCAAATCCAACTAAAGCAGTGCACAAGAAAGAACCGTTGCTTAACAAAAGGTGCAAGATGAACTTTCAATGGTTGCATGACAGGGGAACCTAAACAAAATCAGATACTGAAGTCAAGAAATGAAAAGTAGAACTGAAGTATAATGAGGCAGGTGACAGGAGCAGGACAATTAGACTTTATGGAATAGGGCAGTTATGAAGATGCAACAAAACTGGAGAGCAATTAACTAATTCCACAAGATTACCTAAAAAAAAGCCAACTTTGGAGCATAATTAGACTAGAAGACAAATGGATGCAAAAACTGTGAAACAAGCGAGATATTGCAACTTAGAAGGTCTGCAAAAGAACTATGAAGATTAGTGTGGCTTGTGTGGGGCTCAGTACTAATGACTATTATCATTAGACTCCAAGAGTCAGGTTACTTTTACATGTACAGTCATGAGCTCAACTGTATCCAGATCAAGGATTGTGTGTGACGAGGGTATGCAATAAATCACAGTATAGTTATTGTATCAATTAAAAAAATGAAATGCTGGAAATAAACATTTGTCGAATAAAGTTCATTTAATGTTAAACTTTAACCTGAAATTTCTCTCCTACGATATTGATAATGTAGTGTATTCAACTGCGATTTATACACATACAGTATTTCAAAAATGTTCATTGCTAATACAATAAAACATTATTGATAACATTTTGAATTAACCAAATCAATCAACCATCTACAGGAATTAACTGAATATTTTTGAAATATTAAATAAAAACAGAAAATGCTGGAAATACTCAGCAGGTCAGGCAGCATCTGTGGAGAGAGAAACAGAGTTAACGTTCCAGGTCCATGACCTTTTGCCAGAACTGGAAAAAGTTAGCTATAACAAGTTTTAAGCAAGTGCAGAGCAGGGAAAGGGAAGGTCTGTGATAGGGTGAAAGGTATGAGACATTAAATGACAAAAGGGATGATGGTGCAAGGCAAAAGGAGATGGTAATGGGACAAGTAAAGAAACAAAAGATGGGTCTAGAATTAAACTTAAAATTAGTACAAAATCTGGCTGTCTTTTCATAACTGATAATCTGTGCAGTTGGTAAAAAATATCAAACATAAAAACTGACAGCACTAAAAAGCACTTGCTGAATTACATAAAGCATTACTTTGTCTCTGTTTCTAAGGCTGAAATTGATTTCACAGCTCACCTTTACATATAATGACTGTTGGAGTTAATGATGAAGGAGTTGCTAATGAACTAGTCCAAGACATGTCTGGATCCACTTCAACTCCAAGGCTTTCCGAAATCTGCTTTGACATGACCTATTTAAGAAATAAGGTTTGCAATATTTTTCTTCGAAACAAAACAAAAAAAAACCAACAAAATAATCAAATTGAATGAATCCTTACCTCAGATGATACTGGAGGGCTGAAAAATGAACATCCATCATCTGGAAGAAAATTTTTTTTTAAATGAAGAACATTTTTGTACCTTAGTATAAATTTAATTTATATTTTACGGAAAATTGTGACTCTGTTTATCAGTTGTTTATTTGCCTGTATGAAGAGATACATGTTTTACTCCCAGTTGTCAGACTTAATCTTTCTAATTAATCTAATTTTACTTTGACAGTTGTGTGGCTGAACAAATTAGACAATTTCCTGGTCAACAGTTTGAAGTTCCATGAGCATCTGGACAAGTTATTGCTGGGTTACTATAGGAAATCACACAGAAAGTACACCCACCTTGGATAGAATAAGTACGCTGTGGAGTCCTGTATGTATTGTGCAAGAAAGCAGGGCTAGAATGAAAAAAAAGAATTAACCTCTGGATTTTTTTTGCTGAATTTGTATGCCATATTCCTAGTTACTATGAAAACTGATTTACGGAGCATTTTCTTTTCCTCTTCCATGCAGATATGATCACTCATACCTACAGTATCTCCTTTTGTCAGGAGGAATGGATGTTATGTGTGTGGGAGTAACTCTCAAAAAACTTGATATGCATTTTTTATGTGCAATACGAATTTGTTGGGATCAAGTGTAATCATGAAAGCTGACAGTTTTAGATTAGATTCCAGAACTGAAATAAACCTCGGTGTCCTGCATTTTTGACATACCAACTTAGGATCACTAGAGACTTTGGGGGCTGCACTCTGAGCTCTTTCCCTGGGCCTCTCCATTGTTCTTTCCAGCAGAATTGATGTGCAGGTCTCTCCAGGCCGAGATTCAAGGCTGCAATGAGCAGGGTGTGGATGGAGAGCAAGATCGACCCTCTCCTTTAAGAACTGGCCGGTGCCAGTGTGTCTGTGTTCCATTGCTGACTGACATCACATGAGCTTCGCCAGCGCTCTGAGTTAGCGCCTCGCTCCTCAGCGTTAGCGCCTTAAGAGAGGTGTATAGCGCCTGATTTAGCGCTCCAATCACCTCCAGGGGCGATAGAAGCCAAGTTTGCAGTCGGAGGCGATAATTAGCGGCAGGCGCTAAACTTTGCGCCCGGCCGATAATTGCGCCCCAAATGGGGCGATACCGAATTTCTCTCCCAGTATTTTTTTCCTTACTGGAATGCACTTTCTTTGTAACCTTTCCATCTTCTGTTTAAATAGTTTTGAATAGTGATTTATGGTTTTATTTGCCAAATTATCCTTCCATTTAATTTAGTTTAGGTCCCTTTGTAGTGCTACAATTTGGCCCGGAATTTGCAGTCCTGATGGCGGCGAACTGGCAGCATTCGCCGTCATCAGGACTGCAACGTCAGGATTTGTTGACATCACAGCAGGATTCCCACTATACTACGTAGATTTGAATTACACATCGGAAAACCCGAACTTCTCGCCACAGAGATCGCGAGATCTTTGTGCGAAGCTTACTTCAGGGCCAGCGGCAAATGCCTTTGCTTCACCGCTGACTGCAAATTCAGGGCCTTTATTTTTTTTGTAAGTAACTCTGTCCTCGACTATTTTTTTTTAAGTGTAAGACGCCAGTAGAGAATAGCTACTGGCTGAAACAAAAGCATGGGAACAGGTTGTCTAGCCAGGAGATTAAAAAAAATAAATCTACTTAAAACCGAGCAACGCATCCATTTTAACCAAAAAATTCCCCCACCTCCAATTAAGGAATGAAGAAAGAAAATGGAAGACATTCCACGTGAAATCCTTCAAAAAGGTGCTCATACATTATACTATCACTATGCTGTACAAAATAATTCCAGAGTGGGTATCACAGCTTTTCCCCCAGAACATACAAATTACAGAACTACAATTTTCACAAAAGGAATGTAAAATAACCATTTGGAGGCACATGATACTTGGAGGATAGCCCTGTTGAAGAACAGAGCGTCTACAATATAGGACCTTCTTCATTTGCATTCTCTACATACTGAAAGTTTTATAATTCAGTAGTGCCCAGTCAATAATGTAACTGTCAGCAACAAAAAAAGTAGTGTGCTGGAAACTAAGTGGGAGGACATGGGTTTGCATGCACAGCACTCCTCTCTTTGCTTATTATCTGGTCGTTTATGGGACCCTGCTATGTGCAAACTGGGTGCTGCATTTTCGTACATTACAGCAGTGACTACACTTCATTTAAAAGACACTATATAAATGCAAGTTCTTTCCTTAAATTGATTTTAAAATTCTCATCGTTATTTTCAAATCCCTCCATGGGCTCGCCCTCGCTGTAATCTCCTCCATAGAAACATAGAAGATCTGAGCAGGAGTAGGCCATTCGGCCCCTCGAGCCTGCTCCGCCATTCGATGAGATCATGGCTGATCATCCAAACTCAGTACCCTGTACCTGCCTTCTCCCCATATCCCTTGATACCTTTAGCTTTAAGAAATATATCTAACTCATTCTTGAATAATATCTAACTCATTCTTGAATATATTTAATGACTTGGCCTCAACGACCATCTGTGGTAGAGAATTCCACAGGTTCACCACTCTCTGGGTGAAGAAATTCTTCCTCATTTCTGTCCTAAATGGCTTACCCCTTATCCTTAGACTGTGACCCCTGGTTCTGGACTCTCCGACCATCGGGAACATTCTTCCTGCATCTAGTTTGTCCAGACCTGTCAGAATTTTATATGTTTCGATGAGATCCCCTCTCATTCTTCTATACGCCAGCGAGTATAAGCCCAATCGACCCAATCTCTCCTCATATGTCATTCCTGCCATCCCAGGTATCAGCCTTGTGAATCTTCGCTGAACTCCTTCCATGGCAAGAACATCCTTCCTCAGATAAGGCAACCAAAACTGCACACAGTACTCAAGGTGTGGTCTCACCAAGGCCCTGTACAACTGCAGCAGGACATCCCTGTTCCTATACTCAAACCCTTTCGCTATGAAGGCCAACATACCATTTGCCTTCTTCACCGCCTGCTGCACCTGCATGCTTACCTTCAGCGACTGGTGCACAAGGACACCTAGGTCTCGTTGCACTTCCCCTTCTCCCAATCTATTGCCATTCAGATAATAGTCTGCCTTTCTGTTTTTGACACCAAAGTGGATAACCTCGCATTTATCCACATTATATTGCATCTGCCACGCTTCTGCCCACTCACCCAACCTGTCCAAATCATCCTGGAGTTTCTCGGTATCCTCCTCGGAGCACACACGCCCACCCAGCTTTGTGTCATCTGCAAACTTGGAGATATTACATTTAGTTCCCTTATCCAGATCATTAATGTATATTGTGAATAGCTGGGGTCCAAGGACCGAACCCTGAGGTACCCCACTAGTCACTGCCTGCCACTCGGAAAAAGACCCATTAATTCCTACTCTCTGCTTTCTGTCCACCAACCAGTTCTCTATCCAAGTCAATACCTTGCCCCCAATCCCATGTGCATTAACTTTACACGCTAATCTCTTATGCGGGACCTTATCGAAAGCCTTTTGAAAGTCCAAATACACCACATCTACTGGTTCTACCTTATCTATTTTCCCAGTTACATCCTCAAAAAATTCCAGTAGATTAGTCAAGCACGATTTACCTTTTGTAAATCCATGTTGACTTTGTCCGATCCTGTCACTGTTTTTCAAGTGCTCAGCTATTACAGTACATCCTTTATAATGGACTCTAGCATTTTCCTCACTACCGATGTCAGGCTTACCGGTCTGTAATTCCTCGCTTTCTCTCTACCACCCTTTCTGAATAGTGGGGTAACATTAGCTACCCTCCAATCCATGCGTACAGTTCCAAGATTCCATCGAATGTTGGAAGATGATCAGCAATGCATCTACTATTTCTAGGGCCACTTCCTTAAGTACCCTAGGATGTAGATTATCAGGCCCTGGGGATTTATCGGCCTTCAATCCCGTCAATTTCCCTAACACCATTTCCCTGCAAATACTGATTTCTTTCAGTTACTCATCAGACCGTATGTTCTCCAACATCTCTGGGAGGTTATTTGTGTCCTCCTTTGTGAAGACAGAACCAAAATATGCATTTAATTGGTCTGCCATTTCTTTGTTCCCCATTATAACTTGCCCCGCTTCTGAAGCAAGGGACCTACACTTGATTTCACTAATCTTTTTCTTTTCACATATCTATAAAAGCTCTTACAGTCAGTTTTTATGTTCCCTGCAAGCTTACTTTCATATTCTATTTTCCCCTTCTTAATTAATCCCTTTGTCCTCCTTTGTTGAATCCTAAACTGCTCCCAATCCTCAGGGTTACCGCTTTTTCTGGCCAATGTATATGCCCTCTCCTTGGATCTTATGCTATCCCTAATTTCCTTTGTTAGCCACGGTTGAGTCACCCTTTTTGTTTTATTCTTATGCCACACTGGGATGAACAAGTCTATAATCCTCCAAGATATCTCCGCTCCTCCAATTCTGACCTCCTGCGCATCCCGATTTTCATTGCTCCACCATTGGCGGCCATGCCTTCAGCTGCCTATCCCCTAAGCTCTGGAATTCCCTCCCTAAATCTCTCCGCTTCTCTCTCATTTAAGACGCTCCTTAAAACCTACCTCTTGTCTACTATCTCCTTATATGGCTCAGTGTCAAATTTTGTTTGATAATGCTTCCATGAGGCGCCTAGGGACATTTTACTACATTAAGGCACAATATAAATGCAAGTTGTTTCTGAGGAAAGGAGCAAATATATATGTGTAAATATTGAACATTGCATTGGTTCAAGTTCTGACTGACTCCTCTTATCTTGCCTATTCTGGTGAGGTCATTGAACATCTTCCAGTATTGAGTAGCTGTGTTGGGGTTACTGGAGGTGGCACTCACAGCCAAGGTCACCTCCTTCCACTGGGCCTGTATGATACCCATTGTGGGTCTCCTTCCCTCAGTCCAAAAAGACTAGTTCCTCCTTTGCTGAATTTCAGCTGGTAACACCTCAACTAGAGCGCTTTAAAATTTGGGATCTGGATTTCCCACCACTCCCCACCCCCAGAATCAAGCTCCCAACAGATGGGGAAAATAGCACTCAGAGCCCCCCACAATCATATTAAAATAAAGCTGCCCCTTGAAAATAGGATGGGGTTACACCACCAGGTGGAACTCCAGTCCCAATACACTTCTGTCAGTAACCTTACCCAGGAAGAAAATCTAGCCCAGAGTGCCTTACACTAAAATAAAGAGAAAGAGAAGAATTGTACATACCTTTTCATTAAAGAAATATCAAAGGTTGGACTCAAAGTTTCATGTTGGCTTGCCTTGTACCGAGGTATAGTTCCTTGTACCATAGTAGAATAACTACTGTTTTCTGCTAAGTGCAAATTCACACCAATTGTCTTGTTACATAGCTGTAAAATTATTTCATTCATACTCACATTAAAATTGAGATCAATGTTATTCTTAGCCTTGCAGTATGTTAGCACTAACTTAACATTAGAATTATATGATTGCTGTGTATTGATGTACAAAAATGATTGGATTCAGGCTCACATCTCCATTTTCCCAGTGAGTTCCTACATTCCACCAGTTATTAGGCAGAGATGCCAAACAGAAGGCTGTTATTTCCCTAAAGGGAGGGACAGGAAACCGGATAATAAGCTATGCAAGATAGCTCTCACACATTTCCTACAAGACCATTACAGTGCAATGTTGGCAAACTTCTGACCCTAGGAGGGGGTCATCTGTCTGCCTGCTTGGCTCTTGAAGTGAATGTGGGATAGTTAGATGTACAGTAATACTATTCATTTAAAAAAGGAGAGAAGGAAAGACAATTGGCCACAACTTACATTTCAAAAGAGAAAAATATTCATGTTACTTAATGAAGATTTGTGGGAGATTTTTTTACTTTTTAAAATCTACTAGTTTTTCTGTGCCATGGAATGGTGGGGAACAGGATCTTCAATGGGAAAAGATAAGTGAACAAAGGTGACCTGGTGTAATCCTATCAGATGTATTCCAATAAGACATTTGGCTAAAGGGATCAAGGGATATGGGGAGAAAGCAGGGACAGGGTTCTGAATTTGGATGATCAGCCATGATTGCATTGAATGGCGGAGCAGGCTAGAGGGGCCAGATGGCCTACTCCTGCTCCAACTTCTATGTTTCTATGTTCTGATGGCACCCATCTCATCATCCTCAAGATGTGCTTACCGTGTCTTATGCAGTCTCCTAAGATCGATCTTTAAGAAAGGTGATCCTTGTTACCTTTCAAACTACTGCCTTATTGCCTTTATATTAGTATGTTCTAAGATTATGGGATCTGCTATTTGCTTTCAAATTTTTACCTTGTAAGTTCTGGCCTAACTTGTGATTGCCAGTATGATTTTTCGCATTGCTGGTGACATTATTGCTCGTCAGACCTTCCAAATCACCAAAGTATCTCTGGAGCTCTGTTCTTGAACACTTTGGTGAATCTTTTGTAATTGCCTTAATCTCTGCTGGGGCCTGAGACTGCACTTCTAAATAAAGGACGATATGGTCTTCCACCAGAGCCATATTCATGGTCATTTATTTTCTTCTCAAATTGCTCTACCTCTGCTGTAGTTGGCAGCTAATCCCTCGCCTCTTCAATATCCCTTAACGCTTTATGAAGTCAAAGTTTGTTCACGACTTTAATACTGCTCCTCTCGATCTTTCATCTCTTGTTCCTTCTAAATTTTAAATATTCTACATGCTCTTCCTCCACTCCAAATTTTCACTGTGCAAGGAGTCTAAATTTCAACAGTCTCCTGCTTTACCTCATTCTTGTCCAGAATTTTAAAATGGTGGAACTCAGTCTTTCCTTCCTCCTACAGTCCTCAGGCTTTCAAAACCCAAGTTTGACATCATCTAACCACTACTTCCTGATTTACCTCGTCCTTTCATCTCTTTCAACCTTAGCTGTGCATTATAGAGTTTGGCCCTTCACTTTAGTTTCTCAATAAAAAAAAATACACCAACACTGCCAAAGGTGTTGGACCAAACTGTTTTTCTGCCTTTTAAGCTATACAATAATATGCAGCAAAATAAAGCAGTTTGGCACCACATTCCAAGTTAACTTCTGCTGCATCACAAAATACCACACTTAACATGCAAGTTTTCAAAAGCCCCAAAATCATGAATCTCAGGATATCAAACATGTTATATAGACTGGATTTTTGCAGAGATTTGATGACTTACCTCTTTTCAACCTAGTTTGATCATTCCTTTTCTCTGGTGTGGATACTGAGGGGGTTATATTAGTCAGACCACTGAAGATTGATGGAGTACAATCTAGCTGGCAATACAAAGTCTGCTTCTGCCATGGTGTTTTGAAATAATCGTTATTGTAACTAGATGTAAAGCAACGGGCATCATCTCTAGGTTGTTTAAGCTGGGTAGAAGATGCCGACAAAGTAAGTTCTTCAAACCAATTTGGACATAACGGTCCCAAATCTGTAACGAGGGACAAAAAGTGTTTTTTTTAAACAAGGAAAGATACAAATGCAATGTGCCCTGATATTACCTTATTTAAATCAAAGTGGTTAAGGCACAAAAGTAGAAGTACAGAAAAAACAGTAATCTTGAGACATGAATATAACAGATTTTACCTATGTAATGCAGTTCCACAAAGTGGCAATATCACAAGAGCAACTTTAAGGTATCAGTTAGTAAAGTTTTGAGTTCCTTACCTTCTCTACAGAGGGCTATAAAATCAAACATGGCCCTCCTTGAATTTTGTTCTTTCATCTCATTCAACAATGCAACCTCAACAGAATGTTACTCCTGGCAGATCAGGCCATTAAAACTGGAACCCATTTTAATTCAGCTATTCCTGTGAAAATGGAAAATAATATTTACATTTCCAGAATGATTTTTGTGTCATAAAAGCAAAAAGAAGCATCCAAATGATGGAAATACGAGTGTTTTAGGTACTTGCTAACTCACCATGAAGATGGTGAATACCAAATAGAGCATCATTTTCTCCAATTTACATTCTACAAAAGATTTTAACTAGATTAACCCGGTATCTATTACTTAGGTAAATTTTTACTTGGCTGCTAAAAACAAATGTATAGCATTATGAGTGAAACCATAACACAGACCAGAGATAGACCATAAAGGAAAATGGGCAGGCAAAAGTATGTAAGGAAGATAATGAGGAACAGTGAGCCACGGTCATAGTCACACAGGTTATTTGGTGACTGATCAAGGTGGCCTAGGTGCTGTGAGTGGGCTGGAAGCTGAATTAGAAGGAAACAGTGGTGGGAAAGGTAAGGGCATACTTGGGTTAGAACACACCCAAGAACTTTTAGGAGAAAGGGTAAATTGGAGATGAGGCAGTAGTTAGAAAAAAGGAGGAGTTGATGGCAGTTTTTTTTTGTGTGAAGACAGTAGCTTTGAAAGGGTGGGGGTAAAATGAGCAACAAAATTATGACATTGCCAAACATGGAGCCAAGATGGGAGAGTTGAGTAATGAGTAGCTGATGTAAAGGGGTTGAGGGAACAGGTAGTGGATTTCATGGAGATGAATATGATGTAGGCTGCTGGGGCAGACAGAGGAGAAACTGCAGATTGTAGTGACCTGAATTAGGAGCAGAGCTGGCAATAGGAGGTAGCAAGATTACTGATTAGAGAAGATGGCCTATTTGTGTGTTGGGAATGTATGTGGAGCATGAGGCTCAGGGAGGAGAGTGGGGAAATCAAAACAGAGGCAGGGTGAGTTCAAGTGGAGGAATTAAGTCACCACAGATGTGGAATTGCTTTGTACTCTTTTTGGCAATGCTGTAAACAAATAAACTGTAACTTAAAACATTAAACGAAACTTAATAAATTAAATTAAAATTCCATTGCCGGGGGTGATGATGCACTCCAGTCCCTGCGGTGCCCACCGGTCGCGGAAGGCCTCGGGTGCGCCGGCGGACACCGCGTGCTCCATCTCCAGGGCCACCCGGGCGCGAATTGCTCAGTGTAAAGACTGCGAGGACAAAAGGGAGGATGTTTCAGTAATGTCTGATAAACAATGTGGCTACAAGAGCAGGTCAGAGACTGGGTATTCTGTGGCGAGCGACTCACCTCCCGACTCCCCAAAGCCTTTCCAGCACCTACAAGGCACAAGTGAGGAGTATGATGGAATACTCTCCATTTGCTTGCATGGGTGCCGCTCCAACAACACTGAAGAAGCTCGACACCAGCCAGGACAAAGCAGCCCGCTTGATCGGCACCCCATCCACCACCTTAAACATTCACTCCCTCCACCACCGGCGTAACATGGCTTCTTCGACAGCACCTCCCAAACCCACAATCTCTACCACCTAAAAGGACATGGGCAGCAGGCGCATGGGAACACCATCACCTTCAACTTCCCCTCCAAGTCACAAATCATCCTGACTTGGAAATATATTGCCATTCCTTCATTGTTGCTGGATCAAAATCCTGGAACTCCCTACCCAACAGCACTGTGGCAGTACCTTCACCACACGGACTGCACCGGTTCAAGAAGGCAGCTCACCAGCACCTTCTCAAGGGCAATTAGGATGGGCAATAAATGCAGGCCTTGCCAGTGACACCCACATCCCATGAATGAATAAAAAATTATTTTGAAGGAGGTGGGATGGGTGATAGTGAGTTGTTTTAACTTGATGATAGTGCCAGGGTAATATGGGTAAATGAGCCATGCGATACACAGTGATGAGTGGCACACTGTAGCTTGGGAAGGAAATGTGGTGGAATGTGTAACTGGGCTAGGGCAGCCTCAGTGAAAGGGAAGCTGCCAAGTTTTGATCAAGCACAAGGTGGCAATTACCCTAACCAGGATGTCACTGTAGATGAGGATAGCCTTGTTTGCAAAAGAGCAAGCACTTTACAAGGTAATGCATAGGTAAAGCAACAAGAGACTCATTGGGGGTAGAAGGTTGGAGGATGCATGGGAAGAGTCGCTGTAGAGAAATCAGAGGAGATGTGGGGAAGAAGCTGAATAAGTTAATCACCACAGAAGGTAGCAGACAGGGCAAGCATAGAGAGCAGAATAAGACAGTGGAGGATACTCAAGTTAGATCAAAATGTGTTTATGGGTCTGCCCTGGCAAGGTAACAGCTGGTAACACAGCAGGATAGGAGGCGGATATGGCACGATGCATCAGAAAAGGATCAGTAAATTACATAGCACAGACACAGGCCATTCGGCCCAACTGGTCTATGCCAGAGTTTATTCTCCATACGAGCCTCCTCCCACCCCTCTTCATCTAACACTATCAGCATATCATTCTATTCATTTCTCCCTCATGTGTTTATTTAGCTGCCCCTTAAGTGCATTGATACAGCGACCCGGGGCAGTGACCTGCTATAGCGCAGTTTCTGGAGAAGCAAACTTGACTATTTCAATGCATTCCTGGCCGACTGCCCATCTTCCACCCTCCATAATCTTAAATTGATCCAAAACTCTGCTACCTGTATCCTAACTCGCACCAAGTCCCATTCATTCATCACCCCTGTGCTTGCTGCTCTACATTGGCTCCCGGTTAAGCAAAGCCTCGATTTTAAAATTCTCATCCTTGTTTCCAAATCCCTCCATGGGCTCGCCCCTCCCTATCTCTGTAATCTCCTCGGGTCCATCAACATGAGTGACAGGGCAGAGCCCCGCCCACCGGCTGTCCTCAGGTCGATGAGTGACAGGGCAGAGCCCCGCCCACCGGCTGTCCTCAGGTCGATGAGTGACAGGGCAGAGCCCCGCCCACCGGCTGTCCTCAGGTCGATGAGTGACAGGGCAGAGCCCCGCCCACCGGCTGTCCTCAGGTCGATGAGTGACAGGGCAGAGCCCCGCCCACCGGCTGTCCTCAGGTCGATGAGTGACAGGGCAGAGCCCCGCCCACCGGCTGTCCTCAGGTCGATGAGTGACATGAGTGACAGGACAGAGCCCCAACCACTGGCTGTCTTCAGGTCCATGAGTGACAGGAGAGCCCCGCCCACTGGTCTCCTCGGGTCTCGGCGACACAGACAAACCCAGAAAACCAGGCCGAGCAATGTGTCACGAACTGGAGCATCGGCCCCACAGCTTTTTGCCCGGTTTAAATCGCGGTAACGAAATAAGTCCAACTCCAAACCGTGAACAAACTAGTCCCGCGGAACAGGAGCTCCGTACCGTATAATACACATTATAATTCTTTCGGATCCCGTGTGGTTTCAGCTCAACCTCAACCGTCCAGCCGGAATTTCCTGAACACTCGCCCTCGCGAGCTCCTTTCGGCTTCGCGCGCTGGGCAAGTCGGGCACGCACCGCCATTGGCCGATCATCCCGACACTGCCGACCAATCGCAGCAGCCGTTTCTTCTATTTCCGCCAATCCAGTGACTGGGGGCGGGGGTATTGTGACGCCAGTATCCCGGTCGAGCAACAAGTTGCTACATAATTAGTACACGGACCAGGGACAAAAACACTGGGGCTATGCAAAAATACGATAGGGATACGCTCCGAGAGGTTTGATTTTCATAGGATTTTTTGCTTCAGAGTTTATACCCTAAAGAAAGTGGATCCATTCCTACACACATCTGAGGCAGACCGCCCACCCCGTCCCAAGCTTGGCCTGCATGACATGAACTCAAAATATATGAAATAAAAACAGAAACGTTTCCATACTCAGCAAGGCAAGGAAGGGTTTATACCTGAAACACGGACTTTTGTTCTTTCCATAATGCTGCCTGACCTGTTTCCAGCGTTTTCTGTTTTCTTGTTTCAGATCTCCAGCGTCTGCAGTTTTTTTGTTCAAAATATAGGAACATGACAAAGGGGTACTTCAACCTTTTCACCACACAATAATTTGTCCCTCTGCCTCTGAGCTTTGGGGAAATGGTATGCAAAAGGTAAATCTAGAAAATGACTTCAAACTAAGCCTTAAGAGTAGGACAAGAGGGCACAAATTCAAACCAATCAAAAGGCAAACTTAGAACTGATGTCAGGAAGTCCTTCTTCACACATGGAATGGACTTCTGGGTAGAGTGCTGCCAGCAAAAACCTTTAAGAAGAAATTGAATTCCACATTTGTAGAGTCTTTGAATGATTGAGTTATCTTTATCTTGTGATTTTGGACAAAAAATTGCTCGACAACAATAGATTCTCACGGTAGCTGGAGAGGAACTTGGAAAGGGAGGGGGGTAAATCCAATTGTCGTGGTCCATGTTGGAACAAATGACATAGGTAGGAACAGGGAGGATGTCCTGCTGAAAGAGTATCAGGAGTTAGGATCTAAATTAAAAAGCAGGACCTCGAGGGTAATAATCTCTGGATTATTGCCCGAGCCACGTGCAAATTGGCATAGAAGCAGACAGATCAGGAGAAATAACATGTGGCAAAAGGGCTGGTGTAGGAAAGAGGGGTTCCTTTTCTGGGACCAGTTCTGGGACAGGAAGGAGCTGTACCAATGGGATGGGCTCCACCTGCACCGGGATGGGACCCGTGTCCTAGCGGAAAGGGTAACATAACATAGAAACATAGAAGATAGGAGCAGGAATAGGCCATTCGGCCCCTCGAGCCTGCTCCGCCATTCGATGAGATCATGGCTGATCATCTAAACTCAGTACCCTGTACCTGCCTTCTCCCCATATCCCTTGATACCTTTAGCTTTAAGAAATATATCTAACTCATTCTTGAATATATTTAATGACTTCGCCTCAACTACCTTCTGTGGTAGAGAATTCCACAGGTTCACCACTCTCTGGGTGAAGAAATTCTTCCTCATTTCTGTCCTAAATGGTTTACCCGTTATCCGTAGATTATGACCCCTGGTTCTGGACTCTCCGACCATCGGGAACATTCTTCCTGCATCTAGTTTGTCCAGACCTGTCAGAATTTTATATGTTTCGATGAGATCCCCTCTCATTCTTCTATACTCCAGTGAGTATAAGCCCAATCGACCCAATCTCTCCTCATATGTCATTCCTGCCATCCCAGGTATCAGCCTTGTGAATCTTCGCTGAACTCCTTCCATGGCAAGAACATCCTTCCTCAGATAAGGCGACCAAAACTGCACACAGTACTCAAGGTGTGGTCTCACCAAGGCCCTGTACAACTGCAGCAGGACATCTCTGTTCCTATACTCAAACCCTTTCGCTATGAAGGCCAACATACCATTTGCCTTCTTCACCGCCTGCTGCACCTGCATGCTTACTTTCAGCGACTGGTGCACAAGGACACCCAGGTCTCGTTGCACTTCCCCTTCTCCCAATCTATTGCCATTCAGATAATAGTCTGCCTTTCTGTTTTTGACATCAAAGTGGATAACCTCGCACTTATCCACGTTATATTGCATCTGCCACGCTTCTGCCCACTCACCCAACCTGTCCAGATCATCCTGGAGTTTCTCGGTATCCTCCTCGCAGCACACACTCCCACCCAGCTTTGTGTCATCTGCAAACTTGGAGATATTACATTTAATTCCCTTATCTAGATCATTAATGTATATTGTGAATAGCTGGGGTCCAAGGACCGATCCCTGCGGTACCCCACTAGTCGCTGCTTGCCACTCGGAAAAAGACCCATTAATTCCTACTCTCTGCTTTCTGTCCGCCAACCAGTTCTCTATCCAAGTCAATACCTTGCCCCCAATCCCATGTGCCTTAACTTTACACGCTAATCTCTTATGCGGGACCTTATCGAAAGCCTTTTGAAAGTCCAAATACACCACATCTACTGGTTCTCCCTTACCTATTTTCCCAGTTACATCCTCAAAAAATTCCAGTAGATTAGTCAAGCACGATTTACCTTTTGTAAATCCATGTTGACTTTGTCCGATCCTGTCACTGTTTTTCAAGTGCTCAGCTATTACATCCTTTATAATGGACTCTAGCATTTTCCCCACTACCGATGTCAGGCTTACCGGTCTGTAATTCCCCGCTTTCTCTCTCCCACCCTTTTTGAATAGTGGGGTAACATTAGCTACCCTCCAATCCATGGGTACAGTTCCAGATTCCATCGAATGTTGGAAGATGATCAGCAATGCATCTACTATTTCTAGGGCCACTTCCTTAAGTACCCTAGGATGTAGATTATCAGGCCCTGGGGATTTATCGGCCTTCAATACCGTCAATTTCCCTAACACCATTTCCCTGCAAATACTGATTTCTTTCAGTTCCTCCCTTTCATCAGACCTTATGTTCTCCAACATCTCTGGGAGGTTATTTGTGTCCTCCTTTGTGAAGACAGAACCAAAATATGCATTTAATTGGGCTGCCATTTCTTTGTTCCCCATTATAACTTCCCCCGCTTCTGACTGCAAGGGACCTACACTTGATTTCACTAATCTTTTTCTCTTCACATATCTATAAAAGCTCTTACAGTCAGTTTTTATGTTCCCTGCAAGCTTACTTTCATATTCTATTTCCCCCTTCTTAATTAATCCCTTTGTCCTCCTTTGTTGAATCCTAAACTGCTCCCAATCCTCAGGGCTACCGCTTTTTCTGGCCAATTTATATGCCCTCTCCTTGGATCTTATGCTATCCCTAATTTCCCTTGTTAGCCACGGTTGAGTCACCCTTTTTGTTTTATTCTTATGCCACACTGGGATGAACAAATTCTGTAGTTCATCCATGCAGTCTTTGAATGTTTGCCATTGCCTATCCACCGTCAACCCCTTGAGTGACATTCCCCAATCAATCCTACCCAATTCGCGCCTTATACCATCGTAGGTGGCAAAGGCTTTAAACTAGTAAGATGCTGGGAGGGATCTAAAAGAAAAATAACCAGCCTAAATATAAACAAAACAGGAAAAGAGAGCATAGGAAAGAATAAAGTATGGGAGGACATTGATGGAAAGGGAGTAAATACAGTTATAGAACAGGAGTCTAAAAAGATGGTTAAACATAAAGTGAGAGGAAATCCTATTAAAATGAGTTAAACGGTCTGTACAGCAATGCACACAAAGTCTAATAAAACAGGGGAGCTGGAGGCAATCATGCGTTGCGAGGAACCAGACATAGTAGAGATTACTGAGACATGGCTGCAGAAAAATCAGGACTGGGAATTAAACATTGCAGGGGATAACACATTTAGAAAAGATAGGGAGGGAAAAAGGGGAGGTGGAGTGTACTTATTTGGGATAACATAATGGCAGTAGAAAAAAGTGACGCAGATACCAGCAAAACAAAAATAGAATCCATATGGATAGAGATAAAAGATAACAAAGGATCAATCACACTAATAGACATAGTCTACAGACCACCTAATAGTGGAAGGGAGGTGGAGGAAGAAATATGCAGACAAATTAGGGAAATGAGTAAAAAACATAGAATAATAATCATGGGGGAATTCAACTACCCCAATATTAATTGGACAGAAGAGGTAGGTAAAGGGGATAAGTGAATGGAGTTCCTACAATATGTACAGGACTCCTTTCTAACCCAATATGTAAAAAGCCCAACAAGGGAGGATTCGTTATTGGATCTAGTAATGGGGAATAAACCAGAGCAGATAAGAGAAGTAAAGTAGAGGTCGGGGAACATATAGGCAATAGGTACCATAATATAATACGCTTTAAGATGATAATTGAGAAGGACAAAAGTATGACGAAAACCAGGTTAATAGATTGGAGGAAAGCTGATTTTGAGGGGCTGAGAATAGAACTTGGGGGGGGAAAAGGGCAACAATATTGGCAAACAACAATGTAGAACAGCAATGGGAAACATTTAAAACGGTGTTCAACAGAGTGCAGGAAAAATAAATTCCGCTAAAAGGAAAGAACAAACTAAACAATAATGAGACTCCATGGATGAATAAAGCCATAAGGGAACAATTGAGGGTAAGGAAAGAGGCATGCATTAAGTACATGAACAGCAGAGGAGTGCATGATAAGGGAGAATACGAAGAGATTAGGAGAGAAGTAAAAAAAACAATTAGGAAGGCAAAGAGGAACTATGAAATTAAATTATCAAGGAACATAAAACAAAATAGTAAAATATTTTATAGGCACATCAATAAAAAAAGGAAGGCTGGGATGGGAATTGGGCCATTAAGGAATAGACAGGATAATACCACAGGTAACGATAAAGAGATGGCAGAAATATTAAATAATTATTTTGCTTCAGTATTTACCAGGGAGATAGAACAGACGGACATGACATTGGATGATAAGATTAGTAATAAGATAAGTGCATTTAAAAAAAAGGGGATATATTAAATAAACTAATCAAACTCAAAGAGGATAAAACCCCTGGTTTGCATCCACGCATTTTAAAAGAATCTAGGGAAGAGATAGCAGAGGAATTACTACGCATATTTAATAATTTGTTTGAAAAAGGTGTAGTGCCAGAGGATTGGCGGATAGCTAACATAATACCGATATTTAAGAAGGTGGATAGAGCATGTCCAGGGAATTATAGACCAGTCAGCTTAACATCGGTGGTAGGAAAAATAATGGAATCCCTTCTGAAGGAGAAAATAGAAGCACATCTAGAAACCAAAAATATAATAATGAATAGTCAGCAGGGATTTCAAATGGGAAAGTCTTGCTTGACCAACCTCATTGAATTTTTTAAAGAGGTAACCAAGAGAGTAGACAATGGTAATGCAGTAGATATAATTTATCTGGATTTTCAAAAGGCCTTTGATAAGGTACCCCATAATAGACTGATGAACAAGGTCAGAGAATGCGAAGTCAGGGGACAAGTAGCAGAATGGATTGCTGGCTGGCTTCAGGACAGAAAGCAGAGAGTAGGAGTAAAGGGTAGTTATTCACAGTGGCAGAAGGTGGATAGTGGTGTTCCACAAGGATTAGTGCTGGGACCACTGCTGTTCACAATTTACATTAACGATTTAGACTTTGGAATCAAAAACACAATTTCTAAATTTGCGGATGACACCAAATTGGGGGGGGGATAGTCAATACTGAGGAGGACTGCAACAAATTACAGGAGGACATTAATAAACTTGCAGAATGGGTATAATTGGCAAATGAAGTTCAACACAGATAAATGTGAGGTATTACATTTTGGTAGGAAGAATAGGGAGGTCACTTATCACTTGGAGGGTGTGAGTCTAGGTGGGGTAGAGGAACAAAGGGAGTATAAATACACAAATCACTAAAAGTTGCGACGCAGGTTAGCAAGGCCATAAAAATACAAACCAAGCACTAGGGTTTATTTCTAGAGGTATAGAATTGAAAAGTAGGGAAGTTATCCTAAACCTGTATCGAACCTTGGTTAGACCACACTTTAGAGTACTGCGTACAGTTCTGGTCGCCATATTATAAAAAGGATATAGGGGCACTGGAGAGGGTGCAGAGAGGATTTACAAGGATGATACCAGAAATGCAAGGGTATACATATCAGGAAAGGATGAACAGGCTGGGTCTCTTTTCTCTTGAAAAAAGAAGGCTGTGACCTAATAGAGGTCTTTAAAATTATGAAAGGTTTTGATAGAGTGGATACAGAGAGAATGTTTCCACTTGTGGGGAAGAGCATAACTAGAGGCCATCAATATAAGATAGTCACCAAGAAATCCAATAGGGAATTTAGAAGAATCTTCTTTACCCAAAGAGTGGTGAGAATGTGGAACTTGCTACCACAGGGAGTGGTTGAAGCGAATAGTATGGCTGCATTTAAGGGGAGGCTGGCCAAGCATATGAGGGAGAAGGGAATAGAGGGTTATGCTGATAGATTTAGATGAGGAAAGACAGGAGGAGACTCGAGTGGAGCATAAATGCCGGCATGGACTGGTTGGGCCGAATGGCCTGTTTCTGTGCCGTATATCCTATATAATCCTATGTAATCCTCTTTCCCAGTTAGAAGAATTTTGGACCATGAGATCACGTTAAATTTCTTCTCTCATCTGCCACAATTTTTCATCTTCTCCTGAAAATTCTTTGGTACCTTGAAACTAGATAATGATCAACAACAAGTAGGAACTCTAGTTGATTTTTTTCCTTTCCTTGCCCCAAGGATACTGATACCAATTGTAACTCCTCACTGTCACCCTGGCTGACATCAGCTAACTCTGTCTAATTTGGGATGGATGTGTTTGATGTCAGCAGGACATCCTTTACAGTGTTTTTTGGGGGGGGGGGGGGGGGGGGGGCGGGGGGGGGGGAGGGTGGAACAACGACGGAGAGTTCAGGTTAATTAAGTCTAGCAAACTGACATTTTAAAGTGATGATGATATTTAATATCATTTAAAATGAATTAAAATATAGAATAATTAAAACAAAATAAATGAGTTTATATATGTTTAAAAAAAAACATGGGTCCAAATTGCATATCATTGACTTTTCTGCAGGGTTTTTGGCTTCCTGACAAAGTTAACGGTATCTATTTTATTGTTGTGTGCTCTGTGATCTGGATTTAGTCGCCATTTGGGGAGTTAGCCTGTCTTTTTATTAGATGATTAATTTTCTTGTATTAAAAAGAAAAAAATTGATGTTGATACAGATTTCTTTTGACTCTTCCAGACAGTGGAAGATTTATGATGTGATGCCTGGTGTTTCTCAAAACATTTCTTATTTCTCAAGCTCATACATTTAAGTCTGTGATTCTTTTGATATGAAACTGAGTTGGTAGGAGCATCTCTGCTGGTTTCTTGTATCCCAGCAAAGTGGCTAAAATGTTTGTCACCAACATTTCTCTCAAACAGGCTCAGATTGGTCTCAGTTAAGTAGTCATACATGATGCATACAATTTTGATTTATCTTGGAGCTTCAAATTCAGTTCATTCACATGAGAAGCAATATCATCTAATAAAGCAACATTAGTTGCAAATAGTTTTTTCCCTAGCTTCACCTTTTTTGGACTTCTTCAGTGTTACATATATAATCATTTTAAAGAGCAAACAGTCTACCCAGCATCTTTGCATAACTCACTGATCTCTATGTGGCACACATCCTTATATGCAGTATTTATCCTTCTCCTCAAAACAAAAATAAATTGTTTCATGTTTACAACTGTTGTTTCCATTCAAAAAATGAGCTTATTCAGATGACAGCTGTCAGTGGTGGGGAGTGAAACTTTTCCATTTTTACACCAAAATGTCACTATCAAGCATGCTCAATTGAGGTGCACAGCAGATCCAAGCTCTCTACTTTGTCACATAAGGGTACCCTAACCTCAGAAAGAAAAAATGAACTTATATTTATATAGTGCCTTTCAGGATGTCCAAAAGCTCTTTACAGCCAATGAAGTACTTTTTAAAAATGTAAT
The DNA here is from genome assembly GCA_030390025.1 of Squalus acanthias. NCBI lineage: Eukaryota > Metazoa > Chordata > Chondrichthyes > Squaliformes > Squalidae > Squalus > Squalus acanthias. The sequence goes on from CM059431.1 coordinate 30,586,635, forward strand.
CACTGTTGTAATATAGGAAATGCGGCAGTCAATTTGCACACAGCAAGATCCCACAAACAGCAATGAGATAAATGACTAGTATGTGATGTTGGTTGAGGGTCACCAGGGAGATTAGCATGGGATATGTACATCCACCTGAGATGGGGCATTGGTTGGGCCACTTAACCAAAAAACTGAACGTCATCCTGCTATGGTCTATCAAATATAAGCAATTACATAATTGGTTTATCAATTAAAAATCAACTTTGAACCTGTTTGGAGTAATTAACACATATTGACAGAAGACTAAATGGCTCCTACATAAAAGGATATCTTGGCCGCTTTTGGTCGCCCTGTGCATACTGGTTCTCAGGATGGAGGGGTTTGTTTATTCACCCCTGAATACATATACCTATAACAACCCCAAGCCGAGGCAGCAGAACTGGAGACAGAAAAGCTACCCTCAAGGTAACGTTGAAACTGTTGAGTACTTGGACAACTACAAGAGGGCGCAGCTGAAAGCTATTCTCTCCCAAGTGAACCCCAACCTGACTCCACGCCTGAGAAAAGCAAATACTAAAGAGATCGGGATCCAGGTTAACCCGAAAGTCGATGCTTCCGTACAATGCTCGCTGGGCCCCCGGACCCTACCTCGTCAGAGGCGACGGATTGCAGCCGAAGGAGCGCTCCCAAGAGCCCGATCGCCATCGCCCAACAGTGCCGTGGAAGCCAGTAGTGACCCCGAGGCTGTCGGAGCGACATCGCGTTCGCCAACCGTCGTGCGTTTCTCTCGCCCCATCGCTATCTCCATCTACTCGCCTGCATTTGACCGGCGCCCGGTGGAGAAGAGCCAAGAACCAGACAAGCCCGAGGAGAACATTCCCCCAGAGGACTGGGAGGAAGATTCCGCTCCACCGCAGGAACAGCAAGTGGAAGCTCCTCTTTCTGAGGGAGAGAATCGGGACACAGCAGAAGTGAAGGAAGAAGACCAAGTGAAGACTGAGCAGAAGGATAATCCAGAAGCTAAGACGGGCGAAGGTAACCAGAAGTTCCGCTTTCAGGTAAAAATAAACTCTTTACCCAACCATGCGAATGCAAATGACAAAAGTAAGGGTAAATAATGGAATACAACTAATGGGGATCTTGACGCAAACGGATGTATGTGGGAGGGATTTGGACAGGAGCTGTCCACAGCAGCAGTGAAACATGTAAGCCTACTCAAACCTAGGTAGAAGTTATTTTTCAGTGAGGTGTATGAAAATGTTATTTAAACCAAAATGAAACTTGACCGGGTTGCTAAAACCTCCTTAATCCACGTGAATGAACAATTTTGAGTAATGTACTAAGCTGAAAATACGGTTTTGCCTTAACACTTTTACTTTACGCACTTTTAGCCCCTACACACTTATTTGAGGGTGAGTGATAGGGTTCTGCACTTGCCTGATTCAAGAGTTGAATTGATAATGCTGGCATTCTTTTGCCTGCTCTATCCAGAAGTGCTAAAGCCAATTGTGCCCTTGAATTAAGAATGCCAACCTCTGGGCAAATGACCATTGAATTTGTGCCCTTGGTCTGCATAGGTCAGCTACTAATTCAACTAATCTATTGAAGACTAACTAATCCATCTTTCAGTTTCTGGAACAGAAATATGGATATTATCACTGCAAAGACTGCAATATCCGATGGGAAAGTGCTTATGTCTGGTGTATTTCTGGAACAAACAAGGTAAGCTTCCACTGATTCGTAGTTCTTTAGAGTGTGGGAGCATGGAATTTTTTTAGAGCACACTTGCAGCTCAAAAGGGGGTGGGGGAAATGAAAGCGGGTGGATAAATCTTTGAAATGGAAGATTCACGGTGCTGGGATTTGTTTTGAATTGCTCTAGCACAAAGCCAGCACAGATGATGAGCAACATGGCTTCTTTTTGCATTGTAAACTTCTATGGCTCCATTTCTCTACTAAATTAGTAGATCTAAGTAAAACTGTCTTAGGAGCTACAAATTTACTAAGCTAGCAAGGAAGGCCATTCAATCCCTTGAATCTGTACTACCATTCAATTAGATCATGGCTAATCTGTACTTTAATACTGTTTACCTGTCTTTGCTCCAGGATCCCTTAATACCCTTACCTACCAAAAATCTTGAATATTTCAATTGACTTGGAATAAACAGCCTTTTGGGGGAGCAAATTCCAGATTTCCACTATCCTTTTTGTGTGTGGGGTGGGGGGGGGAAGTGCTTTCTGACTTTGGCTTAGTGCAAATTAAGATTATGGCCTTTTGTGGATTCTTTCACTAGAAGAAATACTTTCTCTGTATCTACCCTATTGAATCCTTTAATCATTTTAAAGACCTCAATTAGATCACTCTTCCACTTGCTAAATTCAAGGAATACAAGCCAAGTTTATGTAACTTGTCCTCCATAATTTAACCCTCTAAATCTTGGTATCAATCTGGTAAATGTGTGCTGTACCACATCCAATGCCAGTATCTTCCCAGGGGTTCAGTGCCCAACACTGAATGCTGTACTCCAGATGGGGTCTGACCAAGGTTCTGTACAACTGAAGCATCACTTCCTCACTTGAATTCTAACCCCTTTTGAGATGATAAAGGTCAAAATTTCATTAGCCTTTTTTGATTACTTTTTATATCGGTGTACTGGCTTTTAGTGATGTGTATATGGACACAATCACTTTGCTCCTCCACAGCTCCTACTATCTTGCTATTAAAATATTCTGTTTGTCTTTCTCTGATCTAAAGTGGCTGACATTACACTTTCCCACACTGAACTCTTATCTGCTATAATTCTGCCCACTCATTTTAGTTTGTCCCTTTGTAACTTCCTGCACCCATCCACACTTTACTGTACCTCCTAACTTGGGGGTGGTGAGGTGGATGGTTTATTATCTACACTACATTTGAAAAGACCTACCATAACTTAAAATAGTTCCTACAATTAAGATGCTGATTAAATACAATCTACTTCTGATCAACTTGTTTTTGTCCAAAAAAAGTCAGATCCAGTAAGTAATTGCATTTAAAATGGCACTGTTTTTGCAATTAAAATTGGTGGTAATTTAAATATACAGTGACTTATTTGAGTAGACGCTGCTCTTTGTATAGCTGACCCTTTGTAGAGTTCTGGCAGTATAATGCCATCACAACTGCTGGACATATGCAGATAAACTTTAATGCACATTACATTTATCTGTAGCACTTCATGGCTGGTATCCTGGATAGTATATTGTGGCTGATCTGTAATCATGGAAAGCTTTTATGATTGATCTGGCTCGCAAGTTTTTCCACAATAATGGGCTCTTGAGTAGGTCTGTTTTTTGTTTTGCCCAAAATGGATCTGATGGGCAAGGAGCTACTGGACACTGTTACAGTACAAGTCTTGATTGGGGCTTAATTTGATGCTGCAGTCACTGCATAAAAGGAATGTGAATCATTAAAATGGGAAAGAATGGAAACTAGACATGCTTCTAATACACACAATATTGCCTAACCATTACTAAAGTTGCTATGACTTGGTGGCAGATGTGGAAATCTTAAACATGGTCCATTTTGTGATTGTGGTAAGTAATCACTTTTGACTGATCAGCAACTGTTATAAAATGGCTTTGACCAAATCCTGGCATCCAGTAAGGGGCAGGGGAAAAGCAGCTAGCTTAGCTGATAAAGCACTTTCTAACTTTTCAGGTTTACTTCAAGCAATTTTGTCGCAAGTGTGATAAGGGGTACAATCCTTACAGGGTGGAAGCTATTCTGTGCCAGGTAAGCTAACTATATAACTGCATATGTTAGACTTTCAAATTGTGGTAAAACTAAGCTAATAAACTTTCCAAAAAGTTGGAGGTGGTAGGAAATGGCTTTTGAGAAGTTAGGACAAGTGTCTTCATCCCTCAATGCCACTGGCATACATCAACAAAGGCACTAAGCAAAGTGATGTCATGTACCCTTCCACTACTTGAAACTTGGAATTGTATTGCTCATGATTGAAATAGCATGGCTGAGAACAAGTGTCATGTTTTAATGCATTAATGTGCAGTACAATATTATGCTAATAACCACTAATTTAGTGGCTAGGTTATTTACTAAATTGTTCAGGAACAATGGTTGATCTAAGTGTAATGCATGCAGTTTGAATAGACTGCCTGAAACCATCTATATTGCTTTTGATGAAATGGTTGCCATCCTTTTGAGCCCAGCTACACCTGAGGAGTACTTGTTTACACATAATGTGAAGGGCCAGTGGATTTGTGTGGGGGTCCTGAATCTGTGGGATCACATGAATAAGTATCAAAACCTCTAACTACTGTTTAAAGCCTCCTGAATTTGGGGGGGATGGTGGGAAAGAGAAAATCTATTTAAAACTGCTGCACTCCAGGGTCCAAATTGAAATCTTAATTGTTTAGAAGCAGGAGGAAATAAATTTCATCTTGGCCCAGATGAAGCATGGAGTGTTCTTAAGATGTTTTTAATAGTGCATCTTGTTTCTATTTTCAGACTTGCTTCAAAACCCGCTGCACTTGCACTCAGAAGAAGCGACACATTGACCCAAAGAGACCGCACCGCCAGGAATTATGTGGTCGTTGCCGGGGAAAGAGGTTATCCTGTGACAATACATATAGCTTCAAGTATATTGTCTGAAATATTTAGCTTTCTCTAGTTTGTGCAGTTTCATCCAAAATATTGATCTTGTATGGTACTAAGGCTACTGACATGGCATGGATAATGGATTTTTTGTATTCCTATATAGCATAATTGTATTCAGTCTAAATGTGCAATATGAATTAAATTATTAAAGCACTTATTCAAACTTTGTAGTATCTGAGCATTGAATGGGGTTAAGGAGAAACTGCTGCTTTTAAAGTGGTGAATCATAATCAAGTTTCTTAGCAGCCCTGGTCCAATCAAGAGTATTTCCTTTTTACATAGTGGGTTCTATGACTTGGTCCTCATTTTTGATTTGACCATTTTAGTATTTGGAGTAGGTAGGAGCAGATCCAAAATTGGTTCATGCTGTGCTCTTCTGCTTGTTTACTCTTGCTGGAAAAGGAATAGTTTCATCTGATGAATGTAAAATAAGGATTGGAGAGGGACAAAGCCCATGTAGTGTTGGTCTACACAATTTTCCAACCCAAATTGGAATGTTATCTCTCTGTTCAACAGTCATTGTTTACTGCTTAGCTAATATTTGCTGTAATAGCTAAACTATGCCCTTCTGCTGTTAGATTAAGATTCTTTGGTTTTAGAGAACACTTGAGAGAAGGGGCAGATAGGCCTCTTCCAGGTTACTGCATTCAATGGACAGGTAGTGTCCCATCTGTCAATTTCAGATATGTTGCACTTGTATTCCCCAAATCTCTCGACCAATAAGTAGTACATCTAATGTACTGTCTGGATATAGGTAAGATCAAATGTCAAAGCACTATACAGAATTTAACCCACTGAAGAAAATGGGTCCTCTGGGTAATATTTGTGATGCAATGAAAGCTTTTTTAAACTAGTTAGTGCTAGCCAGACATAAGTAGTTACAGGTCACCTAGATGTTTTTGATTTGGTTAAGCATTTTTGTTCATGGGATGTGGGCATCCTGTGTAAAGCCAGCATTTATTGCCCTTGAAGGTGGTGAGCTGCTGTATGAACTGCTGCAGTCCATGTGGTGAAGGTACTCCCACAGTGCTGTTGGCGATGGAGTTCTAGAATTTTGACTGACTATGAAGGAACAGTGATCTATTTCCAAGTCAGGATGGTGTGTGACTTGGAGGTGATGGTGTTCCCATGTGCCTGCTGCCCTTGTCCTTCTAGGTGGTAGAGGTCATGGGTTTGGGAGGTGCTGTTGAAGAAGCCTGGGCAAGTTGCTGCAGTGCATCTTGTGGATGGTACACTGCAGCCATGATGTGCCGGTGGTCGGAGTGAATGTTTTAAGGTGGTGGATGGGGTGCCAATCACGTGGGCTGCTTTGTCCTAGTGTCGAGCTTCTTGAGTGTTTGTGCTGCAGGCAAGTGGAGAATATTCATCACACTCCTGACTTGTGCTTTGTAGGTGGTGCAAAGGCTTTGGGGAGTCAGGAGGTCACTCTCCAACACCAGCCTCTGACTTGCTCTTGTAGCCACAATATGTGGCTGGTCAGTTAAGTTTCTGGTCAATGGTGACTCTCCAGGATGTTGATGGTGGGGGATTTGGCTATGGAAATGCCATTGAATGTCAAGGGGTTGTGGTTAGACTCTGTTTGGAGATGGTAATTGCCTGGTACTTGTGTGGTGTGAATGTTACTTTCCACTTATCAGCCCACACCTGAATGTCTTGCTGCATGCAGGCATGAACTGCAAATGGAACTGAACCCTAATCATTGAACATCCCCACTTCTGACCTTATGATGGAGTGAAGTTCATTGAAGCAGCTGAAGATGGTTGGTCCTAGGACATTGGCCTGAGGATCTCTTGCAGTGATGTCCTGGGACCAAGATGATTGGCCTTCAACAACCACAGCCATCTTCCTTTTGTGCTAGGTATGACTCCAGCCAGTGGAGTTTCTGCCCACCCCTAATTCCCATTGACTTCAATTTTACTAGGGCTCCTTGATGTCAAGTGCAGTCACTCCTCTCCTGGAATTCAGCTCGTTTGTCCATGTTTGGACCAAGGCTGTAATGAGGTTTGGAGCCAAGTGGTCCTGGCAGAACCTTACTTTTGCAGCTCAATCTACCTAATGGGTTCAGCTCTGCTCTTGGTGCTGTGTAGCTTTGTACTTCCCCTGTTAGTCAGGAGACTATATTCTGCTTCTTGTGGGGATTCAACTTTCTTGTGGATGAGGTGGTTTCAAGGGCTTCTCTATATGCAGACCAAAGTAATCTTGTCTCAATCTCTACCAATAGCAATGCTTAAGGAGGCTAAGACTAGCTTGGGAGTTATGCCATCTGCTTGCCCTAGACCTGGAGTTCATTTCTATCAGGTTGCACCATACTACCAGTGCCAAAGTCACAAATACTCATCTATGCTATTTGGTTCCTTTCTGATTGTATGAGCCAATTGGGCATGAAGGAAGTCACTGCTGTATTTACTTGTGCTGCCTGGTTCATAACCTTTCCTATGGATGTAGTGCCTAAACATGAGCAGCACCCACCTTTTTGTTTGAATGGCATGACTTTATCAAGTGCAAGGTGCTATTGATTGAGCCATATATTGTGCCCTGTCAACTATCTGAATATGCAAGTTGGTATGTGATCAAAACCACCTTGTAATCCATACCAGTACTCACTACACAGGTAGGTGCCATGCTGCTTTAGATAGTTTACACACAATGGATGGCTGATCAAGGTACCCTCTGCAGCAGTGGCAGACTGCATTGGATCCCTAGGACTGCTGATTACTGAGAATTACGCTTATGCTGGCAACATCTTTGACTGCCACCACAAATAGTTCTATCTTCAGTCCTAAACACCCATTTTGTTCTCCTGCACATCTATACTTGACACCTATACTTGCTTCCTTTTGTCAAAGATTCTCTAAGCAATTCTTTTTCTCCTCCCCTTGCCATATTCACATCAATGCTTTTTTTTTAAAAAAAGCCTGTTCTGACAGTTGCCTACCATGCTGGGTCCCCTTGGTACCTGCAATTGTGTTCCCCTTTAACCATAGCCTAATTTCTGCAAATAGCAGGAGGTTCTAAAGTGGTTGGCTAATCTTTCCTAGCAGGAGACTTGGCTATTGCCAAATGAGCAGCAGCTGCCTGCCTTTTTTGCTGCTACAAGGGCAGCCTAGCCTTGCTACTTTCTGACACACTTGCTGGCATCTGAGGGGGCTGAGCCAGTATCAAAATTTACCAAGCCACTCTTGGGCATGATCAGGAGAAAAGCTGACTGGACAGTACCATAGCAGACCTTGGAAGCTCAGATACTTGTATGTATTCCAGATTCAATTGTTTGAATGCAATCCAATGTGTGACTGCCCCTGCTTACCTTGGTTAATCTGGTGAGATTATTCAACTTCTTCCAGCAGTGAGTGGCCAGCCAGAGGTTGCTGCAGGTGTCATTGACCACTGACCTTCTCTGGGCTCTTTCCCTCTGCCAAATAACTGCTGCCTCCTAATTGCTGACAACACCTACTGAAGAGCCAGAAAATCTGGGGTTTGAGACTTTCAGTTATTACACTAACTTGTTTCTGGCACAAAATGGCTAGCCTGGCCCTTAAGTTGTTTATAGATACTTAAATGCCATAGCAGTGCCAGAGGTGAGCTTCCAATAGAGTGCACAACCAGGGGCTGGGAGCCCACAGACAATATGAAGCTGATCCAGGAAAATGGCATGGAGCCACATCAACGGTAAGCCCACCACAGGAAAATCTTTGATCTGCATCTTTTCAATCATGAGACAAATATTGTCAGTGCAGAAAAATATTGCAAATATGCTGGTGTAAAAATGGGTTGGCATTTAAAGGCATAATAGGAAATTCATTTGTCTAAAGTGAGGCAAAATTCTTCACTGCATTTTTTATTGGTCACAATTTCTTTTTAAATCTCCATTTTGTCAAGGTGTTGACTCCTTGCTGAAGTACAATTCTACAGGTGTCATCACTATGCTATTTTGCTCAAGTCAGTCATTATTCTATGAGCCTAGACAATGTCTTGGCAAGTATATGATTGATTGATTATAGAGGCCATCACAGTTGATCCCAATCCTGTCTTGTCCTCACCTGCACACTTCCAGCAAGGATTACTGAATAGCAACCGAGAGTGAGAACTCTGCCTCAGTTAATAATTTTAATGCAGGAAAGCTTAATACAAGAAATAAGAGCAGCAGAAGCCCATAGGGCCCCTCGCACCTGCTCCACCATTCAATAAGATCATGGCTGAGCTTTTACATTAACTCCACGTACCCACCCTTTCCCCCTATCCCTTGATTCTCTTAGTGCCTAAAAATCTCTATCTCAGTTTTGCATATACTCCTTAACCGAGCATCCACAGCTCTCTGGGGTAGAGAATTCCAAAGATTCACAACCCTCTGAAGAAATTCCTCATCTCCTGGCTAAAGGGCTGACCGCTTATCCTGAGACTATGATCCCTAGTTCTTGACTCTACAGCCAGGGGAAACAGCATCTACCCTGTCAAGCCCTCTAAGAATTGTATACATTTCAATGCGATCACTTCTCATTCTTCTAAACTCCAGGGATATAAGCCCATTCTGGTCAATCTCTCCTCATGGGACAACCCCCTCATCCCAGGAATCAATCTAGTGAACCTTCGTTGCACCTCCTCTAAGGCAAGTATATTCTTCCTTGGGTAAGGAGACCAAAACTGTGTGCAGTAGTCCAGGTGTGGTCTCACCAAAGCCCTATATACATGCAGCAAGACTTCCTTACTTGTTATATTCCAATCCCTTTGCAATAAAGGCTAACAACATTTGCCTTCCTAATTGCTTGCTGTACCTGCCTGTTCACTTTGTGATTTGTGTACAAGGACCCCCAAATTCATCTGAATACCAACATTTACTAGTCTCACCTTTTAAAAAATATTCTGCTTTTCCATTCTTCCTATCAAAGTGGATAATTTCACACTTCCCCACATTATACTCCAGCTGCCACCTTCTTGCCCAATCACTTAACTGGTCTATATCCCTTTGCAGCCTCTTTACATCCTCCACACAGCTTACTTTCCCATCTAGCTTTGTATTGTCGGCAAACTATATTTCACAGGGTTCCCTCATCTAAGTCATTGATATAGATTGTAAATTCCGCCCACTAAGGGGCACAATGGACGTGATCTTCACCGCACGTCAATTGCAAGAGAAATGCAGGGAACAGCACCAACCGCTGTACATGGCCGCCTTTGATCTCACAAAGGCCTTCGACACTGTCAACCTTGAGGGATTATGGAGTGTCCTCCGCAAATTCGGCTGCCCTCAAAAGTTTGTCACCATCCTCCGCCCGCTTCACGACGACATGCAAGCCGTGATCCTGACCAACGGTTCCACCACAGACCCAATTCACGTACGAACCGGGGTCAAGCAAGGCTGTGTCATCGCACCGACGCTCTTCTCGATCTTCCTTGCTGCAATGCTCCATCTCACCCTTAGTAAGCTGCCCGCTGGAGTGGAGCTAATTTACAGAACAAATGGGAAACTGTTCAACCTCCGTCGCCTCCAGTCCAGATCCAAGGTCGTCCCATCCTCTGTCGTCGAATTACAGTATGCAGATGATGCTTGCGTCTGCGCTCACTCGGAGGTCGAACTCCAAACCATCGTCAACACCTTCACTGACGCGTAAGAGAGCATAGGCCTTACACTAAACATCCGTAAGACAAAGGTCCTCCACCAACCTGCCCCCGCCACACAGTACTGCCCCCCGATTATCAAAATCCACGACAAGGCCTTGGACAACATGGACCACTTTCCATACGTCGGGAGCCTACTGTCAACAAGGGCAGACGTCGACGACGAAGTCCAACACCGCCTTCAGTGTGCCAGTGCAGCCTTCGGTCGCCTGAGGAAGAGAGTGTTTGAAGACCAGGACCTGAAACCCGGCACTAAGCTCATGGTCTACAGAGCAGCAGTGATACCCTCCCTGCTGTATGCCTGAGAGACATGGACCATGTACAGCAGGCACCTCAAAGCACTGGAGAGGTACCACCAACGCTGCCTCCGCAAGATCCTGCAAATCCATTGGCAGGATAGGTGCACCAACGTCAGTGTTCTTGCTCAAGCCAACATCCCCAGCATCGAAGCTTTGACCACACTCGATCAGCTCCGATGGACGGGTCACATTGTCCGCATGCCCGATACGAGACTCCCAAAACAAGCGCTCTACTCGGAGCTCCGGCACGGCAAGAGAGCCCCAGGTGGGCAGAGGAAACACTTCAAGGACACCCTCAAAGCCTCCTTGAAAAAGTGTAACATCCCCACCGACACCTGGGAATCCCTGGCCCAAGACCGCACAAAGTGGAGGAGAAGCATCCGGGAAGGCGCTGAACACCTCGAGTCTCTTCGCCGGGAGCAAGCGGAAGCCAAGCGCAGGCAGCGCAAGGAGCACATGTCAACCCAAGCACCCCACCCACCCATCCCTTCAACCACCGTCTGCCCCACCTGTGACAGAGACTGTAGGTCCCGCAGTGGACTCATCAGTCACCTGAGAACTCATTTTTAATGTGGAAGCAAGTCATCCTCTGTTCCGAGGGACTGCCTAAGAAGAAGAAGAAATAGTTGAGGCCCAAGCACTGATCTTTACAGCATGCCATCCTGAAAATGATCTGTTTATTCATACTCTCGTTTTCTGTCTGTTAGCCAATCCTCAATCCATGCTAATATATTACCCCCCAATCCCATGAGCCCTAATCTTGTGTTACAACCTCTTGTGTGGCACCTTATCGAATGCCTTCTGAAAATCCAAAGAAAATACATCCACTGGTTCCCCCTCATCTACCCTGGTAGTTACACCCTCAAAAAACTAATAGATTTGTCAAACACACCTTTCATAAATCCGTGTTGACTCTGCCTAATCATCATTTTCCAACTAATCTGTTACCACATCCTTAATAATACATTCTAGCATTTTCCCTACTACTGATGTCAGGCTAACTGGCCCATAGTTCCCTGTTTTCTCTCTCCCTCCTTTCTTGAACAGCGGGGTTACATTTGCTACCTTCCAATCCACCGGGACCATTCTAGAATCTAGAGAATTCTGGAAGATCAAAACCAATGCATCCACTATCTCTGCAGCCATCTCTTTTAAAACCCTAAGATGTAGACCATCAGGTCCAGGGGATTTGTCAGCTTTTAGTCCCATTAATTTCTCCAGTACTTTTTCTTTACTAATCATTACTTTAAGTTCCTCACTCTCTTTACACCCTTGGTTCCCCATAATTTCTGGTAAGTTCTTTGTGCCTTCTACAGTGAAGACAGACACAATATTTGTTTAACGTCTCTGCCATTTTCTTATTCCCCATTATAATTTCTCCTGCCTCTAAGGGATCCACGCTTACTTTTGCTAATCTCTTCCTTAAAGCTCTTATAGGCCCCCTAACAATGATCAGTGTTGATTTTATATATTTTTTGCTGTTTTTATATTTCTTGCTAGTTTACTCTCATTCTATTTTCTCACTATCAATTTCTTGGTCATCCTTTGCTGATTTTTAAAACCCTCCCAATCTTCAGGATTACTACTCTTTTTGGCAACATTGTAAGCCTCTTTAAATCTAATGCTATCCTTATCTTCTCTAGTTAGCCATGGTTGTACCACTTGTCCAGTGGAGTTTTTCTTCCTCAACGGAATGTATATTCATTGAGAATTATGAATTATTACTTTAAATGTTTGCCATTGCTTATCTACCGTCATATCTTTTAATCTAATTTCCCAATCTACCTCAGCCAACTCGCCCCTCATGCCTCCGTAATCAACTTTCTTTAAATTTAAGACCCTAGTTTTGGACTTAACCTCATCGCTGTCAAACTTAATATGATGCGGAGATGCCGGTGTTGGACTGGGGTGGACAAAAGTGAGAAGTCGCACAACACCAGGTTATAGTCCAACAGCTTTATTTGAAATCACAAGCTTTCGGAGCGCTGCTCCTTCGTCAGGTGAAGTCTGACCTGACCTTCACCTGACGAAGGAGCAGCGCTCCGAAAGCTTGTGATTTCAAATAAAGCTGTTGGACTATAACCTGGTGTTGTGCAACTTCAAACTTAATATGAAATTCTATCATTATGACCACTCTTCCCCAGAGGATCCTTTACTCTAAGATTAATTAACCCTGTCTCATTATACAATACTAGGTCTAAAATAGTCCATTCCCTAGTTGGTTCCTCAACATATTGTTCTAGAAAACTCTCTCGAATGCATTCCATGAACTCGTCCTCCAAGCTACTTTTGCCAACTTGGTTTGCCCATTCCATATGAAGATTAAAGTCCCCCACAATTATTGTATTACCTTTGTTACATGCTCATCTAATTTCCTAATTTATACTCTGTCCAACACTATGATTACTGTCAGGGGGCCTATAAACTACTCCAACAGTGTTTTCTGCCCTTTGTTATTTCTTAGCTCCTGATTTTCTGGGAGAAGATCCTTTCCCCCTACTGCCTTTATCTCATCCTTTATTATCATGGCTACCCCACCTCCTTTTCGATTTTGCTTATCTTTTCTAAAAGTCAAGTACCCTGGAATATTTAGTTCCCAACCATGATCACCCTAAAACCATGTCTCAGTAATGGCTACTAGATTAAATGATGCGGAGATGCCGGTGTTGGACTGGGGTGGACAAAATTGAGAGGTCGCACAACACCAGGTTATAGTCCAACAGTTTTATTTGAAATCACAAGCTTTCGGAGCTATCGATTGCTCCTTCCTCAGGTGAAGTAAATTAGATACTAGATTAAACCCATTTATCTCTATTTGTGCTATTAATTCATCTATCTTGTTGCAAATGCTTTGTGCATTCAGATATAGTGCCTTTAATTTTAACTTTTTACTATTTTTCCCTGATGTGGCTTTAGTTGCTAATGCCCTATTACCGTTATTAAACTCTCTGTCCTTTCCTGACACAATCTGCTTGATTTTACCCAAGTTGCTACTCTGCTCTACGGCCTTGACTTTTCTCTTCAAACTTATAAATTTACCCTTACCTGAACCCTCCCTCCCCCTCATGATAGCTTCCTGATGGTGAGATCAGGTAACTGAGTAGACCAGGGATCAAATGTATGACCTTGCTGATCTGTGTGACTCTGCTCCTTAACTAGCAGAGTCATTGAGTAGCTTACTTGATAACTCTTTTATGCAGTTTCAGAAATTATTTTCCATTTTCTCTTGTGTCTGGTACCTAATTTGAAATGCAGTAGCTATTCTAGTTCACCTGTGGTTATGTGAACCATGATTTTGGTGAATAATACACATTGAAATCACAACTTAAACAAACAGAACTAATTTATAATGCACAAAATTTAATGGGATATAGGTCAGTTTGGGAGAAAAACATCCTGATTTTTTTTTTCAATTACACTTCATAGAATCCTGCACCATTCAGATTTATAGTCCCACCCACCCGAATTAAGAAGCTGAATTTCAATAAAGGTGTAATAGAAAAGCAGCCAAAGTCATAGCCTGCCACGTTAAGTTTTTTTTACTGGAGGTTTTATGGACCAGTTGAAGTGTAACAAGTGCAATGGAAAGCATTAAATAAAAGCTCACATTTCCACAAGGAATAACATCACTAGACATAGTTATATGATATATTGCAGCTGTACATACAGTGCATGAATTTACAGACCAAAACACAAACCTAAAATACTTCACAGTAGCTGTAAAATTATTTACAAGGTAAATAAGTTATATGGATATCCTAAAGATGTTATTAAATGTGCAACAGATTTGTACATGCAAAAAATTTGTATAGCTTCTGAACAACAAAGCGTTTCAGAAATGAGGAAAAATCTCAGCATGAGAAGAGCCCCCACCCACATTACAAATGCAGAGCTACACGGCTTAATTTAGAAAGTTAAAGCACAGACTGTTGATTTTCAAAATGTTTCAATACAATTTATATTTTACATATAAATGTGCATGCTTGGCAGTTCAGCAGGCATTGACCAACAGGATGTTAAAGTCGTAGCCTTGTCTACAAAACTATTTAAAGCAGCCTTTTCCTATTATTTATAAATAAATCCATAAAAGCTTCCATCTAGTAGAAAAAGCAGCCAATACTCAAATATTTTTCATCTGGACTGTTCACGGTATTTCAAATACAGTACAAATCCCATTGTATGGCCCAGTAAACACCTTCTTAGACAACAACTAAGTGACACTTTTCTAACAAAAATGTGCTTTATAGCAGCTCAGTGTGAACAAGTACTGATATAGTAACTATGCTCCTGTTCATAGCATACAATAAAGATTTTAGCCTAAAAAAAGGGTTGAAACACACAGGCTTTCAGCTTAACAAAACTGCTTCCTAGTGCATTGCATACAGCTTCATGTTGCCTGCTATTAAGTCATTTATTAAGCCAGTTGTCACAAACCACACACTTATTTTACCTATAGCATACAATTTGCAACAATTCTGTGGCAGTAGTATCAGTTGTTTACACCTTAAAGTAAAATTACATCTTTGTCAAAATATTTCTTCAGGAATAATAACTTTAATGTGTGATGGCCTTTGGTATCCTCAGTTAATGTGTGAACTTGTATCTTGTCAGCTTAACATAGTTACCCAAAGTAGGAATAAATGTGTGCTTTGAAAAAAAGCTATTTTTATATCCGACTGGGTGTTTTATTTTACTTTTGGTCTTTTGGTATTGCTGCACATTTTTAGATCTTCCCACTTTAGTTTAGTGAAACTGTGAAGTGTCACAAATGTGAGAACAGCCTGGCCAAGTTTTTCTAAGGTTGAAAAGAGACTGAAGGACTTCAGACCAGCATTGCAGCATTTCCAGTCGTAAACAAAAGGGAGACAGAAAACTCCTGTCAGAGACTAGTGCTGGCAGTGCTGGTGTCTGGAAGATAAGTACTGATGACACGATAACTCTGAGCCTTCCGAATCATATCCTGAATCTCTCCATTCAGCTCCATCAGCTTGGAACTGATTTCTGATAAATCATGATTGGAGCCCAGCAGTGCAAATGTGCCTGTTTGTCCCAAGGTTTGGTGCCTGAAGTAAATGTTAAGAAGTGTCTGGACCTCATCCTCCACATTACTGCCAAATATATCATTGGGCCATATGGTCCTGTAATAAAATATTAAAGCAAGAGGGTTAGTGTATCAAGTAATGACATCATAAAATACATATTTGCATAGATTTTCCGATTGGTTTCAGAAAATTAATAGGTGTAAAGTAGGCCTAACCGATCAGGAAAATTGACAGAGATCTGCTCTGCCTGAGTTACACCCATTTAGCATCCCGTCTAATTTTCCAGTTGGGTTCTGTACTGGCACTAGAAGTGCTTGCCAGTTTGTAGTTAATTGTAATAAAATTAGCTTCCCCGCACAGCCCGCTTCTACCTCCGTCCCAAGATCCACAAACACGACTGCCTTGGTAGACCCATCGTTTCAGCCTGTTCTTGCCCCACGGGACTTATCTCTTCCTATCTCAACTCTATTTTTTCTCCCCTTGTCCAGTCTCTTCCCACCTACATCCGCGACTCTTCCGATGCCCTCTGCCACTTTAACAGTTTCCTGGCCCCAACCGCCTCCTTTTCACTATGGACGTCCAATCCCTCTACACCTCCATCCCCCACCAGGATGGCCTGAGGGCGCTCCACTTCTTCCTTGAGCAGAGGCCCAACCAGTCCCCATCCACCACCACCCTCCTCTGCCTGGCTGAACTTGTTCTCACATTGAAAAACTTCTCCTTTGACTCCACTCACTTCCTCCAAATTATCGGTGTTGCTAGCTATGCCTGCCTTTTTGTGGGATATGTGGAACATTCTTTACTCCAGTCCTATTCAGGTCCCCTCCCTCACCTCTTTTTCTGGTACATTGATGACTGTTTCGGTGTCGTTTCCTGCTCTCGCCCTGAACTAGAAAATTTCATTCACTTTGCTTCCAATTTCCACCCTTCCCTCACCTTCACATGGTCCATCTCTGACTCTTCCCTTCCCTTCCTCGACTTCTCTGTCTCCATCTCTGGGGATAGGCTATTGACACACATTCACTATAAGCCCACTGACTCCCACAGCTACCTGGACTACACTTCCTCCCACCCCGCTTCCTGTAAGGACTCTATTCCATTCTCCCAGTTTCTCCGTCTCCGCCGTATCTGCTCTGACGATGCCACCTTCCATACTAGTGCTTCCGACATGTCTTCCTTTTTCCTCAACCGAGGATTCCCCTCTACTGTGGTTGACACGGCCCTTGACTGTGTCCGTTCTATTTCCCGCACTTCTGCTCTCACCCCTTCCCCTCCCTCCCGGAACCACAATAGGGTTCCCCTTGTCCTCACCTTTCACCCCACCAGCCTCCACATTCAACGGATCATCCTCCGTCATTTCCGCCACCTCCAGCATGATCCCACCACCAAACACATCTTCCCCTCACCTCCCCTTTCAGCATTCCGTAGGGACCGCTCCCTCCGCGACACCCTGGTCCACTCCTCTATCACCCCCAACACCCCTTCCCTTTCGCCCGGCACCTTCACGTGCAAGCGCAGGAGATGCAACACATGCCCTTTTACCTCCTCCCTTCCCACTGTCCAGGGCCCCAAACACTCCCTCCAGGTGAAACAGCGATTTACTTGTACTTCTTCCTATTTAGTATACTGTATTCGCTGCTCACGATGCGGTCTCCTCTACATTGGGGAGACCAAACGCAGATTGGGTGACCACTTTGCGGAACACCTCCGGTCAGTCCGTAAGGGTGACCCTGAGCTTCCGGTCGCCTGTCACTTTAATTCTCTGCTCCACTCCCACTCTGTCCTCGACCTCTTACACTGTTCCAATGAAGCTCAATGTAAGCTCGAGGAACAGCACCTCATCGTTCGATTAGGCACTTTTCAGCCTTCTGGACTCAACATCGAGTTCAACAATTTCAGATCATAACCTCTGCCCCTATCCTTTTTTTCCCCATTTTTTTTCTCTCTCACATGGAAGCTGTCGATCATTCTGCCATTGCCATTTACACTTCATCTAGAGTCATCTTTTGTTTTTTAACTTGTCCCATTACCATCTCCTTTTGCCTTGCACCATCATCCCTTTTGTCTCTTATCTCTCCTGCCTTCCATCCTATCACAGACCTTCCCTTTTGTTCTTTCCTCCCCTCCCCTCGCCCCTGCACTTGCTTAAAAACCTGTTCCATCTGCAACTTTTTCCAGTTCTGACGAAGGGTCATCGACCTGAAACGTTAACTCTGTTTCTCTCTCCACAGATGCTGCCTGACCTGTTGAGTATTTCCAGCATTTTCTGTTTTTATTTCAGATTTCCAGCATCCGCAGTATTTTGCTTTTGTATCCATTATTCTTGGGTGTGCTGTTTATGCAAGTACATTTAAAGAGCCCTATGACAAGATTTGTAGTAGCATTTTGAAACTATTTCTGAACCTTTTTTTCTTTTGTTTCTTTTCCATTTCCCTTTAGTCCACAAGGAAGGTTTGTGCCAAATGTTCTGGAACTGCCATACAGCTTCATGTTGCCTGCTATTAAGTCATTTTATTAAGCTAGTAGTCACAAACCACACATTTATTTTATCTATAGGGTACAATTTGCAACAATTGCAACACAGGTTCCAGGTCAGCGTATAGCCAGATGGCGAGGACACTTACAGTTGACACATACCATAGGGCTGGTACTGTCAGTTGCCCTCATTCTCTGCTATCATCCAGGCGTGCTGAATTGCTGTCCTATGTGATGGTGCCCTGGAGTGGAAAAATGGGCTAGAGAGCTACCCTCTAAACTAGCACCTCATTCTGTACCACCTCACTTCACCCGCCTTCAAACAGAGGGTTAAAGTGTTATGCTGCTCCATCACTTGGCCACAGACTCAGTTTCCTGCCTCCTCATTTATTATGCTGGTCACTGGGTTTTGCGAGGCATTGTTGTTACCCTGACAACCTTTGCAAAAGTATATTATATATTAAAATATTAGCCTTTGTAATTGTCACCAGCAACTTTATTCTCAAATGCAGCCATTTACCTTTAAGTGACCGGATCCCTTTAAATTTACCCATCACTTCTTATAAACAGTGCAAGGCTGCTTACACATGATTTCCTGGTTCTCTCTGGCAAGTTCCCAATGGCAGACCTAATAAAGGCTGGGAGCTTGTTTACACTGTGTAAAGAATCTGATTCCGCAAAATCATGTAGGGGCAGCACATTAACGGTTAGGTGGGTCCTAATAATGCATCGCCTGACTAATGCCCGATTGGAAAATCTACTCCAATAGGTTCATAATTCTAATTAGCAGGTGTAAGGCCGTACTATTTCAATCAGGTGCTACGTGCTAATAACACATTTACTTTTAACATAAATGTAACATTTTAAACTAGAAACTATGGCCTAGAAATTGGAATGTGCCACACCTGTTTTACAGGAGTGAAATGGACACCTAACGGTACAATGTGGTGGGTGGCATGCGGCGCTCATTCTGCACCATCCACTATATTGGTTAGGGCTCCTCTGTAGGTGTCCAGGGCGCGTGCCTGAAACATGCAAATAGGGGGCCTAATGTCTGTTTCAGACCCCTTTGCGAAATTGGAATGACCGCAGCATGTGCCGTGCATGCTGCTGTCAGTGTCTTCAGACGCACAGCAGCCAAACCAGCGGTCCTAGGGAACGCTGGGTTGTCACCCAAAAGGTAAGTTTTAACTTTTTTACTTACCTTATTGTAGACCCAGCCACCGCGCGTCCCACACCCGGTTGCCTCCTCTGCTGAGGACATAGGCCGGCATACAAGCCGGCTGAATTTGCTCCATCTTCACGACCAGCGAGCTGCCTCTGGGGCCGTGACTGGTGTCCACAGCTCACTGGTAATAAACAAACAAGGCCACTGGACCAATTTGCCATGGTCCTGCCACTGGCCCCATTAGACGCATGTAGCGTGTGCTGCACCGGCTCGTGCATGGTCTAATTTTTAGGCCTATAATTCCTGCCAGCATAAATATAAGTACAAACATTCAACCCAGGACTGAAAATTTTGGGAAAGATAGAGCTGATGATTATTGCTGACCTGCTCCTAATTTAAATAAAACAGTCACAGGTGTGTCAAACCCAGTTGGTATTTTATTTAAATTGGTATTTTTCTTCTAATAAGTCCTCTTTTCCTGTCACATAACACCATAATCAGAGCAATTTAATTACAACTACCGTAATATAATTTTCTTGTCAATTTTTCTCTACTCTCCTGAAGGCATTGACTCTGGGGTATGGATCCATGAGCACTGATCACCCTCTGGGACCTCACTCGAGTGACCAACCTATTGCGAGGGGAAGAAGCAAACTGTAGCCAAGATTGATCCTGACCTCACCCAACACATACATACTTCCTGCAGTGATTTCTGGATACTAATCAGGAACAGGGAACCTTGGCCTAACCCAGGGGTGCTGAAGCTGAAGATTGAAGCTGAAGATTGAAACTGGGATCTTCATGCCCTGGATGGCTCATGTGTGTTTTTGTAAAGATTTTCATTTCCACTCGTATCTCACTTGCACTATTGTTGCTCGTGAGTTATACTATTGACTCATTTATGAAAATAATGGGTCTAAATTTGGAAGAACAATGTTATTTATTATAGCTTGTTGGTCAGAAGTTAAACATTGAAGAGTATTGTTGATACTAGCATAGCCTATCAATATTTAATACATGTAAGAAAATAGAGTGCATTTGCTGGAAAATCAAAGAAATATTAACCAAAGAATTATGTATTTTTTCATTAAAAAATGATCTTGTACTAGATTAAGCAAAGCAATCAAAAGAAATAGGGCTATTATACAGTATGAGAAGGTAATTTAAAAAGCAAGTATTTATGAAATTACCAACAGTATATCCAAAGTCTAACCTGCAATCCCTGATATGCCGCAGGGCAGTTATAAGATCCCTGTTCTTCAGACACTCCAGCATGGACTGAACAGCAGCTTCGGAGGAGGTTAATGTGAGGCCATGTAAACTGGATTCATCTTTGAGGGGTTCAGCTGCTATTAGAGCTGAAGCTTCCTTCAGGTTATCCCTCAAATCATTCAGTTCTTTTGACATATTCAGTAGCTATTAAACAAACATTAGTAACAAGATACAAATCAGAGCAGTTTTTCATTTTAACCATTTCCCTACCATCAAACTCTAGCATTATGGTAGCATTACTGCATCACTGAAAAATATGTGGTTGTAAGTTTATTTAAAACAAAGTTTCATGGTAGCATGGTGGCATAGCAACTTTATGCTCAAATGTGATGTACCATGGAGCAGAAGTTGATGTTTAGCATGTTTTTGGGGGAAAGCGCTGAGCAGAAGCTAGTAGCTTTCTACAGAAGGGGAGGGTATGCCGTCCCCAGACCACTTGTAGATCTGCTCCTGGCAAACTCCAAACTAAATTGGTGAAGGACTAGGGTTGTGTGCTTCATTTCTTGCTAGAGTCACAGCATGGCCTAGCAAAACCATGTGCAGAAAACAGAGGCTGTGAAATTCGGTATGTTAGCGCCTCCTGTTAGTGCCTGGTCGGGGTGCTAACGGGGTGCTAAGGGGTTAGCGCCCGGGCGCGGCGAATGCAGCAACACTCATGAACTTCAGTGCTGGCTTAGCGCCTCGCAGATCGTGATGTCATAAAGTGCGGCACGCCCAGTTATCGCCCCGGATGGAAAACTGACTCTCGCCCCCTGCTTTATCGCCTCGTGCCGACAACGCCAGCAAGAGGAGGCGTTGTGAACTCGGCTGGCTGCTTCAGGAGCGGTAATTAAAGGGAATGCTTTTCAGCTAGCGCAACCTTTATTATTTGCACCAGTCTGGGCACTGCGCAAAGTTTTTAATGTTTCATTGGTGCAAGATGTGCAAGCCCTCCACTTTGTGAGAGTGTTTGGGGCTGTAATGGCAGTCGCCCAGGTCTCCTTGCAAAACTGAACTGACGACAACTAGCTTGTGCAGCATCATTGGCCCTTCCCTTTAAGCGAGGGAAGCAGCCTCTGTGATGAAAGAGTGCCGTTTACAATGAGCTTGAAATTGTCTAACGTTCTGCCGCTACCACCCCGCCCTAAGAGAAGTGGTTAGCGCCTGATTTAGCGCTCCACTTCCCTCTTGGTGCGCTAAAGCTGAATTTCACGGGAGGCGAGAATGATTAGCACCTGGCGCTAATTTTTCAACTTTTAAAGTTTTAGCGCCCCAAACAGGGCTATACCGAATTTCTCCCCCAGAGACTTAAATAACAAGCATTCCATTCTCTCTTCTAAATTTACCTTTCATAGTGATTAGAAAGTTGAGAAAACCTAATACTTCTCAGCCCTGAAAATCAAAATCACATATTCCTTACTGTTTCTGGGAATTTTTTGTAATAAATCTCAGGATGAGTTCACTACCTCAATAAGGTCCAACTTTTTAATTCAGCAGCATTGGGTGGGTTGTTGAGCTTGTCAAATTTTGTTGTAAATTAGACTGAGTTGAAAACTATACTAAAACAAGACTGGATACAGTTGCTGATGACTTGTAGTTGGTGTGGAAAGAATGATTAACTGCACAAACTGGTGCAGTACAACAATTTGCAGTCAGATATTTGGTAACATCCGTGTGTACTGTTACTTTATTATAACTTCTGCTTCCACTGAAAATAGTTATTGAGCGAGAGAGCAGAAAACAGTTATATTGTCCTTAGAGCCATCACATTTTGCCTAGTACAAAACTGGGCAAATAAGTGGACAGAACAAGGATTTAGACAGGAGGTGGGGTGAATTTTTATCTCTCCACTTTTTCTCTTCAAGGTCTTCCCTCACTCTCTGCATTATCCATTCTACAAAATATAAACATAATGGCCTGTAATTTGCAGTCAGCGGCGATGCAACGATGATCGCTGCTGACCTCAAAGAAAGCTGCCCTTAAAACTTTAGCTATCTCGATGTGCAATTGATTGTAGCGCTGTAAATCGGGGATTCATAGCGTAGTGCAGCAATGATGTCATCAAGCTGTCTAAGCAGCCAATCACATTGAAGAATTCTCATAGACAGCAAACCAGGAAATGAAAAGCACTGATTATCTGCACTTTTAAAAAATGTTACAGAGATCGAAATAAAGATTGGTACACGGGGTTAAGGTAGAAGTTGAAATATCATGAACAAACTTTAAAATGTTATTTACATTTTTTTAAAATTGTAATTTTTATCATAATGGAGAAATTTGACATTCCACAAATATAAAAATTAGTTTTTCAGGGCCACAACAGTTGTTTAGTAGTCAATACACTGTTAAAACCCCAGTTACCCCTATTCCAACAAGGCTTAACATTTAATAGGGTAGTTAACAGCGACATTAGCGCGGAAAAGCTCAAGTTTTCGTCAGTTCCACCGATTGCCGGCTATGGGCGGGGGTGGGGTCGGTCCACAGTGCAGTCTGTGTCAGAGCAGTGAATGACTGACTGCAATTTCAGGATTTCCGCATTTAGATGCATACGCGCTAAATCCTGAAGTTTCAGAGCAGTAATGACGGCGAACGTTGACGGTTCGCCATCATTACTCACTGCAAAATCTGGGCCATTGTCTATAAAAGCTGTTGTAATAGTCTGGTCTCTCCCTCTCTCTCTTTCTTTCTTTCTTGTCTGACATTTCTCTGCTGCTCTTGCTCTGCCATCTCCTCTCCCCAGGTATGACTCTGACTATGGCTGTGTCCTGTAATCTCTCCTCTGGACATCCTCTAGACATATAGACTGGAAAAATCAGATGGGCAAAGGTAGCCTAGATGAGGAGTTCATAGAATGTTTTCGGGATAGTTTCTTAGAACAGCACATTCTGGAGCCAACCAGAGAGCAGGCTATACTAGACCTGGTATTGTGCAACGAGATAGGATTAATTAATGACCTCATAGTGAAGGCGCCCCTAGCTAGCAGCGATCATAATATGATTGAATTTTACATTCAGTTTGAGGGAGAGAAGAGTGGGTTCAAGACTAGTATTTTAAACATAAATAAGGGCAATTATGAGGGCATGAAAGCAGAGCTAGCTAAAGTGAACTGGCAAATTAGGTTAAGGGATAGGTCAATAGAGTTGCAGTGGCAGACATTTAAGGGCATATTTCAGAATACACAGAATATATACATTCCAACGAGAAAGAAAAATTCCAAGGCGAGGATCCATCATCCGTGGTTAACTAAAAAAGTTAAAGATAGTATCAAACTTAAAGAAAAAGCATATAATTGCGCAAAGATGGGTGGCAGGTCAGAAGATTGGACAGAATATAAAAAACAGCAAAGAATGACTAAAAGATTAATAAGGAGAGAAAAATTAGAGTACGAGAGAAAGCTAGCTAGAAATATAAAAACAGATAGTAAGAGTTTCTATAGAAAAGAAGAGAGTTAACAAAGTGAGCGTTGGTCCTATAGAAAGTGAGTCTGGGGAATTAATAATGGAAAATAAGGAGATGGCAGTTGAATTGAACAGGTATTTTGCATCGGTCTTCACTATAGAAGATACAAGTAACACCCCAGAAATAGCTGTAAATCAGGAAATGGAAGGGAGGGAGGAACTCAAGAAAATTACAATCACCAGGGAAGTGGTACTGAGCAAATTGTTGGAGCTGCAGGCTGACAAGTCCCCAGGTCCTGATGGAGTTCATCCTAGGGTCTTAAAAGAAGTGGCTAGTGAGATGCGTTGGTTTTAATTTTCCAAAATTACCTAGATTCGGGGAAGGATCCATTAGATTGGAAAATAGTGAATGTAACTCCTTTATTCAAAAAGGGAGGGAGACAGAAAGCAGGAAACTACAGGCCAGTTAGCTTAACATTTGTCATAGGGAAGATGTTAGAAGCTATTATTAAAGACGTTATAGCAGGGTAATCAGGCAGAGTCAACATGGTTTTGTGAAAGGGAAATCATGTTTAACCAATTTATTGGAGTTCTTTGAGGAAGTAACATGTGCTGTGGATAAAGGGGAACCGGTGGATGTACTGTACTTAGATTTCCAGAAGGCATTTGATAAGGAGCCACATCAAAGATTATTGCGGAAAATAAAAGCTCATGGTGTAGGGGGTAACATATTAGCATCGATAGAAGATTGGCTAGCTAACAGGAAACAGAGAGTAGGCATAAGTGGGTCATTTTCTGGTTGGCAAGATGTAATGAGTGGTGTGCCACAGTGATCAGTGCTGGGGCCTCAACTTTTTACAATTTATATAAATGACTTGGATGAAGGGACCGAAGGTATGGTTGCTAAATTTGCTGATGACACAAAGATAGGTAGGAAAGTAAATTGTGAAGAGGACAAAAGGAGGCTACAAAGGGATATAGATAGGTTAAGTGAGTGGGCAAAGATCTGGCAAATGGAGTATAATGTGGGAAAAATGTGAAATTGTCCATTTTGGCAGGAAGAATAAAAAAGAAGCATATTATCTAAATGGTGAGAGATTGCAGAGCTCTGAGATGCAGAGGGATCTGGGTGTCCTAGTGCATGAATCGCAAAAGGTTAGTATGCAGGTACAGCAAGTAATTAGGAAAGCTAATAGAATGTTATTGTTTATTGCAAGGGGAATTGAATACAAAAGTAGGGAGGTTATGCTTCAGTTATACAGGGCATTGGTGAGACCACATCTGGAATACTGTGTACAGTATTGGTCTCCTTATTTAAGGATGTAAATGCGTTGGAAGCAGTTCAGAGAAGGTTTTACTAGACTAATACCTGGAATGGGCGGGTTGTCTTAAGAGGAAAGGTTGGACAGGCTAGGCTTGTATCCGCTGGAGTTTAGAAGAGTAAGAGGTGACTTGATTGAAACATATAAGATCCTGAGGGGTCTTGACAGGGTGGATGTGGAGAGGATGTTTCCTCTTGTGGGAGAATCTAGAACTAGGGGTCACTGTTTAAAAATGAGGGGTCGCCCATTTAAGACAGAGATGAGGAGAAATTTTTTCTCAGAGGGTCGTGAGTCTTTGTAACTCTCTTCCTCAGAGGGCGGTGGAAGCAGAGTCTTTGAATTTTTTTAAGATGTGGAGATGCCAGTGTTGGACTGGGGTGGACAAATGTGAGAAGTCGCACAACACCAGGTTATAGTCCAACAGCTTTATTTGAAATCACAAGCTTTCGGAGCGATGCTCCTTCATCAGGTGACGAAGGAGCATCGCTCCGAAAGCTTGTGATTTCAAATAAAGCTGTTGGACTATAACCTGGTGTTGTGCGACTTCTCGAATTTTTTTAAGGCAGAGGTAGATAGATTCTTGATAAGCAAGGGGGTGAAAGGTTATCGGGGGTAGGCGGGAATGTGGAGTAATCAGATCAGCCATGATCTTATTGAATGGCGGAGCAGGCTCGAGGGGCTGAGTGGCCTACTCCTGCTCCTAATTCTTATGTTCGTATGTCCCATTGATGGCAGCAGCAGCCTGAAATATTGACTGCTTTGTACTATAAGGACTGTCCTGAAGTCTGTTAATATTATACTGCTCTTGATTTCTCTTTATAGTGTAGTAATAGTAATCTTTAGCTTTTGCTTGTTAAGTAAGGAAATATAAGTTAATTTAGATGCAGTGACCACTGAACTGTTGAATTCAGACTGACCTTGATGCAATGGTTAGTTTAGTCACTTCAGTAAGCCTAATTAAAAGACATTCCCGTGCAAACTGATGAATATATTTCAGAGAACTTGAAGTAATTGTTAACAAGTTGTGCAAAAGGGAACATCTACGAATGCATCATCCTTTTTAGAAGCAGGAGACTGGTACTGGACTGGTACAGACTTATAATTAGAAGGTTCACTTGGTAGAATGGCAATTATGTGTAACAAGAATGAAACTGCTGATATGAGTTGTATCGGTCTACGGAAAAATAACTCATTAAAACTAAAGTTATTGATAAGGGACAAGCTCATTAAAATTCTCCATATATAGAGTTGTATTATGTAATGCAGAAACATGTGGATTGTCATGTAGGGTGGGTAAGAAAAAGGTATAAAAAGTGGCTGTTGGAACAGATACGTAGGATTCAATAAGGTCTGATCAACCTGTATACCGAACTCGGAACTGTGATGGGGTCGAGTCCCTGACTAAACCTGCAAAGATTTGTCGCAAGTACTACTTTTAAGTGTATGTTTAAGTACTGCTTACTTACTTAATCTGTGACACCTGATATTTAATGCTTATGAACCCTTTAGATTAACAGTACCAATACCTCTCCACACCACACCCCAGCTCAGTCCCTGCAGAATGTAGCATCTGTTACAGAGCTATGGACTCAAGGAATTCAAATATTTGAGGTATGCACATGTGCAGAGTGACTTGCAGGTACGTGCGAGAGCACTGTTTTTTAAAGAGCTGTTGGGAAATAGGTCTGTTGTTGTCCAATTTTTAATGAAGGAAATGACCCTGCAGCAAGCCAAAGTTAGACAGTCCAGTTCAAAAATTAATGAGTGGTCAACGCACTTGGCCTGTGTTAATTTCCCTCACATGGTCATTTATTTTCAATAGCAAGGTAGAATACCTAGTGGTTAATTTAGGTTAGAAAAAACACAATTCATTTTTAAAATTGTAATACTGCAGTGCATTATAGCAGCAACTTGTTGTGGTGCAAAGAGATAAGATGAGATATCATGCCCACAATTCCCCATATACAGTCTGAGTCAGGTTCTATGCTAAATGGAAGCTGTGCACTTCGCTGCAGGGAGGGAGGTAAAAATCAGGGAATCATCACATGCCATTCTTGTACCCATTCTAGTGGATGATTCAAGAGTAGCACTCGCATTGCCTTAGCAGCAAGTCATTTGTCCACCCTCTGGGGTGTTTTTTGTTGTTGAGAGATCCAAAGGGGAAAGAAACAATAAAATAACAAAAAAAGGGAAAAATATGATTTAGTAGTTTTGAACCACAAACAAATCACGATCAACTATTGCAGTCAAAATAACAAACTCCCATATAAGGCCATTAGCTATTAAATGCTAAACTATTACATTACACGTATCATACTCTAATATTTAGTCTAGTGTCAATCACAATGGAACTTATTTTACCTCTGGCATTGAGCTGACAACATGGATCTGTCCAATTAGTTTATAGTAGGACTGAAAGAGCAGCAGCAACTGAAAGTGGAGTTTGTAGAGTCTTTGACACAATTCAAGTTGCTGTGAGGGGTAAAGAAATCAGACAAACGGTTTAAAACAAGCATCAATAACATTGGGAACAATATTTCTTTCCAGTTCTATAAATACTTAGCCATTAAACAAAGTAGAAAGAAAGTTATAAAATAGAGATTATGTACTGTACAGTCTAAAAGTGATTAATTTTGCTAGATACGATTACATATCTATGCAAAAGTTGTCCATTACTGCAGTGCAGTGCTTACCCATCACTTAGTACTCTCTTCCTAAGGGCAGGAATTAAAATAAGTAAATTATTAAAAAATGCACTATATTTTTTAAAGACTGTATTCAATTCTTTATTAGGAAGCTACTTTTCCAGAGAGTATATTGTTATTAACTAGAATGAAAGAGGTGTAATTTGATACATCTAATTTGGAAAAAGTTACCAGCAACAATTTTCTTCCAAGTAAAATAACTGCTTTTATAAATGATTTTTTTCAGTCCTTTGAAATCCTTTCTCTCCCTAATTTATTTTAATGTAAGTAACTCAGTTCCCCTGAATATCTGATATAGAATAAACCTTATTACTCTGCATTCCACTAGTAGGTGAAGTTAGGAGTTTTGAAGCTTCTGGCTCTGAGAACTCTGTTCCGACCAATGTAGAGTTATAAGTCATTGCTTGTAATTATTTGTTTATCGGTGTTTTCTTCTAAACTAATGGGGCAGAAATTCCGTTCCCTACGGGTGTGTACGCGCTGTGTACTCACCCGTAGGGCCAACGGAAATGCCGGTTTTAGGCATGCACTGTGCATGCGCTGAACACCGGCATTTCCGATCTGTCAAGAAAGCTCTTGACAGATCCTCCGCCTGCCCGGGAGCAGGGCCTCTGCGGGTGGAGAGTTCCGTTTTTTGGAGACCCTCCGCCCGCAGAAAACACTTACAATTCTTGCACCTGGTAAAAGCAGACATAAGGCCTGCTTTTACCAGGATAAGAGTTGAAAAAAGTTTAAAAAAAAAATTTCCACTGATTTATCATTTAAAAATACTTTAAAGAAAGGTAAGTTTATTTTTAGCCCCATTAAAAACTTTAATTACTTTTTTCAAGAAATAAAATTTTTGTTTAAAATACTTAATTTATTGTAATTTAAAGTCATTTTAAAAATGTGATTAAAAAAAAACATTATTTAAGTTTTACTATGTTTTGGGGTGATCTCTTCATATATTTGACAGGTCTTCCTGTCAAATGTATGAAGGGAGATTCCCTTCTCTGATTGGCTCCCCATGGCCCACGTGATCCCAGGGACGCTGTGAACTACCTGCGCCTCTGGGATACGTGGGCCCTGCGCACCGGCAGTTTGGAGAGGCCCAGCAGCGGAACTCTGCGCCTCCCGGGAGCCCTCCGGTCCAGGCGCAGATTTTTCCAGATCGCAGCCCTCCGCCCGCGGGAGGCCTGCGAACGGAATTTCTGGGCCAATGTTTCATACATATGCATTTTGCTATTAACATGAAATTCTAAAAGCTTTGGCTAAATCAAATACATAAAAGTCATTGGGGGAAAAATTCAGTTGGTTGCGCCTCCCGTTAGCGCCTTAAGAGGGCGCTAATGGGGCGCAAAGCTACTAGCGCCCGGGCACGGCGATGTTTGTGCCGCTCGCAAAATTAACTAGACATTTTGCGGTGGCGCTAAACACTACCGCCATGATCTCCTGCGCCGGCAGATCGTGACGTCAGTCGAGTGCACAACGCCCCGGTAGCGCCCCGGAGTGGCACCCCCTGCCTTACCGCCTGCCGCTAGCAACGACAGGTTGAGGGGAGCGTTTTGCAGTCAGGAAGGGACTGGGGGAGCGCTATTTAAAGGCGAACGCTTCCTGCCTTTTTTTGTTGGTGACATTTTTGCACCACGCATTCTGAGAGAGAGAGAGACTTCTGGAGAGATTCAACGCTGTGTGAAGGAGTTTTGGGTACTGAGCAGCACTTTGCAGGTTCATTTTGATTTGCCCTTCCTTGCATCTATTTAGAAGAGACTGTGGGGGCTGCGCTCTGAGCTCTTTCCCTGGTACTCTCCATTGTTCTTTCCAGCAGATTTGATGTACAGGTCTCTCCAGGCCGAGATTCAAGGCTGCAATGAGCAGGATGTGGATGGAGAGCAAGATCAACCCTCCCCTTTAAGAACTGGCCGGCGCCATTGTGTCTCTGTTCCATTGCTGACTGACATCACATGTGCTTCGCCAACGCTCTGAGGTAGCGCCTCGCTCCTCGGCCTTTGCGACTTAAGACAGGTGTGAAGCGCCTGATTTAGCGCTCCAATCACCTCCAGGGGCGATCAAAGCCAAGTTTGCAGTCGGGGGCGATAATTAGAGCCAGGCGCTAATCTTTGCGCCCGGCCGATAAATGCGCCCCAAATGGGGCAATACTGAATTTTTCCCCCATTGTGCTTTAAAAGCCATTCACTGTGCAAAGCCCTCGAGATGTTTCAATGTGATAAGGCATTACGTAAATACAAATTTCACTTAGTTAAATGCCATTCAAAACTGTTTGAAATATCAACGTTTTTGATGAATATACATTGAAAAAGTCTTTGCAGAAATTAAGGATAGATGGTAATCTGTCAGTGGCATTCTGTGTAGGACTTATTCTTTTCAAATATAATACATTGAGTTTGCTTTATTAAAATTGTATAACAAAACAAGTGCTTTGCAAATGAAGAAAAGGTAATGCATTGTTTTATCTTTTGGCAAGATTCAGAATTTTACATTGTGCATTTTCTTCAGTTATATTAAAATTTTTAATGTTTATATATTTATATTTTTGTTCTTCATTATTTCTTTAGTTTTAAACGTAACAGGATTTTATCTTTTCTAGCTACCATAAAATTTTGCACATATGTTCCACCACTATTAGCCTGTAACCTCAGGTAATTTTTATGCTGGTCCAATCTGTACATCGGACTCCAAAGCAAACATATTTAGTGATCTGGAATGATCTGGCAGCAGAATATCAGACTATAGAATCCATGTTTTAATGTTTGGAAGACAGCAGGGGAGCTGGTCTCCATCAAAATGAGAGACTCATATTGCTGATCTTTGAGGGGAAGGAGTTCAGATAAATTTATCAAGACCAAAAATTCTGTGTCCTTCTGGCGGAAGGAACTCAAACTGGACCAAGATCTGGATATGCTGGGTTCTGAACTCCCCTGGCAGTTTTTGTGGGGTATTGTTAAGAACAGAGTCTCCACCCACCCCAAATAATGCCAGCGGCATAAGAGAGGCTCCAAGCTAAGAGTTTCCTCACCTTGGTCTGGTGAGACATGGATGTGTTAGTAAGCTAAGTGAGATTATGTGTACCAGCCCATGGCGAAAATGGGGCCTACCTGGGGCCCGGGCCTGGTTCCCAAACCACTGAAAAATTTTGGGTAAATTTATAAGGAGCCTGTTGGGGACAGGCAAGGCATCTTTCCAGGGGAGTGTTGGGGGAGGGGGAGGGGGGTGGAACATCCTAGACCAGATTTACCAACCTGTTCTAGTACCTGCTGCCATTATTTAACTTAGATGATCTCCCCTGGAAACTTTGCTGGAGCGCTGGAGTTCAGTGGCAGGCAGATCCCGGGAAAATCCCGGCCTGTATCGTTGCATCACTAATCATATTATTGCATATATCAATTTGTCAGGATTATAAGCCTATCATTTAAAAGGATAATGATGATCCTTTAAAAATCTCCACCAATAATTTCCACGGGTTTCTCCCGATCAACCACTATAACTTTGGCAGAAGATCTGCCTCAATGCTGGAAAAATGGCATAAACGCCGTTTATGGTATTTCTCCGTGGTTTCTACAGATCTTTTGCTGAAGTTATGGTGGTCAATCAAGATGACCCCTGCAGAAATTCAACCCCTTATGTTTTGACTATATAAGCTGTAAATAGATCATGTTATGAATTTTTCATTCTAGGAATGCTAAATAATAAAAACAAATCCTTCTACAGACTGAAAAGGCTCTTCATAATTTTATGTATTTGGAATAACATTTTTAGAACAGAACTAATCAATAAGCAATAAATAGTTGAATTACTTTAAAACCGAAAAATTATATTTTTGCACGAATATGTTTAATAGTGCACATAAAATTCTGTAAACATCAGGAATTTGGAACCAGGTAAAAAGGGTGCAACTACGCCCAATTTTGGGGACCTCAAGGAAGCCTAAAAATCATTTGACCCAAAATTGGGTTGGGCCATTTATCAGGCATCCAGGACGACTGCCTAAAACAGGTGTTAGACCCTTGCATATGCTAATGAGGAGCCAAATGCCTGTTATAGGTCCCCTCTGAAAAATTGGGCTGCCCTGAGTAGAGGAGGCACAGGACGGCTCCGCTCAGGTTTTCTAGATGTGGTTGCGGTCTAGCCTGCGGCCTCCATCAGTAAAACTTCTTTGTGCATTGAGTGTAATATTATGATTATTCCTGTCTTCCATGTTAAGGTTGACTTGATCAAAGCGATTATCATTCAAATAGGTGGAGAAAGAACTCTGACATTTTCTATTTCATACCCATAAGGGTTTCTCCTCAATCTAGCTATTGTCATACTAATTAAAATTGGAGCTTGTATAATGAAATATTGTGAAGAAATCAAGCTGCGTCAGTACTGAAAACTGGAATAACTTTGAAGTAATTTATATCTATCCTGTTATGTACAAAGAATGTCATTAGTACATGAGATGTGTATATGTTAGTAAGCAGAATTTAACAATCTAATAGTTAGAAAATATTCAAGAATTGTAACTTACTGCAAGGGATTCCATTTGCTACACAGCAAGCATGTCACAGGAGCAAAAAGCCAAGAAAACAGAGTATAGAAGATCATTGTAAAACATGCATTAAAGTGCACAGTTCCATACAAGGCATAACCACAGGAGTAATTATATTTGAAGGAAACAAGATTAGAACAGCTGCCAATCCAGCGTGTTTTTTCCAGTTCAGAGTGATTTCAAATATATCTAAGTAAATGGGCACGTGCAATTATTTCAGTTTACATCTGAATTGATTGTCTATTCGGAGATGAACATATGGTAGTTAATCAATTCTAGATTTTATGAAGGATTATTTAGTACATAAATTATACAAAGTAACTACAGTCTGGAAATGATTGAGTGATACTATCATATGAATGGTATGATAGTATCACTCAGGAAGAATAGAAAAACAGAATATTTTTTAAATGATGAGAAACTATTAAATGTTGGTGTTCGGAGAGATTTAGGTGTCCTTGTACAGGAAACATAGAAAGTTAGCATGCAGGTACAGCAAGCAATTAAAAAGGCAAATGGCATGTTGGCCTTTATTGCAAGGGGTTTAGAGTACAAGAGTAAGGAAGTCTTACTACAATTGTACAGGGCTTTGGTGAAACCACACCTGGAGTACTGTGCACAGTTTTGGTTTCCTTATCTGAGAAAGGACATACATGCCTTAGAGGCGGTGCAACAAAGGTTTACTAGATTGATCCCTGGGATGAGAGGGTTGTCCTACGAGGAGAGATTGAGTTGATTTGGCCTATATTCTCTCGAGTTTAGAAGAACGAGAGGTGATCTCATTGAAACATATAAGATTCTGAGGTGGATTAACAGGGTAGATGCTGAGAGGTTGTTTCCCCTGGCTCTAGAGTCTAGAACTAGGGGGCATAGTCTCAAGATAAGGGCCATTTAAGACTGATGAGGAGGAATTTATTCACGCAGAGGGTTGTGAATCTTTGGAATTCTCTACCCGAAAGGGCTGTGGATGCTGAGTCGTTAAGTATATTTAAGGCTGAGATAGATAGATTTTTGGACTCATGGGGAATCAAGGGATATGGGGATCGGGCGGGAAAGTGGAGTTGAGGTCGAAGATCAGCCATGATCTTATTGAATGATGGAGCAGGCTCAAAGGACCATATGGCCGACTCCTAATTCTTATGTTCTTATATTCTAATGCTTAACATGCTCTCTGCTATTTTACCAGAGGCCAGTGCATACTGGAAAATTAATTTCATTGAACAGAAAATCGCAGGGAGTACACCTGTGATTTTCTGATATGCGCTGGCTGTGTGCGAGGCCCTGCTGGTGGTGAGGGCATTGCAAAATTTACTCTATTGTACAAAAAGGTTTGATGGCCTTGAAGTAATTAGGCTCACAATATATCACTCAAATACAAATAGGATGGGTATTCTATGCACCAAGATTGACAATCCTTTTAGCCAGTGTATGCAATAAGGTAACAAATTCAAATTTGTTAAAATTGTAAGCAAATGCTCGTCTCACAAAAGCAAGATTTGACAGATTCCCAAGTTTTAAGTTGCAATATAGAGAGTTGTGATAAATTATAAATCACATCATGTTTAAACATAATTTTATTAAGATGCAAAGGAGTTTTTACCTTTTCCTCCGAGTCCCCTGGCTGGTTTGTAATCACTGTATCGCCCATACTTCCAGGAAATGATGCTTTACAGTTTGCCAGCCACTATTTTCAAAGAAAATGCAAATAGTATTTCAAAATAATATACTTTCTTGTGCCAAACAGACATCTTTATAAAATGCATATTAGAGCTAACAGAAACAAAGCAATAATATATAAAAACAGACTGGTGGGCCCCTATATTCTCCAGCATAACAGCTAACAGGCACTTGTTTCTGAGATGTTAAGCAGGGGAAAAAGGGAAGAGACCCGTTACCAGGTCTGCTCCCTTTGCCTTGCTTCATACTTCCTGAGGAATCCCTGATGTGGGTGGGAAACTACTGCTTGAAACATAGAAGTGGAGGGACCATTTAAATCTTTTGTAAATGACACTGGAGTTATATCATAATGGGCCTAATTTAAATAATGGGCCGTATTTTCCGATGCCTACAGGTGTGTACGGGCTGTGTACACACCCGTAAGGACATCGGAAATGCCAGTTTTCAGGCATGTGAAGCGCATGCGCTGAAAACCGGCATTTCCGATCTGTCAAGAATGCTCTTGACAGATCGGACGCCTGCCCTAGAGAAGGGCCTCTGCGGGGGGAGAGTTCCGCTTTCTGGAGAACCTCCGCCCACAGAAAACCCTTAGAAATCTTACGCCTGGTACAATAAAAAAATTTTTCACTCATTTAAAAATACTTTAAAAAAGATAAGTTTATTTTTAGCCCCGTAAAAAACATTAATTATTTTTTTCAAAAAATTAAATTTTTGTTTAAAATAATTTATTGTAATTCAAACTCATTTTAAAAAAGTGATTTTTTTTTAACATTTATTTAATGTTTTACTGTGTTTTTGGGATGATCTCCATTCATATATTTGACAGGTCTATCTGTCAAGTGTATGAAGGGAGATTCCCTGCTCCTATTGGCTCCCCATGGCCCACGTGATCCCAGGGATGCTTGCGAACTGGAGAGGCCCAGGAGCGGAAGTATACGCACCTCGGGAGCCCTCAGGTAAGTTCGTAGATTTTTCCAGTTCGGAGGCTTCCGTATGCAGGAAGCCTCCGATCGGAAAATACGGGCCAATATAATTATGTAAATGTAAGTTTGGTTTGTTTATAGACCCACCCTTCTCCCCCAAAATCCCGCCTCACAAAATAAGATGCGTTGAGGTCAGGGTTCAATTTTCCAATCTGTGCCACTGCCTGAGCCTTGTAAAAGTAACCCTTACATGCTCAATAAGTGCTGTGGTCAGACCTGGGTTTGGTGTGTGAGCCATGGTTTAGTGAAGTAAGAAATGTGAACATTTCTTTTGACTCTCTTGATCTCTGTCAGTTCTGTTTCTGGCATGTCCCCCACCCCCCTCATCAAGGTGATAAATGTTAGTGCTGCAGAATAGAGACATTTTCTGCTTTTGATGCTTAATGTCAACATCAAGCACTATTGCTATCAATTAAAGAATATATATATCAAGCACTATTGATTCAGATTCGCGTGTCCACTGTAATGACATGCCTTAATCATCAGAAAAAAATATTTGAACTGCACCAATATGAATTTTTTCCATTTCCATTATTGGTCATCCCTGAGGTCTCTGAGTGAGACTGGCAATTAATGGTAAATTACCAACAGTTTTGTGTTGGACTCCCCAAATTCACATGTAGTAATGTTACAGATACTGGAGACTTTCGCCCATTGATCTGGGCTGGATTCAAACCCAAGTCCCAGACAGTGTGCTAACTCACTGTGCCACCTTAAAGTATAACTTTTTTCTGTAACATCTTTCATTCTATATATACGAAGCTTAAATTTGTGTGCAAAATAAGTAATAAATCTAGGTTAATCGCTCCTTACTATTCCTCCTGTGAAAGCAGTGAATCATCTAGTGGCAACTCATCAAATAAACATTCTTTAATTGATAGCAATAGGTTATTCAACTATAGTGAAAATCATAGTCCTATCCTGTCTTGTGCTCACCCAACAACCACATAGTCACAGACTTCCAGAGGTGGTTCATGGATAGTGATTAGGAACATAAACTGTAGCCAATTGTTCCATATCCTAGCCCAGAGATATTGGTCTAGAAATTGATTTAGGCCTGCTTTCAGTCGAAGAACAGTCAGTGCATCAGAAGCTAGAGGCCCGAGGCCTCAGGCCTAATTTTATTTATTGTGGCGAGCTGCCAGCAACTGTTGTGCCTCCAGAGGCAGCTTGTCGCATTGCTCCCCTCCAATTTAAATGCATTTAAACTATGCAAAAGTAGGAATAGACAAGATTAGGCGGTGCTTCTTTTTCCAGAGTAGTGAGCTTCTGGAATGCTTTGGCAGTTGGTGCGGTGTGTGCCGACTCTCTGCATGGCTTCAAGAGGGAGCTGGACTGGTTCTTGACCGGGGCAGGGATCGCATCATAGAAGGTAAGTGGATTAACAGATAACAAACACATGGTCCATCTGATCTCCTGGACTAGTTTTGATTGCCTGAGGGGGTCAGAGAGGAATTTTCCAGATTTTTTTCCCCTTACTGGCCCTGGTTTGTTTTCTGTTATTTTGCCTCTCTCAGGAGATTACATGGCTGCAGGGGAGAGGGGAAGGAAGTGTCCGGTCATGATGCTTCAGTAATCATGATTATGGGGCAGACTTCATGGATCAGCTGGTCTTTTTCTGCCCATCACTTTCGTATGATCGTAATTTGGGCTGGCTGCCTCATCAGTAGTAGTCCTCAAGTAAGTCCTGGGAGGTGGAAGGGAGGAAAACGGGAAGTGGCTTGTGCGGGCTAGCAGCGGCCTGCAGTAGTGCTGTGGATCCAGGAGGAGCATTCCTGCTGCTACCGGCTCCACACGAAGATAAATAAAAAATACTTACGTTTTGGTGATGGCCTCCACCTGCAAGCCAGGTGCGCAATTTCCAGAAGGGGCCCTTAAATAAGCTTTTGGTCCCTCATTGACATATGCAAGGAGCCTAATGCCTGTTTAAGGCAGCCACCAGAGATGCCTGGAAAGCTGCCTTTACCAATATGGCGGCGCTCGTAAAGGAGGAGCAGAACGATTTACACCTGGAAAATATGCGCAACGTGGACCAATTTCTCCCCCATCGAGTCCAAATGTACAACCCCCACTGCCACATTTGCTGAAATCGGCCAGCTCAGTACAGACCAGGTGTCAAATCTGGTTACTGCCACACCACACATTGAACTATATCTATCCTGCATGCATTTTCATTAACTAACAAGCTTATTTCTGAAATTATTAAAAATTGTGTTAATACAGAAACAAAGTTCCCATTTTAGGCATTAAACTTGCCCAGGCCATGTATACCACAGTTAGATGCAGGATAAAGTTTCTGTTTTTTAACAATTTGTACAGCTCCAACATCAGAGGAACACCCTTTCGGTACCAGTGCAACATTTTTCCATTAACAATACCAGTCATTCTGTGGCTCCTCTGAGTGAGATTTCCAAGTTAGTGCCAAATTAGGCACAATTCTGTGCTGGAGATCCATTTGGGGCCACATTGAGACTATCCAAACCTCAGTTCATTTAGAAATCTTAGATAATTTGTGATTTTTTTTTTTTACACACTTTTACTATTACATGTAATTCAAAGAGGCATTGTCAGCAGGAATTTCTGGCTCATGTGCCAGAAATGACCAGATGTTAACAAACCCTATTTGGCAAAGAGGGGGAGAAAAGCACATCTCAAAAAGAGAAAAGCACATTTATAATTACAGTTATAGCTAATAAAAAATGTCAGAGTTTTAAATTCTATCAGTCAACATTTAAAAATGTAATATCAGAGTATTATTTGGTATGTTCTGAAAGCTGACTAACCAATTGAGCAGCTTCTTTCTTGTTGTTGTATGTGTCCAAATATTCCTGCAGTTCTAAGACATTGAACTTCAGCCTTTCAAGAAGCCCACAAGAAATCAGCTGGAGAAAAGAGGGTTGCTATCAGTATACACTATTTTGAACATATATACACAAATCATAAAAATACAAACCTTGTGCTCATAAGTTTTAAGTATTAACTTTTTGCTGAAAGTATTAGGGTCCTGTAAATTTACTGTAGTAGAGTTAATTAAATGATTGTGATTTATTTTACACTTGCTCAGTATACACAGAGAATTCTCAATGGTAAGCCACTGAATCCAGAGACCATCCTACAAGTGAGGGGATTGAATAACATGGGGCTCACTGAATTGTGTGTCCCACTCACAAGTATGATAAACTCTATAATCAACAGTTTTTGTTTACACCAGAAGTTGGTAAAATATGACAAATTCAATTAAGTTTTATTACTCCATGCATTGTGTTTTAGTGGACACTAATACCTTCCATATCTATGTGAAGTGGCTTAGATCATTCTTCAGAAGATTTAATTTACCATTTTGAAAATGCTGTTAGCAGGATGTGCACACCTAACTGTATGTTGTAATAACTTGCTTATTTTAATTTCTAGCTCCTTCAGTTTATTTATGTTGAAATGCACCTTTCTGCTAACTATGCTCCCTGATTTAGTTATACCCTCAACCTGCAATTAAAAAAATTATATTTATAGTTCATACACTCAAATAGAAACAATTATTAAAATATATGCTGCTTTTAGAACATTAACTGAGTTAGTCCGGAGGATTGATTGTAGCTGGAAAGGCACCCTTGTTTCTGCACCTGAATAAATTATACAAATAACTGTCAGTTCAATACGAAAAACAACAGTGTATCCGATGGTCTGTTCCTTCACTTTGGGTCTTAAATAAAGACAACGTTAGTTTTGATAGAGTATGAATGACATAAACAGGAGCATATCTTATTGTATAATTTAGCCCTACAAATGTCCTGGCCAATATTTATTCCTCAATCAAATCACTAAAAAAAACAGATTATCTGGTCATTATCACATTGCTGGTTGTGGGAGCTTGCTGTGCGCAAATTGGCTGCCGCATTTCCTACATTACAGTGACTACACTTCAAAAAGTACTTAATTGGCTGTAAAGCACTTTGGGACATCCGGTGGTTGTGAAAGGCGCTGTATAAATACAAGTCTTTCTTTTTTTTTCTTACAAATGGCTTAGAAATGAGGGAAAGCTACACAACATGAGATTAATTTTATTTACATACATCATCTATTACATTTTAAATTTTAATGCTGATCAGTCAGGATCCCTCAAAGCCTATTCACTATCTACAAGGCTCAAGTCAGGAATGTGATGGACTACTCACCACTCACCTGGATGGGTGGAGCCGTGACAACATTCAAGAAGCTGAACACTATCCAGGATAGAGCAGTTTGTTTAATTGACTCCCGTGCCACTAGATTCAATATCCAAACCCTCCATCACTGGTGCATCAGCTACAGTATGTACGATCTCCAGAATGCACTGCAGCAATTCACCACAGTTTTATCAACAGCACCTCCAACCCCTCCAACCTCTACCAGCAAAAAGGACAAGAGCAGCAATGTTTTGGAGACATCATTGCCTCCAAGTTCCCCTCACTGTTTGTTCATTGTCGCTGAGTCAATATCCCTTCTTAACACCATCGTGGGAGCACCATCACTACAAGGACTGCAGCAGATTAAAAAGAAAGACTATCACCTTCACAGGACAACTAAGGAGAGGCAATGAATGCGGCCTTGTAAGCATTGTCCGCACTCTGAGAACAAATTAAAAGAAAAGTTTAAACTGCATTATGGCCAAAACAGAGCTTGTTTTCTCTCTGAGGAGTGCTAACAAAGAATCTCCATGAGATGAGTTGCTGTTGTTGCTAAGTGTTCCTGCATCATAAATGCATTTGTGAAGATCTTCTTCGATATTTCCAGCTAAATCATAAACAATAAATAAAAGAGGGGGCATTTTCTGTCCAAACTTAGCTAATTTAAATTTTTCTAAAAATTAATTTGTTTCTTCCATAAGGAGAAGTATGCTCCAGCAATAATTACAACATTATAATTGATCTAGTTTTAGTTGTCTAAACTGGGTTGCTGTGATTTACATTTATAGTATTATCACTTCAATTGTAAATATATTTTGTCATGAGAGCGATCTTTCAGAAAAGCTTATGGGGTAGAAATTAGGTCGCGCCCCATTTGGGGCGCTAACCTCGCCGGGGCGCGACTTTTAGCGCCCCGAAAAAATTAGCGGCCCCGCGCCGGAACTTCAGTGGTTGCGCCCCAAGAGGGAAGCGGGGCGCCACTGGAAGCACCCCGCATCCCTCTTGGGGCGCTGCGAGTGAATATCCTGGCGCTACGTGCCGCAGCGCGTCGCGCCGCGGTATTGCAGGCCTTCCTCCCCTTCTTAAAGGGGAGGGACCCTGCGCAGCGCGAACCGGGGCCCAGCTGGGCCCCCAGGGATCGGGAGTGCCGGCAAAAGAGCCCGGCACTCAAGAGAAGTGCCGGGCTCTTGGAGCGCAGCCGGCACTTCACGGTGGGGGGGCTTCACGGGGGCCGGGGACAGCAACGGGGGCAGGTGCTGGCAGGCGGCCAGCAACAAAAATGGCCGCCTGCCACCTCCCCTTTAAATATCGCCGCCCCGGCCGCACGTACGCCTCCCTGAACCCGTCGGACATAGCGTCTGGCGGTAAATCAGGGGGCG
Source organism: Squalus acanthias (assembly GCA_030390025.1). Lineage (NCBI taxonomy): Eukaryota > Metazoa > Chordata > Chondrichthyes > Squaliformes > Squalidae > Squalus > Squalus acanthias. The sequence goes on from CM059431.1 coordinate 30,627,273, forward strand.
CGACTGAAGATCACGGGCGGGGTGCTGCGCACGGCGATGACGTCATCGCCGGCGGCGCAGCGCCACAGGGCGCTACCGGCTGCCGCCGCCGCTAACCTCCCACTAAATTTTTCGGGAGGCGTGGGCGGCGCTGCGCCCGGGCGTTAGCTGCTTTACGCCCCATTAGCGCCCTCTTAAGGCGCTAACGGGAGGCGCAAGCAGCTGAATTTTTCCCCCTATGAGTTTTAATACTATTTTAAATATTTCCTGTTTATATTAATAATTTGTAAAATCATATTGCTAAACATTTGAAAAGAAGCATATATAGACTACATCGAATGTATTTCTACTTAAAAGTAAATTGAAAAGAACACACTTATTTATGAGCAGAGTTAAAAGCTTCAACAGTCCTCAAATAATAAAGCAGTAATGATCTTGAATGGTAAATAATTTAATGAAAAAAATGATCTCAGTCATCAGATACTCACAGTTTCAGCATCTAGGAAAACTGTGGGACAATCTGAACATGAGGTTAGCACCTCTGAAGAACTCATAAATTTTGATCCTATTCCTCGCAGACTGTCCCCAAGGAAACTTGCTGCATCCCAAGTTAGGGAACAGAATTTCTTCTGAATACACTGGAAAATAATTCACATTATTTAATTACTACTGTATCTGTTTTCAATTTCTGGTTCGATCAATTTATATTTTTTAACAATTGTTTTTCCATCCTTAAAGTTGACAATTGGTTTTCCCCATTAATTATGTTTTAATTTTATTTAGAATTGAAGTACAGGAGTGGAATTAAGACATTGAGCATGGGAGCAGGATCATACATTCCATGTAGGGTGTTCATTCAACATGGTAATTTACCAATTTCAGTTGTGCTATTTTGGGATGGCCAGGTGCTTCCTCACAGAGAGTGAAGAAAAGACATCTTAAGTCACTGGTGGAACCTGCAACTGCCCACGTGGAGGCCGGTACACCTTACCTCACTAGCCGTACCAGCCTCCACAGACACGCCAGTTCCCAACTAATCCACTGGAGCAGGATCTACTGGTGTGGGGAGTCTCCATCCCTGGCTCTGCCCCCAATAACATTTGCCTTGTAAAAAGTGGGTGTCCCTTACAAGGCAAGTCATGAGCTCCAAGAAACAGTAGAGACTGGTGGTCGGGGGCGGGGGGGGGATTTAATATTTCAGCACGTTACAATAAAATACAGTGGTAAAATTAATTATGACAATATACATCTAGAAAGGCAAACATCAAATGTACTTAACTTTATAAATTCAAAAGCAAAGAAATATCAAAAGTATTGCTGTTAAAAAGTTTAAGGAAAATGCAGAAAAAAGTAAACAATTTACTTTTCAATAAAGGAATTACTTATACTTATACAAAATTATCTGTAAATATTAATAATTTGATCACCTTTTAAGGTAGAAGCAATAGCTTCAGTTTTGCTATCTATTGTACACAATTGGAAATAATCTCTACGAATGCATGTATTCAGATAATTTGATCAAGTATAGTACTTTAAAAATATGAGTACAAACCAAGATGGATTCGCACCTGAAACAGGGAAGAGAACACATGAAAAGTATGGACTGCACATGAACCGTCAGAATCAGACATGAGTTGATTAATATGGCTGTGCCATGCCTCTTCTGCGTCGTCACATGCTTTAGGCTGAAAGGCTGCAAGTATTGCAGAAAAGAAAGGCGAGGGAGGGGGTGATGCACGGAGCTCATGAAGCCCATCCCTGTCTCCTTCAGCGAAGCTGCAAGAAAGTAACAAACATCATGTTGTAAATTTTACATTAGAAAATGAAATTAAAAAAATTAAAGAAATCTAGTGGATCTTCCTTGGGGCTGCAGGTCCACTCACTCCTGCTCCAGCCGGGGGCTTTCTAGTCCCTCCTCCAGTCTTGGATTGCTTAGCTCAACTTGTCAGCCCCTGCTTCAGCCTCATGCCCACTCAGTCCCTGTATCCTCATCACTATCTACTACGTTGCCAAGTTTACTACATTAACAATAATCTTAAACATGAAAATGTACTGAAGGAAATGTGAAGTTTAACTAAACCTTGAAAGCCCTGACTGATCGACATCTCCATCACCCTTTTCTTCTGGTTCTGTTATCTCAAGGCTGAAGCTGTCATTGCCCTCAAGAGCTGATGGAAGTTCACTTGTAGATCCAGAAAGTTCATCATCCTCAGTCATGAATTCAATGTCCTAAAAAATAAAATTTGTGAAGTCTAAGTAAAGAATTAGGACCACCAAATAAAATAAAAAGCATACTGTATACTTTAGAATGCTGTGTTATGCCAAGTGAAAGGTAAAATCTAACATAAAATACAAGCATACATTCAACAACATTAATGTTATCATTAATTTTCTTTAGAAAATTCAAACACCTTACTATTAGTAATCATGTAAAGATCTGTATAGCCTGCAAATCACAGTGAGTGATGATAATATATGAACACTTAACACACTCGTATTAAAATCTCGCCACTATATTAATGGAGATGTTAACCCACTTAAAATAAACAGGTTTGCCTCCTTGTCAAAGTAGGAATTTGACATGAGTGCATTTAGCATTTGTACAATAACATTGTAATTTCTAGGATTATATGTCTGTAATTAGTATCTTTCAAGATTTCAATTAGATCTCTATGCCAGATCAATAACACAAATCTCTACTATGTCTCAGGTCAACCAAAAGCATAATCAAATTACTTTTATTGTATTACACTGAAATAATTAGATACTATGAAATCTAACAAAAAGATACGGAATTTTCTCGTAATCGAAAATAAGGCTTTGGCATAGGAGTGGTAACTAAAACTTGCATAAACTAAAGTTATGTTATATCTGTATTAAACAGTGTATAGAGTTTACTGACATGTGGCACAGTGCATTAGAACTCAAGTTCGTTGTGCCATAATGTTAGGACTCACTTGTGATTTCTCAAATACTGAGCACTAAATCTGATTGTGCCGTGAAGGGGAGACGCTAAATAGAGACAAGGGCCTAGAAATCTGATTTGTTAACAGGCTCGAGGCACGTACTGCACACGCCTGTTAATGTGGTCACAGGCAGCATGCAATATTTGTGCTGCTTGATCATTTTAATCACGTAGGCATGCAGCCAGCGCTACTCATTGGCTGCATGCCTATCGGGGAGGCTCAATATAGGGCGTCTCTGATGCCACTTGAGGCCAGCCAGCACTTCTTAAAGGGGAGGTGCACTTTGGCTGCAAAATGGAGGGAACACTCAAAAATAATAAAATGGCTGCAACAAGCACTGAGAGAGCACCAAGGTTCTCTGGTGCATGCAATGGACAGGAGGAGAGACATCCTCTTCCACTCAGGGGGCAGGAAACCTCTCCGGGCACCAACTCAGGAGGCAGAGGGAAGAGGTCGCAGAGCATGTCAATTGCAGGATTTGGCTGCAATGCCAGAAAAAGTTCAATGACCTCACTAGAGTTGTCAAAGTAAGAATACTGCCCTCTTACTCTCTGCTACCCCACCTCCAGCTTCACTACTCACAATACTCCCTTCCTCTGTTTTCCTTCACTCCTACAATCAGTGCACCACACTTCACTACACCTCCTTCTCCTCAGACTCATCACTATTACAACCCTCATTTACTCACAACTCAAATCTAACACACTGATTAACAGCTATTCTACCATGACAGGCAGATTCTCTAAACACCTCACAAGACACACTCCTTTCTTTCTTGCAGGAGGTCACACACAACTTGAGACAGCAAGCTAGCACCGGAGGAGGAAGAGCCCCATACACACCCTCTACCCCCTCGAAGTAAGCGTGCTGACCACCATGGCCAGGGGCAGACTCCCGGCCCTGGCATTGCTGGAGGAGATGTCACACAAGTTTCTTCCGACCTAATCCTCTTTTTCCCTTCTGACCTCTACATCACCCCACACACTCTGCAAGATCATCGATCTAGGATAGGAAATCGAGCACATAAGACGGGCATTAAGGGCTTGCACAGGGGTTATTAGTCATTTTTTTTTGTCAATGCTGACATTTCTTTTGGAAATAGAGCAGCTTCACATACTAATAGGATATTGCTGTCATCCCATGTGGGAGATGGGGGAGGAATTAAGGGTTGGGAGAAAAAACCTACAGGGATTATTACAAATAGAAAAACACAGATGAAATGGGATTGATGCTGGACAATTATCTTGGAATCTGTTAGGTTTAAGTGTTGTGCTTTGAGAATAACAGGAGAAATGTTTCTTTAAACCTACACCCAAGGGTGGAGGAGAAGTAGTCAGTTTGGTTGACAGGTCTATTGGTGAAACACTGAATGGGGAAGAGATTAGGGGACAACCTGACCACTTGCTGGGAACATGAAGGGAAAAAAGGACAAGGGTCACAGAGATAGTCAGTCAATCAGCTAAGTCTGGGGAGGAAGCCTGGCTGAGTGAGGGGAAATAGTTATCTCAAGCCCACAGCTGGTTATGAACAGAAGGCTGGCCAAGAAAAGTTAAGTGAGCCCACTAATAGAATAATGTGGTGTATTTTTTAATATTTTCCTTGTTTGTTAGAAGGCTTCTGTAGTTAGTCAAATCAAGGTGAGATTTGATGACAACTATTACTATGTACATTCACTTGCTGCCTGTAAAGTAAAGCAGCTTAATGATTAGCATCTGGCTTCATCTCACAAAGTGTTTCAGTCCATCTTTGGAAAGATCAGAGAAGCACACCTAAGGGTATGTGTGAAAGATGTAATATCCAGTTCAGATCACAAGGGAGGTCTAAGTTTACATCCCTGGAGTATGCTATCATATAATTTAGGTATTGGGCTATATAGGCACACTCCTTAACACAAGGTGCTTGGACCAGTGTTTTGTTTCAGGCTGCAGTAGGTGACATCAGCGACATCTCCCAGTTTGCTGTTCACCATTGTATTGAGGTGACCGAGGCTCTCTACACCAGTAGGAATAGTTACATTACTTTCCTAATAGGCAGAGCGAAGCAAGATAAGAGAGCACTAGGCTCACCTGCATTACAGGCTTCCCCAGGATCCAAGGTGCCATAGACTGCATCCACATTGCCTTGTGTACTCCCCATCACCATTCCAGCATCTTTCTGAATAGAAAAAGATTCCACTCCCTCAACATTCAGCTTGTTTGCGACCACAGACAGCACAGCATACAGGTCTGTGTCTGGTTTCCTGGCAGCAGTCACGATTTGTTCATCCTGCGCCATCCCGTTGTGCTGCCTTTATTCCAACCAGGCTGTCAGGTTACAGGTTGGATACTGGGCGACAAGGGGTATCCCCTAGAGACATGGCTCATGACTCCTGTCAGAAACCTGAGAACAGTTGCAGAGCTAATGTACAACAAGAGCCATATCACCACCAGACTGTTGGCGTGCTCAAGCAACGCTTCCGTTGCCTGGACTGTTCAGAAGGAGCTTTGCAGTATAGTCCTGACTGTGTTTCCAGATTTCTGGTTGTGCGCTGCATGCTGCATAACTTTGTGATAATAAGGGACAAGCCCTTACCACCACTTGTGTTGCTGACAGCAGTCAGATTTCCTATTGGGTGGATGAGCATCCTAATAAATGAGTTCTTCACTTTTAACAATATGTTAGCAGAAAGCAGCACAGAACCCCAGCAATCTAATCTAATATTCAGAAATCATCTCAAAACAGCATCAGCCTGCTATATAGGTAGGATGAATAAGAAATAATAGAAAATAACTTTAAATTACACATTAAATAAAATTTTAAATATAGTTATAGTTTAATTACCAATTGTGCAAGTTAAAAGTAACTTGGAATAAGAATAATGCTTCAAACAATATTTCCTTTAAATAAGTTTTTTTTAACTTACATCCTAATAGAGCAATTATAAATTAGAGTTTATTTCTCACCAACCTTCATGTCAGAAACAGTAACCATGACCCCATAGGACTGTTGATTGTATCCACTTGTGCGTGACATGTCATTGGTAATTTTTGAAGAGACAGGGTGTAATATTTTGGCTGGATACCAGCAAGCATGGCCTTAGAGCAATATGCACAACTAGATAGTATTCTCCCAGACACCACAGATTCAATATTGCACATGCAGATATCCACCACTTTGATATGAACATACGGTTAACCAGATAAGCGATAACCTCAACCCATTCAGATTTTTTTAATGATCATAGCAGCTTTGCAAAATCAAATTTTGTTGTGAAATAAATTAGGAACAGGCAGTTTCTAATAATTACATTTTTAAAGTGCAATCTCCTTAATGATCCATTCCCACTTCCAAGAAAAGTTGAGCAAAAGATAAAAAAAACATGCATATCCACACATGAACAGGCCACCTTAATCATAGACTACCCATACCTCTTACTCCCAAAATTATTAAAAACATATAGAAGAAATCTGGAAATAATTATTTATAATGAACATTCATTGGCTTGCCACCAAAGCTCCTTCACCTTTGACCTCCCAGGCACCTGCTGGTTTGTTTCATCAGCCAGAGAAACCTCCAAACTAGGGGTCCTTGTGTTTACTGAAAGTGGATCTGCGGAGGCTGTGTCGCCTGAGGTTGATTGTGAATCCATGTGATTTGTGTCTTCAGTGGGTGCAAAATTCATTATCTACAGAACACAAATTTAACAAGAAAATATCAGTATCACATTTACGATTTGAATGCATGATATGATGCCAGTCAGAACTAAATTAAACCTTATATGCACCTGGGTTATAACCATATATAAAGTTTAATAAAGTACTGCAGCATATTGCACAGTATAGTTTGAAGACCCTTGGAAAAATCAAACAAAAAATGTAATTTTTGACATATTAAAAGTCAGTATATATTTGATGAAAATTGTGTGCAAATTGTTTTTAAATGATGTAATTTCTTTATGAGCTAAAACACTGTAAATGCATTTAACAAAACTAACATTCTTTGAGTTATTCAACAGAAATAGTGGTGTTCTCCCAGGTGTAATATTATGATGTTGGTTGCTTTATAGAACACAATTGTGTTTTTCACTAAATTACTAAAATTTACCGTTTCAAAATTGGATTAAATTCTGTTTAGGCACATAGAACAGGAGTAGCCCATTCGAGCCTGTTTTCCCCATTCAGTGAGATCATGGCGGATCTGTACCCTAACTCCATTTACCCATCTTGGCTCTATATCCCTTAATACCCTTGGCTAGCAAAAATCTTTCGATCTCATATTTAAAATTATTAATTGAGCTGGAATCTACTTTTTTTTTGGGAGAGAGTTCCACACTTCTATCACCCTTTGCGTGAAGAAGTGTTTCCTAACTTCTCTCCTGAATGGCCTGGCTCTGATTTTAAGGTTATGTCCCCTTGTCTTAGACTCTCCCACCAGCAGAAAAAGTTTCTTTCTATTTACCCTATCAATTCCTAATAACCTCAATCAAATCACCCCTCAACCTTCTATATTGCAGAGAATACAAGCCTAGCTAATGTAATCTCGCCTCATTATTTAATCCTTGGAGCCCTGGTAACATTCTGGTGAATCTGCGCTGCACTCCTTCCAAAGGCCAATATATCCTTACTAAGGTGCGGTGCCCAGAACTGTACACAGTACTCCAGATGTGGTCTAACCAGGGCTTTGTACATTGTAGCAAAACTTCCTCCCCTTTATATTCTAGCCTTCTAGATATAAGGACTAACATTCCATTAGCCTTTTCGATTACTTTTTTCGTATCTGATCACTACATTTTAGTCATCTGTGTACATAGACCCCTAAATCTCTTTCGACCTCCACTGTTCCTAGCTTTTCACCATTTAAAAAATACTCAGATCTATCCTTTTTTGGTCCAAAATGGATGACCTCACACTTACCTGCGTTGAAATCCATCTTTCACAGTTTTGCCCACTCACTTAATCTATCAATGTCTCTTTATAATTTTAGGCTGTTGTCTACACTACTTACTATGTCACCAATCTTTGTGTCATAGGCAAACTTGGATATATGGCTCTCCATTGTGATATCTAAGTCATTAATCAGTATAGTGAATAGTTGAGGTCCCAGCACAAATTCTTATGGGACACCACTAGTCACTTCCTTCCAATTTAAGTACATACCTATTATCCTTACTCGCTGTCTTCTACCACCTAACCAATCTTCTAACCAGGTCAATAATTTGCCTTCAATTCCATGAGCTTTAATTTCAGCTAACAGTTTTTGATCTGCCCAAACGTAGACAAAATTTTAAGATTAGCATACCAGTAAAAACACTGTTTTATTGAGTGCTAATGGGTTTTCGATCTTGTAACTGGAGGGTCTGTAGAAACAACTACAGTTGAGGTACTTTCTTAACTTGACCAGGGCTGACACTAGACGGAGGCAAGTAAATGAGACTCATCTGTTTATCCATCGTGCTTCAAAATGTCCTATTTGTCCCACCAGGAATCATCAAACAGTTTTATCTATATTAAGCAGCAAGGTGTAAGGTGTATCAAAAAGGCTGACATTCATACTCCAGTTCTTCAGTGTGTGTAAACTCAGTCTATAACTTTCTAGCACTTTTTCATATACATTAAGGATTTTGGAAGAACAAAATTTGGCATTTAAAAACGTGATTCAAACATTGGGGTTATTACTGTCTCTTGGCTTTTGTTATAACTGGTAAATATGGTATTAATAGGTACAAAACAAAGTGTTATATTGGTGTAATTTTGTAAAATTGCCCTTACTGGTACTACTAAAGTAGGTGATGAGTTCATTACAGTCAGAAATAGCAGTTTCATGATGAATAAATAGAAAAGTTACAAGCATTGCAATATTAGCAAATAAATATAGTTCAGCAGAACATGGTGGTACTAAAATGTCACAAGGTTATTATTCATGTTATGTTGAGGTAGTTTCTTCAGGATTGTGAAAGATCCTTGCTTATCAATGTTTTAAGTGTGAAGATTTTTACTATCTTTTGTACAAAGAAATAAAACATCATGAACTGATCAGCGTAGATGTGATGCAGAGGACACTCAAATAGGATTGTGGAGTAAATTCTCCATCCTAGTTCCCCATTGAATACTTTGTTTGTGGATGCAATAAATTGATAAGACATTTAATTTTTAAGCTAAGCTACGAAGAGAAATATTCTGTTTGCCTGCTTGCTTACTTTCTTGGCAGGCATTTGTGTGTGGTGTGTGGAGACCTAGAAAGGGAAGAGGAGAAAATACCTTCAAAAAGAAAAATTGTATTTCAAACTCAAATATATATTTACTTTAAGAATCCACTTTAAATGATTTAAACACATTTTGAGAGTCTGGGTTCTGATGGAAGATACAGCCAAAATGTTAACCTATGTTGTGCATTTTATTTTTTAGTTCTTATCACAATCTGCATGATAAATTAGAATGCATTGACATACTAGTTGTGATCTTGTCAGAATTTGGCTTGCTGTGAGCGCCTCCTCTTCAGAGGACTCATCTGAATCCTCATGATTAATTTTATTTAGACTGGGTGTGCTTCCTGAAAGTTGGCTCTCCTCCAGAAGCTGCATATCCCCCTTGTCTAGGCTGTCAAGAGAGCGCCTCCGTACTCCCCAATTAAAGGTATCCATACTCTCACCCTGAAAGAAAAGGAAAGTGCAACTCATTCACAAAAAATACATGCAGTCAGCAGATCATAACGTACTACATTTAATCAATAAATGTTTGTATGAAACTTCAAAGCCATGATTCTACAAAACTACTTATTCAGAAGTACAAATCCAGATATTGGTAAAACCTTTTCTACCACCTTAAGATATTTGTTTCCACAGAACTTAACTAGTACTAACTTACTTTACTAGCTGCTGGTAGCAGTTAATCTGTCCATTTAATGGGCAGTTAGATTTCCCTTTTCACCATTAATAGCAACAGAGAGCTTTTGCTGGGACTTAAGGAAGTGTGCAGGCTGGTAAATGGATTGGTGGCAGTACTACTGATCCAAATGATATTGGGGTAAGCATTCTCTGGCCACTATAGTGGGATTTTCGACTATCGCATAAATTAGGTGTGTGGTGGGCATGGCGTCCACTATGCCTGCCTGTTGACATTGGTACAAGGCCCGAACCATTTCCATGATCGGGCCTCATTACAATAATATCGGCGAACTAGCAGCGCTGACAGACAGCTTGGACCCGAGCCAGAAGTGGAGCATTAAGGGGAGAAGGCACGGAGGGACCAGCAGTGGTCGGGAAGATGTTGGTGTCATTGGCAAAGCTTTTTTATTACTTTCTGACAGGCTGTAGTGATCCCTTTAAGGACAACTGGTTCAACCACTCAACGTTCAGTTCCACTGCCCAGTGGGAGATCAAAATTGTATCAGGGTCCTAAATACAGCTTAGAACCCCGATAAAGCATTGTAAGTAGGCTCCTGCCTGTTTTGCTTGTTTCTTGGCCCACTCCAAAATCACAGTGAGCTGGACGTTGGCAGGAATGGGTGGTAAGTGCCACGCTGTAATTTATGGCTGACTACTGTCCTGTTGCCACTTGAAAATGGGGCAAAAATCATCCCTTGTGTGTTGCGACATGGTAAGGGCATTCAAGAAGATCTTCCCTGTTTGGTTATTCGATTTCTAATGAAATCATAAACAGTTTCTAAAAGCTTATGACCCCACATATATGTGGGCCATGATCGCAACAGTTATACCGAGATCGCATCCACAAAGGTGCTCTCCAGTGCTGACCTCACCGGAGTTTGTGGAGTCATCAGGAGAGCACCTAATATGTATGGGACCAGGGGGTGCACTTGCCACCTGCAGTCACAAAATCTGGCGCCTGGCTGTCTTGAGGCGGTAGGCGTTGCTCAAGATCCGGCCATTTTCTGGAGTTACAGCAGGAGCCCGTCATATCCCCAGCAAATTTTTGTTTATTATTTTGCTATAAATACCAAACAGCAGAAATCTTTATGAATGCATTTACATGTAGCAATCAGAAGAAATCTTACCCCATTCTGTTGAAGGGTCAGGAGAACAAACATGGTGCATACTGACTCCTTATTTTCTCTCAGATCCCTTTGCCAAAATTGGGAGGGGGAGGAGGGGTAGGTAAGATAAGGCCTCCTGGTTATTTGATGTCCTCCATGAAGGATGCAGGAAAGACTATTTGTAGGATTGAAAGGGGGAGGAACTGATACAGGTCTTCAAATCTAGTGTTAGCCTTATCAGCAAGTGCGAGACCTAACGACAATTACAATAAATAAAGTAATATTGCTCATCAAGTGAAGGAGCACGTTTGCCTTTCTCTACCGAAAACAAACTAGTATAGCCTTCCTATCAGAGGCTAAGCATGATCTGAAGGAATATGAAAAACTTCAGAGGAACTGAGTGGGACTTTCTTTTCATCTGTCATTCCTCGCCTAATAGTAGTGGTTGTTCATAGGAATCTCCCTTTTAAAGTACAGCATGGATAAGCTATATGTTTATCACGGGATTCTTGGTCAAATTTTAAGGTGTTTACATGATCAAACAAAATAAATTTCATGCAACAAAATACTTACATTTTGAGGCCTAAAATTACAAATAAAAGCCAAATGATTTCAATGAAATGAAATTCCTCAGGTTCTATAAAGGACGGGTGATCTGCCCGCCATATTACCACCCAGACAGTGAAGACAAAAATCTATTTCATAGCATCCACATAGGCATGTACAAACTCGTGGGTTGACAATAAAGTTGGTTGTACTGTGTATAACTTCCAACTTTGGCGCGGATGTAAAACTTGCGGTATTGGATCAGGCACCCGCTATACACCTTCCTTTCCAAAATCGGGCAGGGTGTATAACGGGCAACTAATCCAGTTTTAAGCTCCCACCACAGTTGAAACTTCCACCCATTGTATTTTTGAATTATTATTTAATGAGTCTTTGACAGTCCTTAAATAAAAGGTGGCAAAAATAATGCCATTAGAAATTTCTACAGGTACTGAGCCATATCCACCAGGAACATAGGAACATTAGAAAATGCAGACTGAGGAGAGGGTATCCAGCCCATCAGGCCTGTTCCATTCATAGTCCATATATGATTATTCTAATCTTCTTCCTATACCATGAATTTCCTTCCTCAGAAAAGATATCAAGCAGTGTTGTTAAATACTTCTATAGCCCTCAGGCCCCACGCTTGATTCTTGATCTGTGTCCAAGATATCAAGTCTCACTTGCCCAGCACATCTGTCCTCACTAGCCTGCATTGGCTCCCAGTCCTCCAACGTCTAAAATTTTACATTTTTATCCTTGTTTTTAAATCCCTCCATGACCTTGGCACTCCCTATCTCCATTAGCTCTTCCCAGCATACAACTGTCCCTGAACTCTCTGTTCCGGCCTCTTGAGCACCCCTCTTCCTTAGCACCACCATTGGCAACCGTGTCTTCAGCAACCTAGGTCCCACGGTCGGGAAATTCCCCTCTAAAGCCTTCTGCCTATCCACCTCCCTCTCTTCCTTTAGGATCCTCCTTAAAATCTAAAACTGTGACCAGTAACCCCTTTTAATCTCTCCTTCTTTGCCTCAGTGTCTGTTTAACTCACACTACTGTGGGTGTCCCTTAGGATTTTTTTAATGTTAAAGTTGCTATATGAATGTTAGAAATGTAGGTGATCTCAGCTGGGATAGTGATCCCAGTGTCCCTCAGTGAGCTAGGAGACAACAAGGTTCGAACACCCAATTGTTGGAAAATTTGCTTCTGTAGATGGGAGGGCTCAGTTGTAAGGCGCTATCACTTCCTAAAGACAGCCATTACCTAGGGTTGCATGAAGAATGAACACTTAGGGAAGGTGCAGAAGAGGTATTTGCGCTGGTATAAATGTAGCTAAGCAAGAGTTACTGCTTTCAGGAGAGGAGCACAAAAATTGGGAAGAAATGTCACCAAATACTTCTAAGAATTCTTAATGTAAAGGAATTATTATTCTTTAACATAGTGAAATCTTAAAGATTTTAACAGTATATTTTAAAACTCTCCGGTATTGCAATGTAGTTGCAAGAAATATAACAGCAGTTCCTGTTAACAACTGGTATTTTTACCAGGAGAGCTATTGACAGATCTTACCATAGTAAGCACCATATTATAGCACAATTTGTTACAAATATGCTAACAAAGAATTCAACCGTTTAGCAAAATAAAAGGCAATGTTGCTAAATGGCATAATACAGTTTAAGTCATTACCACATTGATGGTATTGCGTAACATCATCCATAGGAATAGCATACACCTGCCCTTTTACCTCCTCCCTTCCCACTGTCCAGGGCCCCAAACACTCCTTCCAGGTGAAACAGCGATTTACTTGTACTTCTTGCAACTTAGTATACCGTATTTGCTACTCACGACGCGGTCTCCTCTACATTGGGGAGACCAAACGCAGATTGGGTGACTGCTTTGCAGAACACCTCCGTTCAGTCTGTAAGCGTGACCCCGAGCTTCCGGTTGCCTGTCACTTTAATTCTCTGCTCTACTCCCACTAAGACCTCACCTTCCTTGTCCTCTTACACTGTTCCAATGAAGCTCAAGCTCAATGTAAGCTCGAGGAACAGCACCTCATCTTTCAATTAGGCACTTTTCAGCCTTCTGGACTCAACATCGAGTTCAACAATTTCAGACCATAACCTCTGCCCCATCCTTTTTTTTTCTCTCTCTCACATGGCAGCTGTCGATCATTCTGCCATTGCCATTTACACTTCATCTAGAGTCATCTTTTGTTTCTTAATTTGTCCCATTACCATCTCCTTTTGCCTTGCACCATCATCCCTTTTGTCTCTTAATCTCTCCTGCCTTCCATTCTATCACAGACCTTCCCTATTGTTCTTTCCTCCCCTCTCCCCTCCCCCCTCTCCCTGTCCCTGCACTTGCTTAAAAACATGTTACATCTCCAACTTTTTCCAGTTCTGACGAAGGGTCATCGACCTGAAACGTTAACTCTGTTTCTCTCTCTACAGATGCTGCCTGACCTGCTGAGTATTTCCAGCATTTTCTGTTTTTATTATAGGAATAGCATGTTGTTGTCAAGCAATACCAAAGATGGCAGTGGAATGCCAAAGCCTATTGCAAATTTTACAATTAATATTTGACAACTTTGAAAATACAGGCTTAATATGACAGCCTTTACAAGTTACTCATGCTTTTGAATCAAAATCATGGCAAAGTGCACTGTCTGCTGTTATCACTGTTATGACCAGAATATTTGCTCTGAGCAGCTACAAATGAAAAGGTGATGCTATCCTTGTAAATGTTGTACAAACAATGGATTCTGCTTTACATGCACTTAAAAAATTTCCCCAATCTAGCGTCGGAGTTCATGTGGTCATTTACAGTACATAATGCAAAAAGCTGATGAATTGTAATGCAGCACAAACATTCCACTTGCAGACTGCAACATATCAACAAAGCTGCACAATGGAACATCTTACCTGAAGTTCCTAGACAGCAATAAAGAGTAAAAAAAAACACATTATAGCATTGTTTCTAAGAAATAAATATATTTTCACTTTCTATAAAACCAAAATTCCTTTTTTTAGGCTTCCCACTGCTATCTTGTTTTCTCTTTCAACAGAATAGCTGACAAACCCAGCCCCTTCCAACACCACACTATTGCCTGACAAGAGGTGAATTTCTGTGTCTTCCTAGTTTTTATTTTCCCTAGAGTTGCATCATTTTGCCACTAGATATTGCTCTATTTAGTTGCCCAGTCAATGATTGGTCATCAAACCAGTTTAGACCAAAGTGTTCAGTAGAAGCTGATAGTCAAGACAAAATGTTAGGCTGGCCTTATTAGGCATTTTGAGTTCTACTTATCTTTGCTAAACTGTTTCTTTTTAAATTTATGAGATTAATACATACATTTGAACTTCTCTGCATTTCCTTCAACATTTATTTAAAAAGATAACCGTGAACCAATTGATATTTTGTAATCATTATTTTGAACATTTTCATCATTTGCAACTAAATATTTTCTACATTATTACTTCACATAGAAACAGATTATATATAGTAGGATTAAAGCTTCAAATGTTAAAGGGGGCAGGTGTATAGACTTGCTGTGGCATCCAACATGGTAGAAAGAAAAATTGATTTTTGGAGCAAAATGTTTAGAAAACTTGCTAATACACCCATTATATCCCTCTTATGGATTAAGTTAAATTCCAATAAACAAATTTCCAGTAAGTGATAAACAAAGATAACAATTTATCCATCCAAATTTAATAATAATGGAAGATCTGTTAATCATTCTGGCATCAAAGCAATAATATGCTTTTAACTTATGCTTAATAGTTAGCAGAAGAAAAGAATTACCCATATATTTGTTAGAAAAACTAGCCTATATCCTTTCTACCAAAATATCAAGTATAGATTTTTTAAATGCAAATGTTAATAAAAACCCCACCTCTCCATCCTCCAGTTCCACATCCAGGAAGTCAAAATCTCTAAAAACTCTGAACTGTTGTTCACTTGTTGTGTCATCCATATTTTCTTGATCCCTTGGACCGTCTTCAGAAGATGACACCAAGCTAGCCTGATGCTCAATAAGGTCAAGATCCCCACTTGAAGAGAAAATAACCTAAAACAGATAATATCCTCATCTCAGTTTAAAAGCATCTCTACTGGGTGCATTTATACATTTAATGAAATGCTTACTTAGTGTAAAAGATTACTAATATAAAGTACACATACCCAGGATAGATATAGGTATAAGAATACCAATCAATTATTTATTTAAGAGAGCTGCTTTGCAGTGTTCCAATAACATTTGTACAAGGAATCAATGTCATCCTGATGATACTGTTTCCATTGTGAAATGCATTCAGATACATTTACTTGAAAATTATTTAAACATCGCAACTAATTAACTTACCAATTATGCTATAGTAACTGCAATTTATTGCTTGATATAAATAAAATCCAAATAATGATCTTCACTAATATGATCTTTAAAGCCATATGTTTAATAAATAGCTTGAAAGAGCTAGCTATTGCTTCAAGTGACACAATTCATACGATCCTTTGAAAGTGAAACAAGAGCTGGCTGTGGTGTGAGAACTGAGCAAACAATGTGACCTTAATCAACAGCAGGAAGTTGTGTCATTGTTTTCCTGTATGCTGTGTGACAATGGAGAACTTGTTTTTAACCTGCTTTTTAAATGGAGAAACATTTTAAAACTTCATATTCTGTTTTCAATTTTTGATTTGCTGATCTTAAGGTAAAGGCTACATTAATAAATCAATGTATCTGTACACTAAATGTAAGACAGATGCTTTTTGTATATTTATATAGTCACACATAAGTTGAATTCATAAAATATCTGACTGAACATATGTGATCACAAAACATGTACAATCTATTTTTATTCTTCTAATGGTTTGCAAAAAGATTACATGGTTTTACTTAAATCTAGAATGTGTGCTAATTTTTAATTCAAATTTTACCCTTTTTATTGGTTAATTCTCCCCCTCTTTTAGATCTCTTTGTGACATACACCATTCCCCCTCTCGGAAGGTATCAGGTTACCTGTTCCCAGGCCTATAACAATGCAATAGCAAAATACTGCAGATGCTGGAAAATTGAAACAACAACAGAAAACGCTGGAAAAACTCAGCAGGCCAGGCAACATCTGTGGAGAGAGAAACAGAGTTAACGTTTCAGGTCGAAACCCTTCTCAGTTCTCAGAAACTCAGTTCTGACGAAGGGTTTCGACCTGAAACGTTAACTCTGTTTCTCTCTCCACGGATGTTGCCTGGCCTGCTGAGTTTTTCCAGCGTTTTCTGTTGTTGTTTCCTATAACAATGCAGATGCTCAAAGGGACCTGGGTGTCCTTGTACATGAGTCACTGAAAGTGAATGTGCAGGTGCAGCAAGCCATTAGGAAGGCAAATGGTATGCTGGCCTTCATTACAAGAGGATTTGAGTACAGGAGTAAAGAAGTCTTACTCCAATTATATAGGGCCTTGGTGAGACCACACCTAGAGTACAGTGTACAATTTTGGTCTTCTTACCTAAGGAAGGATATACTTGCCATAGATGGAGTGCAACAAAAGTTTACGAGATTGATTCCTGGGATGGCGGGACTGTCTATGAGAAGAGATTGAGTAAACTAGGCCTGTATTCTCTTGAATTCAGAAGAATGAGAGGGGATCACACTGAAGCATACAAAATTATTACAGGACTTGATAGGGTGGATGCTGGGAGAATGTTTCCCTTGGCAGGGGAGTCTAGAACCAGGGGCCACAGCCTCAGGATAAAGGGTAGGCCATTCAGGACTGAGATGAGAAGAAATTTCTTCACATAGAGGGTGGTGAATCTTTGGAATTCTCTACCCCAGAGGGCTGTGGAGGCTCAGTCAAAACAGAAGTCGACAGATTTCTGACTAGTAAAGGCATCAAGGTATATGGCGACAGGGCCGGTGAATGGAGTTGAGGCAGAAGATCAGCCATGATCTCATTGAATGGTGGAACATAAGAAATAGGAGCAGGAGTAGGCCAATCGGCCCTTCGAGCCTGCTCCGCCATTCAATGAGATCATGGCTGATCTGATCCTCACCTCAAATCTAAAGAACACAAGAAGTAGGAAAACTATTTCTTATGTTCTTATGTTATATCATATATTTGATTGCTGAAAGGTGCACAAGAGTAGCCTGGGTTAATTTGCCTTCTGAATTAGCTCCTTCTGGAAAAATACCTCACCTCAGTTTGATAAGTTGTTCTGATGACCCAGCGGACAATGGAAACTCACCAAATGGAAAATTACCGGAGAGAACCTGTGTCCGACTTCTCCATAGCACTATGTGTTGGTGCATTAATCTGCCATGTTACTGGGCCACTGCAAGCTTTGTGAATATTTTTGGAGTTTGTGCTAGATATATCACAAATCATGTACAACTAACGGGTAAGACTGGACTAATGCATAAAACCTAGAAAGGCTTATTTTGGTGAAGAAATGATGAATAAGCCTAAACTAAAATTGGGTAATAGATATCCCTAAATCCATACATATTATGAAACATACATGAGAAAAATGTTCTAGTTATTACTTGCTTAATTTTCTAATGCTGATTAGGTGCAAAATCAACAGTTAAAGCCATACAAAATGAAAACATTCTTTTTGAATACAAAAACAGAAAATGTATTTGAAAATTGCAACTTTTAAAGGAGTGGTATATCTTAATTAGTGTTCATGATGTGGAGATGCCGGCGTTGGACTGGGGTGGACAAAAATGAGAAGTCGCACAACACCAGGTTATAGTCCAACAGATTTATTTAATTTTACATGCTTTCGAAGCAGTTCGCTCCTTCGTCAGGTAAGTTAGCAATGAGAGAATCTCCCAGAATTCACAATTTAAACCCAGACAAAATCTATTCACATTATTCCCTACAACAAAGAGCACAGCCAAGACATTGTCTTGGCTGTGCTCTTTGTTGTAGGGAATAA
Organism: Squalus acanthias; assembly: GCA_030390025.1. NCBI lineage: Eukaryota > Metazoa > Chordata > Chondrichthyes > Squaliformes > Squalidae > Squalus > Squalus acanthias. The sequence goes on from CM059431.1 coordinate 30,645,668, forward strand.
TGTGAATAGATTTTGTCTGGGTTTAAATTGTGAATTCTGGGAGATTCTCTCATTGCTAACTTACCTGACGAAGGAGCGAACTGCTTCGAAAGCTTGTAAAATTAAATAAATCTGTTGGACTATAACCTGGTGTTGTGCGACTTCTCATTAATTAGTGTTGACAGCTGATTTACTAATTTTACAATTAAAATATATAACAAATTATTTGAAAAACCAAATGTGACTAGCATTCCTGCCATTGCACTGACTCAGCAGTATGGACTAGTTGAAAACACTGGAGCTGTGCATGCCCACCTAACTGAACTTTGACCCTTATTCCCCTGGCAACATGTGTGGTAATGACAGATGTGATAGGCTCTTGCTAATACCTCTCTCACTGCAGCTGATTTGGATTGAAATAAGAACTGGATAGATTAGGAATGTAACTAATGCAGATTTTTTTTTTAATGATTTTAAAGTTTTAGAAAAATCCTCTGGAGGGATGGGAACCCAGCCACACTATTATCCCAGGCTACAAAACAGAGATCATTCTGTGCATAAATTGCATTCCTATAATTCAGACATAATCATTCAAAACAAATAGTAAACTTACATATTTGATCTTGTTATTATTTTTATAAAGTTTAAATAGTTAAATGAGTCAATCTTGCATATTTAGCTGATTTAGTGATAATTATGTGAAAATCTTTTTAAAATTTAGAAACCTATAATTATGTATTTGATTAATTTCTTATAGTTAAATAGTTACTGACATAAACAAAGTAATCAACTTACAGAAGGATTTTTGGTTAGGCCTACTTCCTGACCACACAACGTAAGAACATTCACCAATTTTTCTCGCGTTCTTTTCTGTAAACAAAGACATGGTAAAATTAATGTGTCACTTTCTCATTCCTTCTCTTCATATGCTATGCATTGCTTTTATGTGACCAGTATACATCACGCAACATTTCACTTAGAGATTCAATTAAATCAGAACAAAGAAAGTGGCTGTGACACATAACAGGTTAAGTATTTCAAGCATACCTGGGACAACTGGGGTCTCTTCCAGCTCACAGGGACCAAAACATTTGAATTAGAGCTCGATGAGGTGGATGAAGTGCTTCGAGTGACGGCTATTGCCCTAGGTTTTCCATCCCTCCCAGAGGGACCATGCAGATCATCGTAGCTTCTTCCAATCACAGGAGTCTCCAAAAAAACAAGAAAATTGTACATCAGCCTCATCCCACAAATCACTAATTAACTGACTTTAACTTCCTGCGTTCATTAAAAAGCAATCTACAAAATAGGAAGTGGGTCTTAACAGATGATATCTTGAGGATATTCATGATCTCTAATCAGTGTTTTATAGCAAAAGACAGCAGGTAATATTTAAGTTACATATAAAATAACCAAAAAAGGAGGAACTAGAAAAGAATCATTTTTAAAAGCTTCATAATGTTAAAAATGGAAATTGCTAATCAGCTTGTTGCATGGGCCAATGACGAGCCATCAATATTTAATAGAAGCAATCAGTGTTTATTTCATGACTAGGAAGTGATCAATATGTACTCTGCCAACTATAGACTCAAGTTATTTTCAGATGTAAATGCTTAATAATATTTTACTAAATCTGCCAACTATATAATTTTCATTTTGGATAAAACAGGCATCAATAACATGATCTGAAAGTAACATCTAACAGGGACCAAATTTACTCGATACATTGTTGCAATTTGGCAGTAATATAATGCTGAGGCCACAGCACTGAATAATTTCAGTTAAAAATAAAATCAACAAAAGCGACACTTAAAAACGTGTTTTTCTGAAAGATATATATTCAGTTTTTGTTTCAAAAACTTCTACTACTAGCCCACTGTATTGATTATATATAGCAATAAAAGAGGCTTGATAAAACCAAATGGAAAAAACAAAATTTTAAGTTTAATTAAATACAGCAAAGGATGAAATGTGTTTAGGTAGTCTTAATCCTGTTCCCATTGGCCATGGGCCCACAGTACAAAATTGTCTTTAATCAGCACTAACTGCTAATTTCACTCAAAGACCACAAGATCGCTGGTGTGGGAAATAGAAAAATGTGTAAACGGGGTTTCCACCACTCTTTTGGTGAAGTAACATTAGCAGAGTGGGAGCAGCTCCGAGGAATACAACAGTTAAATACAACAACTTGCATTTATATCATGCCTTTAATGTAGAACAATGTCCCAAAGCACTTCACAGAACTAAAAATGGATGCTAAGCCAGAAAAGGAGGTATTAGGAGGGGTGACTAAATGCTTAGTCAAAGAGGTGGTTTTTAAAGAGGATCTTAAAGGAATAGAGGGATATGGAAAGGCAAAGAGATTTAGGGAAAGAATTCCGGAGGGTAGGAACTAGATGGCTGAAGGCATGGTGGGGTGAAGAGAGAAGGGGATTACAAGGCCAGAGTCGGAGAAGTGGAGAGTTCTGCGGGGGGGGGGGGGGGGGGGGGGGGGGAGGGGGATGTTGGAGGGCTAGAGGAGAATACAGAGATAGGGAGGGGGCAAAGCCAAGAAGGGATTTCAACACGATGAGATTATTAAATTGGAAGTATTGACGGACCAGAATCAATATAGGTCAACAAGGAAAGGGAGTTTTGAATGAGTTTATGGGGGTGGAGAATGGGTGGCCAGCAGGGAGAGCATTGGAATAGTCGAGTCTGCAGAAGACAAGGGCATGGATGAGTGTTTCAGTAGCAGATGGGCTGAGGCATGGCAGAGGCAGGGCAGAGTCAGGTGATGTTACACAGGTAGAAGTAAGCGGTCTTTGTGCTGGAAAGGATATGGGGTTGGAAGAGCAGCTCAGGGACAAAATTTACCTCAGAAATGTCAAAGCGAAACTCCAGTGTCTTCCCTGGCAATTCTTTTGAAGCATTTTTCCACATTCGATGCATATCTACTTGAGAAGGGTCACTGTGTTGACAAGATGGCAAGACCAGACTTGCAGATCGATAGACTACTAGCTTGAGAATGTTTAAGGCCTCCTTCCAATGAGCACTCTGTAAAGGTAAAGCTAACGTGAATTATTTTCAAATATTTATGATTAACTAAAGATGAATACCAGGTCTGTAATCCAAACTGGTACAAATATTGACATCTTGTCCACTTTCATTTATTGTTCACATATCATGCTGTGGCAGATTTTTTTCCCTGCAATTTTCTCTATTTGAGTCCCCTTTTGGGATGGGGGTCTAAAGCTTCTATCCAAAGCAGACAATAACTTCATTAACATATGTAAAAGGGGGTGGGAAGGGCGCAACACTATTTTCTGGCTCACGGTTGTGCTAGTACTTAAAAGTCTCCAGCACGTGCGGTGAGACCTGGCAGGAATGAGGCTTTGGATGGAGCTGCAGGCGGGAAGGCCTACAAAAGGTCCAAATTTTAGCGCCCCAAAAAAGTTGCGCCCCTCTGCTGTAAATTCAGTAGTAGCGCCCCAAGCAAGAGGTGGGGCGCTACTGGAAAGCGCTCTACTGCCTGCTTGGGGCGCTACTACTGAATTTCACAGCGCTACGTGCAGCAGTGCCACGTCATTGCAGGTCTCCTCCCCTGATTAAAGGGGAGGGGCCTAGCGCTGCGCAAACCGAGGCCCTGCTGGACCACCAGGGAGTGGGGTGCTGTGAAAACAGCTCGGCACTCAAGGAGTGCCAGCTGAGCAATTGCGGCCAGCACCCCGCATAAAAAAGTGAAAGGGGGCAGGTGCTGGCAGTCGGCCAAAATAAAAATGGCCGCCTGACACCTGTCCCTTTAAGTAGTGCCACCGCCGCTGCAAAAACGCTTGATCCTGTTGGACATGTCATCTGGCAATAGGTCGGGGACGCAAGGGAAGTTTGCGGCCAGGGCGCTGCGCATGGCGATGATGTTATCGCTGGCAGCGCAGGGCGCTACCGGCTACCACCGCCGTTAACTTTGTTAGCGGCAGCGCACCCGGGCACTAGGGGATTTGCTAACAAGAGGCGAAAACCAACCCAATTTTTCCCCCAAAGACTTTAAAATTATGCACATATGGCCTTATAGGCCCTCTTGTAGCTCCATTGTTTTTTTTACCTTAACTTCCACTCAGGCTTTCATGAGCTTTGTGCCAGTTGTTGTTATTTATTTATTTTGCTCCCAGGAGAAATTGTGCAGGTATGCAGTTAAAATGCCCAGGATTACTTACCCGCCCTTCTGGATGGCCAGCCAACCTGCCTGCCCAAAGCCACGGGGTCCTCATTGACATATGCAGATTGGGGTCCAATGACATCATCGGGACCCGACTGTTAAATTAATGCAGGCCTGAACGCGGAAGCCGCTGGGACTTTCCCGCCAGGTAAAGTCAAGAAACAGAGGATCCAGGACCAGAAGAGACCATGTAAGGTAAGTTTTTTTAACTTTCCTTTTTGGGGCCAGGAGGAGCAGGTGTGCTCCTCTGGCCCCCACAAAGAAAGTTTAGGCCTCCCCTGCCCCAGACTTCTCCCTTCTCTCCCACAAGTCCCTCTCGGAACCTTGTTTCCCCGTTTACCCAGATGCCGTCAGGCAGCCATGGGCTACACGAATTTCCAGAGACCAGCAGCATGCGATAACTGCCCAAGTGCAGAAGCTCAAAGAAAGAAGACATCAATCAAGTGCCGTCACTGTTTTTGTGATGCCACTAGTTCTTCTTCCTCAGGAGGTAGATGTTGTTGCCCCCTCCTTATTCTCCTTTTACACTGATGTCTGCTGATTATTGGTAAACTGCCTCTACTAGTTGCAATGTTGTGCGACATGCAGAGCACTGTCGCCATTTTGGCCACCTAAAAATCTGCTTGAGCATGCCAAAGTTCTGCTTGATCAGCACCCTGGTCTGGGCATGTGGTTCATTTTACAGCACCTCAATCTTGGTGCATAGCATGTGCAAAGTCATCATGAGTCATGGTTGCAAAGCAGTGGCCACATTGCCCAGTTATTAGCCATTAAGCCTTCAAACCCTTGTAAGAGCTCAGTAAAGTTAGACTGCTGCAGAATGATTGGCTACTTGTGGGGAAGTGGGCATCAACATACATGTTCTACATTGGTAATCACATATTAAGAAAGTGAAAGCTATTTTGATTTATGTACACAAAGGCATTCCTGAACAGTGCCTCAATAATGATATAGGTACAATCAACTATTTGTGAATCCTAGGGAACTGCGCAAGTTGACTTTGGATTCTGGCGGATATTTAAACTTTAAAAGGCCAATTTCTTTACTACAATTGATTACAGAGCCGAACCTTTTTTTCCAAAAAAGGTCACTTTATTTTTTAACCTCTGCCCCTGAAACTGCTGGTCCCAATTACATTGTGGCAATGGTCTACAGTGGATTTCTTTCCCTAATCTGTGGTGGTGCAGGTATCTACCTGAAATATGTAAATGCTCCTGATCTGGAAAGTGGGCCAGTGTCGGGTGCAAATACTTGGTGGATAGAAATCCCACCCTGCCGAGGATCCGCTGCCATTGTGGCAGGGAGGAAATTTGAGTCCAATAGCTCCAATTCAGCTCAGCAGCAATGCTCACCAATAAATCATTTATTATAACCAATGGAAAACAGTACGAAAGCCATGTTAACAGCCAATGACAAGCCCTTAATTGTTAAGTAGTGGGTGTTAAAGTAACACCAGATTGTTAGTGCTAATAAATCTTTTTTACTGCATGGAAAACTTACAATACTGATACCACTAAGTGACTCTATTGTTATCTTTGTCTTGCTATATTGTCACCAACTTCCATGAGTGCCAGCAGCAAAAACCACAGCTGTTTGTTGGTTAATATTTTACCTGAATAAATTTTTCAATGATCTTCAGGACTTCCATGTTAAGTTGCTTGACGGGTATAGATGATAAGTCTACGTGGCTCAGGAGGCTGTGAATGATCTGCAGTAATGATTGTTGCATGCTGGGAAGACCTTTATCCAACAACTGTTAGGTCAAAAGTGTATTCATTAACTCATTTGAAAGTTGATTTAACCTTTTGTTATTCATGCCATTATAGCCAAGTTACTAATTTAAATGGATGCTGAATAATGCCAAAACTGGATTATTGCATGTATATAAACATTAAATCTATCTACATTAAACTATACTCTTGTATATTTTCCTGAATAAAATCAAACCACTTTTTGAGCACTTATTTAAGTAAATTTGGACGATGGATTTAGAGGTCCACAATATGGATCCTCCAAAACTAAATCTGAACTCTGAATTCTATGGCTGGGCGAAGTCAAAAGAATTGAAGTTCTTCTTCATGCTTTTGGGCATAGGGACATTGCTCTTTAAACTTAGAGAAATTTCCTTTGTGCTAAGGAAAATGAATAAGATCTGCTACCATTTCATATGCTCCTTGATGTAGATGAAGCCACTATTATAGAGTTTGGTTGGGTAACCAGGCAGAAGTTGTACACTTCTGTCGAAATAATTGGATGCATATTACCACAAGGCTTCACATCTTTGTTCTCACTAGACTGTCATAGATCAGATGGATGCATCAGCTCCTTGTATTCACAATACCATCTACCCATTAAACCAATAGGGATAAAAAACATTCTAAAATTAAAAATAGTATACACTTACCTTATCATTGTGTCTTAACTGCTGGTGGTGGCTGATCATACAATAAACACTGACAGAACAGGATTTTAGCTAAAACAGCAGTACTGATGCACAGTACCTAATTTTATTCCTCAATAAAAGAAAAGTAGTATTTGTATTTAAAGAGCTATATATAATTGAACTCAAACTACCAAACCTGACCAAATTTGGGCATTCAACAAATTAATCTAAACTTGCCAAATTGAGGTCAATTTGTGTTTGGATTCACACCCTGCATTACTACTCATTATTTAAACAAACATGCTAAAATAAATAGAGAAAAATACTGCAAATCTGAAACAAAAATAGAAAAAGCTGGAAACACACTGCAGGTCAATCAGTGTTTGTGGAGAGAAAGACAAAGATGTCTTCAGAACTGTACAAACTCAAAACATTCAACTAATACGATAGCAAAATACTGCGGATGCTGGAAAATTGAAACAACAACAGAAAACGCTGGAAAAACTCAGCAGGCCAGGCAACATCCGTGGAGAGAGAAACAGAGTTAACGTTTCAGGTTTCGACCTGAAACGTTAACTCTGTTTCTCTCTCCACGGATGTTGCCTGGCCTGCTGAGTTTTTCCAACGTTTTCTGTTGTTGTTTCAAAACATTCAACTGTCTATTCTGCTATATGTTTCCAGCTTTTTCTGTTTTTGTTTCATGCTAAAATAAATCCTGAACACAATACTGAACAATGTACATCTAAAGAATACAAAATAGTAACTCAAAGAAAACATATTACACACACCTCTGCCAGGTACGTAACCAGGTTCAAAGTGATTTCAGCAAAGGACTCATGAAGGTAACGGCAAACGACATTAACCCATGTAGCACAATCTCGTGTATAGCTGTGGGTCTTGTATAATGTCATTACATGTGCTAGGTTGGAAAGCTTCGGGTTCTTTTCTTCCATACAAACCTAACAGGGAAGTAGTATAAAAAATTAGACATTTAGGTTTTAAAACATGATTGTAAAAATAAATTCTGGTTGCTAAATGTACCACTCTAAACCACAAACCTGGGCTATCCGATCAGCAGTATCCTTACAGAATTGGGTAGGGTTATCAAAGTGCTGAATCAAATGTGGAAGGAGGCAGAGAACATTCAAGGGGAATCCTGAAATAGACAAATAATGGAAAGATAATCGAACGACTACTGCATTCCAATCAATTTCTAAAGCTAATTTCTTCAGCACTTTCTAATAATAATCACTCAAACTTAGTTACTGAATTTATTAATTCTAATTATTTGAAAAGATAAAAATTGAAAACTTTTTGATAGTGTATCGCCATGCATTTAAATATTTTACAATCTATAACAGTGCAGTTGTCTTAATTTCTTCAGCAATGGGTTTCTACTTCCTTGAAAAAGACTTGCATTTATATAGCGCCTTTCACTACCACCGGACATCCCAAAGCGCTTTACAGCCAATGAAGTACTTTTTGAAGTGTAGTCACTGTTGTAATGTAGGAAACACGGCAGTCAATTTGTGCACAGCAAGATCCCACAAACAGCAATGTGATAATGACCAGATAATCTGTTTTTTAGGGATGTTGATTGAGGGATAAATATTGGCCAGGACACCAGGGATAACTCCCCTGCTCTTCTTCGAAATACTGCCATGGGATCTTTTACGTCCACCTGAGAGATCAGACGGGACCTCGTTTTAACGTCTCTACACTTATCAGATCTGTCAGTCATTTCTTGTTTCTGTATTTTATGCTTCAGAATTGCTAGTCAGAGGCAGACCGAGAGCAGATATTTTGTGTAAAACTCACCTGACAAAATTCTGGTCCCGTGGCATCATATATCATGAAATCATAACCTTATGGTGTCTCAACAGGGGTAGCAAACTACCGCCCTATCTCCAATCTCCCTTTCCTCTCCAAAGTCCTTGAATGTGCCCATCTTTCCCGCAATTCCACATTTGAATCCCTTCAATCAGGTTTCCGCCCTTGCCACAGTACCGAAACGGCTCTCATCAAAGTCACAGATGACATCCTTTGTGACTGTGACAAAGATAAACTATCCCTCCTCGTCCTTCTTGACTTGTCTGCAGCATTTGACACGGTTGACCACTCCATCCTTCTCCAACGCCTCTCCACCGTCATCCAGCTGGGTGGGACTGCACTCGCCTGGTTCCATTCTTATCTATCTAATCGTAGCCAGAGAATCACTTGTAACGGCTTCTCTTCCCGCTCCCGCATCATTACCTCTGGTGTCCCCCAAGGATCTATCCTTGGCCCCTTCCGATTTCTCAACTAGATGTTGCCCCTTGGCGACATCATCCGAAAACACAGCGTCAGTTTCCACATGTACGCTGACGACACCCAACTCTACCTCACTACCACTTTTCTCAACCCCTCCACGGTCTCTATATTGTCTGACTGCTTGTCCGACATCCAGTTCTGGATGAGCAGAAATTTTCTCCAATTACAGTAAATATTGGGAAGACCGAAGCCATTGTTTTCGGTCCCCGCCACAAACTCCGTTCCCCAGCCACTGACTCCATCCCTCTCCCTAACATCTGTCTGAGGCTGAACCACACTGTTCGCAACCTTGGTGTCATATTTGACCCTGAAATAAGCTTCTGACTACATATCCACAGCATAATTAAGAACGCCTATTTCCACCTCCGTCACGCCGTTCGTCTCTGCCCTTGCGTCAGCTCATCTGCTGCTGAAACCTTCCTCCATGCCTTTGTTACCTCTAGACTTGACTATTCCAAAGCTCTCCTGGCTGGCCTCCCACATTCTACCCTACGTAAACTTGAGGTCATCCAAAACTCGGTTGCCCGTGTCCTAACTCGCACCAAGTCCCGTTCACCCATCACCCCTGTGCTCGCTGAGCTGACGTATATTGGCTTCCGGTTAAGCAACGCCTCAATTTCAAAATTCTCATCCTTGTTTTCAAATCCTTCCATGGCCTTGCCCCCCACTATCTCTGTAATCTCCTTCAGCAACCCCCCGCCACCGCCCCGAGATATCTGCGCTCCTCTAATTCTGGCCTCTTGAGCATCCCTGATTATAATCGTTCAACCATTGGTGGCCGTGCCTTCTGTTGCCTGGGCCCTAAGCTTTGGAATTCCCTGCCTAAACCTCTCTGCCTTGCTACCTCTCTTTCTTCCTTTAAGACGCTCCTTAAAACCTACCTCTTTGACCAAGCTTTTGGTCACCTGTCCTAATTTCTCCTTATGTGGCTCGGTGTCAACTTTTTTGTCTTTTAATATTCATGTGAAGCACCTTGGGACGTTTTCTTACGTTAAAGGCGCTATATAAATACAAGTTGTTGTTGTTGTAGTTTCACACAAAACATCCACCGCCTGTGAGCATCAATTTAAAAGCATAAAATGGGTAATATGACAGAAATGCTGATATGTGCAGAAACATTAGAATTATGTGAAAATCTTGCAAAATACATCTGCCCTTTACTGTATAACATTAATTCAATCTTCACATAAAATATATAAATGTAATAAGTCAAATCATGTGGTGAATTTGTTCCATTCATGGTAGTACTCTATATTTTCTCTTTGTGTTGTCATTTTTTTTTGCATTGATATGCATTATTTTTACATTTAATCATGTTAAGTCTCAATTGTCAGTCATCTGCCCAAATAAAATGATTCTCTAAATCTATGAGAATAAACTCTACTTTATCAATACAATTAGCCATCTCACAAAATTTACATCAGGAAAGGTAATGGATTCCAAAAGCAGAGTTCCAAGTCGACTGGTTTTTATTGTAAAACGTTCTTTTTTTAACCAATTTACAATTCCTGCTTAAATTTGTGAAATCATTTCAAATGATTTTTGAAAGTGGTTAAGTCTTCGTAGTCTTTGTGAAAAGTATTTTTTGTAACATTATAGTATTTGAGATAACGAAATCTAGGAGATCACTGCAAACTGAATGTGTTAAAAAAGTTTTGACTGCATTGGTTTTCTATTAGTTCAAGCTCCGACAGATCAATAGTGTAATGAAACTTTTGTAATAAGAGACTTGGATTAAACATCCATACTCTTACATTTCTTCTATATTTTTAACATTCCCAAATGAATGTATCAAGACATTTAACCACTTTTAGTTTTTTTTTAGCAACTTTTTTTCTGGAAATTGAGTTGGTTACCCTAAAAATTTGGATATCGCTAAACATGCCTTTTCTGAATACTGAAAAGGGCAGCACATCCAATCAGTGAAATATAGGTATGACTGCTTAATATACTACATTCTTATAAGCATTTTTATATGAGTGTCAATGCCTGCATAACAGAACACACAGGAATGCGGTGCAAGCACATTAAGTGGGCATATAAACTTTGCTGATCTACTCAAAGTTTTACTATGCCCTGATCCTCCACAACAAGTAGGCTGCCCAACTTGTCCTTTAATAATTCTGTTTGTTTTTAAATGTTTTACTTACTAAATATAACCACAAAATGTCTGACTGTTTCCTCTGATATGCAGAGCAATTTGTTTCACAAAGTTGCTCCTTTTCTCCCTAATTCTGATTGTTGCCGTGCCCCCCTCCACACCTTGTTTAACTGCACATTTGTGGAAATAGATGTGACTCTTCAAGACTTTGGTTACTTTCACAGTATCAGGCAGAGAAGTTGAAAGTCACAGAGGACCTTGTTAAGTTATCTTCACCATTTCACAGGGGTAAAATGAAACTTTTGTCAAGGGCACAAAACGGGTGGTACCAGATCGGCTGTCTGTTATACGCCTAGGATTGCCAACCCTCCAGTATTCTTCTGGAGTCTCCAGGAATTAGATATTAATCTCCTGGAACTGCTGCAAGCAACCCGGGGAAGAATAAAAGGGGCATATAAAAATATATTTTTTTCATTTTCTTTGAACACTTTCATTTATAAGTTATAAAAATATAGTATATGGGGGAAAAAAGGCAGTTTGACTGGGTGGTTGTAAGCGGGAGGTCATGTGATGAAACTTCCAGGAATATGTCCAACAAGAGTTGGCAACCCTATATATACCCCACCCAATTTTCCTTTCCATTAACTCTTAACAGAAAAGAAAATCAGATGGCATGTATAATGGAAGGCCAATCCACTACCGCCCATTTTGTGCCCCCGCCAAAGTTTAATTTTACTCCCCCATAATCTTTTACAAGTGCTTTTCAGGAGAGCCTGAAATCTGATATGCCTCTCTGTTAGGCCAAGGTAGCACTACTAGTCCTGCAGATGCCCTCCCTCAGATATGCAGCTAGTATTCTGCTTGGCCCATTTTTCCTCTGAAAGAATCATGGCTACCATGATAGGTTGCTATTCTCTTGCTGAATTTGCCATTTAGTCCTATTCTGAATGTGACTTACACCCCCCTCCTCCATGTATGCATACCATATCATTATTTGGAAAATGTACTGTGGATACAATTAATTCCCCAGTTAACAGTGGTCTTAATCACTACTAAAATCATTACTTCAGATTTAAACCCAGTAAGAAAATTGGAACTAGTATCTCCACTGCATAACTGAGATGTTAAACCCAATATTGCATGTCAGTAATTTGGCAGCAAAATTACTAACAGATGGAGAATTGTCCCTATTGTGGCTAAGCCTTACTTACATATGACCTTGGGCTAGAAATTGCATAGTACCCCGTTTGGGGCGATAACTTTTCAGGGAGCGCAAAAGTATCGCCGGGCGCAAAAGATTTGCTGCTGCCAGGAACTTCCGCTTTAGCGCTCCAAGAGGGAAGTGGAGCGCTAAATCAAGAGCTACCACTTCCCTTAGAGCGCTAATGGGAGTGAGAGGGGCGGTATCGGCAGAGCGCTGAGCAATGTTCTGGGCAACGCTGCCGTCTTTACAGGCTCCTTCCCTCCCTTAAAGCCAATGCTGCGTGGAATGAATCTTCAGGCTGTGTCTGTTGGGTGACGGCACATGCACAACGCGCATAGCAGCCCCAAGCATTCTAAGAGAGTGCAGGGCTGAGCAATTGCGGGGGCAAAAGAAAGCAGGAGGCACCAGAATGGGGACATAAATACATTTTTCCACTGCCTTTAAATAGCGCTCCCCAAGCGGCCAGCCAAGGTGACAACGCCTCCTGCAGCTGCCGTTGTTGACGCCCGGGGCGCTGCGTACCAAAGACGTCACGATCTTCAGGACGCAAGAGAGCGAGGCGATAAGTCTTAGCACCAGCGCAAATCCGCCAGGGAAGTTCGCGGGCGTCGGTGAATTCGCCACGCTCGGTCGGTAACCCCTTAGCGCCCCCCGCAGGCGCTAACGGGAGGTGTAAACCATGGGAATTTCTCCCCCCTAGAGTTTTCCTTTAAGCAATTAGTAAAAATTAAAAACACTCAATAATTGAAAGTTACTTCAACATAAAAGGCGAAAAGCATTTTCAATGGAATTCTATAGTACTGTTTCATGATTAGAATTATTCCATGCATTTACCTATTGCTTGAGTTAAATCTATCACTGGTATTCGAGAAACATGAGTCAGCTGGCTAAAGAGCTGCAGAGTTAGGTCAGTGGTGGATAGGGAAGTAAATCCTTTTAGCAATAGCTGCTGTAACCCTGAGAAGTTTGTCCATTTCAGCTGCCCTTGTAGTTTTTCAAGTTTTTCCCTAGTTTCAGTCTTATCCAAAGGAAGATGAATCAGAAGTTTAATTAACAATCGCTGTGCCATTTGATATTCAAACTCAAAATCTGACTCCATCAGTGCTACAGCAGACCAGAAAATAGTGGCCAAAAGATTCATGGGATTATTAATATTGGTTGGGTCAATTATGCTGTCTTTAAGAGAGGATGAGCTTCGGGTTTTCGACACAATGACTTGTTGTCCATTTGCCTGGATTCTGTCCAATGTAGCACTACGTGGAGGATCAGAGGATCTGTCTGAAACACCAAACTTCTTTGGCACAGAAAAGCTCCTCTGATGTCTACTGCGTTCGGCAGTAATTCCACCGCTGTTCAATATGCCTGATGTTAGATTTAGCTGCCCAGTGCTCTTCCGGCTTGATGCCAGTTTGGTATTCATCATAAAATCAGGAGAGGATGACCTGATAAAAACAAAATAAGAAATTAATACAGCATGATTCATAGAGAATTACTTCTACTTGCACAAAGCAATTCTGATTGCATAAAGCATTCCTTATTTACACTTCCATTATTTATGTTGGTTATAAATATATGCATCAATCTGTTTGTTATGTATTTCAACTTAGCAAAAGCTGAAAGAGTAAGTTGTATCATCAAGACCCCTTTTAAAGAATTATGGTTAAAGCAGGCACTTTTTTCTGCTTCTCTTGATCTTGCCTGTATCTCTACAGAAGTTAATTTAGCTCCCTCTCACTATTTTGCTCTGTGACTCCTCCAAGCCAATTCCCCGATTATACCATCAGTATTCACTATTTAAACAACATTATTTTTCAAAATTTTGAGGAACAGTTAAAAAGTTAGAGTTAATCATATTTCTTCATAATTGATTGTTTTAAAGGGTGCTGATACGTAAACTTACTTCTTAAGATACAGGGTCTATAAGAGATTGTGTCCAATTTCAGATGCCTTACTTTAGGAAGGATATCACGGCCATGGAAAAGATGCAGAAGAAATTCACTAAGATGATCCCAGGGCTGAAAGACTTTAATTATGAAGAGACTAGAGAAACTGGAGCTCTTTTCATTAGAACAAAGAAGGCTAAGAGGTGATCTAATGGTGCTATTCAAAATTATGTAAGATTTTGAAGTAAATTGGGAAAAACTATTTTCACTGGTCAGTGAGTTGGTAACTAAAGGGCATCAATTTAAACTCATTGACAAAAGAATGAAGGGAGAGGTAACAAGATTTTTTTTAATGCAGAGGCTTGTTAAGACATGGAATGCCTTACTGGAAACAGCAGTAGAAACAGAATCCATTATAGCTTTTAAAAAGGAAGTGGATAACTATTTGTAAAATCAAAATTAAAAGGGCATGGCAAAGAGCAGGGGAATGGACTAATTGGATCACTCTTTCAAAAAGCTGGCACAGGTCTGATGAGCTGACTGAACCCCTTATGTACTGTAAAATTCTATATATTACATAATAGTATCATAAACCAACATAGGATTTGTTTGAGCTCCAATTCTATGTTAAAATAGAACATATGTTGAATGTTTCTCAGTCTTTAAGCTAGAATATGTTGTAACAAGGATGATGCTGTTAAATATACTCCTGACAATGATGAAGCAAACCTCAAATGATATCCATGCAGTAAAGAATAGTCTGCAATATTAATTTTCTTTCCTCACTAAAATTTTGTCCACCCTTTCACTCCTGTCTTGAAGACATTGACTCCTTTCTGGGGTACAGTTCCACGGATGCTACGTGCTCTCCAGTGCCTCACCCAAATGGCCATTATTCATGTGCGACCCTGGTCAGTGAATGTTAACAGATCTTTTGACTGTGCGGTAATCACAGTGGAACCTGATCCTGTTCTGATCCAACATTCACATACAAACACACACACATCCAGCAGGGGCTGCTGCATAGAGATCAGGAATGGGAACTGTCACCATTTTCCTCTCCCTAACCAGGGGCACCGAGACCAATTGTAACTGCCCTACTACTGTTATCTCAGGACTTATTGGATTGAAGTGGCTGAACCATTGGGAGCACTCAGTGTGAAATTTTTAATCCTTGGGCCATATTAATGAAATCACCTATCCTATTGTCATTTTTGGTAATCTGAAGTACAACACTGATTAGTATTCTTTGAAGGAATGTATGCATGGCCTGGTATTTCCAGCTTTCAAACTATACCTGGAAACATCACAATATAGTGACATTATTATCGCATCAACTCATACAAAGAAAATTCCCAAGTTATCCAGGTTCAGGCTGTCCACTCTCTGTATCCATACTATGGAAAATCTCCTAAACACACAGTGCTGCTAGAAACATTCTTCTCCTTCTTAGGTTAGTTCACGTACTGTAGCAGTGCCTTAAACTGCTAGAGGAACACACAAGTACACAGCCAACTGCAGAGTCAATTTACTCACAATGTTAGATAACTTAGTAACAGACAACTGTGAAAGCTGTAAGAAAAACTGATACATTTTTCTTATAGATAAAACAGCAGCAATGATCCCTTACCCACTTTCTCTGCTTTAGATCCTCCCATGCAATGCACTGGTTCTGGACAAAAATGCAGATGTGGCCTGCTCCCACGTGTCTGCCTCTGTCAATCTATAATCAATCATTAATCTATATTATCTATAATCTTCTTTGGTAGCCAATGTTTTAACCCATGAAGCCTTTATAAAGGCTTTTTAATTTTCCCACATTTTATATAGTGTTTATAAAGGCTTTAAAAATTATATTCATTAGTACAGCCTTTAGAAAAGCTGTACAAATTTCTGTCCCCATATTTGTGGCCACTTACTTTTAAGAGGCTGCATCCCTCTTAATTTTCCAAAATTGCAATGGCAGCAGCCCTATAAGAGCTATTTCCGATTCTCCTACCCCCTCTAGTGAGCTCCCAGTACTGGACTCAATATGGGCTCGGATCCCGCCTGCATATATCTGAATATATTAAATCATTTGTGTAAGAGATCCTGTGAAGTCAGTATTTGGTCAAAGCAGTGGGTAGTAAAGCATCACACTGGAGTCCTGCTTCTTTAGCTCTGGAACAAAAATATTTTCCTTGAAATATCATACCATACATTTAAGACATCACATAATGTTCTGTAAGGGGTAAAAAGATCTTACCGAGACAGAACAGCTAACAGATCACTGTTCTTCAAACAATCTGCCAAATTGTCAATGCCTGATTCCAGTGTAAGGAGTGCTTCCATTACGTAACCCTAGCATAACATAAGTCATAATAATGTTTAAAATTAGAGTTTTGTAAGTAGCACTTTCTTATAAGTACAACTTGACAGATTCTATTGAGTCCTTTTTCTAATAATTACACTTGTAAGTAAATTGGAAAGTCTTGAGAATTATACCACTGAGAAAAGCTTGCTGAATAATTATCATAGAGTAGTTAGAGGTCCCAAAATCTCGCAGGAAATTGTTCCTAGAGGGGATTGCTTACTTTCAAAGATGGCCCAATACACCTTTGGGAGATGCAATATTCGGCTGCTTTGTGTCTGGGAGGCCTTTCCTGGGCCTCCTCTGCTCTGTTGGAGCAGCATGGTGCCATTTAGATTTTCCAGGCCTCTGTCAAGGTGGGCGCTGTTCATGCACCCTTAGAGGACTTGAGATGGGTTCCACAGTTACTACAAAGGCAGGTGGGGGCTTCATTCCGCTGCAACTGTGCCGGCAGAGCGGATCCCCAGCAATTTAAGCGTTGAGTTTTTAAAACTTTGGTAAGAATGGAATGCTGGTAGTATTTATTCATAACTGGATTTATTATACTGAAGAATTCTAACCTCACTTTTCAACTTAGACATTTTTAAAATAGTGATAACCCAAATATAATGTGTTATGTGATTTTGTAAACACAGTAATAGTTAATAGAACCATGTTATTGTGCACAATGAATATGAATGGATATGAATCCTTCCTAATGTAATAGACGTTTTAGTTTCGTAAATGAGACCGGATCAGAAGCAATGAATTTGAGAGTAAATTTAGTGTAATCTCATGGGTGTTAGTCAGACCTATAATACTTGGTGGTGAGATATTCAGTATTCTGTTTATAACATTTAAGCATGCGATTACCAGTAGATTTGTAGACTTTTTTTTAAAACCAGGCTTTACATTTCCTGCTCCTTCAATCCCAGTGGCAGGGAGCTCCTGGCAACCCTCAAGGAAGGGGGTTGGATAGAATAATGAAACCAATCATTGTCAACTATATTATGAACTATGGGCACCTGAATTCTCATTTTGATAATAGTGACAGAAACACAGGAACTGGAGTAAAACATCTGACCCATCAAGCCTGTTTCTGCCACACGCTCTGCATGACTTCTTTTCAAAGATGTTGCCTTAAGTTTTTGAGCAGATAATAAAATAATCATATAAACCATGTGTACAGCAAGAATTGAAAGAGAATAAAAATTATGGTAGCTTACTGTTAGTGTGACCCAAGACCACCTGCCCAGAAGAAATTCAAGCCACAGTGCGGTTTATTTTCAGTTTAAAAAAAAAGTAGCTTGCCCAAGTGGCCATGCATCATGTGTGAGCCCAGACGGTGATGTTTGCTGGCTACTCGAGCTTGGTGGTATCAGCTAAGCATTACTTTATTCTCACTTGATATCCACAGAAGTACGTTTTCCAGAATAATTCAATGTACAGTGGTCAAGAGCTTTTGCAAATGCTAGCTGAGAAGACTAAAGCCAATTACAGTGCATACTTAGTTACTCAAGTTGAGACCAGAAATCAAATCTGAGACCTTCTTGGTTTGCATGGCTCAGTCCCACACCAGGCAGGCAGTGTATTTAACCACTGAACCATGAGGGAAAATGTTCAAAATTCTAGTTTCTGTTACAGTAACTTACGGAGAGTTGCATCAGACATGAAAAGTGTACCTGAACCTCATCACCATGTTCTCCTATAACTTCTACCAGCCTTGAAAGTAGGTCAGATAAGGCATGTGCAGACAGAGGTTGCTTCAAAGCCCTGAAGATTTGGAACGAGCGACCTGCATAATGCCTTGAAGAGCTGGAAAGTGCTGTTTGTAGAGCAACTTCACTCAATCGCTGTTCCATACAGCAACCTAGGAAAAATGGGGAGACATCGTATTTTAACTATTATAAAACAGTTACAATTTTAATAAATAAGGACTGCCAACAATATCAAAAACATTATTGTAAATTAAGTAATAATGTAGAAAAAACACTGTAATTTCTCATAATTGAAAAATTAGCCTTGATTTTAACTTGGGTTGGGTGAGCCAGGGCAGGCAACAACCCACCCTGACCTTGGCAGTGTGACCGTCATCTGCATGCCCAGTCAAAATTGGCAGGAAGCAGCACATTAAGGCAGGGGTTCCAACTCAAGTGCACTTCTATCTCTCTAATTCCGGGTGTCACATATATATGACCATTAAAAAAAAGTTAATTTATTTTTTGTTCTATGTTACAGTAAGAATCTGTAATACAGGTTGAGCGTCCAAAATCCGGAGTTCCGGAATCCAGGACGATTGGTGGCAGGGTCGTCCGGAATCCGTAAAATGTTCCGGAAGCCGGACACCCTGTCAAACCGCAACCTGGGCCCAGGCATTTCCGGACTCGGAACGTGTTTCTGATGTCCGAAGTCCGGAAACGCCCGAGCCCAGGTTGCGATATTTCCGGACTTCGGACATCAGAAACACGTTCCGAAGTCCGGAAAAACACGAAAACCGGCTCGGCCTCTGTCCCGAGGTTGCCGGATTTGGGACGCTCAACCTGTATATTAAAAAATTCAGTATGTGGGGCATACGTTTCATCAAGTACTTTCACATGAAGCTTTCAAGTACCTGAAAAAAAGACTTATATTTATATAGCGCCTTTCACGACCACCAGACGTCTCAAAGCGCTTTACAGCCAATGAAGTACTTTTGGAGTGTAGTCACTGTTGTAATGTGGGAAACGCGGCAGCCAATTTACGCACAGCAAGCTCACACAAACAGCAATGTGATAATGACGAGATAAACTGTTTTTGTTATGTTGATTGAGGGATAAATATTGGCCAGGACACCGGGGATAACTCCCCAAATCTTCTTCAAAATAGTGCCATGGGATCTTTTACGTCCACCTGAAAGAGCAGACATGGCCTCGGTTTAACGTCTCATCCGAAAGACAGCACCTCCGATAGTGCAGCACTCCACTGGAGTGTCAGCCTAGATTTATGTGCTCAAGTCCCTGGAGTGGGACTTGAACCCACAACCTTCTGACTCAGAGGCAAGTGTGCTACCAACTGAGCCACAGCTGACAGGCTGCACTTGTAGGTGGTGCTGCAAGGAGTTTTCAATGAAAGGTTGTTACATAAGATAAGGGTTCATGAGGTTGGGACAGAAAACAGAGAGTAGGAATAAACAGGTCATTTTCAGGTTGGCAGGCTGTTACTAGTGGGGTGCCCCAAGGTTCAGTGCTGGAGCCTCAGCTATTTACAATCTATATTAATGACTTAGGTGAAGGGACCAAGTGCAATGTATCCAAGTTTGCTGACGATACAAAGCTAGGCAGAAATTAAGCTGTGAGGAGGACGCAAAGGGCTCAATTTTCACTGGCCCGTGGAGGCGGGTTTGGAGGCGGGAGTGGTGTGAAAATAGCAGATTCGGGGGTCCCGAACCCATCCCGCCTCCATGCCAGTTTCCCAGGAGGCGGGTACCCGACCTGTGCTGGGACCCGCCTCCCCGAGGCGGGAAGGGGATTAGTGTCAATAAACTGACTGTTAACAGGTAGTTAACAGGCAGTTTTTGCCTAATCCCTATTTTTAGCCCTGAAGTGTGGGCTTCCCGACAGGTCCGAACCACGCCGATTTAGCGAGGCAGACCGTCGGTCTGGAGGGCTTGGAGGGGTCAAGATGTCCGGTGTGCAGGTGAGTGATGGGTGCATGAGTGCAGAGGTAAGTGTGTTTGGTGTGTGTAAAGTGTTTTAAGAACTTTTACTTACCTTAACTTTGTCCTGCAGGCTAGCTTCCTTAAGGTGTCAGGAGTCCCTCACATCCACGGCACAGAAAGCAGAATGGCCGCGGAACTGTCAAAAGCTGCAGTTTCTGCTTTCTGTGCTGGATTGATTTCTAACTGAGTCTAAGTACAGGGACTCAAGTTAGAAATCATATTGTCAGTATTTGACAGCTTCACAGAGCTGAAATTTCATCTGTCAAAAGCTCTTGACAGATGAAATTTCAATGGCTGACATCACCTGTATCCAAGGGACCCTTGATTGGCCTGCTAAGCCCGCTGGGCGGGCTTAACAAGGTCAATCAAGGGAAAATACAGTGGGTTGGCCACAAGTTGATGGAGGCGGGACTACAACCCAAAAAGTGAGAGTCCCGCCTCCATCACGTCCCCATTGACAAAATCCAGCCCAAAGAGTCCGCAAAAGGTTATAGACAGGTTAAGTGAGTGGGCAAGAAGGTGGCAGATGGAATATAATTTGGGGTTACTTACTTTGGTAGGAATAGAATATTTTTTTTAATGGTGAGAAGCTATCAAATGTTGGTGTTCAGAGGGATTTGGGTGTCCTTGTACACGAAACACTGAAAGTTAACATGCAGGTACTGCAAGCAATTAGTTAGGCAAATGATATGTTGGCCTTTATTGCAAGGGGGTTAGAGTACAAGAGTAAGGGGGCTAAAAATGTGTTTCCCCTGAAAACGGGTGTGGGGATCGCAATGCACTGTCAACCCGCTAACTTTGTGCTGCCTGCTGATTAACATGATTGTGGCATTTAGCCCAGCGCTGAATGCGCTACTGAGTGGCTGAACACTCAGCAGGGTTGTGCGAGGCTAGCACCAATTAAAGCTAGCCTGCACTTCTTAAAGGTAGTCTGCACCTCTTAAAGGGGAGGTGCATTCTGTCTGCAGCAGGTCATTCAACTGGCTGGGGAAGATAGTAAGAGCAGGAAAAAATCCCAATGATGTCACAACAGGGGAGAGAGCATGCTCCAAGGTTCTCCGATGCAGCACTGGAGGCCTTGGTGCAGGAGGTCAACACGAGGAGAGAGGTCCTGTTTCCACAGGGGGCCAGGAGGCCCTCTAGGTAAATGCATAAAATCCAATGGGAGCAGATAGCCGTTGTGGTGAATGCCAGCAGTATAGCCCCGAGGACCTGGACGCAGTGCAGGATGAAGTTTAATGATCTCACACGAGTGGTCCAGGTCAGTGAATTCATCTTCAAATGCCATATCCACCAACTGCACCACTAGCCTCACACACTGCTCAATGCTCAAGGATCACACCTACATCTCATAGCTTGCACACCCACATCTCATAACTGTCAGCTGTTCAACCCTGACAGGCATATCACCCAAACATATTGCACCACACTCACTGACACACTTCCCTTTCTCTTGCAGGAGAAGTTGGCTCACAACCAGCACCAGCAGCCTGCACCTGACATCAGTAGTAGGGAAAATGCTAGAATCTATTATTAAGGATGTAGTAACAGGGCAACTATCTTTTCCCTTACCCTCCTTCGTCACACTCCCCTGCTCTCCCTT
The DNA here is from genome assembly GCA_030390025.1 of Squalus acanthias. Lineage (NCBI taxonomy): Eukaryota > Metazoa > Chordata > Chondrichthyes > Squaliformes > Squalidae > Squalus > Squalus acanthias. The sequence goes on from CM059431.1 coordinate 30,667,352, forward strand.
ACCCCTCATCTACCCCCCTCCTCTTCCCTCACTCACCCCTCCTATCCCTGTCCTCCTTCTGTTCTCCACATTGCTCCAACTTCAACCCCCCGTTCCTTCTCCTCTCTCTGTCTCTATCCTCACCCTCTTTCTTTCCCTCACCTCACCACTCCATTGCTCTCCCTTTTCCCATGCCTTTCTTCCCCCTCCTCCTCCCTCCCTCTTCTCTTTCCTTTCTTTCCCCTTTTTTCCTCTCTCCATTACCCTCCTCTCCCTTTCTTACCACCCCTCCTACCTATCTCCTCTCTCTCCTGCCTCAGTCCAATTATCCTCACCCTTGAACCCTGCTTAACCTGAATAACCTTGGTGTTGTCTCTCCATAGGCAAAGCTACAGAACATCAATTAGAAATGATGAAATTATTACCATTAACAAATTTTCATTGAGACATACATTATGTAGCGTTTAAAGCAAAATATTCTGAGCCATTAGATTCAAGAGTCCATAAATTAAAGAGCAGAACCTCAAAGGTAGAAATCACTGGATTACCCCAATGCCACGTGCTAGTCAGTATAGGAGCAGTAAGATAAAACAGGTTAACTTGTGGCTGAAGAAATGGTGCAGGAGGGAGGGCTTCAGATTCCTGGGTCATTGGCACCAGTTCTGGGCAGGAGGGACCTGTACAAGATGGATGAGTTGAACCTCAACAGGGCTGGGACCAATGTCCTTGCAGGAAGGTTAACTAGTGCTGTGGGGGAGGGTTTAAACTAATATGGCAGCAGGAGAGGCACCAGAATGAAGCATTAGAGAGAACATACAAGTGCAGAGAGGACTGGGAGAGACAAACAACATTAGAATAAAGAGTAGTTCAGAAAGAAAGGCAGACTAAGACGGGCTTAGAGTACACGTGCATAAATGCCCGGAGCATGGTAAATAAGGTTGGTGATCTGCAGGCACAAGTAGCCACAAGGGATTATGATATAGTGACAATAACGGAGACTTGGCTCAAACAAGGGGAGGAATGAGCACTTAATATTCCTGGCTACAATGTATTCTGGAAAGATATGGAAGGAAAAAGAGGAGAAGGGGGTGGCAGTAATGATCAAAGATACTGTTACAGCACTAGAAAGGGATGATGGTACTTGAGGGTTCAAAGACAGAATCTATTTGGTTAGAATTAAGGAACAATAGAGGAGCTATTACACTGCTGGGTGTATATTATAGGCCACCAAATAGTGGGAAAAAGAGAGGAGCAAATTTGCAGGCAAATTGCAGAAAGATACAAGAACTTTATAGTGGTGATAATGGGTGACTTTAATTATCCTAATATAAACTGCAATAGTAACAGTGTAAAGGGCAAAGAGGGGGATGAATTCCTGAAATGTATACAAGAGAACTTTCTTGATTGGTATGTTTCAAGCCCAACGAGGAAAGAAGCAGTGCTGGATCTAGTTCTGGGGAATAAAGAGGGGAAAGTGGAGCATGTTTCAATGGGAGAGCATTTGGGAAACAGTGATCACAATATCATTAGGTTTAGAGTAGTTATGGAAAAGGACAAAGAAAAATCAAATGTGAAAATATTCAACTGGAGGAAGGATAATTTCAGTGAGTTGAAAAGGGATCTGGCCCAGGTGGAATGGAAAGATTAATGGTAAGGCAGTGGGGCCGATTAGGGACCAAAAAGGAGATCTTCTTGTGGAGGCAGAGGGCATGGCTGAGGCACTAAATTAATACTTTGCATCGGTCTTCACTAAAGAAGAGGATGCTGCTAATGTCAAGGAGGTAGTAGAGAAGTTGGACGGGATAAAAATAGATAAAGAGTTACTTAAAAGGGTGGCAGGGCTCAAAGTAGAAAAGTCACTCGATCTGGATGCAATGCATCCTAGGTTGCTGAGGGAAGTAAGGGTGGAAATTGCAGAGGCTCTGGTCACAACCTCCCAATATGGGGGTGGTGCTAGAGGAGTGAAGGTTTGAAAATGTTACACCCCATGTTCAGAAAAGGGGAGACAGATAAACCCAACAATTACAGGCCAGTCAGCCTAGAATTTTTTTTATTTTTTTTAAAAGAGAGGTTAATCCTGGACAAAAATAATTGGCACTTTGAAAAATATATGGGTTAATAAATGATAGCCAGCACGGATTTGAACAAGGCAAACCATGTTTGACTAACTTTATTGAGTTCTTTGATGAAGTAACAGAGAGGGTGGATGAGGGTAGTGCGGTTGATGTTGTGTATATGGACTTTCAAAAAACATTTGATAAAGTACCACATAATAGACTTGTTAGAAAAATTGAAGTCCATGGGATCAAAGGGGCAGTGGCTGTGCGAATACAAAATTGCCTAAGGGACAGAAAGCAGAGAGTAGTGGTGAACATATGTTTTTCAGACTGGAGGGAAGTGTGCAGTGGTGTCCCGGAGGGGTCGGTGTTGGGACCACTGCACTTTTTGATACATATTAATGACCTGGACTTGGGTATACAGAGCATAATTTCAAAGTTTGCAGATACCACAAAACTCAAGAATCATAGAATCATAGAATCGAACAGCATAGAAGGAGGCCATTTGGCCCATCAAGTCTGCGCCAGCTCTTTCGAAGTGCAATCCAGTTAGTCCCACTCCCCTGCTCTTTCCCCATATCCCTACAAATTTTTCTCCTTCAAGTATTTATCCAATTACCTTTTGAAGGCTACTACTGAATCTGTATCCACCAGCCTATCAGGCAGTGCATTCCAAATCCTAAGCAATTGTTGCATAAAAAAGTTTTTCCTCATGTTGCCTCTGGTTCTTTTGCCAATCACCTTAAATCTGTGCTCTCTGGTTATCGACCCTTCAGCCATTGGAAACAGTTTCTCTTTATTTACTCTATATAAATCCTTCACAATTTTAAACACCTCCATTAAATCTCCTCTTAGCCTTCTCTGCTCTAAGGAGAACAACCCCAGCTTCTCCCATCTATCCACATAACTGTAATCCCTCATCCCTGGAATCATTCTAGTAATGCAGTGGTGTAGAAAACAGTGAGGAGGATAGTAACAGACTTCAGGAGGACATAGACAGACTGGTGAAATGGGAAGACACATAGCAGATGAAATTTAATGCAGAGACATGTGAAGTGATTCATTTTGGTAGGAAAATTGAGGAGAGGCAATATAAACTAAATGGTACAATTTTAAAGTGGGTGCAGGAACAGAGAGACCTGGGAGTGTATGCACACAAGTCTTTGAAGGTGGCAGGGCAAATTGAGAAGGCTGTTAAAAAGGCATATAGGATCCTTGGCTTTATAAATAGAGGCACATAATACAAAAGCCAGGAAGTTATGCTAAACCTTTTTAAAACACCAGTTGGGCCCCAGCTGGAGTATTGTGGCCAATTCTGGGCACCACACTTTAGGAAGGATGTCAAGGCCTAGGAGAGGGTGCAGAGGAGATTTACTAGAATGGTACCAGTGAATGAAAGACTTCAGTTATGTGGAGAGACAAAAGAAAATGGGGTTGTTCTTCTTAGAGCAGGGAATGTTAAGGGGAAATTTGACAGGTGTTCAAATAGAATAAATAAGGAGGAACTGTTTTCAGTCGCAGAAATGTTAGTAACTAGAGGACACAGATGTAAGGTAATTGGTAAAGGAACCAGAGCCGATATGAGGAAAAAAAAATTATGCAGCAAGTTGTTATGATCTGGAATGCACTACCTGAAAACGTGGTGTACAGTAGCATAGTGGTTATGTTACTGGACTAGTAAGCCAGAGGCCTGGACTAATAATCCAGAGATGTGAGTTCAAATCCCACCACAGCAACTGGGGAATTTAAATTCAGTTAATTAAATAAATTTGGAATTTAAAAAAAGGATTTATATAGAGCTTGTTGGGGAAAAACCCAACTGGTTCACTAATGTCCTTTAGGGAAGGAAATCTGCCGCCCTTACCTGGTCTGGCCTATATGTGACTCCAGACCCACAGCAATGTGGTTGACACTTAACTGCACTCAGTTGTACCAAACCGCTACGACAAAGTCAACACTGTGGGAGTACCTTCACCATAAGGACTGCAACAGTTCAAGGCGGCGGCTGACCACCTTTTCAAGGGCAATAAGCGACGCCCACATCCCGTGAACGAATAAATTTAAAAAAAGCAGATTCAATAAAATTGGATAAATACTTGAAAAGGAAAAACTTGCAGAGCTATGGAGAAAGAGCAGGGGAGTGGGACTAATTGGACAGCTCTTTCAAAGAGCCAGCACAGACACAGTGGGCCAAATGACCTCCTTCTCTGCTGTATCATTCTATGATTCTGCGATAAACATGAAAATGTACAATAATTGATTTTACATGTGTTTAGTATTAGCTGGAACTGTAAATTTCTTGAAATAGTAAAGTAAAATACCTGATTTCACATCTTTGAATATAGACACAACGTGACGTAGGAAGTTGGTTAGCTCTTCAGCACTTTTAGAATTGTGGTTTTTTGGAGTAATGTCTTCATGGCACCAAAGAGGTCCAAATGTCCTATACAAAACAACTTTATTCTGTAACTGAGTCTATTAAAAACCATGTAATTCACATTTTGGACTCTTGCTATCTGCGTTCAGAACCATGTAATCACTTCAGTCATAAGGGTACTGATACAAATTATGTTTTAAAATTAAAATATTGTAGCTTTTGGCTTTACTGTTCATTGACTTCAATTACAGGATGAGGAGAGAGTGGAAGAATACTTTCAGTATAAAATACTTCCCAGTTTAAGTAAAAATTAACATCTCGCACCTTTTAAAATATGTAGGGGTAGACTTTGACTGCGGGTGGGTTTTAGATGGCTGCCCAATAATCCTGATGGCAGGCCTGGTCCATTTTGAGGGCCAGGCCTCGTTAGAATAGGGCTGGTGGGCAGTGGGCGGAAAATGAACGCCCCCAGGCCGGCGTGCTGGCTTTGCACCACCGCAATAACGGTCACCACAAAAATAAAATAAAACTTAGTTGCTGGTCTCTTCTATGGCTGGACCACCAGCTGGTACTGCGCGGAGCATGTGCGGCACACACTCCACCCTGTACTGTCCTAAAATGGCAGTCGGGGTCCTATGTATACTATATGACCCCTATTTGCATAATAAAAGACCCTACCTCCTTACTCAGGCACAGAGGGAGATAGGAACGGCCACACCATCAGCAGAAACGAACCAGGAGGTAGACCTCAAAATCTCCCCTACAGTCAATTTTATTATTTTCTAACATTTAGAACCATTGTTTTGGATCCTCGCTTGAATCAGGCAGCTGGTTCAATTACACAGATTACACGTGTGTCAAGGAAAGATCAGTGTCTAGGACTGGCCTGAGCACCTGAACCATATAAAGTTAGTGTCAACAGTGTGCTCAGATTCTACAGATTTTTCCAGATCAACTTGAAGGCTGATCCTAACACTGCTTTTCCAGTTTTTCTAGGCAACCATTCCCCGACATGGTAACTACTGTACTACATCACTGCAACAGCTCCCTGGTGCAAGAGGAGATCTGAAATGGTTTATCTCATGGTATGGGGGCAATGAATCAATAATGAAAATAACAAATATCTCCCACAAAGGAGTTCTTTTTTCCAATTAATTTTGTGTTCCACTTGAGGTACCCGGTGTCAGTAACAAACACTTTCAGATTAGGTACAGCACAATTAGATAAAGAGTAACGCTTCCTCTATGCTTGTCCAACAATGTGCCTAAGCCCCCAACAAATAACAGCACCTCTAACTGCATTTCAGCATCATATTTTCCATTTCCACATGAGCACCCTGTAGTTTGAGTGAAATTGATATTTTAGTGCCAAGTTAGAAGCTTTGTGGTGATTAAATTGAAATAAGTAGCCTAATGGAAAAAGACAGACAGATGAAGTGGCCTATTTGAACTTGGACTGCCACTGCCTAAACGCATTAAACATAGGATTCTCAAAGACTCAGAAGAGAAGTTCATCCATCACATTTTGTTTGATAATGCTCCTGTGAAGCGGCTTGGGACGTTTTACTTCGTTAAATGCAAGTTGTTGTTATCACTCTGGGCTCGATTTCAACTGAAGTCACTGATATGAAAGGTAAGTGATTAACCTACTACACCACCAAGTCCTGCAAGCAGAAGTTTATTCTCAATATTAATTTTCATGGTGGTATTTTGAGGTAAGTTTTTTTTTGTATTTTATATTTTATCCCCTTTGTCTTTTGCCCATATGGTCTGATACCTCTGTAACCCAAAGGGCGGGTGCACAGCCTGCTCCAAGTGATATTCAATGCCCCTATCAAGGTCTACAAAGCTGCAGTTCCTGCCATGTTCAAAGTGCTTCTACCCCTTTAAATATATTCCAGCCTTTTGTGGTGCTGCAGTGAAGGTCCCACTGAGATAATTCCCTCGGGGCTTATGGTGGGCTGCCTTTTGGTGGTGGGAATCTCACCGGGAGCCCGTCATGGATTGGAAATGACCGCCGATCCATGATAATGGGTTGGGGTTGGGGTTGCGGCAAAATCGGCTTGGCAGGTGGAAATCCTACCCTGCCCGAACTTGGCTCCGAAGGGGAGCACCCATCCTTGAAATTGAAAGTACTCCTCCCAAGATATTGTTTCCCATTAATATACAACAATCATTACTTAATTATATGACAAATTAGTATGTTAAGCAATAAAAAATACAGCTTTCAGCATGGATCCAATTCTAAAAAAGGGCCAAGTGTATTCAAATCCTGTGTTTGGAAATGTACATATCAGTTTTTGAGTATTTTCTCTTGACTGAGATGCTGAAAAGCAATTTAATCAAACTGTAGATGGCACTGTTCAATCATTCTATATGGCTCAAGACAACTATAGGGCCTCTATGTTAGTCTTCTTTTAAATTGGATTTCAGGAGCCCAACACCCATGAAGCAGTTATGCTGCTAAATGTGGTTTCCAGAGGCTAGTGGCAAACTTGTAGATCCAGTTTTACTTATGGAAACTGGATTTAACAGCATAAATGCCAAGAGCTGGTTTATGGGCTGCAAAGGCAAAGGTGACTCTTTAATTTTTAAATCTCTCCTCTGCCACCATAGCAACACTGGCTGCCAGACGTGTTCCTAGCACCCAGCATGGCTAGGCCATATTTGGGTGAATGTATTGTACACCCCATGTCAATTCTGGCAGAAAATCCTGAAAATAGCAGAGGACAGTGTGGAGCTGGCGGAGCAGCTTTGGGAAAGTTTTCCATCACATTCTGGTGGAGTTTTGCAAGGAAGTCAGTGTAACTCCAATGAAAACTCCTGCCCAAAATATTAAAAGCATAGCAAACTTTGTGATTTGTTGCATCAGACTGGAAAGTATTAAAATGCATGACATTGCCTTACTTTGACCATTCTCAGGTTTCCTCTCGCCCAGAGTTCAAATCAAGAAAAGGTTGCCTGTCCTCTGTTAATAATCCGTATAGGGTGTTCTTTAATTATTGGAAGGATTTGGTTGTTACCAGCATTCTTTGATTTGCTGTAATAAGATTTGGACTGAAGTTGGAGCTAATGGGATGTGCTAATGCAATCTGAGGCCACTTCACCTGCCTGTCTTTTTCCATTAGTGGAAATAATATGTATGCTAATTATTTTAATTTAATGGGATCATTTTCTCATAACTACTGCAACGCATTTTTTATTACTGTATCACATTTTCTAATGCCATCAATGGAAAAGTATTAAATGCTTTTCTTAAACTTTACATTAAATCAGCATCTTTCTCAACACTGAACACAAAATGCCTTAAAGACGTGGATAGTGAAACCCATGTTTTACGCTTATTACCTGGTTGCTAAGAACTCAATTAGCTTGTGAGCCTTCTCATCTATTTCAGCTGCTGTTTCAATCTCTTCCATCTCCTGTGAGATTTGTGGAAGGTTTCCGCTACTACCTCCCAGGCTGATACTGGAAGAGGTGGAACTGGAGCTTAATCCTGAATCTGGAACTGGAGAGGACTGATAATCTCTTAAGAAGTCACAACCACCTAGTACAAGTAAACAAGATTATCATTGTAAAAATCACTACACAAAACACATTTTGTATTGTAAATCTGAACACACATATGGATATACTTTTTATTCCATGGGTGCAAACTGCTCTCTTAACCCAATGTTTTCTTGGAACCAATTATCCCACAATATGATGCATAAAGTGATATAAGCAATTACAGTACTACTATTTACTTTACCTAGTAAATAATTATCAGGAAGTGAATTTAGTTAAACCTAAACTCTTAAAAATATCAATTAAAAAATATTTCAAAGCCTTTGTAAAGTACAAACATCTTTTTGTCTGTTTGTGAAAAAATATCTGTACTATGCTTGGTATTTTTACAATTTGTAATTACACAAAATTTGCAGGATTCATTATCTTAATGACCATAATCTTCTACAAAGCATTCAATTATAGGAGAATAGTAGTTAGTGGTTATGTTACTGGTCTAGTAATGCAGAGACCTAGACTAGAATGTGAGCTCAAATCCCACTGTGACAGTTTGAGAATTTGAATTCAGTTTTTAAAAAAGAATCTAGAAATAAGATTCTGGTACCAGTAAAAGTGACTATGCAGCCATCTACAGTTATAAAAACCCAACAAGTTCATTATGTCCAAGAGAGTGAAACCTGCTGTTCTAACCCGGGCTGGCCGAAATGTGACTCCAGTGCCACATCAATGTGGTTGACTCTTAACTGCCTTCTGAAATGGCCTAGAAAGCCACTCGAGTTGTATCAAAATCACACCACCTTCTCAAGGGCAACTAGGGGATGGGCAATAAATGCCGGTCTTGCCAGTGACACCCACATTGCAAGAATTAATTAAAAAATTAATAGGTATGCATTGTGCCCATATTACCCCTGTAAAACGGGCGCATCACATACCAATTTCTTCCCCAAGGTTTTGTTTCTCATCCTATGAGATTTCATCTACTGGACCAGTCAAATATTGTTTTTATTACATGTGATTCTGAATTTTTTAAACAGAGGATAGAGACAAAACTGTCAAAATTTGCCGATGACAAATTCTTGGGACAGTATTCATGATTCCATCTGTTTTTCTGTTAAAAACTGCAAACCAGTAGCTTTTCTTAAACCCTTAACTTCAGATTTGTCCAGTTGAGTTGTAGGAAATGGGTTTGGACTTTCAGTTTCCCATATGGTGAGTTCCCTTCTCAGCTGTGCAATCAAGGGATGCACAGTAGATGGAAAGGCTTCCCCATAAGATGAAAAACAAAACCTTGGGGTAGAAATTGGTATGTGATGCGCCCATTTTACAGGCGTAATATGGGTGCAGCGCTTACCAATTTAGCAGTGAGACGCCTGTGCTAAATCTGCGCAGGTGTTGGTCCCACTTATAAATTTGTAGAGTCCAATTTTTATGCTGCCTGGGTGGACACATAAAACAGGCATTAGGCCCCTTGAATATATTAAGTAGGGACCTAACCCCTCTACAAAATTAGTCACCTTCCCCACTCAGGATTCATCAGCGGCTTCTGTTTAAAAAAAAAACACCTTTCTGTGGAGCCAGAAGTCGTTGGAGTACTCCATTGTCCGCTTCAACAGCCCTCCCAGAATTTTCCTGAGGGCCGCTGATGGTGAGGCAATCGGCCTGAAATTCAATCCTGGAGAAGAGCGAGCTGCCTGTGAAGGCACAACAGGCGCCAGCAGTTTGCCTGGAATATTTAGATGAGGCCCAATTTTGGGACAGCCCAGTGCCTCTCTGTTTTTGCATGCGCTGCTTGCGCAGCTATGAGTCTGGCCCCAAAACAGGCACAGACTAACTTCTACCCTTTTGATTGGAAGTTAGCCAAGAGCACTTTTGCACATATCCTAGTAACCAACTAACATTGTTAGCAGTGTTTGGGTACAAGCCATTTTCTTTTTCTCTTTGCTGGGGAAGAGCGAACAGTGCAGACACGAAAGAGGGCTCATAATATCAAAATAACAGAGTTTCGAATGTAAGTATTTCAAAATAAAATCCCATAACTTGTGACACTGAGAAAAGTTAATGCATGTCACCTGGCCTTTAAAAGTTATCTACTCAAAATAGTAAAATGTGTTTTAAAAAAAAAAGGATGCTAAAACACTTAAAATTATTCACGACTTTAATTCTACAAACTCACATATATTTATTTACCCTCCCTGAGTAACTAAATTGGTACAGTCTCATTTTATTTCAATTTTACTTTTACCTGAATAGAGATATCCTGGTGGGTAAACTGGTTTTACTGTAAGTGTTTTACTTTCACTGACTTCTCTGTTAAGCAGAAGGACTGTAGCCACAGCCTGGAAATTATCATTGCAGGACAAGGCTATCAAGAGGTGCAAAAGTAATCTTTTGCTGTGTTCAAATACTTCTGGGCGATAATGATCAAGACCTAAAAAATGGATAACAGGAAAATAAATTAAGTACAACCGTATCCTTGGTCTTCAGCTATTACATTGGTAAACAAGGTTTGTAATACTGATGTAAATCTGAAAATGACAACTGATGCTAATTTGTTTTGCTTTTCTAGTGTATACAGGACATGCAAGCCTCGACATTTACCGGGGCCGTGAAGAAAATTGGTGGGGGGCAGAGAGGATTTCCGGACGGGAAACCCGGAGTACTGTTTTCCCGGACATCCTGCAAATTTTAACTGCAGCCCATTTAAAATGTTTTATCAGTAGGCTTCCCACCCGACAGCCAGCCAGACTGGCTGCCTATCAGGCGGGGAAGCAACCAAGGAGCGGATGCCAGGTAATTAGGAAATCGTGGGGGGGCGCTGGGAGTAGGAGATCGCAGGTGTGGGGGGGGGGGGGTGAGTTGGAAATCGGGGGGTGTCGGAGATCGTTGGAGGGTGGGGGGTGGCCGGCCGATCGTCGGGGGTTAGGGGGGGTCAGAGATTGCGGGGGTGAGGGGAGAGTCGGAGATCGGGGGTGAGGGGAGAGTCGGAGATCGGGGGTGAGGGGAGAGTCGGAGATCGGGGGTGAGGGGAGAGTCGGAGATCGGGGGGTGGGGGAGTCGGAGATCGGTGGGGTGGGGGAGTCGGAGATCGGTGGGGTGGGGGAGTCGGAGATCGGTGGGGTGGGGGGAGTCGGAGATCGGTGGGGTGGGGGGAGTCGGAGATCGGTGGGTTGGGAGTCGGAGGAGTCGGAGATTGGGGGAGTCGGAGATTGGGGGGTGGGGGAGTCGGAGATCGGGGGGGTGGAGGAGTTGGAGATCGGGGCTGGGGGGAGAGTTGGAGATCATGGGGGTTGGTGTGGGATTGGCCGATCGTGGGGTGTGTAAAGAGGTATGCTTGTTGGGCCTGGAGGAAACACTCCTGCTCCTCCTGGCCCACAAGTAGGGTTGTAAATGAAATTACCTCATGGATCCGGCCCTTCTCACCTTCTTTTACCTGCCCGGATTCCCGAACAAAGGAATTTGCATTTAGCAAAATACTTGTTATATGTGAGATTATCATCTAATTGTCTATCATTTTGCCTATTAAGTCTGCGTCTGGTAGTTCTCCTGTGGTATGTAAACTAACTTGTTTTTGTAATTAACAACAGAGTCCAGTTTATCTTTGTGTTATACCTGGGACGTAAAGAAAACTTGCCTATACCTTGACAGAATATTCCAATAAAACAGGGGAAAAATGGTGAATGACTTCTACTTAGGTGAATTCTGATGCAATGTTAGTCACATGTAGGGTGAAATTATGCTATGCAATATTAATGAATGTATTAACACATCATATAAAATTCTTTTCACTGCTATTTTAAAATAAACAGGTCAATGCTTTCATTAAAATACCAAACAAAGGAATTTGCATGAACTAATTTGTTAGCAATATTGTACATGTTTCAACCCTGTAGTATGCTAACTGGAAAATATGAACTTTTTGCACCTTTCATATATTCATATAAATATTTCTCAATTTCAAATGCAAAAATATGTAATTTTTCAGCCTTACCCAGAAAGAGTGCATGAATCAACAGAGGCAGATGTAGAGCCCAGTCTTCTCTAACACTGTGGTCAACCACCATCTCAGTCATGAAGATGACAGCTATATTGCACCTGTTTCCATAGAAATACAAAATGTAAGTATTGTACAATAGTACTTGTAAGTTCTGCTAAGCAATGTTATTAAAATTTTATTTATTTCCTTACTGAGAATGCAGTTACTGATGACACTGTACAGAAGATTGGTATGTGTAAAACATGATGAGAGGCATTCTGACTGTTAAATAGGAAGTTAAGTTTTAACAGAAGGTAAGTCAGCATTTAAAGCAGGACCCAGTCTGGGGAGTGTTAGCACTGTGTGTTTTTCTGAAATCAAGTGAATGTTATTGTGTTGTCTGATCTCTGCAGGTATGCATTGGCTTCAGTCTCATTATGCGTTGGCAAATATCTCTGCATTGTCAAGTACTGCTTGCAGGCAGCACTGCTACGTGCAGCCTGACTGCCAATGAATGGATCAAATTACATATTCCAAGCAATGCCAGGGGAGTGGTGTCCAATTACATCTTCCAGCTCTCTACATTGTCTGTATACCTATATCTGATGTTGCCCCTCTATTTATCCACTCCATAACCTATCCTAGTGCTCCTTCAAGGTGCTCCGCCTTTTGGCAGGAGTAAGTGAAGTAACTAACTGCTGGGTGCCCATGGGGGTCTCTTGCCCTTTGCCTCCTTATACTGGACCATGAGATGGTCCTGCAACAGGCTCCACCACAGCTGCTGCTGTAGTGATTGCTTAGTACTGCTCACTTTCTAACACATCTATCTTCATTTGAGGGGGCAAGGCTGGCTGGAATAGCTGGATGTCATGTTGTCTTGAGAGACAAAGGCCTTGACTTTACCTACTGTAGCCATATCCTGCTGCTGGGCACTCCATCAGCTTGCCCAGAACTCTGTGTGGGAGTAGACCTCTGGGCAGAAATGAGGACAATTAAATCCGGCAAACTGTCTGGGCCGGATATTCCGATCCCTACGGGTGTGTACGCGCTGTGTACCCACCCGTAGGGACATTGGAAATGCTGGTTTCAGGCATGCACTGTGCATGCACTGGAAACTGGCATTTCCGATCTGTCAAGAAAGCTCTTGACAGATCCTCCGGCTGCCCGGGAGAAGGGCCTCTGCGGGCGGAGAGTTCCGCTTTTTGGAGACCCTCCGCCCGCAGAAAACTGCCTGCTTTTACCAGGATAAGAGTTGAAAAAAGTAAAAAAAAATTTCCACTGATTTATCATTTAAAAATACTTTAAAGAAAGGTAAGTTTATTTTTAGCCCCGTTAAAAACTTTAATTATTTTTTTCAAAAATTTAAATTTTTGTTTAAAATAGTTAATTTATTGTAATTTCAAGTCATTTTAAAAATGTGATTTAAAAAAATTTTTTATTTGAAGTTTTACTATGTTTTGGAGGTGATCTCTATTCATATATTTGACCGGTCTTCCTGTCAAATGTATGAAGGGAGATTCCCTTCTCTGATTGGCTCACCATGGCCCACGTGATCCCAGGGACGCTGTGAACTACCTGCGCCTCTGGGATACGTGGGCCCTGCGCACCGGCAGTTTGGAGAGGCCCAGCAGCGGAACTGTGCGCCTCCCGGGAGCCCTCAGGTCTTGGCGCAGATTTTTCCAGATCGCAGCCCTCCGCCCGCGGGAGGCCTGCGATCGGAATATCTGGGCCTGTCTCTCTCTATCATGCATATTGAAACCAAACAAAACAACCTCTTCGAAATTGGAACCCAAGGCCTCTATAGCTGCAGTCTGAGCATTCATGAGAAATAGTCTGGCTGAGCTTAGATCTCATGGCTCTGCTGTAGATGGCTGTGGAGTTGTCATATATTCCATGCCGAACTGTGGTTCTGTTATACGGTTATGCATGACTGCACAGATGCGAGTAGCAGGCTGTTTGGTACTCTGCATGGGAAGCAGATAGTCACCCTCTAATCAATAACAAAATGTTGGTGATAAGAAGGCATTCTACTATTAAATTCACGCCCTGAGGTCTGTATTTTATGGCTCTGCAACTTAAGGAAAGACGTATGCTGGCTCTTCGGTCAGCAGGTTTCAGTTCCATCTCTGCCCCTGTTCACTCATGTTCTGTGCTTTACCTGGTGTAGCCACCTCAAACTGACTATTTAAATCCATTGGGGTTGATGCACCTTTGCTGGTGCTTGCTATAGATGGAATGAGTGATGCCGAACGCTGTGATGTGCTCATTTTGTGGATGGCAGTCAGAAAGGTAGCTTGTTCTAATTATACAAAACAAAACATGTTGCAAGCAGAGTTTACATAGCTAACAGTGTGTGTCTCATACTTGAATGTATGCGTGTGAATGATTGAGTCAGCATACAAGTGAGTAAGGGGAATAAGAATAACATTAACAAAAATGGTAATAGCCCAGAGGGATTGCTCCATCTTCACTATGGCCCATTCTCTCAGGTGTCACCATATCCTGCATGGCCTGTTCATATTTAATGAGGGATCTAAACTAAGGAGATCCTGCCCCAGTTCTGGTCTGCTTTCCTACTGTTATATGCTGAGATATTTGTAGTTTAAAGATTACATAGATGAATGACAGCAAGTGGCCACCCTGCATTGCAGCTTGTATGTGAATAAATAAGCAGACATCATACAGTGTAGTTGTGTGGTAAGTTTGCTTTGTAGGAGCCCTTTTCCAAATGGTCAAGGAAAACCACTTGCAGTTTGAAGTGATGGTAATAAAATGTGTCCTGCTGCAGTATTGACATGTGACACAATTAACATTTTCCTCTAGGTCTGTTATTGAAAGTATAAAAGGGGAAACCTCCAGAATCAGCAAGACCAGGAATCTAGAATTTACACTTCTGCGATTCCCATTTACACCTCTTCTAGATCCATCTTTTGTTCCTTTACTTGTCCCATTACCATCTCCTTTTGCCTCACACCATCATCCCTTTTATCTTTTAATCTTTCCTGCCTTCCACCCTATCACAGACCTTCCCTTTTGTTCTTTCCTCCTCTCCCCGCTTTCCCTGCCTCTGCACTTGCTTAGAACCTGTTATATTGCTAACTTTTTTCAGTTCTGACGAAAGGTCATCGACCCGAAACGTTGGAACTGCTTCTCCACAGATGCTGTCTGACCTGTTGAGTATTTCCAGCATTTTCTGTTTTTATTATCTAGAATTTAATGGTGGTCTTAAATAGAGTAAACAGGTAGACATCACAAAAAATTGCAATCACAGCATAACTTTCTATATTTGTTTAGCTTTGGTAATTGCAATTGGAGTTTTTTTATGATAAGGATTGCCATTTCACATTTCTTTGCCAAAGGTTGTGAGGAGGAGACAACATTCTGCACCTAGTCTCGCTTTAATTTCACGTATTCCGCTTAATACACACATGTTTCTTGCTAAAGGGTTATATTTGCAACTTCTTTTTACAGCAGGCTTAAAATCTGCCTTATCCTACACAGGTTACGGATTGCCTTTAGACAACATAAGATGTTAAGATTAGAGATAACTCTGCTGTCTAGCAGTCCCAAAATAACTGTCTAGAATCTGAACTTTCCATGCGTAATGGCTTGTCGAAGTAACCTAAACACAAAGTTCTTTCCCAATAAGCATTCATTGCTCCCTCTGGCCTTCTCTTACCCTTTTCTAATTTTGTTTGTTTTTCTTGGTATGGTATCCCTCACTCCCTTATCAACCTTCTCACTCTTTCCTGTCCTCTGATTCTGGTATCAAACTCAAGCTGTTTTTACATAAAACTGCAGCTTACAGAAAATGCAAAGTTCTCTCAACATTGGCAATAGTTTGAAACATAATTTCCCCATCAGCTAAGACCCAATTTTACATTGCTGTTGTGAGCCATTGCTGGATTTACCAGCTCTGCTTCGTCTGATGGAAAATGGCACTGGGTGGAATTGTATTGGATGGAATGTGCGCTGGGAATCAGTATAATGCTACTGTTCCCAAACTAGCCCTACAATGTAAAAGCACGTTTAAAGAGACTGTGTCCCACTAGTTTTTCATACCTTTGTATAAGGACATTCATTTATATGTTGAAGTAGAACAAATAAGTAAGGATTAAGTTTTCAGTGTATCTGGGGAAATTACTTTTGTCCATACACACAGGAAAATCACACATCTACATTATTCCCATTTGTGTTTTTTTGAGATCATTCAGCTTTTCAGTGACCTACACTTCATATTGAAGAAGAAAATCCACCTTTGTTTCAAATTCTACAAAGTGCCGGTTATGTTTTTGTCCTTAATATAGATGAGTATTTTTATATTCAGATAGAGCTCGCTGGATGACTAAAGATATAGAGATTAAAATTAAACAGGAAAAGGAGGCTTATGACAAATGTATGGTTGATAATACAGAAGAGAACCAAGCTGAATACAGAAAGTACAGAGGAGATCTAAAAAAATTAATAAGAGGGGCAAAGAGAGAAAATGAGAATAGATTAGTGGCTAACATAAAAAGGAAACCAAAAGTCTTTGATAAGCACATACATAGTAAAAGGGTAGTCAAAGGAAGGGTGGGGCTGATTAGTGACCAAAAAGGAGATCTTTTGTGGAGGCAGAGGGCATGGCTGCGGTACTAAATGAGTACTTTGCATCTGTCTTCACTAAAGAAAAGGATGCTGCCAATGTCACAGTAAAGGAGGTAGCAGAGATATTGGAAAGGATAAAAATAAAGAGGTGGTACTTAAAAGGGCTCAAAGTAGAAAAATTACCCAGTCCGGATGGGATGCATCCTAGGTTACTGAGGGAAGGAAGCGTGGAAATTGTGGAAGTTCTGGCCACAATCTCCCAGTCCTCCTTAGATATGGGGATGGTGCCAGAGGACTGGAGGATTGCAAATATTACACCCGTTCGAAAAAGGGAGAGGGATAAACCTAGCAACTACAGGTCAGTCAGCCTAACATCGGTGGTAGGGAAACTTTGAGAGACAATAATCCAGAAAAAAATTAATTGCCACTTGTAGAATTATGGGCTAATAATTGAAAGCCAGCACGTATTTGTTAAAGGCAAATTGTGTTTGACTAATTTGATTGAATTCTTTGATGAAGCAACAGAGAGGGTTGACGTGGGTAGAGCGGCTGATGTTGTGTAAATGGACTTTCAAATGGCGTTTAATAAAGTACCACGTAATAGACTTCTAAGCAAAATTAAAGTCCATGGGATTAAAGGGACAGTGGCAGCGTGTATACAGAACTGGCTATGGGACAGAAAGCAGAGAATAGTGGTGAACGGTTGTTTTTCAGACTGGAGGGGTCAATATTAGGACGACTGCTGTTTTTAATATATAGTAATGAACTGGACTTGGGTATACATGGCAAAATTTCAAAGTTTGTAGATGACACGAAACTCAAATGTAGTAAACAGTGAGGAGGATAGTAACAGACTTCAGGAGGACATAGACAGACTCATGAAATTGAAAGACACATGGCAGATTAAATTTATCGCAGAGAAGTGTGAAGTGATTCATTTTGGTAGGAAGAATGAGGAGAGGCAATATAAACTAAATGGTACAATTTTAAAGCAGGTGCAGGAACAGAGAAACCTGGGGGTGTACATACACAAATCTTTGAAGGTGACAGGACAAGTTGGGAAGGCTGTTAAAAAATCATATGGGATCCTTGGCTTTATTAATAGCATCAAATAGAACAAAAGCAAGGAAGTTATGCTAAACTTTTATAAAACACTGGTTAGGCTGGAGTATTGTTTTCAGTTCTGGGCACCACACTTTAGGAAGGATGTCAAGGCCTTAGAGAGGGTGCAGAAGATATTTACTAGAATCTGCATTCTTGGCACAGAGCCTCAGTCACCAGGAATGCAGATTGGGAAATCAGGGACATGCTTCCACAAAATGGGTAAGGCTCCACCTTGGGAATGCGCATTTGGAAATTTAGCCCTATAGTTTCAGATATTCCAAGAAATCAGGGATGGGGACTGTAGAAAAACATAGGGGTCGATATTAAACTCCCCAAGATGAGTGGGAGAGGGTCGGGGAGAGGTTAAAAATAAAAACTTGTGAAACACGACCTCAACCTGGCGCATATGTGCCTACTGCCATTTTTACGGAGGTGGAGCAAGCTATTTTAGATCTGGTAATGTGTAATGAGACAGGATTAATTAATGATCTCATAGTAAAGGATCCCCTAGGAAAGAGTGATCATAGCATGGTAGAATTTCAAATTCAGTTTGAGGGTGAGAAACTTGGGTCTGAAACTAGTGTCCTAAACTTAAATAAAGACAATTACAAGGGTATGAGGACAGAGTTGGCTAAAGTGGACTGGGAAAATAGATTAAAGGGTAAGACGGTAGATCAGCAGTGGCAGACATTTAAGGAGATATTTCATAAATCTCAGCAAAGGTGTATTCCAGTGAGAAAGAAAGGCTCTACGAGAAGGATGCACCATCCATGGCTAACTAAGGAAGTTAAGGATGGTATCAAATTGAAAGAAAAGGCATACAATGTTGCGAAGATTAGTGGTAGGCCAGAGGATTAGGAAATTTTTAGAAACCAGCAAAGGATGACTAAAAAAATTATAAAGATGAGAAGATAGAGTATGAGAGTAAACTAGCAAATAATATAAAAACAGACAGTAAGAGCTTCTTCAGGTATATAAAAAGGAAGAGAGTAGCTAAAGTAAACGTTGGTCCCTTAGAGGGTGAGACTGGGGAATTAATAATGGGAAATAGAGAAATGGCAGAGACTCTAAACAATTATTTTGGATCGGTCTTCACGGTAGAAGACACTAAAAACATTCCAATAATAATAGATAATCAAGGGGCTATAGGGAGGGAGGAACTTAAAACAATCTCTATCACTGGAGAAAAAGTACTAGGCAAACTAATGGGGCTAAAGGCCAACAAGTCCCCTGGACCTGATGGCCTGCATCCTAGGGTCTTAAAAGAAGTGGCTGCAGAGATAGTGGATGCGTTGGTTGTAATTTACCAAAATTCCCTGGATTCTGGAGATGTCCCAACGAATTGGAAAACCGCAAATGTAACGCCACTATTCAAGAAAGGAGGGAAACAGAAAGCAGGAAACTATAGGCCAGTTAGCCTAATATCTGTCATTGGGAAAATGCTGGAATTCATTATTAAGGAGGAAATAACAGGACATTTAGAAAATCATAAGACAATCAAGCAGAGTCAACATGGTTTTATGAAAGGGAAATCGTGTTTGACAAATTTGCTAGAGTTCTTTGAGGATGTAACAAACAGGGTGGATAAAGGGGAACCAGTGGATGTAGTGTATTTGGATATCCAGAAGGCATTCGATAAGGTGCCACATAAAAGGTTACTGCACAAGATAAGAGCGCACGGGGTTGGGGGTAATATTTTGGCATGGATAGGGGATTGGCTAACTAACAGAAAACAGATAGTCGGGATAAATGGGTAATTTTTCGGTTGGCAACCAGTAACTCGTGGGGTGCCACAGGGATCAGTGCTGGGGCCTCAACTATTTACAATCTGTATTAATGACTTGGATGAAGGGACTGAGTGTACTGTAGCCAAATTTGCTGATGATACAAAGATAGGTGGGTTAGCAAGCTCTGAGGAGGACACAAAGAGTCTGCAAAGGGATATAGATAGGTTAAGTGAGTGGGCATAAATTTGGCAGATGGAGTACAATGTGGGAAAATGTGAGGTTATCCACTTTGGAAGGAAGAATGAAAAAGCAAATTATTATTTAAATGGAGTGAGACTACAGAATGCTGCAGTACAAAAGGATCTGGGGATCCTAGTACATGAAACACAAAAAGTTAGCATGCAGGTACAGCAAGTAATTAGGAAGGCTAATGGAATGTTGGCCTTTATTGCAAGGGGTATGGAGTATAAAAGTAGGGAAGCTTTGATGCAACTTTACAGGGCGCTGGTGAGACCGCACCTGGAGTACTGCGTACAGTTGTGGTCTCCATATTTAAGGAAGGATATACTTGCATTGGAGGCAGTACAGAGAAGATTCACTAAGTTGATTCCTGGGATGAAGGGGTTGACGTATGACGAAAGGTTGAGCAGGTTGGGCCTATACTCATTGGAATTTAGAAGAATGAGAGGTGATCTTATTGAAACATATAAGATTCTGAGGGGGATTGACAGGGTGGATGCTGAGAGGATGTTTCTCCTACTGGGGGTATCTAGAACTAGGGGGCATAGTTTAAGAATAAGAGGTCGCCCATTTAAGACGGAGATGAGAAGGAATTTCTTCTCTCAGAGGGTCGTGAATCTTTGGAATTCTCTTCCCCGGAGAGCTGTGGAGGCGGAGTCACTGAATATATTCAAGGCGGAGATTGACAGACATTTGAACTACAAGGGAGTCGAGGGGTATGGGGAGAGAGCGGGAAAGTGGTGTTGAGGACAAGATTGGATCAGCCATGATCTTACTGAATGGCGGAGCAGGCTCGAGGGGCCGATTGGCTTACTCCTGCTCCTGTTTCTTATGTTCTTATGTTCATTATAATATTTAAATCAGGCTCCCACAGTGCAGTTGGGAGCCTGATTTGAATTTAACTGTTGCCGGCCGGTTTTCCCAGGGTTCAGGAATCCCGGCAGCTAAATGGAGACGGAAGCAGCTGGCTGCAGGAGGCAAGTGTTTTTTATAGCACTCCTTGTGAGCCAGGAGGAGCAGGAGTACTCCCCCCCAACCGCTTAAGCAAACCTTCTGCCAATCGTGACCTTTCCTCGCTGTTGTGATCTGACCCCCGTGATCTCGAGCCTCCTGCCCCATGATCTGACGACCCCCCTTCAACCCACGATCTTTCCCTCCTTCGTGATTGCCAGTCCGACCCCCTACTTCAACCCGCGATCTTTCCCGATCAACATGTCAATCTGGCTGGCTGCTGGGCGGGAAACTGAATAAAAAAATTATAATGAGGTCCTGCCATTAAATTCGTCAGGACCTCCGTGTCCTTGGGATTTCTGGTATTGCCCCCCACTACCGCGCTCCCTCGTTCTCTCCCCGTAAATATCGGGGCCATAATCACTCTGGTTCATTGAATTTAGTGAAGATCGTAAAAGGTTGGTGACAGTAGTCACATAGTGAATCAAGTCTGTATCCTAGTCATTCAGTAAAAATAACCAGACTATCATCAGTCTGCTCAAGGTAAGTTAGTTGTCAGTTTTGACAAGTGTTACTTTAAATGGTAAAGTGAGTTACTGTCTGAAAGTTTACAGATCAAAACTGGTCTTCCTTGTATCGGACACAAAATATCTATATTTTTGACACAAAATTCAAATACTTTGCAAAGCATCTTGTAAAAGTACAGATAACATTTTGATGACAATCTCCTGACCTGTGAAGTGGTCCACGAGGCGTGATGGTTTCGGGGAGGTAATCCACAAGGGGGGCCCAGCAGCCTCCATTAACAGGCATTGGCAGGGGCTGTGGTGTATTAGCCTCCACAGTTTTCATCAACCAACTTGCATAAGGAGGCATTGGGTCACCTGAGGGTTATAGAAATAACAATATTGAAGTTATCGCTAGTGAAATATTAAAAACATTCTGTGTGTGAAGGTAACTCCCATTTTATCAATACCTGTGTAAGGTTTTCAAAATTTGCAGATCCCCAAAACCTAAGGAAAAAGGACTTTGGAACTACCTCAGAGTGATAAAAATGCATTTGGGCCTAACCTAAGAGACTGTAAGACCAAAAACCAAGTTTTGGCATTTTAAAAGCATGTCTGGGCCTGTAAAGGGAGAAAAGGCTGTGAAGGAAGTTGGGTTCGACCTCTGCAAAAGCAGTTTTGGGTATTGCAGTTAAATTGCATTGTCTGGGGAATTGGGATGACCTCACTCAAGCCCCAGCAAGCATTAACATTTTGACAATAGACCCTAGGAGGAGACAGTCCCACCCAAAACAACAGGTCCCATCAAACCGATTACAGAACCCATTAAAGACATGCATAAAGCAAATATTCGATTGAAGTCCTAGGACCAGTCAAGAAACCCAAAACATGAGGACAATTCAAACTCCGATTAAACAACAGATCGACAGGATGGAGCTATCCTGAAACCACGTCACACATTTACAAAACCAGTTAACACGCTAGTAAAGTCGTTACTGTTAACGAGGTCTTACAATGACCGGGATTTGATTTGGTTTTGATAAGGCCACTTCAATTTAGTATAACTGAAGACCCATCAAGCAGTTCAGGAGTAACAACAGTTCAAGTTCAACAGAAGGCAGTTCTGCAGTTTTGGAGTTCAATTTGAAAGCCTGTTTTTCAGCAGAAGTCAGTGCTGGAATTACAGAGTTCAGGAGAAGCAAGTTGGGCAGTTAAAGAAGACAGTTCAGTAAGAAGGGAGTTCTCCAGTTCTCCAGTAAAACAGTTCAAGTTCAACAAGCAGGCAGAAGGCAGTTTCCACAGTTCTGCAAGAAGGCAGTTCCACAGCTCGGAAGAAGACAGTTTAAACAGAAAGCAGTTCAACAAAGAAAGCCAACAGCTCCAGAAGTATGCTGACACGCAAGAAGAGACCAGAGCGACCGCCTCAGTGACCATCGGACACCTTGCGGCAACAAGGGCCTTACGAAACCTTTTACTCAAAAGACTCTAAACCTTAACTCTCAACTGTCAAGGATTCATTTGGTGAGCATTATCCCTGGTTCTCCAGAGCCCAACCTAGCTAGTGAAGTGGGATTGGGAGGGGTGAAGTATTCTTCTAATGTTATTTCCCTCGCTTGTACCGAAGTGTTCCCCACCTTTAGAGTGTTAAGAGTGTTGGGGGGAGAAATTCAGTATCGCCCCATTTGGGGCGCAATTATCGACCGGGCGCAAAGATTAGCGCCTGGCGCTAATTATCGCCACCGACTGCAAACTTGACTTTTATCGCCCCTGGAGGTGATTGGAGCGCTAAATCAGGCGCTTCACACCTGTCTTAAGGCGCAAAGGCCGAGGAGCGAGGCGCTACCTCAGAGCGCTGGCGAAGCTCATGTAATGTCAGTCAGCAATGGAACACACACACAATGGCACGGGCCAGTTCTTAAAGGGGATGGTTAATCTTGCTTTCCCTCCACATCCTGCTCATTGCAGCCTTGAATCTCGGCCTGGAGAGACCTGCACATCAAATCTGCTGGAAAGAACAATGGAGAGTACCAGGCAAAGAGCTCAGAGTGCAGCCCCCCAGTCTCTTCTAAATCGATACAAGGAATGGCAAATCAAAATGAACCTGCAAAGTGCTGCTCAGTACCCAAAACTCCTTCACACAACGTTGAATCTCTCCAGAAGTCTCTCTCTCTCTCTCTCTCTCAGAATGCGTAGTTCAAAAATGGCACCAACAATTAAAGGCAGGAAGTGGTCACCTTTAAATAGCGCTCCCCCTTTCCCTTCATGACTGCAGAACGCTCCCCTCAACCTGTC
This sequence comes from Squalus acanthias, assembly GCA_030390025.1. Taxonomy (NCBI): domain Eukaryota; kingdom Metazoa; phylum Chordata; class Chondrichthyes; order Squaliformes; family Squalidae; genus Squalus; species Squalus acanthias. The sequence goes on from CM059431.1 coordinate 30,690,651, forward strand.
GTTGCTAGCGTCAGGCGGTAAGGCAGGGGGCGCCACTCAATATCCGCTCCGGGGCGTTGCGCACTCGACTGACGTCACGATCTGCCGGCGCAGGAGATCGTGGCGGTAGTGTTTAGCGCCGCCGCAAAATGTCTAGTTAATTTCGCGAGCGGCGCAAACTTCGCCGCGCCTGGGCACTAGATGCTTTGCGCCCCATTAGCGCCCTCTTAAGGCGCTAACGGGAGGCGCAACCAACTGAATTTTTCCCCTTGGTGTTGTGTTTTACTTTCTTGAATAAAGATCTAAGTTCTTTCATCAAACCTGTTGTCTACTGCACCTTTGTTCACGACCCCCAAATAAGTCCAAGGTCTAGAACCAGGGGCGTGGGAGCGATTCGAACCGCTCACTGAGTCAGAGGTGAAGCTGACCGTACCACACCACCCCCTACACCTGTCACTTTAAAAACATAATTGATTAATGCTTTAACCACAGCTGTCTAATCACATGTCAGGAGACAGACATCACCTTTAGCATTAATGGTAAATTTTGCAAGGTCCTGCCTTGCTTGCAGTCAATGCATTTGAAAAATCTCTGGTGCGCTTGCCACAATTTGTTATCCATTGAAATTGCAGGTAGTGTACTTTCAATAAAAACAGAAAATGCTGGAAATACTCAGCAGGTCAGGCAGCATCTGTGGAGAGAGAAACAGAGTTAACGTTTCAGGTCGATGATCTTTCGTCAGACGCTTTGACGAAGGGTCATCGACCTGAAACGTTAACTCTGTTTCTCTCTCCACAAATGGTGCCTGACCTGCTGAGTATTTCCAGAGTTTTCTGTTTTTATTTCAGATTTCCAGCATCTGCAGTATTTTGCTTTTGTATTCGAATACTTTCAATGTTCTGATTGTGCTGGCTGTGTGTGAGGTTTTGTCAGCAGTAAGCAGCGTCTCATAAAATTTATCCCAAAATATGTGGACTTTTTAAATCAAATTTTTTGAATAAATGACAAAAAATAATTAAGAAGCATTATGAAATGTGATTATTTGGTCTTCTGTATAAAATAGCAATTGAATTCGCTACCACAGGGAGTGGTTGAAGTGAAAAGTATAGATGCATTTAAGGGGAGGCTAGACAAGCACATGAGGGAGAAGGGAATAGAGGGTTATGCTGATAGATTTAGGGATGAGGCTCAAGTGGAGCATAAACACCGGCATGGTCTGGTTGGACCGAATGGCCTGTTTCTGTGCCGTATATCCTATGTAAACTATGCAATATCACAGTGACAGGTGACCTGTAGCCAGATGAAAATATAGTCTCCACCACTTACACCATCCACGCTTAGCATAGGCAGGTGCCTATAATAAGAACATAAGAACATAAGAAATAGGAGCAGGAGTAGGCCAATCGGCCCCTCGAGCCTGCTCCGCCATTCAATAAGATCATGGCTGATCTGATCCTAACCGCCAATCTACTATCTATCACAGAACCATCTCCTGCATCTAACAGAATTGCACACACGAAATAGGAGCAGAATCAGGCTACACGGTCCCTGGGCCCGCTCCACTACCCACAGGGCCATGACCGATCCGAACCTAGACTCATGTCCAAATTCCTGCCCGCTCCCCGTAACCCTTAATGCCCTTTACTTCTAGGAAACTGTCTATTTCTGTTTTAAATTTAATTAATGTTGTAGCTTCTACAGCTTTTTGTGGCAGCATATTCCATGGACCTACCACCCTCTGAGTGAAGTAGTTCCTCCTCATCTCAGTTTTGAAAGAGCAGCCCCTTATTCTAAGACTATGTCCCCTAGTTCTAGTCTCACCCGTCATCGGGAACATCCTCCCCGCATCCACCCGATCCAACCCCTTCACAATCTTATATGTTTCAATAAGATCGCCTCTCATTCTTCTGAACTCCAATGAGTAGAGTCCCAATCTACCCAACCTCTCCTCATATGACCACCCCCTCATCCCCGGGATTAACCGAGTGAACCTTTTTTGCACTGCCTCGAGAGCAAGGATGTCTTTCCTTAAGTAAGGACACCAAAACTGTATGCAGTATTCCAGGTGCGGTCTCACCAATACCTTGTACAACTGAAGCAATACCTCCCTATTTTTATATTCTATCCCCCTAGCAATGAAAGCCAACATTCCATTTGCCTTCTTAATCACTTGCTGCACCTGCATACTAACCTTTTGAGTTTCGTGCACCAGGACCCCCAGATCCCTTTGCACTTCAGTACTCTCCAGTTTCTTGCCATTAAGATAATAAATTGCTCTAGGATTTTTCCTGCCAAAGTGCATCACCTCACACTTTCCAGTGTTGTATTCCATCTGCCAAATCTCTGCCCACTTACTTAGCCTGTCTATGTCCCCTTGCAGGTTTTTTATGTCCTCCTCACTCACTACTTTCCCTTCCATCTTTGTATCATCTGCAAATTTTGATATGTTACACTTGGTCCCTTCCTCCAAATCGTTAATATAGATTGTAAAGAGTTGGGGACCCAGCACTGACCCCTGTGGAACACCACTAGTTACTGATTGCCAGTCTGAGAATGAACCATTTATCCCAACTCTTTGCTTTCTGTTGGATAGCCAATCCTCTATCCATGCCAGAATATTACCCCCAATCCCGTAACCATTTGCCCTTGCCTGCTCTAGTAGCCACAGCATTTATGTGGCTGGTCCAGTTGAGTTTCTGGTCAATGGTGACTCCAACAATGCTGCTGGTGTGGGACTCAGTAATACCACTGAATGTCAAGAGGAAGTGGTTAGGCACTATGGGTAATGGAATTGTAAACCTATTTATAAAGAACGGGTTTAAAATTTCATTCACATCACGCACAGAGTAAATCTTCTCTCCCCATCCCCACCCCACAGTAAGGACAGGATTAGGTTCAGCTACAACGTCCTCTGCGTTTTCCAAGCCTACAACAGTCACTCTCACTTTCCATGCATGAAGAATGATCACATAATGGAGACCAGCCAGCACATATGGAACAGACACTATATGAGTCACCACCTTCAGTAGGAGATGAATTGGATGAGAAGATTGGAGAGAAAATGGGAATGAGAAAAGAAATCCTTGAATATGTTGTATAACATTGTACAGAATAGACAACAATGTAATGTCCAATTTAAATCCTGATGCAGAGATGCCGGTGTTGGACTGGGGTGGACAAAATTTAAATCCAATTATGAGGAACAGCTTCATAACTCAGTCATGACTTAGTGAGCTTTCCTCAACTGAATATTCCATTACTATCTGTTGTTTAGCTTCCATTCCAAATCAGCAGTGGAATAGTTAACTTCACTTTTTTATCTTGTATTATGGGTGCAACGTGCAAAATTCAGATGTCAAAAGTGCAAAAGCATATTTAGCTTAATTTGTGATGGTTGGTCTGCAACCAGCTGAAGCGGAAACTTTCATATTTACTTCCTTGAGAATTTCCTTTTTAATATTCTATGTTTTGATCAGTTATCTTGGCTATTAATCGACAGTAGCAGAATTCAGTATACCATGTCAGAAAGAATGTCTTTTATGTCTGACATTGCTTAATCACATTTTATGGCTGGTGTGAACTAATCTCTGACAGATGACATGTTGATCATTCTGTTGATGGATTGTGTTTGTTAAGAGGTGTGTGATTTATTTTCACAGATTCAATTGGCTGAAGTGTATGTTTGATTAATAGGTGATCTATGGGGCCTTTGCAGCCTGCAACAACATCTGAAGAATTTTTCAGCCTTTAGAAGTTCCCTGATGACATCAAAAAAAGAATTCTGTTCCTAAATGGATCCTTGTGCGGAAATATGTAAGTGCTAGCCACTGTAATAGTCAGGAGGAAGTCATGGAACCAATTACTTAAGACACTCAATGCTAGGGAGAAACTGATGTTTTTTTCAAGCAACAGTTAACATACACTAGCATTCAGTCTTGGCATATGCACATAGACAGCATTACTGAATTCAGTCTGAACAAACATTTACTTTGTAGAGAAGCAGTGCAGTTGAAGTAACCCTTTTAGCCAACTGCTAGTTGCAAACAGCATGAGATGAACAAATAACTTAACTGAAATAAGTAATAAAGTACTTACCTTTCTCATCATCATAGGAGCCCCCAGAGCTGTTGCTGTACCTTGATTCAAGACGAGAATGTGCTCTTATCACAACATTGTTGAACCTTTAGAAAATATGAAGAAAAAAAATCGCCATATTGACCACATTCTAAAACAGGAATATATGGCATAAATTATTGTTTAGTCACATAAGAGGAGAACTTTCAGCTTTTAATGGAAAACATATATGATCTTTTATTTATTAGGGAATCCTCCAATTTTCTCCCCTTTTCTCTCCTCTTCCAAAAGTTGGAATTCATGCTGCAGTACAGTTCCAGTTCGATCAAATGGTCATTCTTCATGTACATGCTTAGTTAGTAGCAGGCTATTTAACCATTCCCACAGTTCCCAACCATGTCCTCACTCAGCAACCACACCCATGTACTTTGCAGCAAGGACACTGAATAACAGTTAGGAGTAGAAACTTTGGCTAATTTTTCCCTTCCCTCGCCTAGAGATATGGGGCTAAAAATTGAGTAGCGCCCCAAAACATTGCCGGGGCGCTACTTATAGCACCCCGGAAAAAATAGTGCCCCCACGCCTGAAATTGAGTGGTTGCGCCCCAAGAGGGAAGCGGGGCGCTACTGGAAGTGCCCCGCATCCTTCTTGGGGCGCTGCAAATCAATATCGTGGTGCTACGTGCCGCGGCATTGCAGGCCTTCCTCCCCTTCTTTAAGGGGAGGGGCCTTGCGCAGTGCGACCCAGGGCCCAGCTGGGCCCCTGGGGATCGGGAGTGCCAGCAAAAGAGCCCGGCACTCAAGAGAAGTGCCGGGCTCTTGGAGCACAGCTAGTACTCCGCCGGGGGGGGGGCGTTTCAGGAGGCCGTGGACGGGAGCGCAGGCAGGTGCTGGCAGGCGGCCAGCAACAAAAATGGCTGCCCCGCACCTCGCCTTTAAATTGCGCCTCCCCGGCCGCAGGTAGGCTCCCCTGACCCCGTCGGACATAGCGTCTAGCGGTAAGTCAGGGGGCACTCCCGAAGATCGCGGTCTGGGCGCTGCGCACGGCGATGACGTCATCACCGGCGGCGCAGCGCCGCAGGGCGCTACCGGTTAGCGCTGCTGCTAACCTCCCACTGAATTTCACGGGAGGCGCTGCGCCCGGGCACTAGTCGCTTTGCTCCCTGTTAGCGCCCTCTTAGGGCGCCAACGGGAGGTGCAAAGCAACCGAATTTTTACCCCTTGGAGTCCCAGTAATGCAATTACCTACTGAGCCAGCAGTGTTACATGCAATACCTATTTTTAAAATGGACCAGTCAAATGACATTTTGTGAGAGAATTCCACACGCCCCCCAAACTGCCTGTTTGTGCCGGTGTGAATCCCGAACCAAATTTGGGTTCAGGCGTCAAATGGTACCGGTGAGCTGCGGGCACCAAATGGATGCCTGTTGTAGCTCATCAGTTCTGGGAGCGCAGGAAATCGGCCGCTTCCTACGCTGATCCGACGGGCAGATCGGGTCTTGTGAAGGAATAAGCCATATTTCAGAAACATACACCATCCTATGAACAGAATTCTGATTTAATTAATACATGATAAACTGGGTTTAAAAATCTAAAAGCCTCAATGACACAGGCTACAAACAGAACACAGGCTTTTGAGATAAGATCAGTTGATAACACAAAAGTTGTAAACACCACAAGCTTTTGAAATGGGAATTGGTTGTAAATACTGAGACAAAGCCCCTATTGAAGCAAACCATTGGTGCTTCCAGAATGTCTGCAGTTTGGAACCAACACAATAGCAATGCCCAGTTTAAAGTGTTAAAAACTAACACTCCGGGAAACAGAAACTTAGAACATTAAACAACCATATGCTTTCATAATATCACATCAAATGAAGCAAGCAGACACGACGTCTGTGGCATAACCATTGAGATAGCTAGAAAACAAGTAAATACTCAGTTGAAGTGTTTTTGATTTACATGTTGTAAAAGGTACCTACAGAACACTTTGAAAATATGACTTCAATAGATGACACCAAGCAATCACATGGTTTTTGTATTGAAAATGGAATAGTTAGTAGACACGATGTCTGTTTTCAAACAGCTAGGTCATTTTAGAATTGAATGGAAGACCTTCGATAAAAATGGCATCAAATAGATACATAAGTTATAGCCATTTTATGATACGTTTTGAACACCTAAACAACAGACAGAAGTCTGAAAGTTGGCAGCTGAAATGACAGTAAGAATAGAAAGAATTCAACAAAGATGACTAAAGATAATTAGCTTATATCAGCAGAAAACTTCAAAGGATAAACCACTAAAAAAAGGTATAAAAATAGAGCTTTTCAGATGGAAAGGCAGAAGTCGCTGGAAACGGGCAAGCGATTCTCAACTTCAGGGGCACGCTCTGTAAGTTTTTAGCTTTTTGAGTCTCGGGGATCAAGGTACTCTTATTTGATTTTGGTGGATATTCTGGATTAAGAATAAGAAATGTAAAAATGTACGAAGTTAAGATTTGAGAATAAGGATCTCTGAGAATAAGAAAATGTAAGCTATTTGTATTTTGATCTGTTAAAGTCGCGATTAACTTATCAGCTGTTAACTGAATGTCGGTTCTTTAATAAATTTATATATTATTAGAATTGTCTCAATTAATATTATGTATCAATCTCGCAAACTCAATTTCTGTACACTCTTCAGTGAAGAGTTGCAGAATTCTGGAGGGTTTTCCGGATCCTCATAATATCCGGAAGGTTACAGTCTAGTTAAACTTATTAAAAGTGCTATCCAGAGGACGGTAACATCTTCAGGCCATTCCTTTCCTTTAGGGAGAGATAGTCTGACCTTTAGACCCAATTAAGTGTCTTATAGGATTCGGCTACTGCTAACTTTAGTCGAAGGTGAACGTCAGGGGAATACACCTGATTTGGGGTAGCCCGAAAAGGGCTAGGGCTTGTAATTATCCCTTCAGTCTGGGGGACAGGCGATCCGGTGGTAGGTGGGTCTTGAGTGAGCCAGCAGCAAGCTGGAGATTTTTTGTGAGCCTAGGAGGAGCACTGCTGTTTCTCCTGACCCACAAAAATAAAAGCTCAAAATTTTGTAGGCTGTTTTTTGAGCGCAATCCAGCATTCCCTTTAAGCACCATTGGTTAGACCCAACGCTTGGTACATGGCGGATTCTAGACCATTTGTACCTGAATTTTACAATTCAGGTACAAATGTAGGACCCCAATTTGCATATTTAAACCGTAGGCCTGTTTTAGGCAGACAGGCTGCTCGGCCATTTACAGACCAGCTTGAATATTGCATCAGGTGAGCACTGGGTGTTAATGGGGTGGCCGAGGTACCCACCTCTCCTCCGATTTTCAATTGTTGGTTGCCCTTTTTCAGGCGCAAAATGGGCAGCCATGAGTTGAATTTCTTCTGCCGTCTATAAATGCATGAATCACATCCTTTCTAACAGGGCATAGACAGGAATGTGTTGCTATTGCTTTGAAGCCAGTGATAGTTACGTAAAAATATATAGAACATGATAAGCCAATCACGCCATTAAATCTGTATCTTCCAAGAGGCCACATATGATTTGCACTATAAAGGAGTCTACACAATTGTTTTCAATCACATGAGAAACCAAAAGGCAAAACCTCCCAGACGATTAACCTCAGTGATTTCTCAATGGTGCTTAAATATAATTAAGAAAAACTCAAGGGTATAAATCTAATTACAAACAGACATTATTCAGCCTTGACCAGTTGCATTCCATAAATGACATGATCCCAGTGGCAAAGAAATGACAATGTTCCTCAGAGAATTTGATCATATAAATCTAATTCTCCTCTTATAACCTTCAATCCCAACTTCACCAGAAGTTGATCCACACTTTTTAAAGGAGTTGATGGGGGGAATTTTGCCAGCTCTGGGGAAGCGGGACTGCCGGGAAAATGGCAGAATCTGGGGGCGGGTGCCATCTTCCCAGGAGGCAGGTACCCGACCCGCGTTGGGAGCCGCCTCCCCAAGGCGGGAAGGGGATTACAGCCACTTAACTGCCTGTTAACAGGTAGTTAATAGGCAGTTAAGAGGATTATCCCCATTTTACCCCTGCAAGTGCGGGCTTCCCGACGTCGGGAAACCCCGCCAGGGTCAGCGAGGCGAGCAGTGGGTCTGCAGGGGTCGAAAAGTGCGCTGTGGAGGTGAGTGATGGGTGCAAGTGTGGAGAGGTAAGTGTGTGAGGTGAGTGTAAAGTGATAGAAAATGTTTACTTACCTTTGTTTCTTCCTGCAGGCTTCAACAGTTGGGGAACCGGAGACTCCCACATCTCACCAGCAGAGATGACAGATGGCCGCTGCATTCTCTGATGCAACAGCCATCTGATTTCTGCTCAGCAGACAGCTTTGATGAGTCTTGAAAAAATTTTTGACAGATGAAACGTCATACGCTGACGTTCTCTGTCACCGGCTTTCCCTTAATTTGCCTGCTAAACCCGCTGGGCGGGCTTAACAAGGTCAATCAAGGGAAAATAGCGTGGGTTGGCCAGAAGTCGATGGAGGCAGGACTAAAACCCGACTAGTGGGAGTTCTGCCTCCAAAAGCTCCCCATTGGCAAAATCCAGCCCAATGAATTGCTTTTACTGGGAGACTATTCTACATATCTACTATTTAAGTAATTTTGTATGTGTCGCTTCTAGTTCTGTAGTCGATGCAAGGAAAATTACCAGCTTACATCAACATTATTTGAGCTTTTTGGTTTTTTAAATATCCTTTCTTAACCCTCATTTCTCCAATTAAAAAAGTTCAATTCTGTAAGCTTCCCTTTCTAACTTAAGAGTTTTAGTCCCATAAGTATCTTTGTAGCTAATTTCTGAAACCTATCCAATACCTCAACATCTACTTGAATGCAAGGTGCCCAAAACAAAGTATTCCCAAAATAGCCTCACTGATGAGTTAGATGGGATTAAATTAACCTGATTTCACATAAAATCAAATGCCATCAAGATTCATTCCTGTACTTAAATGGTCTTGTTGCTGACAGCTTGACATTGAACAGACTTTCGGGGAATACACTAGTTGATAAACACACCATAATCCTTTTCCTTTTCTAATGGACAACTTTAATTATAATGTTCACAATTCCTGCTCCAATATGAAATAGTTTATTCCTAATACTTCACGCACTAGTATAAAATATTTAAACTTATCCATTAAAACCTGCTTACCAATTCTTAAACCTGCTATTGTAATTGCATTTCACTCTTAATCCTTAACATTATTTTGTTTTCTACTTCAGCAACAACTATTTGCTTGAAGGATTTGACTTCAGATGGAGTTCGCTCCTCAAAAGGATTGATACACTGATTGATGCTGATTGTATCAAATGTGTGGGCATTAGGCGCGGTGAATTTAAAACCATTTAAGAGTGGTAGGAGGACTTGGCAAGCACCATTTATTTCTGCACGGGGAGATAAATACATACAATAAAATTAATAGAATGCCAAGATTTAAGTACATTTTTATGATGCTTCCATTATAGATGCTTTTACACTGGTTTACAAAACATAGGAAAATGTTTCTGAATTTTAACTGGAATGGCAAACTTCATTATTTCAGTCTGGTCAACCTGCTAAGAGGGAGGAGTCACATAGGTTTGGGACTTTTTGATCCCAACCTTTATGATGTCGCTTTTAAACTCAAGAATATTACCTACTGGCCAAATCCCCTTGGGCAGTTCTTTTGTGACATGCTTTCGAGGAAGGTAAAATGCTTGGACCAGTTCAGTTCAATGCTCTCTTTAAAAATACGAGACAAGCTTATTGACTCTTAACAATTTTTCCTGTTTGTAAAATTCTTAGGCCTAAAAATTCGGTTGCTTTGCGCCTCCCGTTAGCGGCTTACCGCCGGACGCTATGTCCGACGGGGTCAGGGAAGCGCTAAATAAAGGAGAGGTGCCGGGCGGCCATTTTTGTTGCTGGCCACCTGCCCAGCACTTGCCCCCGTTGCCGTCCCCGACCTCCTGACCCACCCCACTGCGGAGTGCCGGCTGTGCTCCGTGAGCCCAGCATTTCTCTTGAGTGCCGGGCTCTTTTGCCGGCACTCCGATCCCTGGTGGCTCAGCTGGGCCCCGGGTTGCGCTGTGCAAGGCCCCTCCCCTTTCAGAAGGGGAGGAAGGCCTGCAGTACCGCGGCACATGGCACCGCAATATTCCCTCGCAGCGCCCCAAGAGGGAGGCAGTGTGCTTCCAGTAGCACCTCGCTTCCCTCTTGGGGCGCGACCAATGAATTTCGGCCGCAGGGGCGCTAATTTTTTCAGGGCGCTAAAGGCGAAGTTAGCGCCCCAAAGGGGGCGCGACTCAATTTTTCCCCTTTATGCTCTTACATGATCTCAGGAAACAGGTCAGAAAATGAGGTTATCACATCGCCCTGGAGCTTCTTAATGGGTATCAGATGCTTCTTAAAAAGGTACAGTATCTGGACCAGGATATTTCTCTCTCTAGAGATAATTGCATTAGTTGACCTTCACTAACCCCCACTCCAAAGTTATCTTTACAGCCTGGAGGAAAGGCTAAATTTACTGAACATAGACCAGGTGTGTTTGCGCTGTCCCCTAAATGTGGAAATTAACCCCCAATATTCTTTAAGCCTGTGCACAGACCATTTCAAATTAACACACCAAGCATACTTCACCACATAGGCTCTTAGGGTACAATTTATACTCTGTAATGTAGAAAAAGCTATTTATGAAGGGTATTGGACACATTTTTCCTGAACTTGAAGCCATCTGGTACTTAACCAAATCCATCACTAGTTAGAACATAAGACGTAGGAGCAGGAGTAGGTCATTTGGCCCCTTGAGCCTGCTCCGCCATTCAATAAGATCATGGATGATCTGATCTTGGCCTCAACTCCACTTCCCTACCCGTTCCCCATAACCCTTGGCTCCCTTATCGTTCAAAAATCTGTCTATCTCCACCTTAAATATATTCAATGACCCAGCCTCCACAGCTCTCTGGGGAAGAGAATTCCAAAGATTCACGACCCTCACAGAAGAAATTTCTCCTAATTTCCGATTTAAAAGGATGCCCCCTTATTCTGAAACTATGCCCCCTAGTTCTAGATTTCCCCGCGAGGGGAAACATCCTCTCTGCATCTACCCTGTCAAGCCCCCTCAGAATCTTATATGTTTCAATAAGATCCCCTCTCATTCTTCTAAACTCCAATGAGTATAGGCCCAACCTGCTCAACCTTTCTTCATAAGACAACCTCTTCATCTCCGGAATCAACCTCGTGAACCTTCTCTGAATTGCCTCCAATGCAAATATATCCTTCCTTAAATAAGGAGACCAAAACTGTACGCAGTACTCCAGGTGTGGTCTCACCAACGCCCTGTACAGTTTTAACAGGACTTCCCTACTTTTATACTCCATTCCCTTTGCAATAAAAGCTAACACTCCATTTGCCTTCCTAATTACTTGCTGTACCTGCACGCTAACTTTTTGTGATTCATGTCCAAGGACCCCCAGATCCCTCTGTACCTCAGCATTTTGTAATCTCTCCCCATTTAAATAATCATTTGCTTTTTTATTTTTCCTACCAAAGTGGATAACCTTGCATTTTCCCACATTAAACTCCATCTGCCATATTTTTGCCCACTCACTTAGCCTATCTATATCCCTTTGGAGATTCTTTGCATCCTCCACACAATTTGCTTTCCCACCTATCTTTGTATCAGCAGCAAATTTGGCTACATTACACTCAGTCCCTTCATCCAAGTCATTAATATAGATTGTAAATAGTTGAGGCCCCAGCACTGATCTCTGTGGCACCCCACTAGTTACAGTTTGCCAACCTGAAAATGACCCATTTATCCCGACTCTCTGTTTTCTGTTAGTTAGCCTCTATCCATGCTAATATATTACCCCCAACCCCGTGAGCTCTTATCTTGTATAGTAACCTTTTATGTGGCACCTTATCGAATGCCTTCTGGAAATCCAAATACACGACATCCACTGGTTCCCCTTTATCCACCCTGCTCGTTACATCCTCAAAGAACTCCAGCAAATTTGTCAAACATGATTTCCCTTTCATAAAACCATGCTGACTCTGCTTGACTACCACTTAATGAAGAAATATTATACTGCAACTTTTTGCACAGAGTCTACGAGTTATTGATAAGATTTAAGATTTCACACAAACCTCTCATCGGTTTCTTTCATCATTCGTCCCTCATCTATTTCTGGGAAACTTTCTTGTCCAGCTACCAGAGTGTTGGTGCTAGATGTAGTTCCTGTAACAAAAAATATATTTAATAGTCACAATGACACAGGTTACTCAATAATGGCTTTAACAATTTGGCACGAGTGTGTTTTACTGTTAATAAAAGACTAGTGTATGAACACTTAGTACATTTGTATAACATTCCTTTTTCTGCTGTTCCAACAGAAGCATGAACGTGGAATGCAATTTTCAGCACGAAGTCTGAGACATTATCTCAGATTCAATAAAGTTAGTGTACACTATTTCTTTGTACAGCTAACTAGTGATGGATTTGAATAAGTATCAATACTCATAAAAATCGAACAGAAAGAAAAATACTCCTGATGCTGGAACTCTGAAGGACAGACAACATCCTGATAAAACAGGAGCCAGTTAATGTTTCAGGTATAAACCTTCCTCAGAACTGACCTGCTGAATGTCTCCAGCGTTTTATGTTTTTGCTTCATAAGATAACATTTAATTATGTTTTGTTTGAAATAAACAAATTCATTTCTGTGTTAAAATAGCAAACAAAGGAATGTCCTAGAAATATACTAAGCATTTGCATGCTAATATCACAAATAGCAATTTGGATTTTTTTTTTGTTCCAAACCTGATAAGGATTCAAATACCTGGGGGGGGGGAAAATTCGGTTGCTTTGCGCCTCCCGTTAGTGCCGGGGCGCAAAGCAACTCACACCCGGGCACGGCGCCGCCAACGCCTCCTGCAAAATTCAGCGGGAGGTTAGCGGATGCGCTGTGCCGCCGGCGATGACGTCATCGCCATGCGCAGAGCTCCGCTCGCGCCCTGGCCACGATCTTTGGCAGTGCCCCGGCCACGATCTTTGGCAGCGCCCCCTGACATACCCCCGGACGCTTTGTCTGATGGGGTCAGGGGGGCCTACCTGCAGCCGGGGCGGCGCTATTTAAAGGCGAGGTGCCGGGTGGCCATTTTTGTTGCTGGCCGCCTGCCAGCACCTGCCTCCGCTGCCGTCCCCGGCCTCCATACCCACCACCCCCCCGCGGAGTGCCGGCTGCGCTTCATGAGCCCAACACTTCTCTTGAGTGCCGGGCTCTTTTGCCGGCACTCCCGATCCCTGGGGGCCCAGCTGGGCCCCGGGTCGTGCTGTGCAAGGCCCCTCCCCTTTAAGAAGGGGAGGAAGGCCTGCAATACCACAGCACGTAGCGCCGCGATATTCCCTCGCAGCGCCCCAAGAGGGAGGCGGGGCACTTGCAGTAGCGCCCCGCTTCCCTCTTGGGGCGGGCGTGACCACTCAATTTCGGTCGCGGGGGCACTAATTTTTCCGGGGCGCTAAAAGTAGCGCCCTGGCGAAGTTAACGCCCCAAAGGGGGCGCGACTCAATTTTTCGCCCCTGGAGTCTTACTCTGTTGGGGACATGATTACAACTGATTCCATGTTTTAATCAAATGCTCTAAAATTCTTTTCATGTATATGCCTTTGGCTTTAACCTACCTCCACAACTCAATGTGGAAAGAAGATGGCAAATGCTACCAATGAAGTCCCCTCACCAAATTTAAGCACCAACAAGAACATTAAGGTTTTTGAATGCTGAGCACAAAAAGAGTTGGCGACTGTCTTCCTATAGGATTGCATGCTCACTGGAAATTTGGACCCAGTTCATGAAATAATTTACATTGAGCTTCAGTTCTATGATATATCAATCAAAAGTATTTTTATAACACTTGGATTTCGACGGAAACTGCTACGAGGTGGATGAGGTTAGAGCAACGGCCACTCGGAGGAGTCAGCTGGGGGACTCAATTCTAATTTTCATGTCGCCTCGAATTTGGAAGGTTGAGGCGAGCTGCCAGCAAGACACATGCTCGCCATAGTCAAATCACCGATGAGGAGGCAGGAAACCGGGTGCTGCTGCAGCTTCTTAAAGGTATATAAGCAGTTAAAAGAGGAGGTGCATTCTTTGTAGCCAAAGCAGGGAAGCAACACTGTGGAGCTGCAGAGAGATGGCTAGGGGCAGGAAGAGTTCCAATAGGGCTCTGAGAGGGGAGACGAGGCTTTAGTTTAACGTATCATCTGAAAGATGGCACTTCCCTCAGTACTGCATAGAGTTGCCAGCCTAGATCATGCGCTCGAGTCTCTGGAGTGGGGCTTGAACCCAGAACCTTCTGATTCAGAGAGTGCTATCACTGAGCCAAGGCTGACACTTGACACCAAAAATGGGCAGCCTTTTACTGAGACCTTGCAGTACACCAAAATCCATTAAAAACACTTATGTCTCACCTGATGCAGCTGTGGAAGTCTTGTTGCTTGCAGCAAAGCGGTAAAAAGGTGGATTATCACAGTGCAGGACAACAGGGTTTACAGGCTCTGTCTGTTGCATCTCGAACAACAACTCTTCCATTGTCTGAATAGTGTTGTTACGACACAAGTAGATTACTACTTTCTTTATCTGAAACATGATAGATTCACATTTATTACAGAAACAACAACTTTTATATAGCGCACTTAATGCAGAAAAAGTTCGAATGCACTTTACAGAGGTGTAAGGGTTTTCAGATGTGACAGAGAGGGGGATAAAAAAGGAGGGATGATATGTTAGAAGGACCATCAAATGAGGCTATATGAGTTGAAATGAAGAACAAAAAAGGGGCAATCACACTGCTGGGAGTGTACTGTAGACCCCCAAACAGAAGAGCAAATATGTAGGCAAATTTCTGAGAAGTGCAAAAACAATAGGGCAGTAATAGTAGGGGATTTCAACCACCCTAATATTAACTGAGATAGAATCAGTGTAAAAGGTATAAAGGGCGCAAAATTCTTAAAATGCATTCAGGAGAACTTTTTTAGCCAGTACATAGCAAGCCCAACAAGAAAGGGGTGGTTCTGGACTTAGTTTTAGGGAATGAAGCTGGGCAGGTGGAAGGGGCATCAGTGGGAGAGCATTTTTGTGGTAGTGATCATAATTCAGTTAGATTTAGTGTAGTTATGGAAAAGAACAAAGACAGACCAGGAGTAAAAGTTCTCAATTGAGGAAAGGCCAATTTTACTAAGCTGAGATGTGATTTAGCAAAAGTGGACTGGAAACAGCTACTTGAAGGTAAATCAGTGTCAGAGCAGTGGGAGGCATTCAAGGAGGAGATAGTGAGGGTTCACAGCAAATATGTTCCCACAAAGAAAAAGGGTGAAACTCCCAAATCTAGAGCCCCCTGGATGTCAAGGGGCATACAGGGTAGGATAAGGCAAAAAAGGGAAGTTTATGTCAGATTCCGAGAGCTAAATACTGCAGAAAGCCGAGAGGAGTATAGAAAGTGCAGGGGTGAAATTAAAAAGGAAATTAGGAAAGCAAAGAGAGGGCATGAAAAAATATTGGCAAGTAAAATAAAGGAAAACACAAAGATGTTTTATAAATACATAAAGAGAAAGAGGATAACTCAAGAAAGAGTAAGGTCTACTAGAGACCAAAAAGGTAATCTGTGTGTGGAGGCGGAAGATGTGGGTATGGTTCTTAATGAATACTTTGCATCTGTCTTCACAAAAGAGAGGAACGATGCAGACATTGTAGTTAAGGAGGAGGAGTGTGAAATATTAGATAAGATAAACATTGTGGACCAGAAATTCGGGTCTCCACGGGTGAGTACGCGCTATGTACTCACCCGTAGGCCCAACGAAAGTGCGCTGGAAACCAGAACATCCGTTCCCTTGAAGGAAGGGGTTCACAGGTCAAACGCGTGCGCCAGAGAGGCAACGCGTAGACATGAAACTTCGGCTTTTTTTTTTTTACAGGTTTCTCCGTGCGGGTAAGTCCCTAGCAGCTGCGCGGGGAAAAAGCAGGCACAAGGCCTGCTTTTAACAAGGTAAGTGGCGAATTAAGTAAAATTAAAAAAAAATTTCCACAGGTTTATTATTTTTAAATACTTTAAAGAAAGTTAAGTTTATTTTTAGCCCTGTTAAAAACTGTAATTAATTTTTTCAAAAATTAAATTATTGTTTAAAATAGTTATTTTATGTAATTTATAGTTATTTTAAAAATATAATTAAAAAAAAATGTATTTGAAGTTTTAGTTTTGGGGCTGATCTCTATTCATAGATTTGACAGGTCTTCCTGTCAAATCTATGAATGGAGATTCCCTGCTCCGATTGGCTCCCCATGGCCCACGTGATCCCAGGGGACGGTGCGAACTAGCTTCGCCGCTGGGATATGTGAGCACTGCACACCGGCAGCTGGAGGAGGCCCAGGATCGGAATCCCACACGGGCCCACAGCACAACGGCAGACGCGCTATGTAAGTGCACCTGCTATGCTTGTACGCGTGGGAAGCCTCCGACCCGAATTTCTGGGCCAATGAGAGAGGAAATATTAAGGGGTTTAGCATCTTTGAAAGTAGATAAATCGGTAGGCCCGGATGAAATGTATCTCAGGCTGTTAAGAGAAGTAAGGGAGGAAATAGCGGAGGCTCTGACCAAACCCAGGAAACAAATCTGACACTGATCCAAGGAAGAAGATATTAGGAGTGATGACCAAAAGGTTGTTAAAAAGGTGGGTTTTAAGGAGGATCTTAAAGGAGGAAAGGCAGGTGGAGAGGTTTGGGGGTAATTCCAGAGCATGGGGCCTAGGCAGAAGAAGGCACAGCTGCAATGGGGGAGGGAGTCTAAAGTAGAGAGGGGCCGGGGGGGGGGGGGGCGGATGCACAAGGGGCCAGAGTCAGAGCAGAGAGTTTGGGAGTGGTTGTAGTAGTGGAGGAAGTTATGAGATAGGGAGGGGTGAGACCATAATGGAATTTAAGCATAAGCATGATAATTTTAAATTTGAGTTGTTGAGGGACTGGGAGCCAATGTGGTGGTGATGTGGGAGGGGTGGGGCAAGGATGTGAAAGGGCATGGGTGCCCACATTTATTTTTGTCTTCTAACAGTAGTCTCCTCTTCAGTGCCTGTTCCAAATGGGTGGAGCGTAACCAAGATGCTTCAGTCACATTATGGGATGGCTATAAAATTTGTATCAAAGTCAGGGGTCCAATGAGCTTAGCCCACAGCTTGCACCCGCTTTGCGCTTGCCAGCTACTACGGGGCATGCCGGGCACCTCAGGCATGTTGCAGACCTCAGGCCTCTGTGCTCAGTAATACGTGGTGCCCACCATTGTACTATCCTTTTCTATAATTTCTCTTTTGTTATTGTAGGCCTGGAGGTCAGTGTTAGCACAGCCAGTAATCCAGAAGAAGCTCCTCACAGCATACTGTCATTCTCATCAACATTTGAAATCACCAGCACAGCTGTACACACCTCAGAAGATGCAGTTAGTAAGCTTTAGGCGGTAGCACCAGATGAATTAAAGTACACAGGTCAGGAGGAGCAAATGGTGGTATTAAAGAAGAAGTAACTAGATGCCTGGAGGGCTGCAGGAATTGTCAATTATTTCCTGTACTTTGGGAAATCTAGCAGTGTGATGAAACTGGGCAGCCATGTCATGCTCTTATTGCCACTCAGTGGGAAAGCAGGTGGAAGTATTAGCCCTGCTTAACCATGCAGCAGACACTTGTTTGGCACATTTATGGTAGCAATTTGACGGATACTGTAGATGATCATATGCTGCTTAGAAGGAAGTGGAGGAAGAAAAGTTAAGAGAGGCGATGACTTTGATTGTCAGTGGCAGCATCTTCCCTATAGTGAAGGCTGGCTACAGATCTCCTTGCAGCAGATGGCACAGCTATGCCACTGACACTGTGCTGAGCCACAATTTGTGAAGGATGCCATTATGGTGGATTCAGGCAGTTCAGCCCTGGTGATTTCCCTGCTATGCCTTCTTTCATTTTCAACCATTAGAATACTGAAACTGGGATACATTAACAATAACCCCGTCATTCATTTTAAATTGGCTTGCCAAACAGGACAGAACTCTGTAGCTCACAGTTAGGTACTTTCTCATTTCCTGAGGTGGAACATAGACATAGAAACATAGAAAAATAGGAGCAGGAGTAGGCCATTCGGCCCTTTGAGCCTGCTTCGCCATTCAATATGATCATGGCTGATCCTCTATCTCAATACCATATTCCCGCTCTCTCCCCATACCCCTTGATGCCTTTTGTGTCTAGAAATCTATCTATCCCCTTCTTAAATATATTCAGTAACTTGGCCTCCACAGCGTTCTGTGGTAGAGAATTCCACAGGTTCACCACCCTCTGAGTGAAGAAATTTCTCCTCATCTCAGTCCTAAATGTCCTACCCCGTATCCTGAGACTGTGACCCCTCGTTCTAGACCCCCCAGCCAGGGGAAACATCCTCCCTGCATCCAGTCTGTCTAGCCCTGTCAGAATTTTATACGTTTCAATGAGATCCCCTCTCATTCTTCTAAACTCTAGTGAATACAGGCCTAGTCGACCCACTCTCTCCTCATACGACAGTCCTGCCATCCCAGGAATCAGTCTGGCGAACCTTCGCTGTACTCCCTCTATGGCAAGTATATCCTTTCTTAGGTAAGGAGACCAAAACTGCACACAGTACTCCAGGTGTGGTCTCACCAAGGCCCTGTATAACTGTAGTAAGACATCCTTGCTCCTGTACACAAATCCTCTTGCAATGAAGGCCAACATACCATTTGCCTTCCTAACTGCTTGCTGCACCTGCATGTTTGCTTTCAGTGACTGGTGTACAAGGACACCCAGGTCCCTTTGTACATCAACATTTCCCAATCTATCACCATTTAAATAATACCCTGCCTTTCTGTTTTTCCTACCGAAGTGGATAACTTTACATTTATCCACGTTATACTGCATTTGCCATGTATTTGCCCACTCACTCAACTTGTCTAAATCACCTTGAAGCCTCTTTGCATCCTCCTCACAATCCCACCTAGGTCCTCCTGCAGGTCCAAACGTCACTGCTACATAATGTTGTGCAGAGCGTAGCGCACCACGACTATTCTGGACACCCTGGCTCGTGCGTACTGAAGGGCGTCTCCAGATCTGTCTAGGAACCTGAAGTGCATCTTTAGTATGCTGATGGTTTGTTTGATCACACATCTGCTGGTCATATAGCAATCATTGTAGCGCTGTTGGGCTTCATTGGTCGGGGTTCTGACGGCTGTCATCAGCAAGTTTGAAGTGGGTATCCCTTGTCTTGTAGCAGCCACCCCCAAGTGTGCTTGCAGGTCCGAAGATGTCAGGGAGCTTGGACTGCCGCAGGACGAAAGAATCATGGCAGCTCTCTGGGAATCTTGCACACACATACAGAAATATCATTTTGTAGTTGCACAGCAGCTGTACATTGATGAAGTGGGAGTCCTTGCAGTTGATTAAAAATCCTTGTTGATCTGGGGGGTGCCTGGATTGCCATGTGTGTGCAATCGATGACACCCTGCACCTGTGGGAAGCCAGTCAGAGGCACAAACCCAAGCGCCCACTCATTCTGATTTGCGTCATCACAGGCGAAGTTGACATAATTGCCGGCCTTGGCAAACAACCCATCCGTGACCTGTCTTATGCATTTGTGAGCCGCCGACTGGGAAATCCTGGATATGTCCCTGGAAGGATTCGGAGGCTAAAAAGTTAAGGGTGGTAGTGACTTTGACAGCCACTGGTAACGCGTGGCTACCAGGTCCAGCAGACAGCATGTCTTTTTCTAGCAGGCTGCAGATGTCTGCCAAAACCTGACACGACAACCTAACTGTCCCAAAACACTTCTGTTTGGACATGTCAAGAAAACTCAGCCTCTGCCTGTACGCCCTGTGTCGCGGGTAGTGCCTCCTGCGAGCTGCACCCCTCTGCTGCTCCCCTCTCTGCTGCTGTCATCTCTGCTGTCCAGCTACAGGTCTCTCAAGAGCAGGCTTCTGCTGCTACCACTGGTGCTGGTCATATTGGTCCTCATCCGAGGTCCACTCTAAGGCAGCCGAAGCGCCACACATCCTGATGTGATTCTGAAAATCTCCAATGTGTAGAAAGTAAACTCTCAGCAAAAGTACTATGAACAAATCCTTTCCCACTTGCAGGTAAGAAAGCAGCTGTGAGTACTGAGTATTTATTGCAGTATTTCCATTGTGTTCTCGCCTTGCTTTCACTGACGAGTTTCAGGAAGCCAGGGAAACCCGTAGATGTGCCGTTAAATTTGAAAGTGAGTTGAAATATCGCTCCAATTGAGCGATTAGCATATGTTAATAAGTAACCCGCCTCTCCCGAGGGGGTTGCGTGCAAGTGGTGCTCGTTAAACCCGGACGTCGGTGGATTAGTGCCGGCTTCCCGACATGCTCCTATTTTTTTCGGATTTCACCCCCTACCCGCACCCAGACCCACGCGCTCCTCCAGGTTAAAATTCCTCCAGTGAATCAACTGCTTCTAAGTAAACATTTTATACAGACTTTGATTAAAAAAGAGAATAAAACACCCAAAAATAAACCCAGCATTTCCTGCAAAAAACAGCTAAGTCCCACCCCAACAAAAAGTCCTCTGTCCTAATATATATGCATATTAAACCCGAGTGAAAACTGAGAAGTTTTCCAGTGGCCACGAGGTGGGATCGCTGGTGTCTGATTTCCTGGTCTTCGTCTTCACAAGGTCAGTTCATTTGGCAGAAATTCTAGCCCATTAATTTGGATCATCAAGTGCAAATTCCATGTAATTAGAGAAATACATATAAAAAGCAACATATTTGATAACTTTAAAAAACAAATCGCGTAATTTCCACTATTAATTCATTCCTAAATGAGGTGTATAAAATACAGCCCAAAATGAATGAACTTTCATTGCTTAAAATACTAAAAGAATTGCAGATGTAGATTATGTTTGGCCTGCTAGGCATTTTTCACCAATTATGCACACCTACTATTGTGGACTTAAAAGTATATCATATGTGTTGCTGTCGAAAGCTACTCACATACAACAGAAGAGATGTGTCACTGCTAACTCCACAAAGGCTGACCAGAAATTGCAGGGCAATCCTGAGATTATTGCTCCATTTTTCATTGTCTACCAGTGCATTCCAGGCATTTTCCATCTCTGATCCAGGAACTTCATCCCCATACTGGAAAAAGAACCAAAAAAGATTGTTTTTAATTATGAGTTTAAGTCTTGGAGTCAATTAATGAGGAAGTCAATTTAGAGATGTCAGGTGCTGAGGCCTATCTGATTCCATTTAACAAAAAATTAAATCAGCAATATTTAGTTATCATAATGTTTCCATGATGGATGTCACACTGCCTTCCAATAACATTCTTCCCATTCTAAAAAGGATTTCAGATCCACGGAAAGGGTATGCGGATAAACGGGGTTTCCGATATGGCAAAGTTACAACGGCAGAGCGGAAGCATCGCTGAGGAAGCTCTCAGTCAAAGATTCACTTGAATGACTCCAGGAGTGAGAGGTGATGGTTATGAAGAAAGGCTTGAAATATTGGGGCTTTTTCCACTGGAAAGTAAAATTGGACGGGGTGTAAAACGGGTGGCGGATGTGACCCCGTCAGGCGGGTTAGGTGAAATTTACCCCCGGGAATCTAGTGGAGGTTTTCAAGATTATGAAGGGTTTTGAAGGGATAACTAGTAGAAGATATTTTACACTGGTTAGCGAATCGCAGAATTATCACTAAAAGTACAAAGGGGAAGTTTTAACCAATTTTTTACACACAGAGTTATTAGAACATATTTTTTACAAGTGGCTGTTGAGGCAGACAATATAACTTCTAAAAGAGAGTCAGATAAATATTTTTAAAGGAAGAATATAAAAGAATATAGGGAAAGGGCAGGGAAATAGGATTAGAGTAGTTTGATCTTGTTGAAGAGCTAGCACTGGCACAGGCATGGTAAGCTGAATGGTCTCCTTCTGTGTTGTAATGCCAGTGATTCTAAGTGCCATCAATGGCAGTGATAACTTCTCTTTTGTTTGAAGTATCTTCTGCTTTGGGCTTTGACATTTAATTAAAAGGAACCATTTTTCCTTTATAATTACTGACAAATGGAACCAATCATTAAGTATTGTACATTTCTGTTACTGGTGTTTTCCTATTTCTTCTCTTCTCTTCTCCACCCACCTCCCAAACCACCATTTGAAGATAATTTTTAAATCCCTAATCCATTTATCCTGAATAAGCCAGTACTATTCTGAAGTGTTTGTCATTCTTCAACAACTGCTAGGAGATATAGACAACATGTATGGGTTCCCTCATTCTCAACCTTTCCTTCCTCCTTTAGGGCAGTGCCTTACATCTACTTAGAGCATCCCTAAGATTGTTTGGTTGCTTTCGGCATTTTACAGAAGAAGGAAATTTGCATTTAAATATGTCTCATTGCACTAAAGAACTTCTTGCTGAAGCTCAATAGTGTATCACTACACATTTTGTTTTCTAATGGATTAGGAAGATAAGACATGTATAATTTTGGGGCAAAGCAGGTTCTGTGTCTTCCCTAGTACTGGTGACTTATATGATGAGCACAGTACTGTTAGTTGCCTTTAAGGCTACACTGTCAGCATACTTAAAATATTAAAAATAAAAATAAAAATATTGCAGCTGCTGGAAATCTGGAATTAGAATCAGAAATCCTGGAAACATTCACAACATCTATGGAGAGAGGAATTTAGGATTAATGTTACAGCTTTATGACCTTTCGTCAGAACCAAATTAAAGGTCATCAACCTGAAACGTTAACCCTACCTTCCGCTCTCCACAGATGCTGTCTCACTTGCTGCAAGGTTCCAGCATTTTCTGTTCTTATTACTTAAAATATTAGTGTTTGGTGTATATGTGCTAGTCTGCTGCTGTACTGGAGAATAGTGTGGTGGGCCAGCTTGTGACTTTTTTGAGAGACTTAATATAAATATATTTTGCTAAATGTCATACTCCATGTAAATGTGTTTGACATTTTACATTAGTGACTGTGATAAATGTCTCTGACAAACTATTGTGTCATTATCAGTTACTTGATGTTGATCTGAGTTTCAACTTTTTTTTCAGTCTTCTGCGAATGATCAAATAAATTAAATAGCTCTGTGAGGGCTGTGATAGTTTCTAAATGCTAATAAGTAACTTTGGGAATTTCAACACTTCACTAAGATTAATATCATCTGACCTATTGTTATTACCAAACACTTATGGACTATGGGCTGGATTTTCATTGACCCGTGGAGGTGGGTTTGGAGGCATGTGGGGGGTTAAAATTGCGACAACTGGCGGGTGGGCACAAGCCCGCCTCCACGCAATTTTCATTAAATCGTGTCTGCTGGTCCCGACTCCGTCCTGCCTCTAAGAGGCGGGATAGGCTGTTAAGGCCCTTAACAAGCACTAAATTGCCTCTATAATGCCATTTTGAAAGGCCTTTGTGATTTTAACCCTTTTTCTACGTGAAGCACGCCTGTTCTGAACCACGAATGTGAAACCTGGCGGGAGCAGATTTGGATAGCTGACGCTGGCTGGGAGGGATATCTGGATGAGGAGGAGACATATCTGGATGGATAGGAGACATATCTGGGAGTGGTGGTGCAAACATATCTGGGAGCAGACTTAGGGCTGCTGCTGCTCATTTTGCCTCCAGGTCCTCTCACAGCAAAGGCCAGGCAGTCTTTGCAGACCTTCAATGCAGCAGCAATGATGACATCATCAGAGGCGACTTTCAGACTGAAAACACTAATTGGTTCATGGGTTCCCACATGCTGGAACTCAATTGCCCAATTAGGTGAAAATCGCATCAATCTCCCACATCCAATTGCAGTCGGGTGGATAACACGAAAAGTGGATAACACAACCCCAACCCGCCCCAGTATCAAAATCCAGCCCTAAGGGTTCATTCATGGGAGGAACACTGTTGCATTGTTTGCATCAGCAAGATTATTTAATTGTAGTTAAATATTTTATATACTGTGGTCAAGTTTATAGATGTACCATGTGACTATGTTTAATATGACTGGTAAGACTTCGAGAGACCTTAAAGATATATTATACTTTATGTATGTCTCCTACAACAACTTGGCAATGAAGGGATCAGACAATTAGATTTTTTTTGACTATATAATTAGGTAGATTAGATTTTCAGATCATAACAGATTTTTATATAATTACTAGCAGGTTACATTAGTACAGGGGTAGGGTAGGACATTGTGCAACAAAAACAGAAAAGTTAGGAATATCTCTGGAACTTTCAACTTTACCGGGGTTGTAAAACAGGGGATATTGGATTGGTCACCTGTTTTACACCCTCACTGAAGTTGAATGTTCTGCTCTATATTTTTCTCTGGTCTGTAATGTAAATAAAAAAGTAATGCGAGTGTAAAATGAGTTTCCCTTACAGATACAGGTGAACAATGCCAAGGTTACTGGTGTTTTTGGTTATATTACACTAAAGTAAAATAATGTAGTTATAACTAAAGCATAACAACATGAAAGTGCACCAGATTAAATAGGCCAGAAAAGGCAACAGAAGACCAAGATTCACTATCAATATCCAAATACGTTATACTTGGGGTAGATTTTCAACTTGCTGCCAGGTGTAAAATTGTTGTTGCGGATCAGCCGCCCATGATCGAAACCTCCTCATTTTCATTTCCAATGATTTTACTGGAAATTAAAATCAGACAGTTTCGATAACGGGTGACTAATCTGCAACAACAACTTTACGCCTGGGTGGTAAATTGAAAATCTACCCCACACACTGTTTTATCTTTATCGAACAAAAAAGGCAACACTGCATGCTATAAAGCCAAATTTAGTACATTATGTATTATTAATGTCGAGAACACTTAACCATTTCATGCTTTATATGTCAAACTTAAATCATTTCACAGTGTTAAAATGCACAGGAAATGGATTAAATTCATGGCATTCATAATTAAGGAAAAACAAAAACACTACCTTGGCAGTCATATACATGAGGTTATTAAGAACCAGAGAAGTGGCCTGTGGAGATCCCCAGCCATTTCCTTTTAATCCATACTCCTCAATCATTTCCTCCTCCTTGTAGTTAGCTTGTTCATCAGGAGTTTGTGGGTTTGATGTTATGGGAAGAAGTCCACCATCCACAAGCTCAATGTTATGAAGCCACGGCAAAAGATAGGTGAGCATAATTTGCCGGCCATTTGGGTGAGTGGTTGGAAATCTCTGGCTAACCTCTGGTCAAAGAGATGTAAGCAAAACATTGTGACCCCTCAGTATTTCTAAAAATATACTTGTAGCAATAGTAATCCTGTCTGTGCAAAACAGCCTAGAAATTACCGTGTCATCATATGTATGCTTAATGTTTACGATACAAATTCCTTTCATTGTTATTGTAAAGGAGGAGTTAAATCACTTCACATTTGTACAATATTACTCACAGTACTTTCCAGACTAATGTAAGAAAATCCCAAACATAAAGAAGAAATACTGAAAGCAGATATCTTGTAGTACCATAGATGTTGCAAAAGAAAAACTGTTATTAAAATAACAATGTTTATTTTCAGGCATATATAAGAAAATGCATACTGTTGTGGCTGTCATCAGGGTTGGAACTGTACTGCATGAAAATCAAAAACCATAACTGCAGGAAATAATGTAACAGCTTTTGCCTAGTGATACAAATCATTGTTATTTTTGACAATATTCAGGTGCTTGACTTTAGAAATTTTGGGGTAGATTTTCAACTAGTGGATCGGCCGCCCATTATAGAAACCACCTGAAATTAAATTTGGGCGGTTTCTATAACGGGCAGCCAATTAGGAATGCCAGTTTTACACCTGGGCGTCAGGTTGAAAGACATCACCAGGCAAAGCTGTTAGATTACTCCCTGAATTTAAGGATTTATGTTTTGCTTAAGAAAAGCTCATAAACATTTATGATTTGCCATCATTCATGGTAGAAAAAAATGGAAAGGTGGGGTGTCGGGTGCGAGGAGAGAGTCTGAGGGCAGGGAAGGCCTAAATTTTCCTTGTAAGGCCCAGAGGAGCACTCCTGCTCCTCCTGACTACACACACAAAAGTGAGAAAATTACTTTTCAGGACCACTTTAAGAAATGCTGGCTGCCTTTTGTTTCGGGCACGATCGAATTTCTTGGCCTTTGGGTCCACTGAAAACTCATTGGTGTTCCCCCAAACCCCCAGTCCAAAATATTCAGCCTGATTTTATCAGGACCTCCATATGCTGGTCAGTGAAACAAGCTTTCTTACATGTTTATTGTGTCATTTTGGGAAAGCTTTGTGGGTTCCAGAGCTGGATGAATGAAATGTTTGGGCTGAAAATTAACTCCCAAAAACAGGTGGGCTGAGGTCAGGTGAGATGTTAAAACTTGAAAAATCTCAAACCTGACCCCAAATGCCTCCAACCCACCCACTTCCGGGTTTAACGGAGCCGGGAGGAGGGTCAGGCAGCCAAACCACTCCCAGAAGGCAGGTTGGCCAATTAAATATTTTCATGAGGCTGGCAGCCTCTGATTTAACATGCTTTGCAGGTTTATCCGTGGCTGGCTGGGTTTCCCAGTCCTCAGAAAACACAGCAGCTGAAGTGAGGCGAGGACAACATCAGGGAGAAGTGCTTTCCCCCGCACCCTCAAGCCCCCACATCGCCCCCCCACATCAGACCACCCCATCTCCCCCATACACCCTCGCCCCCTAGTTGGGGATCGGACACCCCAGGGTCGGGGATCGGATCTCACCCTGGGGTCGCAACCTGCACGTTCGCATTTTTATTTGTGCTCATTATTCACGAGAAGAGAAAAATATGCCCTAAAAGAACCATTGTTAGCATGCATCTAATACATTAGGAAATACCTGAAAACATAGGAAGCGTGAGCTCAGGATACATCCTTGCTAATTCATTTGACAGTTGAGACAATGATACAGAATACAGATGAGGTAATGGGCCATGTGTTCCAAACAGAATACTATCAGGTTTCTGCTCAGCCACTTTTTTGGAATATAGGAATAGTTTTGCTTCCAGAATCTGAAAACAAGAATAGATTGTAAAATCAGCTTTTACAGTGTACTCTAAATGAATGCACAAATACAATAAATACATTATTTGTGGGAGTCCCGTCTTCATGATACAGTATTTATGTCTTCTGTTAATCTTGGACTAAAACTGCTGGATTTGTGGTTTTAAGATCAGACTCTTCATATTTTAACAAGGGGTTTCAAACCTAGCAAAACACCAAAGGAACTTGAATCCTTTCATACAGAAGCACACAAATTTACTTCAGAAACATCTGTGTTCTGTCTGTCAGGAGTGTAGAAAGTGCTGAAAGATTTAATTTGACTTTGTAAATTGTTTGATAGGACCCTTGAAAATTTGGGTCACATGTTTCTTGGCTTCCAGATTTTTTTGATGATTATTGTGGTAGACAAATACACATAATTTACTATTTACACAGCCTTTATCACTGCAGAGGGAGAACGGTGCAAGTGACACAAAAATAAGTTGTAAGTAATTTGCAACAACATATTGCTGTATTCAGTAACCACAAGAAAAATGTTTTACTACACACTTTTTTGAAAAGACAGTATCACTTTAAACACTAATTTGTAGATGGCAGTAAACTGGAAACATAATATTATTGTTCATACTAACACACATACAGGAAACTTTCGTTTAAACGGCACCTAAATATCTGGAATTCTCTAATAACCTGCAAAATTCATACTCCGAAAACAACACCTCAATAACCGGAAATGTTGCCGAGTCCGAGTCTCCCGCGGTGGCCGAGTTAGTCAGTGGGGGGAGTTCTCCAAACCACCACTACTCGGCATCTTGGCACTGCCGGAAGTCTCTGTAGGTGAGTACCCAATTATACTGCACATTTCTTGATTTTTAATTTTTGTTTGTTTAAAAATAGCCTCGGTAGATATACCTCTCCGTTATCCGGAATTTTTAATCAACCGGCACCATCCCGGTCCCATCGGTGCCGGATACGAAAGAGTTTCCTGTATTTTGTAAATATTTTGCTAATCAGTCACCTACTACAAAATCATTACAATGGCTGTTGCTTTTGGACAGCAGACAGAATGTTCCACTACTGCTGCTGCAAGCTGGAGGGATGTATAGCATGTTAACGTGACCTTAATCAGGAAATAAAAGGGGGTTCAGGCCATGTGAGGTAGAGTGCAACTGAAGTACCCAGTTGGAAGAATATAAACAGAAAATGCTGGAAATAATCAGCAGGCCAGGCGGCATCTGTGGGGAGAGAAACAGAGTTAACCTTTCAGGCCGGTGACCTTTCGGAAGACATATCGAAGCACTGATGCCACCTTCCACACCAGTGCTTCCAATAAGTCTTCCTTTTTCCTCAACTGAGGATTTCCCTCCACCGTGGTTGACAGGGCCCTTGATTGTGCCTGTTCCATTTCCCGCACTTCTGCCCTCACCCTTTCCCCTCCCTCCCAGAACTACAATAGGGTTCCCCTTGTCCTCACCGTCCACCCCACCAGCCTTACATTCAATGGATCAATTTCAGATTTCCAGCATCCACAGTATTTTGCCTTTGGAAGAAAGAAGGAACATTGGTTGTTGTTGCTTTAACTGAAACTTGAATTCACCAAAGGCATAACTGGGAACTAAATATTCCGGACTATAACATTTTTTGAAAGGATAGGAAAAGAGAAGAGGGAGGGAGTTTAATATTACTTATTAGGAAAGAAGTTGCAGTATTAGAAAAGAAACATATTGCAAATAATAATAAATAGAGTCTCTGAGTTGAGCTAAGGAATAAAAAGGATCACGTTACAATATTAGGTGTCCATTCTAGACCAGCAAATTATCAGAAATATGTTGAGATAATATATCTGGGGGGTTTACATGAGAGGGGGGTTTAAAAAGGGAAGGGGTTTCAAAAATGCATTCAGGACTCTTTCTGAGTTAGTACCTATTAGATCCTATGAATAAAGATGTAATACTGGACTTGGCATTCAGCAACATAAAAGGTGGGAGAAAATTAGGGATTGTTTTCAGAACATAATTAGCTTTAATTTTAAAATAGAGAAGAAAAAAGAGAGTAAAAACCATAGCTGATTATTGGAGAAAATCAAATTACATAGGAATAAAACAGATCAGCCTGGATAAATTGGAGAGAAAAGTTAACTGATAAAAGAGTAAGAAATATTTAAATGTGTGAGAGTGGAAGAGAATAGTTTAGGAACACTCCAATGTGGGAAAAAAATGCTGCCCGGGTTGTAGTGCCAAGGATGAACAGTCAGATAAAGCTAAAATAAAACTAAAGAAGCATACAACAAAGCTGAAGTTTGTGACAAAACACCATGAGAAATATCGTAATTTACAAATAGAAACAAAAAAAGAGGCAAGGCGAGCTAAGATGGAGTATGAAAAAAACTTGCAACCAATGTAAAAATAAATAGCACAGATCTTTATAAACACATTAGGAAAAAGAGAATAATTAAGAAGGCCACTCAAAATGAGCATGGTGAGATCATTATGGTAGAGTTGCTAAATGAATAATGAATACCTTGTTTCAGTATTTATAGTTAAAACTCTGCTACATTTCACATAGGTTACTTTATACCTGCAAGAGCTGCATTGAGATTTCATAAATATCCCTGTCTGTATCAGAAGCTTTAAAAAGCACCAGGTTCAGCAGTGTCACTATATCACATGGGTAGTTCCTATGAAGAAAAAGGAAAACATTTCACAACTCACTGTAAGGATGCTAGCTGACGGTTAGACACAGCCTCAACCTCACCAGCTTAATAAAAAAAAATCAGCATTCATTTTCTTTTTATACTGAGTAAATCTGAGAAATTTCAAATATAACTGTGTATAACCTTGGATTAGTCTACATTTTAATACCAGAACATACTGCAACCACAGACCAATAAACCTAGTTGCAGGTTTTTTAAATTTCCTAATACCACATTACTTACTTATCACATCAATTAATTACTCAAGTTTGCTAACATATTGGGGGTCATTTTGTTTTTCGACAATAGATGAAAATGCACGATATCGGCTTGGGCACCTGTTAAACACCTTTCCTGATTTTCGTTTCTATTGAAGTCAATGGCAATGAAAATCAGGAGAGGTGTTTAATGGTCCAGAAAAGTTTCTGGGTTATAATTTTATGCAGCCAGGAGGAGCAGGGGTTCCCTGACTCAGACCCCCCCCGCCCCCCCCACCACACCGTCTGCATTCGCCTTCCTTGACTCCCAGGACTTACCTGTGGGCCAGTGTGGTGTTCGAACCACCAAATATTGCATCAGCCCACAGCTGGCAAGTTGCAGCAGGACACCTGTTTGGTGCCTGCTGGCAAGACTTAAATGAGGTCCAAGCTCAAAATGGCTCAGGCCTCCTCACCCACTTGAAGGCTGGCACGCTCTGCAGGTTAGCTGCCCAAAAGTGAAAATCTATCTACAGTATCTGTCACACAAAGCTATCAATATTTTTCTAACTGGCAGATTCTGAAAACAGAGAAGTGACTATACAAATAGCACAAAAGGTTTTAAGATTAAGATGACGCAGTAAGAAATCACAAATATCAGATCGGATAGTATTTTGCATAACATGTGCTGAACAGTGCCTAACAATTTGAAGTTGATTACCTGCTTCCACATACGGTTGCAATGGCTTTGAAACACCCTGATGCCAACTGGTGAGATCCTGTATAGCAGCGATCTACAGCCCAATTGAAAAGATTTACTTGGTCTGGATTTAGTTCTAGCAGTAATATCACAACTTCACACCCAAGCTGATGGACCTACAATATAAAAAAAAATGTATTAACATGCAAGAAGCTTCCTACTGTAGCCCGAAAGTTACACTATTACATATTATTCTATAAATGCTTAAAATTGTTTTATTAAATTCCTTTGTGTGCTATTTTGAACAAACATCTCCATTAAAATAATGGACTTAGGAAGTGTTCATATGATAATATTGCATAGTGTAATTTCCAGGCTTACATGCATATGTACTTATAAATAAATAATGCTTAATTAATCAGTCATGAATGTGCAGATGTTCCTAGGTTAGTCTTTCTGAAAAATGTATGTTTATGCAAGGCCTGCATATTAACAGCTGATTGTTTAAATAGAGGAAGTCTGTACATGCTTCAACTTTTAACCTTATGTGCTTATGTGTAATCAAATTTGAAAGGTCATATTAGAAAATGATTTTGTTAAGCCAAAACATTTAGATAGCTTTTTTATTTTGCAACATACAATATAAAAGTGATAAACAGTTTATATGACTATATTAAAATAACATTCCAAAATGGACTATTCATTATTATGAAGCTTTTACTGTTAACATTGGCTTCTAAAGAACCCAGATGCACACCAAGAGTATCCTGCGCAAATGCCAATTGCAAATTTTAACAGGTGATTCAAATAGGTATATTTTACCAGTACAGGTAGAATTGTATTATGCTTTATATATATATATATATATATATAAATCTAGCCTTGTGTGTTGGTACAGTTCAAAGTACTGCTTCAATATAATTATGGAATACAACTGGCAAATTTACATTCAAAACTCACAGAAATATTGCATAGAAATAATTGTTAGATTTCTCTGGCACTGATGGAATAAAAGTAATCCTTGATAAAAAAATGTTTTCAACCATCCACGGTTTTGAATTCTGTTTTAAATTGTTTGTAGAATAAATTAAATTTGTCACTTTTAAGCTGTCCAATCTGTCTTTAGAAAGTTCCCTATTGACTCATATAGAATTTCAAGGTGTTGAGAAGAGGTGCCAGGAACCAGGTTAATCACTATATCTATGACTCCACAAGGTAAATATGTACAGTAGATGGCACCAAATGCGTCTATTAAAAGTCAAATGTGTTCAATAACGTGCTTAACTTATCTTGTACATAACTGGATGTTGTATCAGACTGAGGAGAAAATAATGAAGATCTAAAGTGAAGGAATATGAATCTTCAACAACAATCTTTATTACAAAGAAATGACCTCATAATTTCCTTACCCGTAGATCATGACATGCCAAAATATTATCCAGCCATTTATAAAGGTAACCATCTGGAGAGAGACCTACATTATCAAACACTGGGCCACAGCACAGTACAGCTGACATTGCCTAAGAAATAAGAAGAAACAGAAAAAGTATTTTAACATGACAAACTTAGCTCAATTACAAAATATTTTACAGTAAAAGTTTAAATTATATGTAGACATTTCGGTCTCGAAATTTCTTCGGGTTCTGCTGGCCTCCTTCCGTAACTCCAATAGGAGACTGACAGAAACCCCAGAAAAATAAAGGGGAGGAAGTTATGCTTCAGCTGCACAGAGCCTTAGTTAGACCCCGTCTGGAGTACTGCATTCAGTTTTGGGCCTCAGGAAGCATATATTGGCCTTGGAGTGGGTACAGTGCATAGTCACCGGAATGATACCAGGGCTTATAGGGTTAAATTACGAGGACAGGTTGCATCAAGTTGGCTTGTGTACCCTTGAATTTAGAAGATTGTGGGGTGATCTGATTGAGATGTTTAAAATTACAAAGGGATTCAATAGGGTAGATACAGAGAAACTATTTCCTCTGGTGGAGGAATCCAGAACAAGGTGGCACAATCCTAAAATTAATGATTGGCCAGTTAGGAGTGAAATCAGAAGCACTTTTTCACCCAAAGGGAAGTGGAAATCTGGAACTCTCTTCCCCAAAAGGGTGTAGATGCTGGGTCAATTGAAATGGTCAAAACTGAGATTGATAGATTTTTGTTAGGTAAAGGTATCAAGGCATATGGCGCAAACATGGATATAAATGGAGTTGAAGTAAATTCATCAGAATAAATCAGGTGAGCTGCGGGCATCAATGAGGCACCAGGTCACAGTTCGCCTGTCAGGACCGTGCAAATTTCAGCCCACATCGAGGGTCAGAGATAAATCCTGAAGGGAGGGGTGGGGGGGGGGGCAAAGGCAGACTGTCAGCAGCCGGTAGTTGTGTGTAGCCAAGAGGCAGTGTTCTTGCATCTTTTTTCAGCGGCCCCTTTAAAGACCACTGTTTAGGCTGCCCAAGATCCAGAAATGCCAGTCAGAGCTTACCATGCAACTACGGTAAATAAATTTAAGAGTTCGGGTCTGAAATGAGCGCATTTCAATATTAAAATGAGCCTGTGATTATTTCAGGTGGTCGCCAGAGTGCAGTGGCACAAACTTCCATGGAGACTGATCATAGGCTTCCGCTCTGCTAAATTGGTTACTGTTGCTTTCATTTTAGGCTCATAAAATGGGTCCAACAATGTTAAGTTTAGACCCCAATAACTCATCTTTCTCCTGGGCACTATGCAGCCTTCTGGTCTGAACAATGCATTCCGTTACTTCAGACTTTAGCTATATCCTACATTTCCTTTACAAAAAGGGTTGCCATGATGTGGGGTGGGTCTGTTGGTGTCTGGGGAAAGGGGAGACAGATTGGTGTTTTGAGTGAGTTAGGCCCTTGCTCTTTTCAAAGCTTATGGACGCACCATACTTTGCCAGCACCTTGTGTTTTAGTTTGGGGTGGAATCTGGATCTGCCCTATTTAACTTATCCTGCTAATTCTTATTAAGTAAACACAGGATGTATATACAGGTCAATCATGAAGCTACTGCTTTTGAGGAAAACATTAAGTGAATTCATGCTTATGTCAATTATGAGACTGCAGGCTCTGGAATTTTATGTTCCTGGAGAGTACCTTTGATTCTTTATCGTATTCTTTGAAGTGTGAGACAGAAGAGGAAATTTTCCTGGATGAGAAGCCAGCTGGGCAAGCTCATGGTCCACCAGGAGCGACAGATGGCCCAGACAATTTTAATGGCTAGGCCTCTTTTATATCTCGCCGACCAGCTGCCTCTTTCCACCCATTTCAGCGGCTGCCCTGCTTGTTGGCAGTTAAAATGCCAACGGACTCTTATTTGCGTGATTGGACCCGGATTTAGAGAAATGTATGAGGCCCTCACCTGATTCAGGTGGGCACATTGGCCGCCCAAAAAACAGTGCTATTGAGATCAGCATGGGGCGGGAATGGAACGCGAAATTGACCCTCTGCACAGTTTCAACCAGGCAGAGGGAGTTAAAATTACATGTTACGTACAGGAAATGAGTTTTAGATGTACCATTTTTATAAGCTGAAAAATTATTGCCTCAATAATATTTATTTAGATAACTTTTTATCAGTGAGATTGGTTAGTGTTCATTTGCAATGTTTTCTGAAGTCTGAATAAAGAATTATGGGCTAAAAATTCAGGTACTTTACGCCACTTGTTACCGTCAAAATTTTGCAAAAACACGGCAGCCGCCGCTCTTTCACCATCTGGTGGCGAGTCCTGCCATTTTCTGAGGGATGGCAGCGCTGCCGGTAAAAGCAACAGTGACATAATGTCACCTCGGTGAACTTGGACCTTAGCGTGGAGTTCAGCGCTGGGTCCTAAGCTCGCCTTGGAAACCCAGTGTTCAGCAGACACACAGAGGCGCCGTCAACACCTCTTAAAAGGGAAACACACATCTTTCAAGTAAGTTTGCATTTAAGCTTTGAACTGGAATTTTTTGATTTTATTGAAATGGTGGCTTGCTGCAATACATGTTAAAAGTTTCTTTAAGTGCGCAGGGAGTGTTGCTGAATGCTTGCAAGGCCTCGGATGGTAAAGGAAGGCCTCTGAGAAGATCATCAGCAAAGTGATGGAAGGTGTCATCAACAGTGCTATCAAGCGGTACTTACTCACCAATAACCTGCTCACTGATGCCCAGTTTGGGTTCCGCCAAGACCACTCGGCTCCCGACCTCATTACAGCCTTGGTCCAAACATGGACAAAGGAGCTGAATTTCAGAGGTGAGGCAAGAGTGACTGCCCTTGACATCAAGGCAGCATTTGACTGAGTGTGGCACCAAGGAGCCCTAGTAAAACTGAAGTCAATGGGAATCGGGGGGAAAACTCTCCACTAGTTGGAGTCATACCTAGCACAAAGAAAAATGGTTGTGGTGGTTGAAGGTCAATCGTCACAGCCCCAAGACATCACTGCAGGAGTTCCTCAGGGCAGTGTCCTAGGCCCAACCATCTTCAGCTTCTTCATCAATGACCTTCCCTCCAACATAAGGTCAGAAATGGGGATGTTTGCTGATGACTGCACATTGTTCAGTGCCATTCGCAACTCCTCAGATAAAGAAGCAGTCCATGCCCGCATGCAACAAGACCTGGACGACGTTTAGGCTTGGGCTGATAAGTGGCAGGTAACATTCGCGCCATAGAAGTACCAGGCAATGACTATCTCCAACAAGCGAGAGTCTAACCAACGCCCCTTGACATTCAACAGCATTACCATCGCCGAATCCCCCACTATCAACATCCTGGGGGTCATCATTGACCAGAAACTTAACTGGACCAGCCACATAAATACTGTGGCAACAAGAGCAGGTCAGAGGCTAGGTATTCTGCGGCGAGTGTCTCACCTCCTGACTCCCCAAAGCCTTTCCACCATCTACAAGGCACAAGTAAGGAGTGTGATGGAATACTTTCCACTTGCCTGGATGAGTGCAGCTCCAACAACACTCAAGAAGCTCGACACCATCCAGGACAAAGCAGCCCGCTTGATTGTTTATGGTGGTGGATGGGGTGCCATTCACTCCCTCCACCACCAGCGTACCGTGGCTGCAGTGTGTACCATCTACAAGATGCACTGCAGCAACTTGCCAAGGCTTCTTCGGCAGCACCTCCCAAACCTGTGACCTCTTCCACCTAGAAGGGCAAGGGCAGTAGGCGCATGGGAACACCACCACCTCCAAGTTCCCCTCCAAGTCACACACCATCCTGACTTAGAAGTATATCGCCGATCCTTCATCGTCGCTGGGTCAAAATCTTGGAACTCCCTACCTAACAGCACTGTGGGAGTACCTTCACCACACAGACTGCAGCGGTTCAAGAAGGCAGCTCACCACCATCTTCTCAAGGGCAATTAAGGATGGGCAATAAATGTTGGTCTTGCCAGCGACGCCCACATCCCATAAACGAATAAAAAAGACAGAAAATGTTGGAATTACTCAGTAGGTCAGGAAACTTCTGTGGAGAAACACAATTCACTTCTCAGACGTGACGTTGCCTGACCTACTGAGTATTTCCAGCATTTTCTGCTTTTATTTCAGATTTACAGCATCCGCTCGCAGAGGGAATAGGAAAGCGCAGAAGAGGAAGAAGCAGAAGAGGAGGAAGCAGAAGAGGAGGAAGCGGAAGGAAGGATGCAACTCAGACAGCCCCTTTCTGGCCGGGATATACAGGCTGGAATCATCCATCTGCAGTACCAGTGACCACAACCCCAATTCCCCTTCCAACATCTGTCCCACACCTTCCCTTCCCTCTGTTACTGACCATCTCAGCATCCTCTTGGCCACAATGCTGAAATAAAAGCCACCACAAAGCAAACTTTGCAATCCAACATCATACATCTATCCATCCAATATGCTATAAAGAAATCAACTCATCACCCTTTTGCATTCCCTTCGTGGCTGTCTTGTGTGTGCCTTTGCCTATCCGACTGATGTCACGCAGTGCTACGCCAGTGGCTGCAGCATGGCTGGTGGAAGGCTGCTGACTTTCAGTGGGGGTCACTGCAAATGGCCTTGCTGGTTGCCCTTGAGGAGCTGGTGGCTGGGAGTGTCAAATCAATCATCTTCTTCTTCACTCTCCACTCCCTCTTCTTGGTCAACCACTGGCTGGCCAGGCTGCATTTCTTGGGTGTGTGAAATGAGGAAGGCACAGACTGGAGTTGTGATGAGGGGAGGGCGGGAAAGCAAGAGGTGCATGCGAGAAGGAAGATAACGCATGAGGATACCGGCATCTTGTATCCTTTCAGTGCTGCCGCTGGCCAAGGGCTCAGCCATGCCGCTGCCAAGAATGGCCAGCACCGTCTCCACCAAGGGAGTGAGGTGAAGCTAGGAATGGGAGGGGTGCCTTGTGATTGGTGCAGATTGTTGGTAGGTGAGTGATTGGGGGGGGGGGGTGCGGGGATAAATCGTGCATTGCAGGCGACCCTGCTGGCAGTGACGGCATTGGTGATGTGGTCCCACATCGGTCTTTCTGGAGGGTATCCTGGCCCCGGTGGGTACAGGAGCTCTCTTGCAGTGTTGACCTCCTGCACAAAGCTGGAATAGAAAAATAAGAGCAGGAGTAGGCCATTCGGCCCTTCGAGCCTGCTCCGCCATTCAATATGATCATGGCTGATCCTCTATCTCAATACCATATTCCCGCTCTCTCCCCATACCCCTTGATGCCTTTTGTGTCTAGAAATCTATCTATCCCCTTCTTAAATATATTCAGTGACTTGACCTCCACAGCGTTCTGTGGTAGAGAATTCCACAGGTTCACCACCCTCTGAGTGAAGAAATTTCTCCTCATCTCAGTCCTAAATGTCCTACCCCGTATCCTGAGACTGTGACCCCTCGTTCTCAAGCCCCCAGCCAGGGGAAACATCCTCCCTGCATCCAGTCTGTCTAGCCCTGTTAGAATTTTATACATTTTAATGAGATCCCCTCTCATTCTTCTAAACTCTAGTGAATACAGGCCTAGTCGACCCACTCTCTCCTCATACGACAGTCCTGCCATCCCAGGAATCAGTCTGGTGAACCTTCGCTGCACTCCCTCTATGGCAAGTATATCCTTTCTTAGGTAAGGAGACCAAAACTGCACACAGTACTCCAGGTGTGGTCTCACCAAGGCCCTGTATAACTGTAGTAAGACATCCTTGCTCCTGTACTCAAATCCTCTTGCAATGAAGACCAACATACTATTTGCCTTCCTAACTGCTTGCTGCACCTGCATGTTTGCTTTCAGTGACTGGTGTACAAGGACACCCAGGTCCATCTGTACATCAACATTTCCCAATCTATCACCATTTAAATAATACTCTACCTTTCTGTTTTTCCTACCGAAGTGGATAACTTCACATTTATCCACGTTATACTGTATCTGCCATGGCTAATTATCGCCACCGACTGCAAACTTGACTTTTATCGCCCCTGGAGGTGATTGGAGCGCTAAATCAGGCGCTTCACACCTGTCTTAAGGCGCAAAGGCCGAGGAGCGAGGCGCTACCTCAGAGCGCTGGCGAAGCTCATGTGATGTCAGTCAGCAATGGAACACAGACACAATGGCGTGGGCCAGTTCTTAAAGGGGAGGGTTGATCTTGCTTTCCATCCACATCCTGCTCATTGCAGCCTTGAATCTCGGCCTGGAGAGACCTGCACATCAAATCTGCTGGAAAGAACAATGGAGAGTACCAGGGAAAGAGCTCAGAGTGCAGCCCCAACAGTCTCTTCTAAATCGATACAAGGGCAAATCAAAATGAACCTGCAAAGTGCTGCTCAGTACCCAAAACTCCTTCACACAGCGTTGAATCTCTCCAGAAGTCTCTCTCTCTCTCTCTCTCTCTCTCTCAGAATGCGTGGTTCTAAAATGTCACCAACAATAAAAGGCAGGAAGCGGTCGCCTTTAAATAGCGCTCCCCCAGTCCCTTCCTGACTGCAAAACGCTCCCCTCAACCTGTCGTTGCTAGTGGCAGGCGGTAAGGCAGGGGGCGCCACTCAATATCCGCTCCAGGGCGATACCGGGGTGTTGCGCACTCGACTGACGTCACGATCTGCCGGCGCAGGAGATCGTGGTGGTACTGTTTAGTGCTGCCGCAAAATGTCTAGTTAATTTCGCGAGCGGCGCAAACATCGCCGCGCCCGGGCGCTAGATGCTTTGCGCCCCATTAGCGCCCTCTTAAGGCACTAACGGGAGGCGCAACCAACTGAATTTTTCCCCCATAGAGTTATACAGCACAGAAAGAGGCCCTTCGGCCCATTGTGTCTGCGCCAGCCATCAAGCCCTGTCTATTCTAATCCCATTTTCCAGGACTTGGTCCGTAGCCTTGTATGCTATGTCGTTTCAAGTGCTCATCTAAATGCTTCTTGAATGTTGTGAGGGTTCCTGCCTCTACCATCCTTTCAGGCAGTGGGTTCCAGATTCCAACCAAAAAAGTTTTTCCTCAAATCCCCTCTAAACCTCCTGCCCCTTACCTTGAAACTATGCAGTTTAAACAGAGTGCTGCGAGTTGGGTGAGTCAGGGAGTCTTGTGAGGAGTGGAAGGAGGAGCTCCCTTGCTTTGCCTTTGTTGGAGAGACACAGGCTGCGAGATTCTCAGCTCAGCTCAGCTCGGTGCTGTGTGAACGGGACTGAGTGTGGTTTGAACAGAGTGCTGCGAGTTGGGTGAAAGAGAAGAAGGCGCCCGAGCCACGAAGGGCAGAGTGGAGACCCTTTCCACCTCCACCACGCCTGTTGCTGCTGCAGCTACTACTACTACTACTGCTGAGGTGCCAGAAGAGAGAGAGGAGAGACCAGGGAAAAAACAAGAAGGAAGCCATTCCATCACTGCCTCCCCAACTGGTCTCCATTACGAGAGAGGGGAGAAGAGAAACAAGACCAACATCTGCTTGGAAGGAGGGAGAGCGAGCCATTGAGAAAAAACATCTACAGGTGGGAGTTAAAAGGGCACTCTCCAAAAGACTTTGTATTTTAGGTGGGGGGGAGGGAAGAAGAAGAAGACCGGAACAGCAAGGGGTGTGTGTGGCTCTTGCTAACAACTGGGCCACACACACCATTAACAAGCACCCCTTGCCTATTGCTTGACCTGGGACAGCTGGAGCTGCCCAGGCGAAGTCATCAACTAATCACCCAATCTACAACATCGTTAAGACCTGGTGGTGGACTGAGCCTGGGCATCTCCAGCTTTTTTTTCCCCAGGTGAAGACATCTTCTCCCCCCACCAGAAGAAGAACAACATCTTCAAAGACTATAGTTAATATCGGAGAGTGCCCCCCTGTAAGCACCCACTCACCCACCATCCTGAGTGGCGAACCAGCTCCTGTGGCCTCCCTCCTTCCCACCCCCTCTCTCTCTCTCTCTCTGCCTCTCTCTCTAACGAGGCACCTCCAAACTTTTACATTAATTACCCAATTGAGCAGAGGGGAGAAGGCCCCTCTCCCAATTCCAAATCAACAAGGGGAGAGGTGTGCCTTCACCTTTAAACAACCCCCTCTGCTCGGGGAAAAGACAAAAAAAAAACAACGACCAAGGCCTATCTCCAACATCACCCGGCCTGTGACTTGGGGTGAGTGTCGCCCTTTAGTAAGTACACCCCATTATGGCGAGCTCATCATCGCCGGCGGTGGGGCCAGCGAGGTCGTACGCGGGTGTGGCAGCCACGGCCACAGCTAATCCCGCTGCTTCTGCTGCCCCGTCTCCTTTCAGATTACTTACTAAAAAGCTTGGGGTGAAGAGCTACACTCACCCCAACATGACGATAGAGGCTTGCGTCAAAGCCATGGCTGGGGTTGTCGGCCCCTCAGCCATTGTAGCAGCCTCTAAAATGTACGGGAAGGCTGTGTTCTTCCTGGGGTCGGAGCAGGCGGTGTCCCTGGCCATCGAAAAGGGGCTCACCGTGGGCAGGACCTTCCTGCCGGTGGATCCGCTTGAGGCCACCGTGCAGCGAATCGTCCTTTCCAACGTCCCGCCCTTTGTTTCGGGTGAGCTCCTCCTCCCCCACCTACGTCAACTGGGGGAAGTGAGGTCGGGGATCAATCCGATCCCGCTCGGCTGCAGGGAGGCCAGCCTCCGGCACGTCTTCTCCATCCGGCGCCAGCTTTTTATTCAGCTGGCGCGGGAGGAGGACACAGAGGGCGCCTTTACAGTCCAACACGAGGGACCGCCTACCGCATCTTCTGGACGTCGGAAGGTGTGCGGTGCCACGCCTGTAAGGAGGTGAGGCACATAAGAACTGCCCCGCCTCCAAGGCCGCCAAAACATCTGAGGCGGCCAAGGCTGGCGCAAAGCCGCTCCTCCCCCCATTTCTGTCCGCACGTCCGCGACACCCGATGCGCGGTCAACGCCGGAGGTCAACGCCGTCACGGCCTCCGGCAGGGGGGAGAGGGAGCGTCCGATCGGAAAGAAGGCGCGGAGGAAACGTAAACACCTTCAGGCGGGTCCCCTTGGTGAGAAAGACGACCTACTTAAGCTTGCGCCCGCGTACCCTGCGGAGGTGGCGGCGGTGCTCGAGAGTGCGGGGGGCCTCGTGCCCGGGCTTGCAGCCGCAACCGCCGAGGTGGCAAAATCAAGACCTGCGGCCGGGCCCGGGCCCAAGGGACCCGAGCAAACTGCTCGACAGGAGGGAGCGGAGGAGGAGGCCTTGGTACACATGGAGGTCTCCCAACCTCTGTGTCCCTCCACACTGAAAAGGAGGCGCAACGCCCTGGAGGAGGAGGAGGACCGCGAGGAACAGGGTCCCTCCTCGCAAGGGGAGTCGTCGCTTGCCGCGGGGGCTGCGCCCTCCCCCACCGACACCGTCACCGTCACCAACATTCAGCAGGAGTCGCCTGTCCCTCGGGAGGGTACGACAGATGAGTCTGTCCAGCCTGTGCCTCCCGGGGATGGGGAAGAGACCCTGCTCGTGGGGGAGGCTGCGGAACTACCCGTGGAGGAATTATTTATTGAACTGTTGTTTCTCGCCGGGTCGGGTGTCCTGGGGACCAGGGCGGGCGAGGCCGAGCCTGCTGTAAACGGTCAAGACTACTCCCAGGTGCTGCTCGACCTGGTTGAGCAATATAACCAAGGTCCCCGGTCCGCTGGGACGGAGGCTGGTGGCGGTGAAGGGGAAGGCCCCCTGACTCCGTCTCCGACGCTGTCGCCGGGGGTACTGGGATTAATGTACTCCCCGGTTTCCCCATGCACCCCGGTGCCGGGGGCGGAGGGGGGCCCTGAGCAGCTGCCGCTTCATGACCCGGCGCCTCTGGAGGAGTCCAGGGAGGACTCCTCTGCCGCCGATCCTGGGGGTGGGATCGGGGCAGAGGTAGGGGCAGCTGACGGCGACTCCCCGGAGGAGTACGGGGACCCGGCGGAGGGCACTGAGGACGACCTGGACTCCGTCACCAGCGAGGTGGCGGATACCCTTGTGCCCCCCTCCGAGTCCCCCCTCATCCCCGTTGTGGAACTCCGGGACTTTGTGGCCACGTGCCAGGTCACCAGGATATAATCCAGTTGGCCATCGATAGATGGTCGGATCTGGCGCTGCTCGTTTGCTCCGTCCGCGCCGCCGTCAAAACCATGGGCACGGACGGGGGCGTAGGCCCGGCCGAGCGGCGTTGGATCCGGAAGTTCCTCGCTGGGCTGCGAAGGGAGTGGCGGTCGACTAGCGGCCGCACTCCCTCCTCCCGTTAGGGTTAGGTAGAGGTTGCACTATGCTCTTGTCATGAAGATAACCATAGCCAGCCTTAACATCAACGGCAGTAGAGAGGCACGCCGTAGATTTAATAACTTCTCGGTCCTTCGGGAAGGGAGGCATGCGGTGTGCTTCCTGCAGGAAACTCACACCATTCTGGGAGATGAGGCCACGTGGCTCCTGGAGTGGCGAGGAGGGGTCAACATGAGTCACCTCTCCAACATTTCCGGCGGGGTGGCTATCTTGCTGGCCCCGCATTTTCAGCCGGAGATCTTGGGGGTCAAGGAGCACGTGCCGGGCCGCTTGCTCCAGGTCACTGTTCGCCTGGGGGGCGTGCCGCTCCATTTAGTGAACGTGTACGCCCCCCAGGTCGGTGCGCAGCAAGTGCGCTTCTTCGAAGAAGTGTCCGCTCTTCTGGGCTCCATCGACGTCAGCGAGTACGTCATCCTCGGGGGGGATTTTAATTGTACCCTCGAGGCGAGGGACCGTTCCGGTCCCCCACGAAGCCTGGCGGCGATGGTGAAGTTGAGGGACCTGGTCGGGTCCTTCGACTTGGTGGCCGTCTGGCGAAATCTCCAGCCCGACTCCAGCGCCTTCACTTGGGTGAGGTCTGGAGGAGGAAGGTTCAGAATCGACCGCCTTTACATTTCCCGGGCGTACGTCTCCTGCGTTCCAGCGGCTTCCATGCGGCCGGTGCCGTGCACGGACCACCACCTGGTGTGGGCGGAGCTCGCTCCGTTGCGCGCGCCGGGGGGGTCCGCGTACTGGCATTTTAACAACCTGCTGCTGGAGGACGAGCGGTTCCGGGATTTGTTTCGTTGGTTCTGGACCGACTGGAGAAGGAAGTAGGGGGGCTTCCCCTCCTTGAGGCTATGGTGGGACGTGGGCAAGGCTCACGTCCATCTCTTCTGTCAGGAGTACGCGAGGGGGTCAACCAAGAGGCGGGAGGCCCGGGTCGGGCGGTTGGAGAGGGAGGTGCTCGACCTGGAGTCCTGTCTCGGTCAAGTCATCGAGGACCCGGCCCTGCGGAAGGTGTACGAAGAGAAGAAGGGCGCGCTGAAGGACCTGCAGCTGGTCGGGTCCCGAGGCGCGTACGTGAGGTCGCGGATCCAGTTCCTGCGGGACCTGGACCGCGGCTCCCCCTTCTTCTACTCGCTGGAAAAAAGACGGGGGGTCCGTAAGCAGCTCTTGAGGCTGCTGGCCGACGACGGATCTCTGGTCTCGGATCCGGAGGGGATCAGCGCGGAGACCTGGGCCTATTACGGGGCTCTGTTCTCTCTGGATCCGTCCAGCGAGGATGCGCGCAGAGTTATATGGGAGGACCTGCTGGGGGTCAGCCCGGAAGGCGCCGAAAAATTGGATGCTCCGCTAAGCTTGGCGGAGCTGACCGGCGCCCTCAGCCAGCTCTCGAGGGGAAAGTCCCCGGGGCTGGATGGGCTGACCGTGGAGTTCCACAGGGCGTTCTGGGACGTCTTGGGGGGCAACTACGCGCGGGTCCTGGGGGAAAGTCTGGCAAACGGGGAGATGCCCCTCTCTTGGCGCAGGGCGGTCATCGTCCTGCTGCCCAAGAGGGGTGATCTCCACCTTTTAAAAAACTGGCACCCGGTCTCCCTCCTCAGCA
Organism: Squalus acanthias; assembly: GCA_030390025.1. Lineage (NCBI taxonomy): Eukaryota > Metazoa > Chordata > Chondrichthyes > Squaliformes > Squalidae > Squalus > Squalus acanthias. The sequence continues at coordinate 30,734,651 of CM059431.1, forward strand.
CGGACTATAAATTTTTTGCCAGGGCCATGTCTGCCCGCCTTGGCACCGTGCTGGCCCACATGATCCACCCCGACCAGTCCTACACGGTCCCGGGCCGGTCTATCCACGACAACATCCATCTGGTCCGGGACCTGATCCACCTTTACCAGAGGGCTGGTCAGTCGGTCGCCTTCCTTTCCCTGGATCAGGAGAAGGCGTTCGACAGGGTGGATCACAAGTATCTTTTCGGAACTCTGCGCGCATTCGGGTTCGGGACGCATTTCGTCGCCCAGATCCGACTTCTGTACGCCACCGCGGAGTGTCTGATTAAAGTTAACGGGTCTTTGACGGCGCCCCTTCGCTTCGGGAGGGGGGTACGTCAGGGATGCCCCATGTCCGGTCAGTTATATGTCGTTTGCGTGGAGCCTTTCCTGCGCCTCTTGCGGAAGAGGTTGACGGGACTTGGTCTGCAAGGGCCGGGCGTGGAGGTCGTCCTCTCGGTTTACGCCGATGACGTGCTCCTCATGGTCACGGATCGCGTCGACTTGCGGAGGATGCAAGAATGCCAGCAGATTTACTCGGACGCATCCTCCGCTAAGATCAACTGGGAGAAATGTTCTGGACTCCTGGGCCAGTGGCGGGTGGACTCCATGCCGGAGGAGTTCAGGCCCTTCGCCTGGAGCACAACGCACCTCCTCTACTTGGGAGTCTACCTCGGCCCTGCTGAGGACACCTGGCCAGCGAACTGGCAAGAGCTGGAGGCCAAAGTCACCGCTCGCCTAGGACGCTGGACGGGGTTGCTCTGAGTGTTGTCCTACAGGGGTCGAGCGCTGGTCATAAACTAGCTGGTGGCCGCCATGTTGTGGTACCGGTTGATCACTTTGATCCCTCCTCCTGCGTTTGTCGCCAAGATGCAGAAGAAGCTCATCGACTTCTTCTGGGACAAAAGGAAGCACTGGGTCTCTGCCACGGTTCTGAGTCTCCCGCTTAGGGAGGGCGGTAAGGCGTTGGTGTGCCTTCGCACCCAGGCGGCGACTTTCCGTCTTCAGACGCTGCAGAGATACCTGTACGTTGAGAATCCTCCTAGATGGTGTGCGCTGGCGACGTATTTCTTCCACCAGATGCACGGCCTCAACTACGACACGCAGCTCCTGTTTGTGGAATTGGGCCGCACGCGTGCCTACCTGTGGGAGCTGCCTGTCTTCTACCAGGAACTGCTATGGGTCTGGAACCAAGTCGCCTCCAGGCGGAGTTCTCCCCCGTCAGGAGTGGCGGCTCTCCTTCGGGAGCCGCTGCTCAGGAATCCGCACTTCCACGTCCGCCAGATCGGGTGGCTGGCGGAGGGCAGGGCTGTGCCTGGCAAGGTGACTAGAGTCGGGGACCTGCTCGGTGGCAGAGGAGCGGGCTGGATGGCGCCGGAGGAGTTGGCTCGGCGCCTCTCCTGGGTCGACGTCTGGCGCGCGGCCAAAGCCATCGAGTCGCTGAAAGTGGCACTGGGCCCCGACGCCACTAGGTGTATCGAGGAGGCTCAAGCATGTGGGGTGATCCCGTCCGAACTGACCCCCGTTCGGACGGAATTCCTCATCGGCGCGCGGCCCCAAAATCCCTCTCGGGAACTGGCGCCTCACAACTTGAGCCGTCTCGGGGAAATGCCCTCCGTGCCTTTTAGTTCTGCACGGAGGGGTTTCCTGTACGGGCTGCTCCTGCACACTCTCCACTTTGCCATCTTTGCCTGCCGTCCGGACACGCCTTGGCATGCCATCTTGCCATCCGGCGGAGGCGAAGGTCCCCAATGGAGGGCTCTCTACACGGGAGTCCTCCCCTTTTCTATTGGGGACTTGGCCTGGAGGGTGTTGCACGGAGCAGTCCCGTGCAATCAGCTGTTAAGTAGGTTTACGGACTCCCAGGCCGCCTGCCTTTTTTGCGGCCTGGAAGAGTCCGTATTCCATGTGTATGTGGAATGTGAGAGGTTGCAGCCCCTGTTCTATTATTTGAAGGGGCTGCTCCTCGCTTTTTGGTTGCACTTCAGTCCCACGCTCCTGATCTACGGTCACCTGGTGCAGAGGGGAGCGGGCAGGTCGGAGGACCTCCTCGTAGGACTGCTCCTGGGCCTGGCCAAAGTGGCCATTAACAGGTCCAGGCAGCGGGCGGTCGAGGGGGTCGTTCGGCCCAATTTTCTGCCTCTCTTCCACGGCTATGTTCACGCCCGGGTGGCCCTGGAGATGGAGCACGCGGTGTCCGCCGGCACACTTGAAGCCTTCCGAGACCGGTGGGCGCCGCAGGGACTGGAGTGCATCGTCTCCCCGGGCAATGTTATTTTAATTTAATGCGATAAGTTTTATTTGAAGTTTTGATTAATTTACAGTAGTTTTATGTTGACTCAAAAGAGTACAAGGCCTACAATTCAGAGCAGCTGAAGGCAGTTAATTAGGGAAACTAGATTAAACTGGTTCTCCTGTAGCAGAACCCAGCAAGCTCCTTTGTTTCAGGGCCTATAAAAACAGGCTTTGAAGAGCGATTTTACACTGAGTGCGGTTTAAATAGAGTGCTGCAAGTTGGGTAAGTCAGGGAATCAGGTGAGGAGTGGAAGGAGGAGCTCCTTTGCTTCGCCTTTGTTTTTCCTAACTTTTCACCCTGTAGAAATTGGTTCTTACTTTACACCAAGGAAAGAGTCTGAGAGCGGGAGCAGTCAAACAACAACTACTGCGAAACCGCTAAAGTGACGTCACAACCAGGGAAGGAGCTGATTGGTAAGTAGGACCTGGTGAGTATTTCGACAGTCCAGTCGTTAAAGTCAAAGTAAGGTCTCTAGTTTAGAGTAAGTAGTGTTCAAAGGGAAGTAAGGTCCCTAGTGTATTTAATATTCTTTAATTTAAAGGAAGTAAAGGGAGTAAATTAAGGGTAGGACATGGCAGGGCAGCTCGGCTACGTGGAGTGCTCCTCCTGTGCGATCTGGGAAGTCAGGGACACTTTAGGTGTCCAGGGCGAACACATGTGCAGGAAGTGTCTCCAGCTGCAGCTTCTCGAAATCCGCGTTTTGGAGCTGGAGCTGCGGCTGGAGTCACTGTGGAGCATCCGCGACGCTGAGATCTTCGTGGATAGCACGTTTAACGAGGTGGTCACACTGCAGGTAAAGAGTGTACAGGCAGACAGGGAATGGGTGACTGCCAGACAGAGTAAAAGAACTAGGAAGGTAGTGCAGGAGTACCCTGGGTCCATCTCCCTCTCCAACAGATTTTCCGTTTTGGATACTGATGGGGAAGATGGTTTCTCAGAGGAATGCAGCAAGAGCCAAGTCCGTGGCACTACAAGTGGCTCAGCTGCACAGGAGGGGAGGAGAAAGAGTGGGAGAGCAATAGTGATAGGGGATTCTATCGTAAAGGGAACAGATAGACGTTTCTGTGGCTGCAGATGTGACTCCAGGATGGTATGTTGCCTCCCTGGTGCCAGGGTCAAGGATGTCACTGAATGGCTGCAGGGCATTCTGAAGGGGGAGGGTGAACAGTCAGAGGTCGTGGTTCACATTGGTACGAACGACATAGGTAGAAAGAGGGAGGAGGTCCTGCAACAAGAATTTAGGGAGCTAGGTAGCAGATTAAAAAGCAGGACCTCAAAGGTTGTAATCTCTGGATTACTCCCGGTGCCACGTGCTAGTGAGTATAGGAATAGGAGGATAGAGCAGATGAATGCGTGGCTAAAGAGTTGGTGCAGGAGGGAGGGCTTTAGTTTCCTGGATCACTGGGTCTGCTTCTGGGGAAGGCGGGACCTGTACAAGTCGGACGGGTTGCACCTGAACCGGAACCGGACCAACATCCTTGCGGGGAGGTTTGCTAGTACTGTTGGTGGGAGGGGGGGTTTAAACTAACTTGGCAGGGGGATGGGATACGGAGTGGAGCTATAGTAGGGGGTGATGCACAGCCAAATATAGAGGAAAAAACAAGTCAGCCTGGAAGGCAGAGCAAATATGTAACAGCACAAGGGAGTATGGCAAGGCTGGATGGCATTTATTTTAATGCAAGGAGTCTTGCGAGTAAGGCAGATGAATTGAAGGTGTTGATGAACACATGGGCGTATGATGTTGTTGCTATCACAGAGACATGGTTGAGGGAGGGGCAGGACTGGCAGCTCAATATTCCGGGGTATAGAATCTTCAGGCGAGACAGAGGGGGGTGTAAAAGAGAGGGTGTCGCAATATTAATCAAGGAGTCAATTACTGCTGTAAGGAGGGATGATATCTTAGCAGGTTCCTCTAATGAGGCCATATGGGAAGAACTTAAAAACAAAAAGGGGGCAAGCACTTTGCTGGGAGTGTACTATAGGCCCCCAAACAGTCAGGGGGAGATAGAGGAACAGATATGTAGGCAAATCTCAGAGAAGTGTAGAAATAATAGGGTAATAATAGTGGGGGATTTCAACTTCCCCAATATTAACTGGGATAGTCAGAGTGTGAAAGGCTTAGAGGGTGCGGAATTCTTAAAGTGCATCCAGGAGAGCTTTTTGAGCCAGCATGTAGAAAGTCCTACAAGAGAGGGGGCGGTACTGGACCTAATTCTAGGGAATGTAGCCAGGCAAGTGGTAGAAGTGTCAGTAGGAGAGCATTTTGGTGACAGTGACCATAATTCGGTGAGATTTAAGGTAGTCATGGAAAAGGACAAAGATGGACTGGAAATAAAGGTTCTAAATTGGGGGAAGGCCGATTTTAATATGATAAGGCAGGATCTGGCCAAAGTGGACTGGGATCAGCTACTTGTAGGAAAATCCACATCAGAGCAGTGGGAGTCTTTCAGAAAGGAAATAGAGAGAGTACAACGCCAACATGTTCCCGTAAAGGTCAAGGGTGGGACCAACAAGCCCAGGGAACCTTGGATGTCAAGGGATATACAAGAATGGATTAGGAAAAAAAGGGAGGCTTATGGCAGATACAAAGGACTAAAAACAGTGGAAGCCCTGGAGGAGTATAGAAAGTGCAGGGGGGTACTTAAAAAAGAAATTAGGAGAGCGAAGAGGGGGCATGAAAAAACACTGGCGGGCAAAATAAAGGAAAATCCCAAGGTGTTTTATAAGTATATTAAGGGCAAGAGGATAACCAGGGAAAGAGTAGGGCCCATTAGGGACCAAAGTGGCAATCTGTGTGTAGAGCCGGAAGATGTAGGTGAGGTTTTAAATGAATATTTTGCATCTGTGTTCACTATGGAGAAGGACGATGTAGGCATAGAAATCAGGCAGGGGGATTGTGATATATTTGAACAAATTAGTATTGAGAGGGAGGAGGTACTAGCGGTTTTAGCGGGCTTAAAAGTGGATAAATCCCCAGGCCCTGACGGGATGTATACCAGGCTGCTGTGTGAGGCAAGGGAGGAGATTGCAGGGGCTCTGACACAAATTTTCAGAACCTCTCTGGCCACAGGGGAGGTGCCAGAGGACTGGAGAACAACTAACGTAGTACCATTGTTCAAGAAGGGTAGTAGGGATAAACCAGGGAATTACAGGCCAGTGAGCCTAACATCAGTGGTAGGGAAATTATTGGAAAAAATTCTGAGGGACAGAATTAGTCTCCACTTGGAGAGGCAGGGATTAATCAAGGATAGTCAGCATGGCTTTGTCAGGGGGAGATCATGTCTGACCAATTTGATCGAATTTTGAGAGGGGGTGACTAGGTGTGTGGATGAGGGTAGTGCAGTTGATGTAGTCTACATGGACTTCAGTAAGGCTTTTGACAAAGTCCCACATGGGAGACTGGTCAAGAAGGTAAGAGCCCATGGGATCCAGGGCAATTTGGCACATTGGATCCAAAATTGGCTTAGTGGCAGGAGGCAGAGGGTGATGGTCGAAGGTTGTTTTTGTGACTGGAAGCCTGTGTCCAGTGGTGTACCGCAGGGATCGGTGCTGGGTCCTTTGCTGTTTGTAGTGTACATTAATGATTTAGATATGAATGTAGGAGGTATGATCAGTAAGTTCGCAGATGACACGAAAATTGGTGGAGTGGTAAATAGCGAGGAGGGAAGCCTCAGGCTACAGGACGATATAGACGAGATGGTTAGATGGGCAGAACAGTGGCAAATGGAATTTAACCCTGAAAAGTGTGAGGTGATGTATTTTGGGAGGACTAACAAGGCAAGGGAATACACAATGAATGGTAGGACCCTAGGAAGGACAGAGGATCAGAGGGACCTTGGTGTGCATGTAAATAGATCCCTGAAGGCAGCAGGACAGGTAGATAAGGTGGTTAAAAAGGCATGTGGGATACTTGCCTTCATTAGCCGAGTCATAGAATATAAGAGCAGGGAGGTTATGATGGAGCTGTACAAAACGCTAGTTAGGCCACAGCTGGAATACTGTGTGCAATTCTGGTCGCCACACTATAGGAGGGATGTGATTGCATTGGAGAGGGTGCAGAGGAGATTCACCAGGATGTTACCTGGGCTGGAGCGCTTCAGCTATGAAGAGAGACTAGACAGGCTGGGGTTATTTTCCTTAGAGCAGAGAAGGCTGAGGGGGGAGCTGATTGAGGTGTACAAAATTATGAGGGGCATAGATAGGGTAGATAGAAAGGAACTTTTCCCCTTAGTAGAGAGGTCAATAACCAGGGGGCATAGTTTCAAGGTAAGGGGCAGGAGGTTTAGAGGGGATTTGAGGAAAACCTTTTTCACCCAGAGGGTGGTTGGAATCTGGAACTCAATAGATTGCAGACTCTCATTGACCTCATCTCGAGGAGAGATCCCAACATAGACTTAGGCGTTCATCGCCCCACTGATATGCAACAAGGTGCTATCCCGCTCCCAGCTCCTTGCTAGTAGGGAAGTGCGAGTGGCCCATGAGAGGGATAATGGTGAGAGGGGATATGGATGTGGGGGCTCTGCTCAAAGAACTCTCACTACTCCCCCGTTGCCTCCTCCTCAGTCAGAGCCCCACATGCTGCCTCGGATCCCGATGGCCGAGTCTGCCGCTGCACAGTTTTTGGCGGGGCCCGCACAGGCCCTAAAACCCAGAGGACGTCGCCAAAAGTGTCAAAGCAGTCTCTGCAGGGAAGTGAGCAGCCTGCCTCTACCTCTGCTGAAGCCACAGGGATTGCACCTCGTAGAAGCACGCGGAAAAGAAAAAAGACACCATCGTAGATGCACATGGGTGTTTGCCAAAATGTTAGTGTTAAGTTTCAGTTCTATTTATAACGCTCATAAATTTATTTCTTGAAACGCGCCCCAGTGAAAGGTGGAAGTCGACGGGATAACGCCGGGTTCCCGACGCGCTGTCAATTTCAGCTCTCTTAACCACCGACCCGCTCCCAAACTCGCACGCAATGTAAAAATTCCAGCCATAGTATTTGACACTATAAAAGATACCTCCAGTCCCATAGCTAGTTTGGTGCCAGAACCTTTTTAGATGCATATTTTAATTGTTCTCTTCCAATCATTATAAATAAAAAAAACACACAATTAACAGTTTATACATTTCAAAATTAAACCATAAAAATGGGGGAGTTGGAGTGGTGGAAGCAATTTCAGCCATCGGCAGAAATTATGGTAGTGATCAACACAAGGAAATTAGAGACTTACTGATGTTTGAGACAATGTGGTATATTTTCTTCTTTCCACTAATGGTAGCAAAAAAGCTCAGCATGAGTTTATATTGGGGAAAACAATAGTTTTTGCTAACATCAGTGAACAGAGGAAAATATACCCAAATGGACGTTTATTTTACTTACATTTAAACGTGGACATCTTTAAAAGTTTTTCTTAAATTTTAACTCAAATTAAAAGCTAGTAAAAGTTATTGTGCAAATATAAAACTACTTTAGAAAAGGTCTTGCACTAGGAAGAAAAACAAGTTTGCAAAACGTTATTCAAAGAATCGAACAATTTTATTTAATCTTTTAAAAATCTCTCTGGATATAAAAAGCTCACTAAATTATTATTAAGAAAATGTAATGTGGAATCAATCAGACAAGGGAAAACATACCTTTAATGCACAGTACTGGTATCTTGTAATTTGGTGGTTTCGGTCACTATAACGATCCAGAGGAGTAAACATGACACTAAATGGCCCTGCCCACTGGCTGAACAAGATGAAGAGATGATGACGCAAACTCTGTTGTGGGAATAGGAATCTGCGGTGATGTACTACAGAGAAAAAAAATTATTAATCTCTACTGATTGAAGAGAAGCCACATGACAGAATTGCTGGAGTCGCTAAATAATAGGTAATTTCAGTGTCATCAGTTATATGCTTCAGATGACAAATAAGCTATTTTAAAATGCAACATTCTCATGTTAGAGTATATTGCTTTCATATTTAAGCCTACATAATATTGCTATGGTATGCATTACTCCTGGCACAAATGATTTATGGTTATCTATGTTCTGCTGCTGTGCTTTTAAACTGTATCAATTAAAGTAGCTAAAAGAAATATATTTTGTCAACATGATGAAGGCCAAGAGGTAAAAGCTTTTTTAAAGTTTCAGATGATGATAGATTGGATCATAGCCTATTAATGTAATGCAAATTGTATTTTGAAAGTTAGAATACTCACTGTTATCACACTGCAAAAGGAATACTAATACTCATGGTTTGGGAAACATTTAAATAAGAAGCTTAATTTTGATGAGAATTAAAAGATACTCATAGAATTGTTATTGTAAACTGAAAATGTTCATTAGGATATTTTAAATAGAATTTAGTTTATGACATTTATTTTTTCCTGTATAGAGTGTTTATTTTCAGTCTATTTTTGTGTTCACAGAATTTAATGTTTTCTTTTAGCATTTTGTTTCTTTTTCATTACAAAAAACAAGTAAAATGAACCTTTTAAAATGTCTTACCAACCTTCCCTGTGGAGAACGTAGACATTCATGTTGGTCCAAAGAAAGGGCCCAATGCAAAAATGGCAGGCAAGAGCAGCTCTAAAAAGCAGATGCATATGCCGTTTTGTTGATGTTTTAACAAAAAGCCAATTTTAGAATTCTGCATTCCGTGGGGTTTTATTAGATTCTAATGGTTAAACCCAAAAACTGCGACTTCTAGTCAAAATTATTAAACTTTGGAGAAGGCAAAACAGAATGATAAAAATATAACAAAACAGCATGTTTAAGAAATGGATAAGACTGTATTGATGTTCTAGGATAAGGAATGTTAGCACTAATCCTTTACAGAGTGTGCTAAGTAAAATTTAAATGTATTTTAGCAACAATGTTATATGTCAAAATAACTTGCACTTTACACAGAAGAAATAAATTATAATTGAAAATCTGGGGCGGCACTATGTAAACAACCACACTAATGGCCATGAGCATAAAGGTTTGATTAGAGGAAGTCATCTATCTATTTTTGGTGGTAGTTCAAAAATGTATTCATGTCATTGAGTGCAAACTGCTATGCAAGATCAGAGCACACACAATTCTGTTGAAATGAAACTGAAACTGACAAGCTGAAGAGAAGAATTCATGTACTTAGAATGGTGAAAATCTTTTAGTTTACATTTTTTTGACATGACATATGCGCTGCAACTTAATGAACAGGAAATGCGGCGAGCAGACCACTTCCAAAAATTCAGCGTTTGATCAGAGAAATTACTTATAAAATTTAGTGAGTTATTTCTCTTCTAATTTTCTCCCCTTACTGCTCTTCTGAAAGAGGAGGAACCTTGGCCAAGGAACACTACAACCAAATAATAGTTCCCCCACTGTTGCCTGGCTGACATTGGCTAACTCAGCACACATCAGGAATCAAAGCTGGGACTTTCCAGATTCTGTATGCTTCAGTACCATGTCAGGCAGTGTGATTTTTTTTTAAGGGCATTATTAATAGGAATGAAGGAGCAAGCCGAGGCTCAAATATTTAGCCTGGCTTGGTTCAACCACCCCATTGGGTGAACATGACCTCACATGAAGGTAGCTAGTAGTTTAGTTTAGTACAAAATATGAAGCTAGAAATTACTGTCAGTGATATAAGTGGATGAATGCTTAATGTATTTACAAGACATTCCTCTCGGCATTTTAAACCAAGTATTAACCCATTTATTTAAAATAATGAAGGGGATTGACAGAATGCATTTTCCTCTGGCAGGAGAATGCAGAACAATGAGACACAATCTTAAAATTCAAGAGAAGATGGTTAAAAGCTAAATCAAAGATAAATGTCTCCACACAGTTTTGTGAGAATGTGGAACGCACTGCCCTAGAAGGCCTTAAATTCAAAATCAACTGAGGTGTTTAAAAGGAAATAGAAAAAGCAGGACTTAAAAAGATAAAGCTATCATGGCTAACTAAAATGGCAGAGCAGACTCAATGGGCCAAATGTTCTACTCCTGCTTTCATGTTACTAAAATAAAGTAGTGGACTGAGGAATGTCATACAATTGCATTAAGTGTTCATCAACCACTATTATCTCCAACACTATTCTTTATCCTACAATTGTGTGAAGGAGGTCACAACTGTCCGCATTGGCCTTCACACAAATGTAGCTGGGACCTAGAAAAAAGTCCAAATAGGATTGGAATTGAACATTATGCTTGTACAGTTGGTCTTTTTGGGCAAAAAAATCTGAATATTTCCAGAATTATAGCCATCTGTGCACAATAGTGGTTACTTACTAACATTCATTAACTCAAATTAACAAGTCAGGACTAGCTCAATTACTTTCACCCCAGTTCCTTACACACATAAAACACAATCCAAGTGACCTTGGACTTTAAACTCCATTTGAGTTCATTCTCATTCTTAGGCACTATAAGTGATATGTTAGTGTTCACAGGTTTAAGGGTGGATAATTAGACGGACTAGGTCATAATACATTTCCTTTTGCTTGTAGCAATGGTAGAAAAATAATAATACAGCACATTAGTACTTCATCAAAACAAAATTACATTTAAGGACCAAATCAACATTTATGGCATCATAAGGTAATATCTAAAATACTCCCATTCTATTTACTATTTGGATAACTTCAAAAATAAATTATACTTAAATGAATTATACATATGTACAAACCTTAAATAAAATGTATTACATTTCCATTCAGTTTTGTTAAATCCTGTTTATAAGGATCTTACAGTCATATTTAGTGTTTAGGAATGGCTACATTTAAAAAGGAGAGGTAATTTTCTAATTTTGGAATGCTGGTGGGAAGCCCAACCTGCAGGGAATGCACATTGGAAATTTGGGTGCATGTTGTTCATAATTTTCTAACCATCTGGATTAACGATTAGAAAATGATGCGCAGCAAGGTCCCAAATTTCTGCTACGTGCTCCCAGCAGCTGAGGATCCCTGCCGGAAACGTGAAGTCAGAAAATTAGTCCTGTTGTGTTTTTTTTAAAAGTCTTTAAAGCCTTTTTTTGGTAAATATCATATAAAAAGGAGATGGGTGAGATTTAAATTTTACTTTTGGAAAATTCTTTCAGGACGAAATTAGCCACACTGGGCTCAAGAAACCAACAATCATCCCTCAAAGTAGAAAAGGAACAGCACATGTAGAATGGCTTTACCTGGAACACACTGGATCAAATTGGCTACCATTGCACTAAAATGGGCTCGGATGTCTTTTAGAATTTCAACATCTTTGTCATTTTCTGCCTCCAACAGCATCCTGGTTAAATCGACATACTCTAAGAACAGGGCTCCCAGAGCCAAAGTATCCCGTTCTAAAGCTCCATTAGTACTAGCAAAGAGAAAGAAAACTAAGGTTTATTCAATGCGGTTGAAGACTAAAAGCCATTTATTTACAACAATTAATTTAAACACAATGGGGATAATTGGTTTAAATTGGTTTAAAATGGTTAAGAATTGGTACAAATCTTGCTCAAATGGTAATGTACTAATGGCACTCAGTTTTCCAGGGTCAGCCCATTTGTACAATTATTCACAGCTCCAAGTGCAAATTTGGATTTGTGTAGTTGTGGTAGGAGCAGAAAACTGTGTGCAAGTGAAATTTAAAGGGTTTTGGAGAATTAAAGAGAAATTGCAGAACAGGGGCAAAGCTTCTTGCAGCCTTTGGAAAAGTTCTAAAAGCATTTCAACCCATTAGCAGTCTTTGTAAAGACTGATGGGGGAAGGGCAAAGAAGTTACAGCAAACAATGAAGGGAAGGAAACCCAATATGTAGGCATGAGTCTGCAGACAAGTAATGGAGCACTTAGTACCTGACCACTTGTGAATTGTGATGAGGTGGAGTGGTGTCGCATGAGATGGTTGTAAAGTGAGCAGGTCTGTTTGCCACTCAATGGCACCATTCCTATACAGATTATCTCCCCTTCCGTCCACAATGTATCAGCTCTAACTTGTAGGTGGTATTTAAAAGGTACTCACCCCAACACAATATGCGTGGAAGGAGTTGGAGGCAGACCTGCAGTGTATTGACCAACACTTTCACTGCTGGTGCCGCCACATGCTCGCTGCAGATTTCTTAGCAACATATAGCACAAGTCTGCATTTGGCTTTCTGAAAACCCAGAATCTATTATGACAGTTCCCATGATTATTGTTGTCAGATAGGTGCAACAGTGTCTGCATATATAATTGCTGGCATCTTGGCAGGGAGGGACAATGCTGAGTGTTGATTGCCCTGCCATGCCTTCTTTCATGCAGAACCAAGGAAAAGCATGACATACTGTGATTGGGGTGATTCCATGGAAGAATCAAATATTAGTTAGAGTGGCATTCACATATCTTAGTTGTGCCATCTGGTCTGTTGTCCCAGTTTCCTTTGGGAATAGAAGCCCTCGCATACACTGATTCTCTGCCAAAGCATCTCTATCTGTACTGGTGGGTGGGTATGGAACACCTGTGGGGCAGCCTGACCAGTCTCACATCCCCCCAGTGGTTCCCCTTTTTCTCATTCAAAAAGCTGAGGCCGTGGATTTCCATTGGGGAACCTATTGATGACACTACAGCAGTTGGAAGAACAAAAAGCAGCCAAGCATTTACCACAAGGACTCATGTCAGCCTAATTAGACGGAAGAAGGTGTAAAGGAAACAACTGAGAAAATTGGTGCAGAGATCGCCTTAAAACAGTTCATTTAATTTTCTTACTATTTCTTAAAATTAACTTCTGGTTGCAGCTGATTCCCTGTTGATCATGGAGAGCCATTGTATAGGAGTGTCATTACCATTTAGCACTGTACTGCCATAATGGCCAGAAAGATTGTGCAGGAGATGATCAGGTGTCATTTGAATATTTTAAGAAAGCTCTGCCTGAGCTTCCTGTGTCTCTCCCCAGACCCAAACATACATGTACAGTAGAAATGGAAGGAAGCCAGGCATTACAGATCTCTGCCTTTTTTCGGTCGATTACCTCCTGTGAACTGGCACACTTGGGGTATAACAGACCTGAAAATCGTCTGCAAATTGCTTCTCAAATGTACAAATACTTTCATTTATTTTAAATAAGAAAGCTAACAAACTTTTAAAATGTTGGTGCTGTATTGCAATTTAATAGCGTTACATATAGTATAATCCCATGCTGTTTATCTTAAAAAGGAAAGAATACAAAGTTTAACTGTTGTTAAAATACATTTATAGGTCATTTCTGGAATGCAGGAAATCTTAAGATGAGGTTAAGACCATTTGGCCCAAAACGTCAGCTGCTTTTTGCTCTACATCTCTCAATTTTCTCTTTCGGCAGAAAATATCTGGTCATCTTTTTAACTCATTTATGCTGTTTGCTTTGCTATCCTTCCTTGGTAACTTATTCCTCTTTGTGAGAAATTGTTCTCCCTGAATTCCTTCTTTACTCCAGTAGTTTTTAAATAATTACCGAATTGTTTCCAGAGCTACAAAATAGATCTATGGGCGTGGTACAGCTTGTTGACTCTGTCTTGTATCTCAAGAACACCAACCATGTATCTGATATTAAATACTGAATTATATGTTGTGCAGAAGAAAATGTTGTTAATCTTTTCTTTCAGCCATTTTATTGCAAACTTACTTGTCACTTATAACACTAGCATCGGCAAGAAGTTCAAATATCCTTAAAAGCTGCAGTCGTAATAAATCTCGACGCTCACGACGCTTCTTGTTCTAAAGCAGAATACAGAAAACAGAAATCTACACAGACTGAATGGTAAAGTATGATTAGATTACATCCATGGAAAGTAACAGTAAATGCAGATCAAACTCTTGTAATTAAGTGGATTACTTAAAAACAAAAAGCATCTGAATTTCCTCTTTGAAATTGGCATAAAGATGCCACTTTCTGGAAGTGGGGGGGCGGGGCGGAGTGGAATTTAGTCTGGGACCCAGTTGAGTGGGTGTCCTCCCTTTTACCGCCTATCAAACTTTTTACCAGAAATAAGGGTGGTCACATATGGGTTGGGGTGGAGGGGGGGAAATTTAAATGATATATTGGCCTCAGGATGGGATATAAAATTTAAGATAAAAACAGAAAATGCTGGAAATACTCAGCAGGTCAGACAGCATTTGTGGAGAGAGAAACAGAGTTAACGTTTCAGGTCGATGACCTTTCGCCAGTTCTGATGAAAGGTTATCGACCTGAAACGTTGGGCTGGATTTTGCTGGCGCTCAGAGCTCGGGTTTGGAGCGGGTAAGAAACCCGCTGTCAACCCGCCTCCACGTGAGTCTCCCAGGTGTCGGGTCTGTCTGCGGAGGACTGACCCGACACCAAGCGGCGGGGGAGACAATTGAGATCATTAAATGGCTTGTTAAGAGCCAATTTAATGGTATTTTGAGGCTTCCTTCTAATTTTACGTGCTCCCCCACGGGTTACCCGCTGCTCGGGGAACACGCCAGCTCACCCTGGTGTGAGTTGAATCTGCTCTGATGTATCTGATAAGCTAACAGCTACAGAAGTGGTGTAAAGGATGCCGTATTGCAGATGGTCAGTTTCAGAGCACAGAAACTATTGGTTACTGCATTTGTAAGACATATAGGGGTAAAGAAAGTTAGTGCTCCCGCGGCCGATTTTCCCAGGTAATGCCCCGAGAGGAAGGAGGGGTGCTACTGGAAGTGCCCCGCATCCCTCTTGGGGCGCTGCGAGCCAATATCGCGCAGCGGTATTGCAGGCCTTCCTCCCCTTATTAAAGGGGAGGAGCCTGGCGCAGTGCGTCCCGACGCCCAGTTGGGCCACCAGGGATCGGGAGTGCCGGCAAATGAGCCCAGCACTCAAGAGGAGTGCCGGGCTCACGGAGAGCAGCCGGCACCCCATGGGGGGGCTTCACGGGGGCCAGGGACAGCAACGGGGGCAGGTGCTGGCAGGCAGCTAGCAACAAAAATGTCCGCCCGCCACCTCCCCTTTAACTAGCGCCGCCTCGGCCGCAGGTAGGCCACCCTGACCCCGGTGGACATATCGTCCGGCGGTAAGTTGGGGGGCGCCACCCAATATTACAGCCGGGGCGCTGCGCACGGCGATGATGTCATCGGCGGAGGCGCAGCGCCACGCGGCGCTAACGGTTAGCGCCGCCGCTAACCTCCCGTTGAATTCCGCGGGAGGCGTTAGCGGCGCCGTGCCCAGGCACTAGTTGATTTAAGGGGCAGTGTTGAAAATATAGATTTCACTGTATGACAACACATTACCAGAAACTTCACATGGTCATTGGCTAAACCTCTCAAGTGCCTACCCTTGTGTGTTATTAGTTGGTATGCTTGCAGTAGGATGAGGGTGAGTGTGAGGGGTGGCTAGTGAGATGGGGAAGTGATAATGTAGATAGAGAGGAATGGGTGGAGGTGCAAGGTAAGTTGGTGTGAGTAAGGATGTGCAGGAGAAGGGTATGGAAGGCAGAGTGATGGGGATGTGTTGAGTGGCACAGCAGGGTGAGTTTGAGTGCGGCTTTGCAGTAACATTTCGTGATCCACTGAGATCATTGAAAGGTTGGCGCCACTGCAGCCAGAGACCCCTAACGATATCCCTGCTTTTGCCCTCCTGTGCAATGTGCAACCAGGCTGTGTTGGTGTCCTGGGGAGGTCTCTTCCGCCCTTGGAAGAGAAGAGAACCTCCCTGCGTGCTGTGACTCCCTCCATAAGCGTATGGAGTGAGTCATTCGCGAGCCTTGGTGCAACCGTCCACCTTTGTGCAGTGCTGGTCAGTGTTTGCAACACCTCAATGCTGTCAAACACTGACAGAACAACTGTAAAACTCAATGTGGCCGTGGTCCCTTTAAGGAAACCGGCTGATGACACGTCATCAAATGATGTCATCAGACCCGCTTCCTGTTAATTGGCTGGGAAGATCACAGGGCGGGCTTAACAAGGCCAATCAAGGGAAAATCCCTTTGACTGAGCGGCTACAGCCGGGAGCGGGACCGGAACCTGGCAAACAGCTATCTTGCCACCATCCCGACACCGCTGAGAAAATCTAGCCCATAAACTCTGTTTCTCTCTCTACAGATGCTACCTGACCTGCTGAGTATTTCTAGAACTTTCTGTTTTTATTTCCGATTTCCAGCATCCGCAGTATTTTGCTTTTGTATAAAATTTAAGAGACTGGTTTCGGTAATGCAATCTATTACAGAGCGATTGATTACGTTACCGAAATCAACAGAGAACCATCAATTAAAAAATAAAAAATTCCTGGGATCTTTGGGACCCACTTCTGTTGCAACAAAGCACTGCAGCAATTTTCCTTTCCCTCACCTGGAGGTGAGTGCTCCAGCGGCATCATGAATGGCGCCAGTGCCTTCCGTGATATTTAAGTGCCCGACCCTGGGAAGTGGGATAGGGTCAGGTGAGCATGGCTGCATGGAAGTCCAGCCTCACCTGCTCTTCTACCTGCAAAGCAGGACCTGAGGCTGACTTCCACCTAGCCATTATTTTCGCACATGACCCCAGCCCACTTCTCAGTTTTTAGATTTACTAAGTTCAAAATTCTAAATAAACTTGTATTTTCATGTTCTATATTTTTTTACCTATTTTATCATAAGTAATTATACAATATTGTTCAATCGGAACAAACATGAGTTGATACCTTTTAGAATGCTCAAGAAAAAAAATAAGGTTTACCAGAAACTCAAATTCTTTCTCTATTAGTATGCCACGCAAGCAAAGTTTCAAAAACAAACCTCTGGTCGGCGTTCAAGAGCTTCCTTCATCAATGGATGCAACTCTTCAACTAACTCTCTGAATCAAAAAAGAGAAAAAAATATCATTAGTAACATTCAACGATAAGATATATAAGCCTAAAAATTATTGTTGGCGATATTAGCGGATGAAGTCCATTATTTAAGCAGAGACAGCAACCTATTTAAAGTACATGGGTTAAAATAAATAGGTTAACACCTGTGTTTAAGCGGTGGACAAAAGAGTGTCATACAAAGGTGTTAAGCCTTTGTTTGTCAATATCACCAACAGTAATTTCTAGGCTATAGTTTTCTAACACTAACAACAAACAGAAAAATATTTAATGATAACTACAACAAAGAATTAATATAAAATAATTTACATACTTACTTTAACCTAATCTAATTTCTACAGCACAAAATATATAACTTATTTAAGTAGTAGTAGTACCATCCCGACCGCTTATAGCAGGCATATTGGCCACGATTTTCCCACTATCAGCATTGGATGGTTAAACCATAATAGATTGTACTGTACACCAATCTCCAGTGTTAAGCCTCGTCATTTTGTCTCTAAGCAGCAATGCATGGTTGTTGTAACAGACTAAAGCTAGCTAATATATTCTTGAGAAGTCGCACAACACCAGGTTATAGTCCAACAGTTTTATTTGAAATCACAAGCTTTCGGAGCTGTTGCTCCTTCGTCGACGAAGGAGCAACAGCTCCGAAAGCTTGTGATTTCAAATAAAACTGTTGGACTATAACCTGGTTTTGTGCGACTTCTCATTTTTGTCCACCCCAGTCCAACACCGGCATGTCTGCATCATAATATATTCTTGACATGGAATTCTTTTCAAGTCTAAAATCAAACAACATTCAGGTGTAAAGGATTAAATGGCAGTCTATGAATTCATGGCCCGTTTTGATTGTGTGTTTCTCTCTTCATCTCTTCCCCCTTCACGGCTCTGTTTTGATGCCTTTGATGAAGGGAAGCTTTGTTGGAACTGGTTTCATTCTCAGCTTAAATCCAATTTCCAAGACAAAGGGCCAATTTCACAAATGTAGTAGTTAGAGGGTATGCATTCCATAAGTGCTTTACAGGCATAATAGCCGGCACGCCTAATATGTTATAAGTGGCACCTTTGTAATTGACTCCTATGGTACTGGCAAATGAGTAGTGCTATTTGCCTGCTATGGGCACACATGGGGTTCAGGCACTCCAGTTGATTTATTAGACCTAGCATTAATTCATATGTTTTTCAAGCCCTTAACAAGTCTAGTTAAAATACAGCTGCTCAAGCTCTCAGTGCCACAGATCCTTTCTAGTCGTATGCACACGGGGTGCTGAGCAGTCCTCAGGCTTTACAGACTCATAATGCAAGGTGGCAGCACCCTATACGCAGCAGCACTATGGCCGAGCAATGTATTATGTGCCGCATGGATATTTTCACATTTAAGTGTCCGTCGTGGTTCAGTAGTAGCACTCTCACCTGTGAGTCAGAGGTAGTGGGTTCAAGTCCCATTCCAGAGACTTGAGCACATAATCCAGGTTGACACTTCAGTGTAGTACTGAGGGAGTGCTTCACTGTTAGAGGGGCCGTCTTTTAAATGAGATGTTAAACCGAGGCCCTGCCTGCCCTCTCAAGTGGATGTAAAAGGTACCATGACACTATTGGAAGAGCAGGGGAATTCTGACCAATATTTATCCCTCAACCAATGTCACTGAAACAGATTATCTGGTCATTATTTCATTGCTGTTTGTGGAACCTTGCTGCACACAAATTGGCTGCTGCGTTTCCTACGTTATAACGTAGCTGCATTGGCTTTAAAGCACTTTGCGATGTCCTGAGGTCATGAAAGGGGCTATATAAATGAAAGTCTTTCGGGGTTAAATTGGAAAGCCCCTGAAACCAGGTGCGGGGATCGATGCGTTTAATGTAATGCAGGCAGCATGCCATCTTTGTGCTGCCTTCTCATTATAATGATTGCTTCGTGTAGCTAACACTAACCACGCTATTTATTGGCTGCATGCATCAGCAGGAGACCCAATATCGTTACTTGCTAACATTACTTAAAACTAGCCTGCATTGTTTAAAGCTAGCCTGCACTGTTTAGAGCTAGCCTGCACCTCTTAAAGAGAGGTTGCATTGTGGCTGCTTGGAGGTGCTGAGATAGCCGCGGAGATAAATGCCAGGGGTTTAGCCCTGAGGACATGGATGCAGTGCCGCAAGAAGTTTAGTGACCTCACACAAATGGTCAAGGTCAGTGAATGCATCTTCAAATGCCATATCCTACCAACTGCACCACTAGCCTCAGCCACTGCTCAATCACCACACCCCCATCCCTCACCTACCAACAATCTCTATTAATCAGGACTCATACCTAACAGACATATGCTTCAATTCACCCTCACACACTTAGCACTGTTGCACCCACATCTCACAGCATGCATACACTGCCATCTATTCAACCATGACAGCCCGATCACCCAAACATATTGCACAATACTCACTGACATACTTCCCTCTCTCTTGCAGAAGCTGGTACACAACCGGAGGCAGCAGGAACTAACCGGAAGGGAAGAGGCGCGCCTGCATGTTCTAACCCCCATGGAGGAGAAGGTGCTGGCCATTATGGGAAGGGCCATTGCTGAAGGCGTGAAGATGATGGTATCCTCATATCTAATCCTCCTTCTCATATTCCACTTCCCCCTCATCCCACAATCTGACTTGCAAGCTGCAAATGGTGTAAGCATTCACTTCTTACTTTCCTCTCTCCCCTCACCACAAACTTATCCTTGTCCCTTTTTCCTTTCAGATACCTAAAAACTGCCACCAGCTCAGGTACGGACTCTGTGCGTATCTTAGAGGATAGCACAGAGGCGGAATCTGCACGTGGTGAGACACTGGGCACAAGTGCGCTGCAGCAAGGCAGGGGGCAAGGATAGCGCTGGTGCCAACTCACCGGAGGGCGAGGTCGCACACGAGTTCTGCTGCAGAGGACTCAAATGTGCAATTCGATGGGGCAGGCTACAGAAGAAGGCTGATGGATGTACACAATAAAATGTTTGGTGCATTGGAAATACTGCCAGAAAGCCTGTGTTCAATGTCAAGGAGCATGGAGAAGTCCAGCACCAACTTGGCATGGAGCTTTGCGCAGAGCTTGGAGCCTATGATTTCCAGCATGGAACTGGGGCCCAACTCCATCAACACACTTGTGGACCCAACCATGAGTCAGCGTCTGATGGCCGATGGCTCAGCTTCCATTGCAGCACAAGCAGCTTCCACCAAAGGTCTGAGTGCTGCAGTGGAAGCTCAGACTGATGTCATGTAAGGTCAGCTTGCTGCCGTGCAAGCTCAGACTGCTGTCATGCAAGCTCAGATTGCTGTCATACAAGCTCAGACTGCTGCCATCATGGCTGTGGATACCAAAGGGGCTTGCAGGGTGTCACAGCAGTCCAGCAATCTGTATTCTAACAGATTACTAGGATTGCTGAGGCACCGCCCCGGGGGAGTGGCAGTGGCAGTGGCTCCATGGAGCAGGAACCTGCTGTCCTCTCTCAGGATGACAGCATTTGTGATCCCACCCCTGCCACTCTGCCAGTCAGCCCAGAGCTGCTCGAGGTCATCCTCCAAGGCCATCTGCAGTCTCTTCCACTGAAAGTCAGCAACCTTCCACCAGCCATGCTGCAGCCGCTGGAATAGCGCTTCGTAGGAGCACTAGGACAGGCAAAGGCACACAGAAGACAGGCACTAAGGGAATGCACAAGTGTGATTAGTTTAAGGTAGTATGCAATATGGTGTGATTTAATTTATAAATTTGGTTTGGAATGTGTATTTTGTGTTGGCTTTTATTTTTGCATTGTGGGCAAGAGGATGATGTGATGGTAAGTGACAGAGGGACGGTAAGGAGTGTGGGACTGTTGGTGAATGGGGAACTGGGGTTGAGGTTACTGGTATTGCACTTGAATTAGTTCTTCAGCCCGAGCAGAAAGGGGCAGCCTCCCTTCCTCTTCCTCCTCTTTCAGCTCCTCCTCCTCCTCATCCTCTGCTTCTTCCTTGTGCTCCTGTTCCTCAGCTTCTTGCCTGATAGGTGGTGGCAAGGGCTGTTCCTCGTGATGGCAAGGTTGTGTAGCATGCAGCATACCACCACGAATGAGACCCGCTCAGCCGAATAGTGCATGGCTCCTCCAGAGCAATTCAGGCAGCGGAATCATTGCTTCAGCACGCCAATGGTCTGCTCTATCACACTTCGGGTGGCAGCATGGCTCTCATTGTATGCATGCTGCGCATGTGTGCGTGGGTTGCAAACCGGAGTCATGAGCCATGTCATCAGTGGATAGCCCTTGTCGCCCAGTAGCCATGGTTTGCCATGGGGTGGCTGAAATACAGCTGGCACAGCTGACTGCTGCAGAATGAAGGCATCATGACTGCTGCCAGGAAAACGGGCATTGATCGGCATGATGCGCTGACTATGGTCACACTCCAGCTGCACGCTGAGGGAATGGTTCCGGTACATGGCAGAGTTGACATGCGGCGCACACAAAGCAATGTGCGTGCAGTCAATGGCACTCTGCAATATAGGAAAGCCTGCATTCCTTGCAAACCCTCGTGCTCGCTCCTCCTGCTCCTCTCTGGCAAGAGGGAATGAAATGAAGTTCTCTCTCTTTGAACAGAGCGCTTCAGTGACCTCCCTTATGCAACACTGCACTGTACACTGCGAAATGTTGCTAATATCTCCAGCACTAGACTCTTAAAAGTTCATAGCCACGGTCACCTTCACAGCCACTGGCAATACGATCCTTGCCCTGCTCTAAGGTTGGAGTTGTGGCTGCAGAAGTTAGCAGTTTTAAGTGACGACCTCCTTAGTCTCAAACATTGGTCGTCACTGAGGTTCAGGTAGGAGAATTGTTCCCTGAACACCCTGGGTGGATATGGCCTCCTGCTGAGAGCCCTACTCCCCTTCCTCCTCCTCCCTCTTCTTGCAGCTTGTCCTGCTCTGCGTGGCCTCTGCTCATTCTCCCAGTCATGCTGGATTCCAAGAGGAGGGCCTAATAGTACCCCATGTCTGGGAGCAACTGGATTGTGCAGAAGCCTTGAAGTCAGCATAAAGTACTTCAGCACCTGCCACACCACTCCCTGGAGCCTTTGAAATTTGAAACAACTATGGAAAACACCAAAAACTTATAGAATTATAGCAACAGCCAGAAGAAATAAACCAGCAACTAATGAAGTAGTTGAGGATCCCTTTAAATAGTGCTGTGCACAGTTAAGAGACGGCGCCGGCTGGAGCGTGGAGCTCCAAAATGGCAGCGCTGACGTCAAATCAGCATGTCGTCTTGATTTGCCTGCTCTGCATACTTCCGGTGGATGTTCAGTGCCCACGTGCTGACCCCTTTTCCAAGATTTCGTCCAGTGCACTTTGTGTCAGAAGTGTGCGCCGCAGACGTCATTTTGGAACCCTAAGGGCACTCGTAGCGCACAAAAAACGGGTGCTACCGAGACCAATTTTGCCCCCTTTCTTTCTTTTAACTGGAATTTTGATAGGTAATTTTAGATGGATGTGATATTTCTGACATGGCTCTAATGCATGACAATCAACAATTTGAGGCATGGTTAGTATATAAAATTACAATAGTGAAAACAGGCTGTTTGGCCCATTCAGACCGTATTTGTGTTTGTCCTCCAAATGATCAGCCGTCCTAATCCCTTGTACCCACCTTGTTCCCATATCCCTTTACCCTCCTGTCCTTCAATCATCCATCTAATGTATTCTTAAATGTTGATATGGTCTCTGTTTCAATCACTAACTCCAGACGTACAATCCACAGCCTCACAGCTTTATGTAAAAAATGTATTTCCTCCAGTTGCTAATATGAGTAAAAAAGTCAGTGGGCATGTCAATTGAATTTCCCTGTTTTATACTTGCACTGACTTTTCTACCTGTATACATCATAGGATTAGAGTATAAATGAAGAAATTAGAGGCGCATGTAACAAGGGTAATACAATAATCATGGGGGACTTTAATCTACATATAGACTGGGCAAACCAAATTTGCAGTAATAGTGTGGAGGACGAATTCATGGAATGTATGCAAGATAGTTTTCTAGATCAGTATGTTGAGGAACTAACTAGGGAACAGGCTATTTTAGATCTAGTATTGTGCAATGAGAAAGGGTTAATTAATAACCTTGTAGTAAAGGGGTCTTTAGGGAAGAGTGACCATAATATGATAGAATTTTATATTGAGTTTGTAAGTGATTGTTAAATCCGAAACTAGGATCTTAAATCTAAACAAAGCAAACTACGTAGG
The DNA here is from genome assembly GCA_030390025.1 of Squalus acanthias. Taxonomy (NCBI): domain Eukaryota; kingdom Metazoa; phylum Chordata; class Chondrichthyes; order Squaliformes; family Squalidae; genus Squalus; species Squalus acanthias. The sequence continues at coordinate 30,757,939 of CM059431.1, forward strand.
TATGAGGGGAGAGTTGGCTAAGGTAGATTGGGAAACTACATTAAAAGGTATGACAGTAGAGAAGCAATGGTTAGCATTTAAAGAATTAATACATAATTTACAACAAATATACAGTCCTTTAAGGCACAAAAACTCCACAGGAAAAGTGGTCCACCTGTGGCTAACAAGAGAAGTTAAAGATAGTATTAGATCAAAGGAAATCAGAGGCTTATAATGTTGCCAAAAAGAGTAGTAAGCCTGAGGATTGGGAGGATTTTAGAATTCAGCAAAGGAGGACCAAGAAATTGATAAAGGGAAAATAGAATGAGAGTAAACTAGGGAGAGACATAAAAACTTCTTTCGGTATGTAAAAAGGAAAAGATTAGCGAAAGTAAGTAAATGTGGGTCTCTTACAGGCTGAGACAGGAGAAATTATAATGGGGGAAAAAGGAAATGGCAGAGAAATTCAACAAATACTTTGTCTCTGTCTTCACAAAAGAAGATGCAAAAAACTTCCCAGAAATAGTGGAGAACCAAGGGTCTAGCGAAAATGAGGAACTGAAAGAAATTAGTATTAGTAAAAAAATAGTACTGGAGAAATTAATGGGACTGAAAGCCGATAAATCCCCTGGACCTGATGGCCTACATCCTAGGGTTTTGAAAGAGGTGGCTATAGAGATAGTGGATGCATTGGTTGTCATTTTCCAAAATTCCATAGATTCTAGAACGGTTCCCACGGATTGGAACCCCACTACAGGAAACTCTTTATTAACCGGCACCGACGGGACCGGCGTGGTGCCAGTTAATCAAAAAGTCCGGATAACGGAGAGTTATATCTCCCAACGTACGAGAGCCCCGTACACATTGACATGCGCCTGCATTCGGAGCTCCGTCTCCCCGGGGACCGCCAGCTGACCATCTGTCGTGTCCGCTGCCTACCCGGGCTGCACATTCCCCTCCCAATCTACACGCTCCGATACAAGGCAAACGCCTCGGGGTTTTTTTTAAAGTTAATTTTAAACGAGAGATGAAGGAAAACCCCGGTTACCTACTCAAGAATTTTGCCGGTTAAGAGAGATTTCCGGATATTTGGGTGCCGGTTAATAAAGAGTTTCCTGTATTTAAGAAAAGAGGGAGAGAGAAAACGGGGAACTACAGACCAGTTAGCCTGATATCAGTAGTAGGGAAAATGCTCGAATCTATTATTAAGGACGTGGTAACAGGGCACTCAGAAAATAATAATAGGATTGGGCAGAGTCAACACGGATTTATGAAAGGGAAATGGTGTTTGACGAATCTGTTAGAGTTTTTTGAAGTTGTAACTAGCAGAATAGATAAGGGGAACCAGTGGATGTGGTGTATTTAGATTTTCAGTAGGCATTTGATAAGGTGCCACACAAGAGGTTATTAAACAAAATTAGGGCTCATGGGATTGGGGGTAATATACTAGCATGGTTTGAGGATTGGTTAATGGACAGAAAACAGAGAGTAGGAATAAACGGGTCATTTTCGGGTTTGCAGGCTGTAACTAGTGGGGTACCGCAAGGATCAATGCTTGGGCCTCAGCTATTCACAATCTAGATCAATGATTTGGATGAGGCAACCAAATGTAATATATCCAAGTTTGCTGATGATACAGAGCTGGGTGGGAATGTAAGTTGTGAGGAGGATGCAAAGAGGCTTCAAGGGGATATAGACAAGCTAAGTGAGTGGGCAAGAACATGGCAAATGGAATATAATGTAGAGAAATGTGAAGTTATCCACTTTGGTAGGAAAAATAGAAAAGCAGAGTATTTTTTAAATGGTGAGAGATTGGGAATTGTTGGTGTTCAGTGGGACCTGGGCGTCCTTGTACACGAATCACTGAAAGTTAACATGCAGGTACAGCAAGCAATTAGGAAAGCAAATGGTTTGTTGGCCTTTATTACAAGAGAATTTGAGTATAAGAGTAAAGACATCTTACTGCAATTAATAAGGCCCTGGTGAGACCACACCTGGAGTATTGTGTACAGTTTTGGTCTCCTTACCTAAGGAAGGATATACTTGCCATAGAGGGAGTGCAATGAAGGTTCACCAGACTGATTCCTGGGATGGGGGGATTGTCCTATGAGGAGAGATTTAATAGACTAGGCCTATAGTCTCTGGAGTTTAGAAGAATGAGAGGTGATCTCATTGAAACATACAAAATTCTTACAGGGCTTGACAGGGTAGATGCAGGGAGGATGTTTCCCCTGGCTGGGGAGTCTAGAACCAGGGGTCACAATCTCAGAATAAGGGGTCGGCCATTTAGGACTGAGATGAGGAGAAATTTCTTCACTCAGAGGGTGGTGAATCTTTGGAATTCTTTACCCCAGAGGGCTGTGGAGGCTCAGTCGTTGAGTATATTCAAGGCAGAGATCGATAGATTTTTGGATATTAAGGTAATCAAGGGATATGGGGATAGTGCAGGAAAGTGGAGTTGAGGTAGAAGATCAGCCATGATCTTATTGAATGGCGGAGCAAGCTCGAGGGGCCAATGACCTACTCCTGCTCCTATTTCTTATAATAATTCTAAGCCAAAGAGAATCCTTTTTATTCTTATTTATAATTTTTTTGACTATCAGGCACCGCATCCTTGGAGTGCTAATCTGAATGTCCTAAAGCACAGTGGAGCAGCTGCCTCTAAAAATGCAGGGCACCTGCTCAAATTATTCAAACAACCACTTCTCTACAATATTGCATAGAGCAATGGCAACGTTAAAGTGGCATTGCAAGTATCACTCCACAGCACTTCTGTGACCCTAAACAGGTTTGTGGAAATTCTAGGCTTTTGTGTTTTTTTACCGTTAAAGAAATGTACAGAACACTCAAACTATAAGATAGTCAGCAAATGACTTTAAATACATTACTGAAATTCATAATTATCACTGTAATATAAATTGTAAAAGTGATATCAAAGACTTGATCTGACTTTATTATAATTGTTACATTTTAGTAGGCAAAGCAAGATAAGTGGTTTTTGAGGTACCTGAACACAAGAGAATTCGTCCTTCCAAATCCCAGTACCAGTGATTCTGTAATTTCTATGCTTTCAGCACGCATCAATGGGACCAGTTGTTTCAACAATACTGCCACAGATGGCGTTCCTATGACCTGTGCAATGATAAATAATGACAACCCTAAAATATATTGAAGAACTTTCTAGCACAAATAGATGTTGATTTCACTTTTTACCTCAAAGGCTTTAAGTCATTTCATACCAAAAAGCAAAAAAAATGCAGCTAATTAAATATTATCTAAAATTCACCAGTGATGCTATAAAACTAGTATTTCACAATCTGACCCAGTCTAATTTTTTGCATAATCCTTATGCAGGGAGTCACAGCACGCAGGGAGGTTCTCTTCCCTTCCAATGGGCGGAAGACACCTCCCCAGGACATCAACTCAGCCTGGTTGCACATTACACAGGAGAGCACAAGCAGGGATGCCGTCAGGAGGACCAGGCTACAGTGGCGCAAACCTTTCAATGATCTCAGTAGATCACGAAACGTTACTGCAAAGCCACACTCAGCCTCATCCTGCTGTGCCACTCATCATATCCCCATCACTCTGCCTTCCCTACCCTACTCCTGCACATCCTTACTCACACCAACTTACCTTGCACCTCCACCCATCCCTCTCTATTTACATTATCACTTCCCCATCTCACTAGCCATCCCTCACACTCACCCTCATCCTTGTCCAATCATACCAACTAACAACACATAAGGGTAGGCAGTTGGGTGTTATCACCAATGTTCATGTAAAGTTTCTGTTAATGTGTTGTCAAACATTCAAATCTTTATTTTCAACACTTTGCCTTCTTGGACAGATGTGTGTGAACCTTTGGAAGTGGCTTAGTGTGTTACAGTGAATAGTGAGACATAATGGTACCCCCTCAATGGTGATGAGTGTGAAAGGAATGGCTTGGGCATTGTAGGGATGCTTTATGGTGTTGGTGTGGGGTGGTGCCAACCTGGTGCATCATGTGGCAGCCAGGGTGTACAGCGTCAAGTGAAGTAAATCTGGCCATGGTGAGGCCATCCCTGGCCTCCCGGGCAGCAATGTGCTCGGGTGCTGATGTTTTGTGTCCTGTGCAGCATCAGGTGATTGCGGAGAAGGTTGGTGCTGCTGGTGATGTTGGTGTTGATCGTGGTGGGATTCTGAGGACCAAGGTGAAATTTTTTCAAGGGCACCGATGCTGATGGAATAGATGGCAGCTGAAGTTAAGATGACAGAAGCAATCTGTCAATGATGAGAGAAGTTGTTCCAAGGAGGTGACATTGGATAGAGAGTTTGCTCCAAACACTTCAAACCTCCATAAAGCTGAAAAGTGTATTCCAAATCCTGAAGGCTCCAGCTTCTAAGATTGGAAATTGAACAGCTGTGTAATGGTAGCTTTTATACCACTTTTGCAGCTGTCAACTAGTCACAGCAATGGAGAGTCACTGAGAACCCGACACACTTACCTGACATGATCTCCGAGCGCCGGGAACCTTGTATAAAACATGGAAAAATCGTTAGGACCTGGTAAAATGCTGCTTAAATACCTTTAAGCAGCTTCTTAAGTATCTCAACTGCCTGACCCGTCGCTTAGTGCTGGGTCTGCAAAGCGCAGGCAGAGCCGGCAATTGGGAAACTGACACGGAGGCAGGTTCAGAGCGGGTTTCCGCCCTGCTGTCAATCACTGCCATTTTGACAGCAGACCCGCCTCCAAACCCACCCTCTGAGCGCCGGCAAAATTTAGCCCAAAATGTGCACCCAAGAGAGAACAGTAGAGAGCCTGTTCCTATGCAATTTTGAACCACCACGAAAGAAAAATAGAACTTGCAGTTCTAAACTACTTTTCATGTCTTCAGGACTTCCCAATGTGCTTCATAACTAATTAATTATTTTTGAAGTGAAGTCACTGCTGTTATGTAGGCAAACACAATAGCCAATTTGGACACAGTAAGGTCCCACAAACAGCAAACAGGATAAATGACCAGTTAATCTGTTTTGATGGTGTTGATTGAGGAATGAATGTTTACCAGAATACTGGAAGAACTCCTTGTTTTTCTTTGAAAGAACATATGTGTTCACGTCTTTTGACTCAGAGGTACAGTACTACCACTGAGCCAAGCTGACAATGAGCAAAAAGACACACAAAAATACCATGGATTAACTCTTGTTTGTCTTCTTTCCTCTTTTCCAACAGTAAGCCATCGTGCCTCCCTCAGCTCCTCCCTACAGAAACAGGGCTGAGACAAGTAACTCAGCAGAGTATATATTCAACCTACACATTTGCTCATTATAGTGCCACACATTGTTTTTTGAGACATATACCCCACCACATCATTGGCTAAAATCACTTCAAAATTAATGTTCACTAAATAAATTAAAAAATACATCATCTCAAGAGCTTTGATTTTGCAGTAGAAAGTTACTCAGCTGAAAAGCATTCAATTGCTCCCCATGTTAAAGAAAAACATTGGTACCTTGTTATCATAGCTATAACTACCGTCAGGCGTTGTAGCCATGATTTCTGGAGTTGAAGCTCTAAGGTGACCAGGACTCATGATACTGGGTTTTGCTACTCCAAAGCAAAGGATAAGATAGTTCCTCCAAAGGGTCACATAGTTGTCCCCAACACTTGCGGTACTCACTTTTTTTGTGTACATAGGACTACTGCAAAACAACAGCAGAAATTTGAAATTGTAGTCGATCTTAAACCAATTATTGTCTGCTGGAACTATGCATAGAATTACATATAATTTACAGACAATTCACTCCACGCGAGCCTCCTCCCACTGCCTGCCCATTCCATTCAACAGTGCCTCCACAAGCTGCCTTGGTTCTATTGTTTCCTGCTGATCATTCTTTTTAAGTGGTACAGCCATTACATGGAAAATGTGCATTCAGTCTTTGCTTAGAATCACTTGGGTCAAAAAACAAATCCTTTCATTATGCCTAGAGCCTAGACCAGGTCTGGTTTTGCTCCAAATTGCTTAACTACTGTCTTGAGCAAGGCTAAGGAGAGAGGGAAAGGTTAGCATAATAGAATACTACTTCCTGTGGTTTCTCGACATTTAAAAAAAATGCAGCAATATATTCAATATTACTTACTTAGGATCAATGTGAGGCATCAACAGCTGCAATCTGGTAAAGGCATATGGCCAGGCATAGCTAAGTGCAGTAGGGCAATGCTTTGGAAGATTCTCCAGTCTGAGGAAGCTGAAGAGGCACAGAACCCAGGGATCTTTCACGGATTGTGCAAATATCCAGACATGAGAAGGACTCTTTACATCATAATGGCTGTTAACCAAAACTGCATTCCACTCTACCAGCCATTGTAAATCACCATTGTGTCCAAAGGGTAAGGTGGTCTGTACAGAATTATAAATATTAATTATCCTGAAATCAATGTTAAAGTTAAGTTCACATTCAGCACAGTAGTTACTCCATGAATGAGAAAGACCTTATGTTGGCGGGGGGGGGGGGGAAGGGAGGATTTTAACCCTCACCACCTGGCATAAGCTTTAAAATGGAGTGGCGAACTTACCCTTTGGCTTCCCACTCCAATATGGCTGACTACAATTTTAAACTGCAAGTGGAATGGACACCTGCTCGAAGTCGTCAGGGTCCTTCTTTAAATATGCAGATCAGGCTTCAATTATATCATCGAGGCCAACTGCAATATTAACCTGAGGCCTGAGCGGGGGAACAGTGATGGCTTCCCTACCAGGCCAAAGATCTTAGAAAGTGGATCCTAGGTCAGAAGAGGCCCAGAAAGCTAAGTTTAAAAAAAAATAAGTTTACTTGTGGGCCAGGAGGCGCAGGTGTGCCCCTCCTGGCCAGACAAGGAAACCGCGAGGTTCCCCTACTCTAGGCTTTCCTGCCCTTCCCTGACCTGAATCCCTGTCCGACCTCCCTCCTGAAGACTTATCTTAGTGCCGGGACCTACCATATTATGTACTGTATTTCACAGACACATCATTTTTAAAATTAAGATAATTAATTTTTATTTCTATTTAAAAATCTAACTGTAATGAGCCCCTCCAGGCTTAAACAACTTGCATTTATACAGTGCCTTTAACATAGAAAAATATCCCATGGCACTTCACAGAGGCATAATCAAAAAACAGACAAGGAGCCAAAGATGGAGAGATTAGAGGGGTTGACCGAAAGCTTGGTCAAAGAGGTGGGTTTTAAGAAGAGTCTTAAAGGAGAGAGTGAGGTGGCGATGTGGAGGGGACCAGGTCAGCCAGGACAGCAGTGAATGGGTGAGCAGGACTTGGTGTGGGATAGGATATGGCAATTGAGGGTGGAAGGGGAAGGAAAGAAGGGACAATGAGACAGTTGTTAGTGGAAAAAATAAGCAATTTTGTCTGTGAATCCCACATTACAGCATGGTATTATTGCTAAATATAGCCTGCCTAGTGCCTAAAACTCATTTTTCCGCCTGACTAATGAACCTTCAGAAGCATCTACATATGTTATCAGGGCCAATTCTGAGCTCCCATGCTTGCAAGTAGTTTACTGCTGGAAATTGTGGGCTCAAATTGCAACAAGGAAGTTGGTGATAGGTTCCCTGTAAACGACGCTCCCCACTGGGTGCGCAGAATCTGTCTCAGTCAATGTGACGTGATCTGGAAGTTATCCACACTCTTCATTTGTGAAGACTGATTTGAAATGTATAATAACTGCCTATTCTGATTCTCTATAATATTTCTACTTAATTTATTTCTAAAAGGATTTACCTGTTTTTTAACACTCATATACTTCGTACATAAAGGTTTCATTTTAATCTCTCTTATTGTCACCAAAATTATGACTTTCTATTGCCCACTTACCTCTTCTAATAACTATTTTAGTCATCCTTAACTGATTTTTCTATGTAATTCCCAGTCTTTATTGCTTCATGATTCCCTGAGGGCTATTTTCAACTGCCACCCCCCTGTTTCTCACCGTAAAAGTTGTCGGCCAGCAATTAAAAATAATGGGGGGGGGGGGGGGGGGGTTAGGCAAGCCTGCAAATTGGCCCATCTGCCTGAAACAGGCCTGCTTAAATATGCAAATCCAGGTATTGAAATAGCCCAGGCCCTACGTTGGCAGGAACGGGTAAGTGGAGTGGCTGCTTTGCCAACTTTGTTCGCGTTTTGGACACTACTTGAAAATCGTCCTCTTGTACTGTTTAGCCTTGGGTAGTTTCTGAAGATGTGTACACTAAGTCTGGAAAGCACCTTTAGTCTTCTAAATTCACAGTCAATAATTTATTTGTACTTACTGAATCTGAGGCTGCTACATGGATAAAACTCTCCAGAATAGATGAACTCAACTGATCCATAACTTCAATCATTGGCTTATCATCATCCTATGTTTGGAAGAACAATTATGTCAGTATACGCATGCAGATTGAATTATGCCAAGTTTAGACATAATTCTACAAAATACAATTATTTTGAATATACTTTACATGAAAATGTGGTTTTCTTTATAAATTTATCTTACATTTTTGAGATTGATCATTCGGAACTGCTATTATAGTGTTAGTGTAAGTACTTGGGGGCTGATATTCCTTGAGCTATGTTCCACCAGAAGTGAGGTGGACTGGAATTTCCAGCCATCAACATAGCCCAGTCTGAAGTGGATTAGAAGTGGTAGAGTGGATTAAAGGTGCAGGCACCCATACTACTGCTCTGCCCCATGGCAGGGTCAGGAAAATTGGAGTGCATCTTGCCGTTCTGTTTGGGGAGGTGGCCATTTCTGTGATTGACTACTGTTCATGATGGAAAGGGAGGGTTCACTTTTTGCACCTGCCCCATATGCGCTGGAATTTCAAAACATTAATAAAAGGGGAGGAGACCCAGCGTAAACAGGTCCCGCCCCAAATTCCATTCCCCCTTCCCATCTTGGGTCTTGTTCCTCCCTCCCATCCCCAGGAGTGTCGGGCCATCATGTTTGTAAATAACCAATTTTGAATTACCAGCTTTGCAAATGCAAAACCATAAGATAGTCTTGATTATCATTTATTCTTAATATATATTATAATATTTTTCATTAAAGAGGGAAGAAAAATCCATACCTCTGACTGTCCTAAAGCTGAAAACAAAGCACGAACTTCCTTCAGGATAGAAACAGCCAACTTTCGTGTTGCAATCTGGCAACTACAAAGTAAAACGAGTGCAAATCCTTCCACAGCATGTAGCACATTTGAATGAGGACTTCTTTCCTGATGAAGCTAATGGTTAGATCCATTTGAAATCAACTTTTTGTGTTAATGAGATAGCAATTCAAAATTATATAACATTTTCAGAATAAAATATTCTAATTATACATTCAAATTATTTTACATTAGGTTTGGAACATATGGCATTCTTTTCACTCTTTTTTCTAAAGTTATATTTATAAATGTTTAAAATACATTAAAGAATAATGGATCCTGGAGATGATTATATCATCTGAAAACTGAGATGACCTTACAGCTTTGAAATCACTCCAGGGTATCTATTATTATTTTTAATATGCACTGAGATTTATAGGGGTAGATTTATTTGAGCAGGTTTTACTCTTTTCCCACCCCAGTGTGTTTGAGTGCTACTGCACTGCACCAATTGGAGCTAAATTTAGCCTAGAACAATATCACAGACTAGCTAATTAGCATTCTCTGGCCTTCTCCCAGGCACACAAATATCTCAGTGAATGGGTGTGCACCTCAGATCTGGGAAGGAAACTTGAGTTCTGCTGCAGGCTTCAGAGTGCTACTGTCTGCCAATTTTGGGGCCTTCTGGCTGCTGTGTAAAACTAGATGGCCTACAGCCCCAGTGATTGTCCTTGCTGGCCTTTAAAACAAATACTTATCTGTTCAAGGTGTAAGGAAGTTGTTGGCAGCCCTTTCTTAGATCCTCCAATCTGAGTGCAACCTGTCAGGCCCACCTTCAGTGGCTGTACCACTGTTTGGGCCTCCGCCAGGTGCAGACCCAGGAAAATGACGTGAATAGCATTCTGACATACAGCAACAACTTGATTTGTGTAGCACCTTTAATGCAGAAAAAAGTCCCAAGGCATTTTTACAGAGGTGTATGGAAAAAAATTGACACTGAGCCAAAGGAGGGAATATTTGGAAAGATGACCAACAACAACAACTTGTATTTATATAGCTCCTTTAACATAGTGAAAGGCGCTTCACAGGCGTGTCATACAACAATATTTGACACCGAGCCACATAAGGAGAAATTAGGGCAGATGACCAAAAGCTTGGTTAAAGAGATAGGTTTTAAGGAGCGTCTTAAAGGAGGAAAGAGAGGTAGCGAGGCGGAGAGGTTTAGGGAGGGAATTCCAGAGCTTAGGGCCTAGGCAACAGAAGGCATGGCCACAAATGGTTGAGCGATTAAAATCAGGGATGCTCAAGAGGCCAGAATTAGAGGAGCGCAGATATCTCGGGGGGTTGTGGGGTTGGAGGAGATTTCAGGGATAGGGAGGGCGAGGCCATCGAAGGATTTGAAAACCAGGATGAGAATTTTAAAATCGAGGCATTGCTTAACCGGGAGCCAATGTAGGTCAGTGAGCACAGGGGTGATGGATGAACGGGACTTGGTGCGATTTGGGACACGGGCAGCTGAGTTTTGGATGACCTCAAGTTTACATAGGTCAGAACGTGGGAGGCCAGCCAAGAGAGTGTGTTGGAATAGTCAAGTCTAGAAGTAACAAAGGCATGGATGAGGGTTTCAGCACCAGATGAGCTCAGGCAGGGGCGGAGACGGGCAATGTTACGGAGGTGGAAATAAGCGGTCTTAGTTTTGGCATGGATATGTGGTCGTAATCCTTGGTCGATGAGGTGGCTTTTAAGGAGAGTCTTAAATGAGGAGAGGGAAGGAGAAAGGCAAAGGGTTTAGGAAGGGAATTCTGGAAGATAGGCCTAGGTGGATGAAAGCACAGCCACCAACGGTCGGGTAAAATGAAGAGGGTGCACATAAGGCCTTGATGTGGAATAGAATATTGGCAGCAGAGTTTTGGATGAGCTGAAATTGATAGAGGATGGGAGGTCGGCTAGGAGAACATCAGAATAGTCGAGTCTGGAGGTAACAAGGTATGTAGGAGTGTTTCAGCAGCAAATGGGCTGTGGTAGCGGCAGAGGCGGGCAATGGTACGGAATTGGAAGTAGGCCATCAATGTGATGGAAAGGATATAAGGTCAGATGCTCAGCTCGGGTTTGAACAGGATGCCAAAGCTGCAAACAGTCTAGTTTAACCTGAGCTAGTGGCCAGGAAGGAGGCAATGGAACAGAGTTCGTGGTCGGGGCTGAAGATGATGATTTCAGTCTCCCGTTGTTTTGTTACAGGAAATTACGGCTCATCCAATACTGGATGTTAGACAAGCAGTCTGACAACATAGAGGCAGTGGAGCCATCAAGAGAGGTGTGAAGAGGTAGAGCTGGGTGTCATCAGTGTACATGTAGAAGATGACCCATGTCTGAAAGTGATGTCACCATGGGCAGCATATACATGAGGAAGGGGGGAACCAAGGAAGGATCCTTGGGGAACTGAGGTAATGGTGTGGAGGTGGGAAGAGAAGTGATTTGTACAGATGCTTTTTCTACAATCAGATAGGTAAGAGTGGAACGAAGTGAGGGTAGTCCCACTGAGCTAGAAAAGGAGGAGGCTGGTGCTGTTGATCACCCCAAAGACAGCAGAGAGGTTAAGAAGGATGACGAGGGATAATGCACCACAGTCACAGAGGATGTTGTTTGTGACTTTGGTAGTATTTAGTCCTTAAGCACTGCTTGATTCTCAGTAGTTTCTGCATGTAAATCATCTAAACTGAACATAGCAATATTTCATGTTTGTGAGATAAAAGAGCCATCCAAAGTTGAACATAAATTCATATGTCATTGAAAGTTAATTTAAATACTCCTGCTTGTTTCTGACGATACCAGGGATACCCTCAGACATGTGCATGAAGCATAAAGTGGGTGAAGACCTTGCATACTGGATCTCTGCCCCCTTCTGTTTTGCAGCCCGATAATGATTTATATAGGGTGCAAAGCAGAGAAAAATCTCTCACATTCAGTTTTAATTCTGTTTCTTTTTGAAAGCAGCCATCATAGTAAAATATCAATGGCTGATGCATTCAGTATCCTTGATGCATGAAACTATCTACACTAATGGATTAATAATTGTGCATAATCACTACAAATTTATTTAGTGATAAACAGCAGTTGATCATCAGGAAACAACAGTCAGCGTGTATTATATTACATCTACCAAGTGCATGTAAATCCTATCAATAATTCTGCACATGCCAAATTATGTTTAGCTGCATCTAATTTTAGTAGTTTTGTCATTTAATCACTCCTGCCATCCACCCTATCACAGACCTTTCCTTTTTATTCTTTCCCTGTCCCCCTTTCGTCTGGCTTTGCTATTGCTTAAAAGCTGTTCATCTCTAACATCTTCCAGTTCTGATGAAAGATCATCGACTTGAAATGTTAACTGTTTCTCTCTCCACAGATGCTGCCTGACCTGCTGAGTGTTTCCAGCATTTTTATTTCTAATTTTAGTAGATCTGTTAACTTTTTATATGAAAATTATATGCTACAATGGTCTTAATTGCAACTTGTACTCTGAACAAAAACATTAAATATTATTTTGTGCAAGTGAAAAAATTCTCACAGTATACAAGATAGAATGATAAATTAAATTAAGCAATACTTCAGCATGTAAATTTATGTTGAACTTTGTACAGCTCTATTACCTCACAAACATGAAATATTGATCAGTTTAGCTTCACTAATACAACTAAAGCACTGTTTAATGACTAAATGCTTCCAAATGGAAAAAGAAAAATTCACTAAATACATAAATCACATGTCATCATTGTTATCGCAAGGAAAGCCATGTATTCAGCAGATGAGTTAGAACATACCTCTGAGCTCTTTAATTTAGTTTGGTCTTGGCCCTTGCTTTGAGTCTGTATTGCAAGCTTCCACTGAGTGAGCAGATGTACCAACAATTTTAGAGAGCTATCAAGAAGATTCTGTTGCGTGTCATTCACCTCACGAAGTAGAAAGTTAGTAAAACCAAACAACACATCTTCCCTCCAGTCAGCAAAATCAACAAGAAGACTCTGAAGAGAGTTTTGTGCAATGTGGCGAAGTTCATCATCCATATGGATAGTTAGCCTAAATTGGAGTTAGAAAATTTTAAAAATTATTACAATGTGTAGGCTTTCCCATATTAGAGGGGATGAAATTCTTCCTGGCACACTAACCAAATGTTAAGTGGAAGTTAAACTTTTTCCCTGTTTTAACACATTTCTGGGAATACACAACTTTAGGCTGTGCAGTTTCTGGAAGTTTTACATTCATTGTGGTGTGCAAAAATTAAAGCACAAATGAGTGATCAATCAGAAAGCACCTGTAATAATGTTACTAAACTAGCTATAAAGTTTGTTAACTGATATAACAAGTGCATAATGAGCCAATCTATGCTGTGGCATGTACAATTTTAAGACATAATAGAGGGAGAGTGTAGCAGATACAAACCCCAATTTTCAGGTAAGTATCTATAGCTAATAGCAGATAGTGTGAGGTCATGCCAAAATGTCCCCTATAGTCTGAGGCAGGGAGATAACCCACTACTGAGTACAGGGTACAGATATCATGGGAGACAATGTGCATGCTATGAACATGGGGGCATCCACGCAAAGAAACTGGAAGACAGCCGTAAAAGGTATCTAACCTGAAGAAAAGTGCAAAGTTGAGCAATTAGGATGACCATGAATAAAATGTAGGCAAGGACATTTATACCAATCAAAGTAACTTAGAGGTATCAGATGTGTTTGCTTGAACAACTTTGTATGCTTAACCCAAATTGATTCAGCAATCTGCTAAAATTCCAACACAAAGACAAGTAACAAAGACTGTTGAGAACTATTAGAACAGGCCAAATAAGCAAAACATGGAAAGATGCAGGTGTGAAAGATTGATGACTATCATTATTCACACATACAGCTGACTATTCTGATGCACTTCTCAAATACACTGTAAGCAAGATACTTTACAATTTGGTAAGCATGACAGGTGCTTGAATGGCCCAAGGGTGCAGTTGATACTGCAATGGGAATAGTATATCTATCATAAAAGCCTCTCAGCCTCCACTCCTGTTACTGCATACTGCATGATATAGTTACAAACATCTGTGAATTCAGTAAAAGAAGTGAATCAAAAACTGGATGATCTTTGCAAACTTTTCTACCATTGCATGGAAGGAATCTGTATTGAAAAACCTGAGTGCCATCATCAATTTTACTGTTGCTGGTAGCTCAGTGCTGATGATTGCAGGTCTGATTCCAGGCACAAGTCATCAATAGCTTCATTGGTGAGATATAGGTTCCTTGCTCCTCAGTGAAGTGGAGATAGCTTTCTATGGGGTGGTAGTACATCTTGTGGCTTCACATTTCCCTGCCTTCCTCTGCTGCTGCACCTCCTCTGACATGCAAGCAAAATTATATTTGCTGATGCACCCATGGTACTGTGTGGGCTTAAACTATCAAGATGTTCCTTTCAATGCTTTCTGCAGTACTCTGTGTTAGAGCTTTATTCACTATTGCCATACTACATATACGTGGGAACGAAAATCGGGAGAGGTGTTTAATGCGTTTTACACTATCGCTAAAAGTTAAAATCACCCTCTCTGTTTGAAGATGTTTCTCCTGCCCTCTGTTCTAAATCTCTTACATTTAATCTTGTATCTATGGCCCCTCGTTCTTGACCCCTCAACTACTGAAAACAGTATGCTTATATCTACTCCGTCCCAACTGTTGATAATTTTCTAAAACTTATATCGCCCCATACTTTGCATTGTTCTAATGCAAAAAGACTCAACATTTCAAGTCGTTCTTCTTATCTGTATTTTCTCGTATCAGGCAGCGTCCTACTGAACCTGCATTGTTCCCTCTGTAAAGCCTCAATATCCTTCTTATAGTATGGAGCTCAATACTGCACACTAGCGGAGGTCTTCCTAAAGGTTTTATATAGCTTATCATTACCTCTTGGCTATATTTTACACCTCGAGATAAAACCTAGAATTCTATTAGCTTTTTTCCAGCCGTAGCAATCTGAGATGCTGCCATTAATGCTCTGTGAGCCGATACCTCAAGTCCCTCTGCTGTTCCACAGCACCAAGCCTACTTCCGTTCAGGGCATAATTACTGCTGTTATCTTTTTTACCAAAACGCATCATCTGAAAAAATACAGGTTTTTAAATTGGCAATGAAAAGTGACTTTAATGATCCTTAGCTATAATTTAAACTGATAGCAAAACACATACCTTGCCAGTAAGTCAATCAATTCCAGTTTTGACATTCCATCAGGTATTATTCGTGGAATGGCAGCTACACTGGTCCTAAATAGGTCAATTTTTGGTTTCCTCTCACCCCTAGATTAATGTAGAGAACAGTAAATTGATAACTTAAAACAAAAAGAAATTATAATAATTTTTTTACATTTATCTGATTAACTATTTAGAAAATTGAATTCAAACAACAGTCTATTCATTTCTACATAACCTTAAATCAAGAATTTTACTCAGGTACAACAATTTAAACAGCATACATCTGTAAGAAATCCTGTCCCAGTAATTAAACAACCTGTGGCTAGAACAAAATTTACTTCCCCCAGGATCCACACACATATATACTATAATACTCTTTAACTCATAAATATAATAAAGCAATCATGGGGATGCTAAAGAAACAATTTTGAAATTAAGAATTATACAAAAAATGTATTTTTGTTGGAGTTGCCTTCGCATACTTCCACTATGGCTTATCCTGCTCCTCCCAAGGTCAGCTACAATGTTGGTGAATCTCTTGTATTTATAAGAATAATCATAGATAACTAGTGAAATTGAGCCAGATTGCAGGTGGGAATGCCCAGCGACAATCAGCTCAGTCAAACTAAGTGCAACATGACATGATAGCCAGAGTGCTCTGTTTATACTTTTCATGCATCTTAAAAAAGAATTAGGCAGGCACTCCAGCTGCCCATTGGTAGGCCCTTGGAAAGATTAAAAGGCTGTAGGACCTCTTTATATGCTGTGCGCCGTGCAGAAGCAGCATGCTATAGACAGGGCTAAGCGATCCCACAATCAACGGATCAGATCAAAGCTCTGCAGTCCTGCCACATCCAGTCATGAATGGTGGTGGACCATTAAACAACTAACGGGAGGAGGAGGCTCCAAGAATATCCCCATCCTCAATGATGGTGGAGCCCAGCACGTGAGTGCAAAAGACAAGGCTGAAGCGTTTGCAACCAACTTCAGCCAGAAGTGCCGAGTGGATGATCCATATCGGCCTACTCCCGAGGTCCCCACCATCACAGAAGCCAGATTTCAGCCAATTCGATTCACTCCACGTGATATCAAGAAACGGCTGAGCGCACTGGATACAGCAAAGGCTATGGGCCCCGACAACATCCCGGCTATCGTGCTGAAGACTTGTGCTCCAGAACTAGCCGCGCCTCTAGCCAAGCTGTTCCAGTACAGCTACAACACTGGCATCTATCCGATAATGTGGAAAACTGCCCAGGTATGTCCTGTCCACAAAAATCAGGACAAATCCAACCCGGCCAATTACCGCCCCATCAGTCTACTCTCAATCATCAGCAAAGTCATGGAAGGTGTCATCGACAGTGCTATCAAGCGGCACTTACACACCAATAACCTGCTCACTGATGCCCAGTTTGGGTTCCGCCAAGACCACTCGGCTCCAGACCTCATTACAGCTTTGGTCCAACCAGGGACAAAGGAGCTGAATTCCAGAGGTGAGGTGAGAGTGACTGCCCTTGACATCAAGGCAGCATTTGACCGGGTCTGGCATCAAGGAGCCCTAGTAAAACTGAAGTCAATGGGAATCAGGGGGAAAATGCTCCACTGGCTGGAGTCATACCTAGCACAAAGGAAGATGGTTATGGTGGTTGAAGGTCAATCATTACAGCCCCAGGACATCGCTGCAGGAGTTCCTCAGGGCAGTGTCCTAGGCCCAACCATCTTCAGCTGCTTCATCAATGACCTTCCCTCCAACATAAGGTCAAAAATGGGGATGATCGCTGATGACTGAACAGTGTTCAGTGCCATTCACAACTCCTCAGATAATGAAGCAGTCCATGCCCGCGTGCAACAAGACCTGGACGACGTTCAGGCTTGGACTGATAAGTGGCTGGTAACATTCGCGCCACAGAAGTGCCAGGCAATGACTATCTCCAACAAGCGAGAGTCTAACCACCTCCCCTTGACATTCAATGGCATTACCATCACCGAATCCCCCACCATCAACATTCTGGGGGTCACCATTAACCAGAAACTTAACTGGACCAGCCACATAAATACTGTGGCAACAAGAGCAGGTCAGAGGCTAGGTATTCTGCGGCGAGTGTCTCACCTCCTGACTCCCCAAAGCCTTTCCACCATCTACAAGGCACAAGTAAGGAGTGTGATGGAATACTCTCCACTTGCCTGGATGAGTGCAGTTCCAACAACACTCAAGAAGCTCGACACCATCCAGGACAAAGCAGCCCGCTTGATTGGCACCCCATCCACCACCTTAAACATTCACTCCCTCCACCACCAGCGTACTGTGGCTGCAGTGTGTACCATCTACAAGATGCACTGCAGCAACTTGCCAAGGCTTCTTTGGCAGCACCTCCCAAACCTGCGACCTCTTCCACCTAGAAGGACAAGGGCAGCAGGCGCATGGGAACACCATCACCTCCAAGTTCCCCTCCAAGTCACACACCATCCTGACTTAGAAGTATATCGCCGATCCTTCATCGTCGCTGGGTCAAAATCCTGGAACTCCCTACCTAATAACACTGTGGGAGTACCATCACCACATGGACTGCAGTGGTTCAAGGCGGCGGCTCACCACCACCTTCTCAAGGGCAACTAGGGATGGGCAATGAATGCTGGCATTGCCAGCGACGCCCAGATCCCATAAACGAATTTTTAAAAAATGCACGTTCCACACAGTTTCAGCAGATAGTCCAGCCAAAGAGGAGCCCAGCAGGAAAGGTTTTATTTATTTTTGTGGTGCCACATTGTCAGCAGAAACAGGGCGGTAAGTCATTCCCACCTTTCTTGGGGCACTAACGCCGGGTGGAAGGCCTCAAAATCTCCCCCAGTGTTCCTTTCTGTAAATGTAGTAATTGAGCAAAATAATGCAATATTTAATACATAAAATGTAAGATTGATACTGGAATAAAAAAGATATAAATGACTTCAGAAATGTTTCTGAATGTACATATAAATACATATTCTCAACAGATTAATGAACAGCCCTAAATTTGATTAATTTCCCCAAAAAAGTGCTGGGAGATTAAAGAATATCGAACCAGAGGCAAGAGGTGTTCTCAGAGTGAGAGATGAAGAACTGGATGGTAAGTTAATTCAGGCTACTCTTGCACATCTCGTGCCAAATGTTACAAAACAACATTACTAGAGGCCTGGGAACAGGTTCCTGATAACCGTTTTGACTGAGAATAATGTGTGGCTTTGGGTCTAAAGAGAGGAGAGTAAAATTATCTTCTTTGTAGGGTCACTTTATTGTCCAAATGAGTTATCCTCCACATACATTGAAACCCAGCTTACAAATAAGGTGAATCACAGAGGATACAGTCTCTATACAACTCATTTAAATCCAATGATATCATGGAATTACCCAAAGGACATTGGCACTTTCCCTGATGCATTAGTTTTTGTCCAGAGGAAGCAGAAAACATGATAATAGACAATAACGGTACACAGCAACCATACATAAAACGCATCTCGAGAGGCGAAGAGGAATAGAATCTGGCTGCTGTCTGTTAGAGCTGTTAACAGAAGAATTGTTTGTACAAGCCACTCAATTTACAAACGCTTCATGCTAGAACAGACAGCGACAGTAAGCTGTGGACAATTCTGCCACTTCCCTTCAATTTTCCACAACCTTTAAATTTCAAGGACATGCAATTTTCCATTCCAATCACTAGTGTGCTACTTGCATATATCCAAATCTGCACCTGGAGCTGTGAGTATTTAGGCAATAACTTGACCACAAATATTGATTGCTATAAGAAAATTACCATTCTTATAAGATTTGCAACAGTTTTGAACCATTTGAAACTGACATACACCAGTACATGAAAATCAGCCCCATCCTTTCACCATTAACTCAAAACTGAACTCTGGGTGAATTATATGCTTGCTTACGTGATCATGTCTTCAGGTTCTTTGTTCAATATCTGTATATTGGTCAACATCATACAGCGCCCAACTTCTTTATCGAGGTGCCTTAAGATGCTATCTAGGGCTTTTCTTAGTTGTGAATAGTAGAGAGACATTCCTGTTGAGTTGAGGGTAAAATCTAACTTTAGAATAGTTTTGACAGATTCCATTAACTAAAAGCAATGGCCCTGAATTTCCTTGCTATCTTCAGCACCTACACCATTATTACACTATTATTGTGCTAATAAGATCAAGGAAATTTGTATTTTAGCACAATCCATTGCTAATGCACAGTTTAAACAGCTCAGAGCAAAATCGGATGATGAGATTGCGAACAATCTGGTTCAGCCTGAGACAGTGGCCAGGGAGGGGGATGGAATTGGTGCTGATGTGGCACTGTTCAGCGGTCCTTGGTGTGAGGTCCAGTGCAACCTCCCTCCAAGCAGCATTCCTGGCTGACCTGCTAGCTCGCAGGCCCAGGAGTCTGTCTCTCTTGTCGTCCACCTCTTCCAGACGAGCTTGCAGGTCTTCCTATAAAAAACTTGTTGCTCTTCTTTAGATGGTACCCAGTGGGTAGAGCAGTATCCTACTGCTCATGGTGCTACAATGTACTGAAGGTGAAGATGAGGAATGCCCTTAAGAGATTTGATCAAAATGTGCTGAGTAATGTTCACTGCAGCAATCCTTTGCAGTCCCCTAAATCCTGTGTTCTCCTAAAGACTGGAATCTGTAGAAAAGATTCCAGCACTTCTACACACAAGTTTCCTGAGGGCTAAACTGCTCACACTGCTTCTACATGTGACTTACACCAGAGCCAGGTGAATTGCAAAAAAGCATACCCAACAAACTTAAGTGTAACTCCCTCTAGAGACAAGTGGCAGATGTAACTTTTTAAAAAATTGGCATATAAGTGACAAAACTAACATCAACGAAATTCAGGGCCATAGTCCCTACTTCAATCACTAACTCCAGTAGTGCAATCCACAGCCTCACAATGCTCTTTCTAAAAAAGTTTCACCTGCTCTCTATATTAAATCTCTTACATTTAATCTAATATCCATGTCCCTTTGTTCTAGACCCCTCAATCACTGGAAACAGCGGGGCCTAAATTCAGTATCGCTGTGCCCATTTCTCAGGCGTAAAACGGGCTTAACAATAACCAATTTAGCAGTGCAGAGGCCCGCGCACAATCTGCACGGGCGATCTGGCCACTGCTAAATTGGTTGCGGCCTCATTTCAGTATTACGCCCATTTCAAATCCGGACTCCTAAATTTGTTAAGACGAGTTGGAGTTTGCAATGTGAAAGCTCCGGGTTTTAAGCTGCCTAACCTGCGCTCATTAAAGAGACCGCAGGAGGCAGCTCGAAAAGAGGCCCTAAAAACTTTCGAGATGTTATTTTTGTGCAGTCGATAGGAACAGGAGTGTTCCCTTCTGGCTCCACAAACAATTACAGCCACTGTCAGCCGTACTCGCCTCCCTCCCAATTGTCTCCTCACCCCCGACTGACCTGTGGTCCTCAGCACCAGCTAAAATTGGTTAGGCCTAGATAAGTCAGCTGTATTGGGTACAACTCAGCTGACTTATGATGGTGAGGCCTGAGGACAAACTTTGTCCAGTTCTCAAGCCTCTCCATTCTGTCACCGTGTCGCTGCGTGCTGCCGGAATCGTTTCGGTTTGGGGTGCAACAAATTTAGGCCCAAATCTGTTTCTAATTACCCTGTTCCTTCATAATTTTAAACACCTCTGTCAAATCATCCCATAATCTCCTCTATTCTAATGGAAACAGCCCCAATTCTTCATTTTTATATTTCCTTATACCAGGCAGCTTGCTAATGAATCTGCACTGTACTCTCTCTGTTGCTTTAAGATTATTCCTATAGAGTGGACCCCAAAACTGCACATAGTATTCCAACTGTGGTCTTGGTAAGGTTTTAAATAGATTCACCATTGAATGTCAACTTTTAAAATCTATACCACTTGCCATAAAAACTGTATTCCATTAGCTTTTTTTTACTTGAAGTACTCCTCTTAATGTCTTGTGAACTTAAACTCCCAAATCCCTCTGCTCTTCAATACCACCCAGCTTTTCCCTCATTCAAGGTATAATTATTACTTTAAAAAAAAATCAAAATGTACCATCTCAGATTCACTGACATTGAATTTTATCTGTTACATTTTTCCTAGAGCATCCCTTTGCAGCTTCCTTTGGTCTTCAGAATTATATCCTATTTTAGGATCATCTGCAAATTTGGATGTCACTCCCTCTAACCTTATATCCAAAGTAGTAATTTTATTATGGCTAGTGGAGGTATCTATAAAATATATTAGAATGCAAGAGGTGTTCCACTTGCCAGAACTTCATTTACTGGGGTAGAATTTCAAAAAGGGTTCCCCTAATCTCCCCCTGTAACTTTGGAAATTCTATCCTACTGCACTAAAATACAACTTTTTTTTAATTACAATTTATGACTAACCTATCGTTTTTGCTTCTTCTTCTGTCAGGGTTTTACTCAAGTAAGTCTTCTTCACTCTGAGTGTGTTGCCAGATGGGAGTACAGCTCCTGTGTTAGGCATTGGTGGCTCCCCATCCTTCTGTTGCAGATTGTCAGCAACCACAAGGAAGGCCCTCAAACCAATGTTCATTCTCTGTGAAACATATTGTGAAAGTACACTGAATTAATATTTTGTTATGAAATGGCAACCTTCCTTGATTTCCATAAGCTAAGATTAAAATTACACCTATTATCATCCCAATATATGGTAATCCCCTTGTTAAGGTAGTATCCAAAATGTCATGTTAATTTCTAGAAAATTTCACTTACTTTATATCAATAATTTTCTTGGGTTCAAAGCAGTTTAGTCATAATTTAAATATTTAAACACATTTTTCAAACTAACCTAGCAGTAAACCTAGAGAAGATAGTTGATTCGGGGTGAATTGACACTTTTAAGAAAGAGCCGGCTCAACTGAGAAGGGGGAACCAAAGGCTATAGAGATAGTAACAGTTGAAAGGCAGGGATATACATAGCAAGGTGAAGAAGTTTAGGAAGCGAACTCTAGCACCAAGATGGCTGTAAGCTCTGCCAACAAGTGAGGAGTTCCAGATGGTATATGCTGAGGAGGCCAGACTCAGTGGACCATAGGGCACAGTTTGGGACGAGCAGCTGGGGAGGGGACTGGAGTCTATGGTGTTTTTGGCAGTATCCGTATAAGATGCATTAAGTTTTCCAAGTATTCAATAGGAGAAAGGTCTAGCTCATCATAACTCGATGTCAGATAGGCAGTTGGTTGTGGAACCAAGGACGTTGATGGTGCGTCACAGTCACAGTTACATTAATTTATCATTTCTTTCAATGGTAGAAAACCGGCAAACATTGTCATTCACCACTTTAATACTTTAAAGTTTACTGTACATTGTGACCAAAGCATTAATTTTTTACATGAATTTGAAATTTAAATTACTGGCAAAGAGAAAAACAGATTTTTTCTATATAAATGCAATCCTCTACACTAACGATCTTAAATAAAGAAAAGAATATTGTGAAAGAAAGCAATAAATACCTCAGGATTCAGACTGAAGGTTTTTGGTGACTTTCCAACACTAAGAAGGTCAAATATGATTTCCTTCATAGCAAAATCTAGTCGCTCCTGAAAAGTGAAAAAATATTTCTTAAATTATTTTAAAATCAAATGAATTTTGCAAATTGTTGCAAAAAAAACACAAAAAAGTCAAAATTTACAAGAAAGGTACACAGAGACATGTAAACATCACACGATACAGAAAATCTATTTGCAGTACTTATTCAAAGCCTGGGGGGTGAAATTTGTCTTGGGCAGTAGTGCAAAACGGATAATAGTGCATTAGCAGCCCATTTTCCACTCCATCTGATTTTCTTTTACATTGGAAAGGAATATCAGGCGGAGTATAAAATGGGCTGCCAATTTGCTATCACCCGTTTTGCGCTACCGCCCTAGACAGATATTATCCCAATGGGTCTCAATGGAATCCCTACAATTTATGTGCTAAAATAGCCATGGAAATGAATTTCCAGGATAATGCAGTCTTAGGACGCTCGAAAGTATGCAACTTGCTCCAAAGATTCTCAAAGATGCAGTGGTCATTTTGTTACATAAATGCTGCTCCTTATCTTGAGGTTTTGGGTGAATGGGACCATGGGAGAATTCAATTAAAAATAATCAGAGTTGAAGTGGAGGGGAAAAAATTGATTCTTTCCTTTAAATGTCACTCATGTGCAACTTTCTGTTCCTAGCACTATTGTGCTCCTTGCATCTATTCAAATCTGCACTCGAAGCTATACATATGAGCTAACTTTGGAAAATTGGTTGCAAACAGCACACTTCCATTTGAGTCCACCTAAAACCTACCACTAGCTATTCACATCTAAACTGTGCCCATATCGGAAAATCTAGGCTTGTGTTTTTTGTGTTACAATTACATTTTTACTTCATTTTTTAATTCTATTTCCTGCCAATACTTTTGGTTATTGCTCTTCAGCCAATCACCTACCAGAAATAAACTGGTTAAGATGGTATCACTTGGGGAGAATGGTTATAAACCATAGTACAAAAAAGCAGCTGCTGCAAAGCCCAAACTAAAAGGTAAGTTTTAAAGTTTTAATCAGTAAAAACCACACTGGTGGTAGTAGGATGGTGAGCAGTGCTCCATATCTACAATTCAGTATGCATGTGGGGAGCTCTGACTTCCCCAACTTCACAGCAATCTTAGCAATAGTGTAACCCCCCAGCAAGTTCTTTATTAATATTTTGACATGTAAAATACATATTTTTTCAAGTTTTATTTTTTTCCTGCTATAACAATCTGCACTTTTTTCTAAATTCTGCGTGGCAGATCTTCAAATCTCTTCAATTGTTAAAATATTTATATATTAAGGTCACCAACAGATTATTATACAAATAATAGTACAATAGTAAGAATACTTCATGCATCTTGTTTATATTTATTTAAATCTACCCTGTCACTGATCTATTTCAAGAATGAAGTTAAAGTAATAGATACAATATTAGTGGTATATTTTCCACACCTGTGCAATGAACTGTATGATTTTTACAAAAATGTTGAGAGGCATATCCCTTGGCACCACGCTGCGAGATCCTTTGGGGAAAAGTGTTGTGGTAATGCTTGCAAGTCGACTGCAAAAGAAAGAGAGATTGATGGTTGACTGAATTCTCTTCTCTATGGAAAATTATGGAGGTGTTACTGCAGACTTAATCACATTGACAATGAATGACTGCATTTGCTCAACTCCTATACTTTAATAAACATTAACTAATCACAAAGTAAAATCTATTATTTTCACAGAATAATGAAAACTGCTATAAATTGATCAAACACTTCTTTCCCTTAACTTGAGCAATCATGTTTCAAGCAACTTTTAATGATGCACAGACTACTGGGTTATGAAATGCAGACGTAGAAAAGCACATTGCATTAAAATTTGAGTTTTTTGCAGTTGAGTGTAGTATTATGAAAATCTAGAATTGCTTTGTTTTCTTTAAGAAAAATGGGAGAAGTGTTAATTTTACATAGGATTACATAGGATATACGGCACAGAAACAGGCCATTCGGCCCAACCAGTCTATGCCGCCGTTTATGCTCCACTCGCGCCTCCTCCTGTCTTTCCTCATCTAAATCTATCAGCATAACCCTCTATTCCCTTTTCCCTCATATGCTTGTCTAGCCTCCCCTTAAATGCATCTATACTATTCACTTCAACCACTCCCTGTGGTAGCGAGTTCCACATTCTCACCACTCTTTGGGTAAAGAATATTCTTCTGAATTCCCTATTGAATTCCTTGGTGATTATCTTATATTGATGGCCTCTAGTTATGCTCTTCCCCACAAGTGAAAACATTCTCTCTGTATCCACTCTATCAACATTTTTTATAATTTTAAAGACCTCTATTAGGTCACCCCTCAGCCTTCTTTTTTCAAGAGAAAAGAGGCCCTCTTGAGTGCCGGGCTCCTTTGCCGCACTCCGATCCCTGGTGGCCCAGCTGGGCCCCGGGTCGCGCTGCGCAAGGCCCCTCCCCTTTAAGAAGGGGAGGAAGGCCTTCAGTACCGCGGCACGTAGCACCGCGATATTCCCTCGCAGTGCCCCAAGAGGGAGGCGGGGTGCTTCCAGTAGAGCCCCGCTTCCCTCTTGGGGCACTACCGATGAATTTTGGCCGTGGGGGCGCTGGCGAAGTTAGCGCCCCAAAGGGGGCGCGACTCAATTTACCCCCCTAAGTGTGGTCTAACCAAGGTTCGATACAGGTTTAGCATAACTTTCCTACTTTTCAATTCTATCCCTCTAGAAATAAACCCTAGTGCTTGGTTTGCATTTTTTATGGCCTGTGTCGCAACTTTTAGTGATTTGTGTATTTGTACACCTAGATACTTTTTAATTGAAATTTTTGATCCACTAAAAATCTGAGGGAATGTAGTGTTCAGTAATATGCAATAAAAATGCACTTTAACACTTCACTGGTATAATTGAAAAATGTTTGTTAATGCTGCTGTGGAATGCACAATGTTTATGCAAAATGGCAGAACGGCAATTTTCAGAAAGCCATCGTCACTGCATAAGCCATGACCCTCCCCTTCGGCCTTCCGATCCTCGGCCCCCAGCCCCCCTCCGGCCTTCCGATCCCCAGCCACCAACCCCCACTCCGACCTCCGATCCTCGGCCCCAGCCCCCCTCCCGCCTTCCGATCCCCAGCCACCAACCCCCACTCCGACCTCCGATCCTCAGCCCTCAGCCCCCGACCCCACCCTCCGGCCTTCCGACCCCCTCCAATACCCCCTCCCCGATCTCCGGCCCCCTCTGATCCCCGGCCTTCCTACCCCACTGTCCCCATTCTCCAGTCACCTCCGATCCCGATCTTCCTGCACCCCCGCCTCCCACCCTCCACCCCCGATCTCCAGCCCCCTCCGACCCTCCGATCCCCGGCCTTCCTATCTCCCCCTCTCCTCTCGATCTTCGATCCCATACTCCCTCCTCTCTGCTACCCGCCCAACAGCCAGCCAGCTTCTCAATTTGGATGGCTGCGGGCGGGAAACAGAGAAACAAAATACTGATCAGGCCCTGCTGTTAAATTCGGCAGGTCCTGTGGGAAACCAGTTTTCCCGGGTTTCCCCAACCGCAATCCAGCCCTCCCTCCCTACCCGCCTCCATACCCCCCATAATGCCAATGACTTGGAAGAACTGTCAGGAGGTCAGGAAGAATTTGCATTACTTAAAGAGAAGAGGGGTAAGACTGACTATAAGACTATTGTACAGTACATATATGGGCATAAAGGAAAGTATCCACTGTTAAAAGTACAGACAAAAAAGCACTGTGCTGACACACATAAACATTACTAAGGATGTAACAAGTAATGATCAGCCATGATCTCAGCGAATGGCGGAGCAGGCTCGAGGGGCCGAATGGCCTACTCCTGCTCCTATCTTCTATGTTTCTATGTAAGGGAGCAGAAGTGAAAATTGCAGGGTGATGTAATTTACATTATAGATGCTATGATGGGAAAGAGAATGTACTCTGGGAAAGAATTACCCTCTTTCAACCTTAATGCTTTTATGCTTAAAGCACAACAGGCACAAAATGGCAAATCACAGCATGGAAAAGGTGGGGTACCATATGACCAGAAACAACTGATTCCATACAGGAAAATAATATTTCAGTTATTTCAGAGGGAGAATTTGAAAATTGTCAAAACTGCAAAGATTGGAGGGGTTCACAGAACTACTGAAATGCACAATATTAGGGTAGTGGAAATTTGGAACTCTCTCTCCCAAAAAGCTGTTGAGGCTAGGTCAATTGAAAATTTCAAACCGGAGATAGATTTTTGTTAGGCAAGGGTATTAAGGGATATGAACCCAAAGTGGGTAAATGGAGTTAAGATACAGATCAGCCATGATCTAACTGAATGATGGAACAGGCTCGAGGGGCTGAATGGACTACTCCTATTCCTGTGCAATCAAATATTCAATATGTTACAAAGTGTCCATACACATTAATTATACACATTCACATGAAAGTAAATGTATTAACAATACAGTACCAAATGGTAAGTCTGATTCCGTGATCATAATGTCCCATCTGCATATGTCACAGTGCAAAGAAAATCCAGTACGATGCATGCCTGAAAAGTATTACTTATTTGAGTACCAACTATTGCACCCCCTCCTCCCATTTGAGTCATGAACCAGCACAAATACATATACAGTGATAGAAGATCATAGTGAAGTTAAGGAGAAAGTATAAGGTGGATCTCTGAACTTTGGTTATGAAGATATAGCAGTGCTGGGAAGTGGTGTAGAGCAATTTTTGAAGTGGGTGGTCTGGTGTGTTCCCCTGAAGACTTCAATTTTTGAAAAATTATTTGGTACATTTTCCAGCATATTGCAATAGAATTTATTATATTACTTATTGAAGATAATCGAAAGTACTGAGCTGAACAGAAAACCATAATTGCAAGCTTGGCTTTTCCCATAACCATTCAGGCCATCTTATGATTCGTGTCCCTGTTTTGCATCTTTAAAAGCCTAGATACAAAAAGTATCTACGAGTAACAGATCTGGGTGTGGTCTAGGGGTGAACTTGAGACCTGCAAGCAATCTGGGTGTGGAGGAGGCCTGGAGGAGAGCCCGAGTCCGGGAGAAGTTCTGGAGGAATCCCAAGGTAGAGCCAAAAACCTTGAAGTCGATGGAGAGTAAAATCAGATGAGCATTTGACCTGAACCTGCATTCGACCCGAACCTGTCCTATTCTTGCCGGGCAGATTAGGTTAAAATCGAGGCTAGAGAAAAATATACCCTAGGTCTTCAAAATCTGGCATGTTCAGCATGGTATCTTAATAATGTAGATTTCTATTACCTCTGTGTCACATTATTACTTTCACATTTGATCCTTATCATGTAGACCCACAATAGTCTGTACAGTGATTCCAGTGCAACACGAGCCATTTTGGGATCTTTATTCTACAAGAAAAAAGATAGTCATTAAGTTGTTTGTCTATATATTTTGTTGTTACTAAAAAGCCCTAATTGAAATAAGCTTGGGACTTTCCTGGTGTGTATGGCTAAGTACCACACGAGACAGACAATTTATCCACTATGCAATTAGAGTGTCCTGTGTTTAAAATTTGTTAATATATAAAGACTAATTGTATGAGTGTTTTTTGATCGTTGTGTGTGATTTACTTGCTTGGTCACCGCTTATTGGTTACCTGATACAATGGTGTGTAACATGGGTGAAAACATCGGACTGCAGTCCCACATTGTATGGAGTGGGGAACTGTCATCCTGGTAAGCTCGACCAATTGGAATAACCGCTCCAGGATTGCAGAAGAAAGCAAGCCAATCAATAACAAGCAGCTCCAACAGGGCATGTCATGGCAAAGGGCAAGCAGCATTCAACCATATTCTGGATGGAGAGCAGGGGCGGGTCTGCTGCATTTCATTGTGAGAGTCAACATTCTCAGTAATCACTGTAATGGTCAAAGTACCGCTTGCAACTGCTGGACAAAAACCTAGAAGCTACACTAAGGTGTGCAGTCTCATGCCAGAATTCCAAACTTTAGTGAAAAAGGAAGACTGCAAAGTTTTGCACTGAATGCTGGTAGATATTTGTTAAGTACATATACATATGAATTACATTTACTTGTATTGTATATTAGTGATTTCTACTAAAATTAGTGGATGTGGCTACAACGGTGTTTCCATAGTCACACCTGTGGCTAGTCCGCAATTTCAGCTTGACAACGTACTAAGTTTATTTCTTCAAAGATTGCACCAGTTCTACCCTATATTACATGAGACTTGCAGTGCTCTGTAAGCTATATGTGGAGTATAAACAAAGTCCACCCTGGCAGTCACTGTACAATCACATGAAGAATTGACTAGAAACTGTTTTACTGACTTTGAGATTCGACAAACAATTGTTCAGGAAGATATGCCATCGAATAAGAAAGAATTGCTTCTGGCTGACACAGAGAAGGCAGGTTACCAAAGGGAACAAAGCCTATGGAACAAACAAAGAAAAATATTAGAAAGAATTTCTACATATAGATAGATAGAGAGCACCTTTCATATTCTCAGGAGTTTCCCAAAGTGCTTCACAGCAAGGTCCCACAAAAAACAATGAGATGAATGACCAGTTAGTTAATCTTTTTTTGGTGATGTTGGTTAAGGGACAGATGTTGGCCAGGACTAGGGTTGCCAATGCTGATTGGACATATTGGAGGTTTCAACACATGAGCTTGTGTCTCTAACCGCCTCACCTCCACGCTCACCCGACACGTCCATCCTCACAGCCTTCCCACAACAATTGGAAAGTGAACAGACTCTTCATTACCCGATTGAATGATTCTTGACTGTCAGTCAAACAATCTTTTTTCCCCATTTCCAATATTTTTATAACTAATAAATGAAAGTCTTCAAAGAGAACAAAAAACCATAATTTTTTTTAATGCCCCGAAGATTTTTCTCCCGGGTTGCTTGCAGCGGTATCTGGGAGATTGATCCTGGAGATTCCAGGACAATCCAGGAGGGTTGGCAATCCTAGCCAGGAGACAGGGACAACTCCCTGTGCTTCTTCGCATAGTGCCACAGATCTTTTATGTCCATCCAAACAGGCAGGCAGTGCCTTGGTTATTTGTCAGCGAATTATGTCCAAATCAGTGTAAAAAACAGTTTACAGTTATATTACTGATCAATAGTGGCAGGTTTCCCATTCTTATCACTTAATAATGTAGGTAAGGTAGTAAGCATAAATCACATTTTTTAAATTAAAAAAATATTGATTGTGTTCATTCACAGTAATCAGCTGTAGATTATCACTCTTCAGGATAACTGGTGACTTAATCATCATTAATCTTGAAATGCGGACATGAGTAAACTGCCCGTGACTGCTATGATACCCAATGACGGCAAAAACAATAGTCCGAAAACCTTCCCCACTTATTTCACATTATACACATTCTTAAAAATAACAGACACCTCAGTGTCACTCTTATGTTTTATGATGTACTTCAGACACTCCAATTTTATATCCCACACATCCCAGATGACCCTGATAAGATTAATACTATGAAACAATTGATTATATCACACATCCTACACCCAGCTTCCTCAAGGATGAATATTGTAACATTCTACATTAGTAACAAGAAGAGTTTACTCACCAATGAATGCTTTTTGCGTGTTGACAATTCTAGTGTTGTATCATAGAGGCTCTCCACAAAGTTTCGAAGACATGGTACATTTACTTCATTTTTAACAGCCTTAAAAACATACGAAAAAAATTATGCTACGTATATGCTGTACAACTTATTCAACACAATTTAAGATTTAAATTAATTGAATATACTCACGGCAGCCACTGGAAATAGAATTTCCACAAAAAGGCCAGCTAGTGCATGCCTGATGTCTTTGTCCTTAACTTCCAAAAAATACTGTGCACATTCCTAAGGAAACAAACCAAAATAAAAGCAGGAGTGCTAGTTCTAAACAATAATTACGTAGATGATTTTATTGTTCACATTTTACTAAAAGTCAAACAATTTCAACTGCAAAACTACATAAAACAATTGGTAATTATCATAAGCAAACGATTCAGAATACATATTTACATTATAAACTAAACCCCTTTCAGGTCATTTGGATTGACATAATTAGCTTTTGCTAAAAAGATTTTTGGGACATTTTTTCAATAAGTATTCATTGTGTATTTCAATTAATGTATTTTTAAAAATTATTTGAAATTAAACACATCAGGGGTGAAATAATGTCTATGGCAGTAGCGCAAAATGGGCACACAGTGAATCGGCAGCCAGTTTTACACCCTGCCTGATTCACTTTTACATTCTGTTGCCAGCGGGGTCCTTCTTTAAATATGCAGATCAAGGTCTAAAGACATTATTAGTCCCAGACTACAATTTGAACTCTGGCCTGAGTGGGGAAACTGCTGCAGCTTTCCCGAAAGGTGAAGGCCTGTTAGAAGATCGGAAGTAGAAGAGGCCATTCAAGGTAAATTTCTCACATTCCTTTGTGCGGCCAGGAGGAATAGGAATGCTCCTCCAAGACACACATGGAAAGTTTGGCCTCATCTGACCCAGTCCCCCCCGCCCTCCTTTCCTACCACAACACACCCTGTCCCCACACTTACCTTGAATGCCCTATATTCCGGGTGGCAAATTGGCTGGTGGCATATTAATAAGGCTCGGCGGTTAAAATAGGCATGTCTTCATTCTGCCATAGGTATGCGGGAAATTAACTGATTCCCGCAGTTTCACACCAGAAACCCATGAGGAGTTAAAATCGAACCTTGATGTCACTGTACTTTTATGCTAAACCAGCTTCAGGAGTCAAACTTAATTACCTGCATAAATTGGAAAGAGGCTTCAAAGTCCTCCACAGGATACATCTTAATTCGAAAGAACTTCATACCCATTATGAGGCTAATACTGCTTTGAACTACATATGGGTTCTGTTCTTTCTGACGCAGTTCCTTAAGTTCTGACATAAATTTCTTTTTCACAGCTGGAAACCTACAAGGTGAAAGACATTATTCTTTCCATTATTTGTTTCTGTTAATATTTTTAAAAGATATATATAGTAGCAATATTTTGTAAACTGTTCAGTAGCTCAGGCTGATTTAATTCTATTTCTTGATATATATTAATGATTAAACTTGGGCACAATTTCAAAATTTGCAGATGACACAATACTTGGAAGTATAGTGAACAGTGAGGAGGATAGTGATAGACTTCAAGAGGACATAGACAGGCTGGTGGAATGGGTGGACACGTGGCAGATGAAATTTAACGCTGGAAAGTGTGAAGTGATACATTTTGGTAGGAAGAACAAGGAGAGGCAATATAAACTAAAGGGTACAATTCTAAAGGGGTGCATGAACAGAGAGACCTAGGGGTATATGTGCACAAATCGTTGAAGGTGGCAGGGCAGGTTGAGAAAGCAGTTAAAAAAGCATACAGGATCCTGGGCTTCATAAATAGAGGCAGAGAGTAGAAAAGCAAGGAAGTTGTGATGAACCTTTATTAAACACTGGTTCAGCCTCAGCTGGAGTATTGTGTCCAATTCTGGGCACCGCACTTTAGGGAGGATGTGAAGGCCTTAGAGAGGGTGCAGAAAAGATTTACAAGAATGGTTCCAGGGATGAGGGACTTCAGTTACGTGGATAGACTGGAGAAGCTGGGGTTGTTCTCCTTAGAGCAGAGAAGGTTGAGAGGAGATTTGATAGAGGTGCTCAAAATCATGAGGGGTCTAGACAGAGTAGATAAAGAGAAACTGTTCCCATTGGCGGAAGGGTTGAGAACCAGAGGACACAGATTTAAGGTGATTGGCAGAAGAACCAAAGGCGACATGAGGAAAAACTTTTTTACGCAGCGAGTGGTTATGATCTGGAATGCACTGCCTGAAAGGGTGGTGGAGGCAGATTCAATCACGGCTTTCAAAAGGGAATTGGATAAGTACCTGAAGGAAAAAAATTGGCAGGGCTACGGGGAAAGGGCAGGGCAGTGGGACTAGCTGAGGTGCTCTTGCAGAGAGCTGGCACGGGCTCGACGTGCTGAATGGCCTCCTTCTGTGCTGCAATTCTATGATTTTAATAGTATTTGTCATATTTATTGAGGTAGTTTAAACGAGGTCTACTTTGTCAACTATTTTGAAAACAATTTCAGATACAAGTCTGACAATCAATACTCATGTACCAAAGAATATCAACTGGCAAAATTAGCTATTATAATTTACACTTTTTTGTAGTTGAGCTCCTAAAATGTTGGCAAGAAGTATGTACAGTATAACTATTACACATTACATCGAAATAAATAGATGTTCTGCTCCGGACCCCGCAATGAATGTCCAAGCCTTTTCTGTCCTACGTTCCCTCTCCCAAGCCATGAGACCTTGCAAACACCCCACCTCCTGGACATATCTTGTTGCCGGCAGCCTTCTTCCGATATGCAGCCTCTGAGCTACCCAATTTTCATCGACCAGCTGCTGCTTTCTGCCAGAAATGGTCAAGCAGCTGACTGGCAGGATTCCAATGAGGCCCGGCAGTTAAAATCTGTCAGGCCTCTGATTCACACTCCCGCATTGGACTGCCATCTGCTGCTCCCAGATTCCAGCTGGGAGCTAAAATCGGCTCTGGGATTTATGCTGCACTTCCAGCGAAGATACAGTGGTAGAGTGTTAGCAGCGCTGAGGAAATTCCTGCCCAATGTCTTTCATTTTGTGAAGGTACTGCAGTTACTGTGATATAAAATTCTTGATAACATAAATTTAAACGATC
Organism: Squalus acanthias; assembly: GCA_030390025.1. Taxonomy (NCBI): domain Eukaryota; kingdom Metazoa; phylum Chordata; class Chondrichthyes; order Squaliformes; family Squalidae; genus Squalus; species Squalus acanthias. Next base: position 30,791,509 of record CM059431.1, read on the forward strand.
CTTCCCTTTAATTGTGAATCAGCAACTTATCACCTACTGTAAAAAGTTGCGCAGTACTCACTTAGATTGTGCCAGAACACCTATTACTTCTGCATATAAATCAGCTATAATATGCATATTTCCAGTGTTGGGACCAAGGTAACTAAATAAACAAAAATGTGTATAATTAGTGTCAGCAACAAAAATATGTAAAAAAATTGTTATTGAATAAATTTATTAATGAGAACATATGTTTTACCCCTCTTTATATTTAAAGTGCTTGAATGCCAAGTTAATAACTTCATGGACCAAGTTGTCTGGTACAGGATGAAGTGAAATCTGAAAACGAATAAAATACAGTTTTTAATCTACTTGAACAGAAGACATTGCGGATGATTTTCAACTGTTGGCCACCCATTTCTAGTTTGATAAACTGGCGACCAAGCAAAGGAAAATTGGGTGGGCGATTGTGATACTCTTTTAATGACCAAGGTCTACTGATTTAATTTTCAGGCAGGTCTTTAAATGGGTGTCCAGCACTCCCACCCAAAACAAACGGGAAGCTGTTTAAATATGCACATCAGGGTCTACACAGGTTGTGGGATCGCGATTGCAATTTTCATGTATAAATAGGTGGAGTATGCATGTTAGGCTCAGTTGTGCCAAGTGTTGAGCAGCCTAACCAGCTGTGTTCTCAGGAAATGGTGGGGTTTTGGTTTTTTTTCAACATTTTTGTGGGGCCAGGAGGAGAATTCATGCTCCTCCATGGCCCCACCAAAATCTTCTGGCCCACTGCCAGCCCATCCTTCCACTGAGATCTGCTTGCCCCCGACTTGCTGGCTGACACTGAATAGACCTTCAAAAACCGGCGAGGTGCAGAAAAGGCCCAATTTGGCACCTACAGCTCCCCAGCTGAATTCAGAGGAGGCCCGAACCTGGTTTGGGCCTCTCGACCATGGCTTTGCGCGAGTGGCGTGGATGCCCTTCCCATTTCACGTCCATTTTGGCACAGGTTAAAAATCTCCTTCATTGTTTTATTCTAATCAATGGCACACACAGGGTATGCTGCTGGAATTCCCTTTCAAGGTACAAAGGTGTTCCAATCTCCATTCTTCAGCTTCTTGAACCCAGTATTCAAAGAAAACAAATTACTGGATAACCATTAGGTAAGTGTCATTGCATTTTTGAAATACAGCTTCAATTACCCTAACAGTAAAGAAAAGTTACTTTTTGGTGGCAATTTATTGTTGCCATATTTAACATTCAAAACTCTCATATTTGTAAAGAATGGTAGACATTGAAGAATTCAACATAGAAGTATACAAACAAAATAGAAAATTGTTACTTACCTGTTTTAAAACTTCAATTAATACTAGAGAAAAAATAAAATCAATTGCTAGATCCCTTCTCTCTAGGAGATAATCCCTTTGTTGTTCATCACTGAAAGAACAAAAGTTTAAACTGAATTGTAATTAATTGAATTGTCCAATGACATACCAATGATGGCTAGTTCAGCAAATGCATATCATCTGAAATATAAAACTTGTATGTTTAGCATGCATTTCCTGTCACATGTCAAGTATCACACTCAAATGTCTTTGTTACACTTCCCAAAAAAAATTCATAAAGAAACAAAGAAAGCCATTTGCAATATATAGAGAAATTTCCCCAGGAACAGATCATATTGGAGTCAGTTTGGGTTCAGTGGTAGTACTCTTGTCTTTAAGTCAGAGGGTCATGGCTTCAAGCCCCACTCTTGGATCAGCACGTAATCTAGGCTGACATTCCAGTGCAATACTGAGGAAGTGCTCCATTGTTGGAGATATCATCTTCAGATGAGACGTCAAATCAAGATTCAAATCTGTCTGTTCAGTTGGACATAAAATACACCATGGCACTATTTCATAGAATCATAGAAATTTACAGCTCAGAAGGAGGCCATTCGGCCCATCTTGTCCGTGCCGGCCGACAAAGAGCTATCCACCTTAATCCCACTTTCCAGCACTTGGTCCGTAGCCTTGTAGGTTATGGCAATTCAAGTGCATATCCAAGTACTTTTTAAATGTGACGAGGGTCTCTGCCTCTACCACCCTTTCAGGCAGTGAGTTCCAGACCCCCACCACCCTCTGGGTGAAAATATTTCTCCTCAAATCTCCTCTAACCTTCTGACCAATTACTTTAAATCTATGCCCCCTGGTTATTGACTCTTCTGCTAAGAGAAATAGGTCCTTCCTATCCACTCTATCTAGGCCCCTCATAATTTTGTACACCTCAATTAGGTCTCCCTTCAGCCTCCTCTGTTTCAAAGAAAACAGTCCCAGCCTATCCAATCTTTCCTCATAGCTAAAATTCCCCAGCCCAGGCAACATCCTCGTAAATCTCCTCTGCACCCCCTCTAGTGCAATCGCATCCTTCCTATAATATTTGAAGAAGAGGAGGGGAGTTCTCCTGATGTGTTGGCCAGTTATCCCTCAACCAATGATACCAAAATAGATTAATTGGTTATTTATATTATTTGCTTAGGTGGGGCTTTACCATGTGCAAATTGGCATCACATTTGCCTACATAACAATATTGATCATTCAAAGATGTGAACTGCATTGGGATATCCTGAGGACATGAAAGGTGCTATATAAATGCAAATTCTTTCTTTCTTATTTGAACTTGGAAATCACACAAAACAAGTTGAACAAAGCCAGTATTATGACCTGCAGCTGAAGATCAATCAAACTTCAAATAACCTTAGGCTCTGTTTATTTAACAATTAGACTTTGAAGAGACACAGGCACACTTTAGGAGCAGGATAATACATTGTGCATTAGGCAGTATAATACTCCAGTCCTAATAAAACAGCTTATCATCTGACTTTCTATGAACAACCCCACAGGGATTTTGCTAATATATATAAAAAATCTCCATATGTATAGAGAACAACGTGTTCCTGGGTGGATTTCTCACTAGCTTAAACAAAGGTTAAATGAGTGTAATAAAAACAGAAAATGCTGAAGATACTCAGCAGGTCAGGCAGCATCTGTGAAGAGAGAAACAGAGTTAACGTTTCAGGTTGAGACCTTACATCAGAACTGGAAAAAAGCAGGAAATGGAACAGATTTTTAAGCAAGTGTAGGGGCTGGGAAAGGGGGGAGGGGATGAAAGAACAAAAGGGAAGGTCTGATTTGGAGGAAGTGAGTGGAGTCAAAGGAGAAGTTGATCAATGTGAGAACAAGTTCAGCCAGGCGGAGGAGGGTGGTGGTGGATGGGGACTGGTTGGGCCTCTGTTCAAGGAAGAAGCGGAGCGCCCTCAGGCCATCTTGGTGGGGGATGGAGGTGTAGAGGGATTGTACGTCCATAGTGAAAAGGAGGCGGTTGGGGCCAGGAAACTGGAAACTGTTAAAGTGGTGGAGGGCGTCGGAAGAGTCGCGGATGTAGGTGGGAAGAGACTGGACAAGGGGAGAAAAAAGAGTCGAGATAGGAAGAGAGAAGTTCCGTGGGGCAAGAACAGGCTGAAACGATGGGTCTACCAGGGCAGTCCTGTTTGTGGATCTTGGGAAGGAGGTAGAAGCGGGCTGTGTGGGGTTGGGGAACTATGAAGTTGGCGGCCGTGGGGGGAAGATCTCCAGAGGAGATGAGGTCAGTGACAGTCTTGGAAATGGTGGCTTGATGTTCAGTAGTGGGGTCATGGTCCAGGCGGAGGTAGGAGGAGGTGTCGGAGAGTTGGCGTTCAGTTTCCACTAGGTAGAGGTCGGTTCGCCAAACAACAACAGCACCACCCTTGTCAGCAGGTTTAATGACAATGTTGGGGTTGGATCTGAGAGAATGGAGTGCTGCAAGTTCAGAGGGAGGTAGGTTGGAGTGAGTGAGGGGAGCAGAGAAATGGAGACGGCCGATGTCACGCCGGCAGTTTGCAATGAAAAGATCTAGAGAGGTAAAATAGCATATTCTATTTTACTCATAGGTTAAATCTTAGTTTGATTCATATAAATTCTGTGTTAAATCTCTACTTGCAGTATTCTGTTGGTTCTTAAGAGGGAAAATTCGGAAGGTCAGGCATCTTACCACAGTTTTCTCCTTAAGACTGTGACACTGACCTTTCTTTCCAGTTGGGTACTTTGAGTCAATAAACAATCTGAAGTTATATGTGACAAGTCCCTGAACAAGGAGCAGGGGAATAAAACCCACAAGTCAAGCTGCATGAACAGAAATAATCACCAAAATAAAGTGAAAAATAATTACCCTTTTGATTTTGTGCTTGTTCTGGGCCGATACTCGTGGGACTCATCCTCAATACCATTTTGTCTTTTATACCAATCAAAAAGTGTGCGCAGAACAGAGGGTAGACAGTACTCTGCAAGTGAACTCATTGAGCTGATCAACTGGGGGAGAAGAGCACAAAAGATAAAAGATTGCATGCAGTTATAACTAGTTTACGAAAAAAACAATTACATTTGGATCAAGGTCTTACCAGTTAGCTTGGCTCAGTGGTAGCACCATCACCTTTAAGTCAGAAGGTTAATCCTCTCCATCACCCAGACTGCCTACTTCCACTTCCGTAATATCATCTGTCCCCAACCCTGCCTCATCCATGCTTTTCGTACCTCCAGACTCGACTATTCCAATGCTCTCTTGGCCGGCCTCCCACCTTCTATCCTCTGTAAACTTCAGCTCATCCAAAGTCTTGCTGCCCATTTCCTGATTCGCACCAAGCCCCATTCACCCATCACTCTTGTGCTCCTTTACCTACATTGACTCCCGGTCCAGCAATGCATCAAACTTAAAATTCTCATCCTCGTGTTTAAATCCTCAATGGCCTTGCCCCTCCCTATCTCCATCACCTCCTCCAGCCCTACAACCCTCTGAGATAATTGCAAGTTGTTGTTATGGGTTCAAGTTGTACTCTAGGACTCGAGCATGTAATCTCGGCTGACACTTGAGTGCAATACTGAGGGAGTGCAGCATTGTTGCTGATGCCACCTTATAGATGAAACGGTAAACCAAAAGACCCCAAGCTCTAGCTGAAGAATAGTTCTGGTCAACATTTAACCCACAACCTACACCACCAAAACATATTGGCCTGAAAATTTGGGGAGGTAATCAGTAGCCAAGAGGGAGGGAGGATCAGTAGCTGGGGGGGGGGGGGGGGGGGGGGTGGGAGCACGATTGGTGGCCGTGAAATCGGTAGCTGGAGTGGCGGCGGCCCACATTCCTGATCCTCCTGGCTCCACATTCAGGTAATTATATTTTTAAAACTTACCATGTTGGTTGCAGCCTAACAGGTGGTCCCTCTAAGCGCTGGTGCTGGCTACCTTGGGGCCAATCAATCTTGCAGGGGGGGTGGAGGGGGAGGTCTCAAACAAGGGCTAGGCCTCTTATTTGCATTTGCGAAGGGCCTAACGGCTGTTTTAGACATGGACAGTATATGTCGACTTTTTTGGCCTTTACCAATATGGCGGGCAGTGCCCTTTCGGCTCATAATGAGCATGCGCTTCCTGCTTACCATACTGGAGCCTTAGGAGGCTATTTGGCACCTGAAAACAGGTGCTGCATGGCCGAATTTCTAAGCCATTAACTGTTCATTTATCTCACTTGATCTTTGTATAATTTAGCTGTGTGCAAATTGGCTGCATATTTATCTACATAACAACTACGCTTCAAAATAATGAATTGGCTGTGAAGCATTCTGGGACCTCTTGAGGACATGAAAAGCATTTTGATAAATACAAGTTAATTCTTTTCTTTCATGCCATAATCATACTGCTCTTTCAATCAATATCAAATAAAAATTAGAAGAGTGTCACAAAAGGCTACGTCAGTTTTTAATTTGAAAATAGGAAATAAAAGTTGGGTTTCTAATGGCTGAAGTTACTTAGGAATGGGAAAGACCATTGTCGTCGATCTGACTGGTGCCAAAGTTGAAATAAAATGCCATAATATGGGCTGGCATCTCCTCCCATTGTCGGATTAATGTCGGAGCAAGGCCAGCGCCGACGCATGTGACTCTACCGGTAACGTGCTTCAAATTTCTCCCGGGCTGTCATAACATATGCAGGACTGATTTGGAGCAGCAGTACCACTCGATAGGTTTACCACCATTAGAAAAGAGGGAAATTCAGAGCTGCAATGTTTAAAGAGGCACATATATTTCTGTAGACCAACAGATATCAGTGGTTAAAATATCTAAAAGTGCAGCAGCCCCCGCAGTTTCAGCAGCTAGAAGGGCCCCCAGATTTTTGAATACATCCATGGAGGTCCTCTTGACTGAAGTGAGAGCCAGACGATAAGGCTGTTGAGCACGGAGGCTGTTAAAAGTGTGATCCACACTGCATGGAGGGAGATGGCAGAGGCAGTCAGTGCTACCTGCACAACCCCAAGGACTGCCACAGTGCCGCAAGACATTTGAATGAACTCACAAGGCTAGTCAAGGCAATGGTGGTAATACACATCTTTGGTGAATACTGTTCTGTAAAGTAAAGTAAACATTTCTGTGTATGTTTCCAACTCTTAGGGGGGAATTTTGCCAGCCCTGGGGAGGCAGGTATGGAGGCGGGACTGCCGGGAAAATGGCAGAAACTGGGAGCGGGTACCGAACCCGTTCCCAACCCGCCTCTGTACCATTTTCCCGGGAGGCGGGTCCCCGACTTGCGCAGGGACCCGTCTCCTCGAAGTGGGAAGGGGATTACAGCTAATTAACTGCCTGTTAACAGGCAATTAAGAGGCTTATCCCCATTTTACCCACACAAGTGCGGGCTTCCCGACGGCTGTGAACCTCGCCAGGGTCAGCAAGGCAAGCAGTGGGTCTGCGGGGGTGAGAGGGATCGAAAAGTGCGCTGTGGAGGTAAGTGATGGGTGCAAGTGTGGAGAGCTAAGTATGAGAGGTGAGTGTAAAGTGTTAGAAAAAGTTTACTTACCTTTGCTTCTTCCTGCAGGTTTCAACCCTTGGGGATCCGGAGGTGCCTCATCTCAATGGCAGAGATGACAGAATGGCTGCTGCATTCTCCGATGCAGCAGCCATCGGATTTCTGCTAAGGAGAGGTTTGGTGAGTCTTCAGTACAAGGGCTCACCTTAGAACAGAGATCGTCAGTGTTTGACAGCTTCTCAAAGCTGTCAAATGCTGACAATTCATCTGTCAAATATTTTTGACAGATGAAACATCATACGCTGACGTCCTCTGTCATCGGCTTTCCCTTAATTGGCCGGCTAAGCCCACAGGGCGGCCTTAACAAGGTCAATCAAGGGAAAATAGCATGGCTTGGCCGGACGTTGTTGGGGGTGGGACTGAAACCCAACAACCAGCAGTCCCGCCCCCACGCGTCCCCATTGACAAAATCCAGCCCTTAGGGTTTGGATGATGGCATGGGAAATGTATGAAGTCGCACAACACCAGGTTATAGTCCAACAGTTTTATTTAAAATTACGAGCTTTCGGAGCTGCTGCCCCTTCGTCAGGTAGAGGTACCTGACGAAGGGGCAGCAGTTCTGAAAGCTCCTAATTTTAAATAAAACTGTTGGACTATAACCTGGTGTTGTGCGACTTCTCATTTTTGTCCACCCCAGTCCAACACCAGCATCTCCGCATCATGGGAAATGTAGACATCAGAGTGAGGGACTTGGTGAGGGTGTGGGGCAAGTAAATGCAGGTGTAAAGTGACTTTATTTGGTGAATTAGCCTTTATTTATTGAAAGCACAGGGCTATCAGTTGTCTCCTCCTTTCATTAGCTGATGCCTGACTGTTCCATGTCCTGTCCTATCTGTTCAATCTTTTCATCATCATTTTCTTCAGCTTCCAGAAGCAGCAAGCCGACAGTGTCATGTAGTATGCAGCCTGCAATTCATTTTGAAAGTCTCACTAAGGTGTATGAAGGGTTCCACTAAACTTGTCTAAGTACCTAAGACTTGAGAATGCCTATTGTCTGCTCTTTCACACTCCTTGTAATAACATGGGCCTCATTATATCTATTGATCCCCTCTGTCTGCAGAAGCCTTAGTGAGTCATAAGCCATGACTGCAGGAGATAGCCCTGATCACTAATCAACCATTCTGATACATGGCTCTGAGTCACAAGGGTTGTCACAAGATGTACGTGCCACGGCAGCTTCCTAGGTAGTTGAAGTTAATGTGCAGGATAAGATGATATGGAAATGGCACATGACATGTAAATAGAATGAAAACCTTTCCTATTCATAAAATTGAGGGGATTGTTATATGGGGCTTTCAGTTCCTTCAATGGCTCCTTGCACCTGTAGGGATCCTGCTCGTCTGTAGAACTGGATAGCTCACTCTCATTGTTTGTCGAAATTCACATTGGGGGGAGCAATTTCCAGACGTGATCTGCCAAATTTGCATGGGCTGACTTCCAAGTATCATGGGCACCCGTGTAAAACAAGCGTCAGCCCCCTAGAATATGCGAATCAGGGGCCTAACATCTGTTTTAAGACCCCAGTGCCAAATTTGGCAAAAACTAGGCTCAGCATGCTCCGCTCAGTTTTTCCGGGTCACCATGGCCGAATCAGCTACTGAAGAACAGGTAGTTTTTGTTTTTTTCCCCACTTACCCTGATATTGCAGGCTGATGCCAGCCAGCGCTAGCCCCCCTCACATTTGCCTCCCCGCCAAGAACTTACCTGGGAAGGCGAGTCGCATTGAGGCACCGGTTTGGTGTCTGCAACTTGTCAGTAGTATGAAAATGAGGCTTTAGGCATAATTTAGAACAAGCTTTGGGCCGCCATCTTTGGGCACAAGCTCCAAATGCCCACTTCGCACTGGAAATTGGTTGAAACCAATTGCTCCCCGTCTTTTTCATTGCCCCTTTATCCAAAATAAAAAACAGACTACTACACTTTAAATAGACAATAACATCATTCAGTTGAATGGACTAAATATCCCTCTTTCTAGCTCTGTGTATGTCACAATAAAGGCACTTACTTTTTTATCATTTCTTCAAGTCAAAGCAGGAAGGAAGGGTGGACCTTATATACTTATAACAGGAAGGGAGGAAAGTCTGGACAGTCTGTGAATTACAGACCTCATTCACACTAGCTTTTGAGCCAGTGGCGAGATGAATCCTGGCTCTGTGTTATAGTTGGAACAGATTAAATATATGTGCAAATATGGTCTTACTGCTATGAATGCTCATTTTCTTTCATTATAAATGAACTTCATACAGTTGGTAGATATCACTTCAGTGTACTCGTATGCCTGGTTGTCTTGACCTTGGGCTTCAACCACTAAAGTACACTTGTCTGTTTAAATGAAAACCCTGTGCTATTTTTACTGGCACACACTTATATAAATAAACTGAATGAAGGTTTTCTTCTTGACAGCTAACCACACATAGGATTTACATTTTTAAATCAATGTCTTTACTATATTGCAAGATTTGTACAGATAGCTCTGCCACTTGGATTTTAATGTAGCAGTCATTTGAATTCAGATTTCTTTTAAATTGCCAATACTTAGAAAGTTATGTAGATATATTTTTTTAACTCAGTCAATAAACAATGACATCTGTTGTGAACAATTGCTCTAAAAAATTAAATTTAAATTGGATTAAAACTATATTACAATTTATGATTTTATTTCAAAGGACCTAGTGTAGTGTTATAACAATAATGAATGTATTTTAAAGCAATTCTTTGTCAGATAGAATTTTCTTTTTCTTCCTCGTGAGCTTTAAAAGTTTGGCCACACCTGGTCTAATAGTATTTGATATACATAGGAATCAAGAAGGATTACTATTTATACCACCAGGCTTACATAACTACAGACCAATTACCCCAATAAAATTTATGAGCAAAATCTCAGAATCCATAATTTGAGATAAAATCAGTGAGCATTTAGAAATGCATAGGTTAATCAATCCAGCTAGCACTGATTTGTTAAAGGCAAGCATGTTTGACAAATTTGAGAGTTTTTTTTGAAGAGGTGATTGATTGGATAAAAGGAATGCATATGGTTTTTAGAAGTCATTCGATAAGATGTTTCACAAGAGGTTTGTTAGAAAATTTCAGGCATATAGTATAAAAGGAATTGTGGCAGCATGGCTAGAAAGTTGGTACACGGGCAGGAACCAGAGGGTAAATGGGAGATGGGTTGGAAGTGGTAAACCTAGGGGCCACTGTCAGTCTACTTTTGTTCTCAATATAAAAATGATTTGGACTTGGGAATGCTCTCTTGGAAGTGCATCACCAATAGTATGTCTCCACTGCTGTTGGTTCTACAGAGATTGAGTCATTTATGGTCAGGATTGCCACTGTGCCACAAAAATCATGAGGGGGATTTTTCACCTTCACCACTTGGGCTATAAAGCAGCGGAGTGGATTGCCCCCTCCACCCAGTATAGAACCTGACTGATTTTAATGTCCATCGCTTTCAATGGAAATGTAAATCGGATGAGTTCTATAACAGACAGGCAATCCAATCCACCAGTTTACCACTCTAACGGTGAAGGTAAAAATCTAACCTCATATCTGCAGTCCATTGTACTCCATTATGGCAAAAGTGCCTTAAATGATTACTGGTGATACATGCTGGTATGAATATTTAAAGTGTAGAACTATGGTGCACTTTTTGTTATTGAATAATAAGGAAAATCCAGTCATCATTTTTTAATTGAAAAATTGCAACAAGAATAGCAATTAAAAAGAAAATTCAATGTTTGTTACTAAAAATTACCACTAGTATGCACAGTAAATACATTAAAGATAGGTTTGCATTGCACAGGATACAATCAAGTGCACAAATCAATGTGATTTCCACTATTTTTGAAAAATCTGATTCGCACTTGGTTGTGCATGAACTCGGGAACTTGAGAGTCTGAGAATAGATTGTACTTTGATATTACATGCTAGCATAGGTAATATGTGCACATAGGGAGAACTGAACATAGGAAACAGAAAAAGGGCAGTAGTCTTCATGCTTGGATACTTTTCACATGGTATCGCCCTCCAAAATTCAAGTATTCCTTCTTTTAGAATTGGTTTCAATCTTCATGCAGTTAAATTATTTTCAACCGAGTAGCTGCTTCATTGGTAACTAATTGGCTCTTCAAACAATCTGCTTTAGCACTGAAGCACTCAACTGGGAACTAATTTAGGCCTTTTCAACACTACAGGGGAGATTTTCTGATTTGGCAGTCACAGCACACATCTAGGGCACAAATCAAGAAACTGTGCAGTCCTAGCCCATGATTTTATCTCTGGGATGCCCAATTTCCGAGGAGCACACACCTAGAGAGCTGAAGTGAAAAATCTTCCATCAAATCTTTAAATCGCTGAACAAAGATATCTTGAGGACATGAGAAACGTTGCATAATGTTGTAGATCTTAAGATTTGCTGTCAAATTACCACTTTCATAAGACTTAACATGGATGGGAAGTGAATCAATTTGCCTCTTTGCAACTGAATGTGAAACACCCTTGCTTGTTTATAAAAGCAAAAACAATTGGTGTATATTGAGGTTATAATTCAAGATTTAATTTGATCAGATGTAGTAACATATCTGCTAAAAAAAGCCAAATCCAACACCAACTGAGGACGAAAACAAAAGCAAAATACTGCGGATGCGGAGGACCGTCAATTCAGGATATGGTTTTTCTTTGCAGAATAAGCAATTAAAAATAACGAGTGATTATTTTCATCCAGAAAGCTATTTGGATGGAGGGCGAGAAGAGTTTTGAAGAAGTAAAGCCTAGAAGTTAGAGTTTCAGCGATGGTGAGTGTAAGGTAAAGGTGAAAGTGGGTAATCTTGCAGAGGTAGAAAAAGGTGGTTTTCATGATGGATTGAATATGGGTTTTAAAGCTCAGTTCAGGTTCAAACAAGACAGCCAGTTTGTGCACGGTCAAGTTCAGCCTGAATGTGCAAACATGAAGAAGTATAGAATCGAGGGCTACGGTAAGCAGTTTGTGATGCTTGCCAAACAGAATGGCTTCAGTCTTGTAACCGTTAAAGAAACAATTTACATTTATATAGCACCAACCAATGAATTACTTCTGGAAGTGCAGTAACTACTGTTATGTAGCCAAATATGATAGCCAAATTGTGCATAGCAACATTTCACAAAAATGAAATGAATGAATGAAAAGATAATTTGTTTTTGGTGGTGTTGGTTGGGGAGGAACATTATCCGGTAAATCAGGAGCACCCTGTGTTTTTCTTCAAATAGTGCCATGCTATTTAACTGAACAGGCAGATAGGGTTTAGGTTTAAGATCTCATCCAAAAGCCAACACCTCTGATATTGCAGCACTCCCTTAATAATGCATTGAAGTGCCAACTTAGATTATGTGCTCATGTCTATAGTGGGGCTTGAAATCACAATTTATTAACCCGGAACCAAGAGTGCCAGTGATTGAGCCAACCTGAAACTCGAGTTGGATAAAGTCTGGCTCATGCAGAACTTGATGTCAGACAAGCAGTCAAACAGCATAGTGGTAGTTGTATGGTCAAGGGAGGCAAGGAGAAAGTAGAGCTGATTGACCTTGCATCTATAGACAGCTTCACTGAAGGGCAACACGTAAATGATGAATAGAAGGGGGCAAGGATAGGACTTTGGCACACTCTGAGGTGATTGTAGTTGGGTGGCAGTAGAAGGCATTGCAGAAATTCTGTTGGAACAGGTACAAATGAAGCCAAAGAGACAGGGAAGAGGAGGTTGGAGTACTTGGACCATGGTCTGTTGTAGAGAGGTTGAAAAGGACATGAAGGGATAGTGTGCCACAGCCACAGGCACAGTCATAGTCACAGTCACAGTCACAAAAGATGTCACTGGGGACGTCAGTAACTAGTGGTGTTCCACAGGGGTCAGTGCTGGGTCCCCAACTCTTTACAATCTATATTAACGATTTGGAGGAAGGGACCAAGTGTAACATATCAAAATTTGCAGATGATACAAAGATGGGAGGGAAAGTAGTGAGTGAGGAGGACATAAAAAACCTGCAAGGGGACATAGACAGGCTAAGTAAGTGGGCAGAGATTTGGCAGATGGAATACAACACTGGAAAGTGTGAGGTGATGCACTTTGGCAGGAAAAATCCTAGAGCAATTTATTATCTTAATGGCAAGAAACTGGAGAGTACTGAAGTGCAAAGGGATCTGGGGGTCCTGGTGCACGAAACTCAAAAGGTTAGTATGCAGGTGCAGCAAGTGATTAAGAAGGCAAATGGAATGTTGGCTTTCATTGCTAGGGGGATAGAATATAAAAATAGGGAGGTATTGCTTCAGTTGTACAAGGTATTGGTGAGACCGCACCTGGAATACTGCATACAGTTTTGGTGTCCTTACTTAAGGAAAGACATCCTTGCTCTCGAGGCAGTGCAAAAAAGGTTCACTCGGTTAATCCCGGGGATGAGGGGGTGGTCATATGAGGAGAGGTTGGGTAGATTGGGACTCTACTCATTGGAGTTCAGAAGAATGAGAGGCGATCTTATTGAAACATATAAGATTGTGAAGGGGTTGGATCGGGTGGATGCGGGGAGGATGTTCCCGATGACGGGTGAGACTAGAACTAGGGGACATAGTCTTAGAATAAGGGGCTGCTCTTTCAAAACTGAGATGAGGAGGAACTACTTCACTCAGAGGGTGGTAGGTCCATGGAATATGCTGCCACAAAAAGCTGTAGAAGCTACAACATTAATTAAATTTAAAACAGAAATAGACAGTTTCCTAGAAGTAAAGGGCATTAAGGGTTACGGGGAGCGGGCAGGAATTTGGACATGAGTCTAGGTTCGGATCGGTCATGGCCCTGTGGGTAGTGGAGCGGGCCCAGGGACCGTGTAGCCTGATTCTGCTCCTATTTCGTGTGTGCAATTCTGTTAGATGCAGGAGATGGTTCTGTGATAGATAGTAGATTGGCGGTTAGGATCAGATCAGCCATGATCTTATTGAATGGCGGAGCAGGCTCGAGGGGCCGATTGGCCTACTCCTGCTCCTATTTCTTATGTTCTTATCTTATGTTCTAATCAAAGCAATATCAGTGTTGTGGACAAGGAATTATTAGGAGGGAAGGAATTCAAGAGGAAAATGATGAAAGCGATAAGTAAGGAGCTAGATTGCAACAGCATGCATGGGGACTATAAAAATGAAAAGGAGTTTAGAGCAGAGGCAATAACTGGAGAGGACGGAGAAGTTCAGGAGGGAGTGTAATTACAGCACTTTTGAAGCAAGCAGAAACAATGCCTGAGGATAAAGAGCCATTGATGAGGTCAGTGAGCATTGGCCCAACAAAAACATAGTTGTTTGTTCAGAAGTTGGGTTGGTAGGGGAGTCATGGGTAGAATGAGTTGGATTTCATGAAGGAGATGGGTATTGATGGGGAAGATCAGGAATAAGTTACAGACTGATATAAGATCAGGGCTGGGGCAAGGGGAGGGCCGGGGGAGGAGGAAACAGAGGCAGAAGTGAAGGCAGAACAGAAGAATGAATAGTGCTAATATTTTGAGATTAAAAAGCCCATTTAGCATTAGAGGTAAGAAAGGGGGCCTCTGGAGGCTGTGTGTCATTGAGAAGAGGAGCTTCAAATTGTCTTTAACCACCAAAATGATTTTAGAATATTACAAACATTTGGCTGTGGAGAGGGAAATGTAAAGAGATTCAGTATTTAAGGTGTCCACCCAGATCTGGTAGTGGTAGTTGTAGGGTCAAGGGAGGTATACAACCAGGCTAGTTGTGCGCCAGGTGCACTAAGATTGATATGTCACTAGAGCCAGATGGTCTAGTACTCCCAAATATCGAATGAGCTTAGTGATAAAATAGCAGAATCACTAACTTTAATTTTTCAAAATTCTTTGGAAACAAGAATTGTGATAAAGGACTGGAGGATTACAAATGTTACACTTTTGTAATTATGGACCAGTTAGCCTCAGCGGCAGAAAAGATTCTACAGCCTTTAATGAAGAATAACATTTTGAAAGGTTTCAGCTGATCAGGAATAGTCAACACTAACATTAGCTTCACTAATTTGATCAAATTGTTCAATGTAATTACCAAACATAAAAAGGAAAGCAATGGTTGTTGTATATTTGGAATTTCAAAAAAATGTTTAATAAAGTGCCACATATGAGATTTGTTTTTGTAAAAATTAAGGCCCGTGGTATTAATGGTAAAATGGCAGCATTGATCGAGGGAATTTCTCAGACTGGCAAATAGTATGCCGTAAGGATCTGGATTAGGACCTCTCTTGTTGTTCATATACATAAATGATTTGAACATGGGCATAGAGGGACTAATATCAACATTTTCTTATGACACCAAATTAGGGTATGGCAAACTGATACCATATCTCCTGTGGTGTTGTTCACAGTAAGTTAGAGGATGGATGTGCTGTTTTATAATAGCAGCAGTGTTATACTATGAACTTTTAATTTTAATGGTAGCATGCTTTAAAATGCCAGTGTTCTGCCTCTCCCAAGCTGCATAACAGTAAAGAAAGTTTCTAGTTGGTCACTAACAGTTGCAAATAGTCAACTTAATAACAATTTAATCAGATCTCTAATTTAAAATAGTGGCCCCAAAATCTGTTGGGACCCAGAAATGCTACCTGTAGGTCATATGGAAAATACTATTTATTATTTTCTAGGAACTAATCAAAACACCTCACTGTCTCTAGGAACATCTCTTATAAACTTCTTTCCAAATTCTTTCAGTGGAGATGTGCATCTCTCTATCATTGACCCAAACACCCCTCTTCAACAGCATAACCTCTGACTCATCATGAGGTAAAGCCACAGGTGATATAAAATTTTGTCCATTATATCTTGCGTAACATTTTTCAGTGTATAAGCGACTTTCTGGCAGTTGATTGGATCACAGTTAATACTCATTAAACAGCAACAAACCAAAATCAAAAGATAGGGAACACCAAAATCACAATGACTGCAGCAGTTCAAAAAGACCAACTACTTTCAGCAGGAAACTAGGAATGGGTAATAAATATGGCCTTGGGAGTGTCGTCCACATCCTCAGAAAACTACAGGACGATGATGCCCTGGACTTTCAAACATACAAAAATGACATGCAGGAAAAGACCATCTGGTCCATCAAGCTGGCAATTTGTGTGACCCTCCCAGAGACCTATCCTGTTGTTTGCAGTTGTCCGCAGTTGTCCATGGGGCAAGTGATGAAATTCTTTGACCTGGCAAACATGGCTCAGTCACTTGTACTGCAGATTGACTGATGCTATTGATAACCCCTGTTGCTGCCTGGAAGGAGCCAGAGGCAAAGAAGTCAAGGGCTGCAGTGATCTTCACTGCAACAGGCAATGCTGTGCTCCTCTGGTGGTTAGTTACAGGTCATGCTGTACGAGGTGACAACTCTGTCATAATGTTCCTGGAGAAGTGCATCATCCTTAGGTACTGCTCCACTGGAAAGTACAGCTACGATGCCCTGGGCCTATAAACTCTTGGAGAGTAAGGAATCCTGCAAGTTCCCCTCCTTCTGCCGTCTCTTCCAGCAGCTGCAGTTCGTGTGCTCCTTCCTCCTCCTCTTCCACTAGACACAGTGGAATTCCCAGAAGGATCCCCATTATGGCAAAAGTGCGTTATGAGAAGCCCCTTAACAGTTATACATGTCTTACAGGCATTATCAGTAGCTATAAATGGCCTACATAACCAAAAACCACTATCTAATAGAAGCCAAACATCTCCTAAAACTTACCAGCATTTTATCAGAGAGCACTTGAGGATCCCTTTAAATATTACTGAAAAGGCGTCCTTCCAATTTGTACTGCTGATGGTTTGTGGGCGGGTTGAGGAATTGTCGATAGCAACACGGATAGCAACCAAAATAATGTTTGGATCCTGAAACCAGCATAGGACCCTGATTTGCAGATGGTTATTAGACTGTCACCTGCTTCCGGCAGCAGCACTGAACGCCTAAACCAAAGCACATCGTATTGGGCGAAATTGGTGTGAATTTGTTAAAGCTTTCTGTCCCACTATTGCCCCTTTCACATGAAAAACGGGGTGGTAGGCAGATGAAAAATTGCCCTCCTCATCTTTTGAATAGAAATAGCAATTTCAACTTGAAACACCAAAATCCTATTCCCTAGTATCAGATGGGCAGCTCCAAAGCAAGTCAGTGGTTCTTGTCACTTATCTCCAAGACCAAGAGCATCTTCCCCTTACCAAGAGCTGAATTTGAAAACGGTTTGCACCTGAACTGTTTAATTCTATATGAGCAGCACACTCCCCAGTGCATCTAACAACCGAGTTCAACTCAGTAAGAAAATTTAAAAGGAATTCATGCATTATGTAAGATGGCACTACCAGAATTTTGTATTCACATCAGATCCTAGATTTTCCACTTGGGCAAAATCCCAAGCGGAAGTGGAGCACGGCACGATTCACAGCCGCCTGATGCCAAGTAGCTGACCCTACCTTAGTTTCCGTGGTCAGCCTAACTAAAATATTTGGGATGCGCTTTAAGTATCAGAATCACCTCTGATTGAGAGCATGCCCATTTGAAGGTGGGAACTGGTGTGTTACTGCAGGATTTAACGGTGCAGCATCTTAAACAGCCAGGCATACACCATAACAGATTTGGAGTAGGGCAGAAAGTTTACTAACCAAATAAAGTCTGGCAGGTCTGCAGGACAACAGAGTTCCTAGGTTCTTGAAAGCAGCTATGGAAGTGCTGTTAGAGGAAGTGAGGCAGAGAAGAGAGACTGAGCAGCACAGGGGATGTGGAAGGAGGTAGCCAGGGCAGTCAGTGCTAATACAAGCACCACACTCATGCACAGTAACTCTGTCAGAAAAGTTTAATGAACTTACTAGGTCAGGCAAGGTAAGAGAAACAAGCTATACCTCCCAGGAAAGCATTGTACTAAGCATTTCTGCTGCTTACAATGGCTTCCCTCACACTGTGTTGAATTGCTCACCATCAATACCCAGAAGACAGCTGGGGCCCCTTACTCCCCAGCCTTCACCTGGATGTGTTCTTTCATTTACAGGATACCACTGCTGCTCTTGTTGATTCCGTTGTTGCTCATGGGGGCCTTCATCCTCCTTGAGAAGGCATCTTTGTAAGACAAAGTTAAGCAGTGTGCAGCACACTACTGTGATCCTCAAGATCCTAGCCAGACTATATTGTAGAGCATCTCTAGATTGATACAGCTGAAGCACACCTTCAACATGGCAATGGTGTTTTCAATGATGATGATTCTGGTGGATGAATGAACCTCTTGTAGCAATGCTCAGCTGATATCTGGGAAAGCACACAGGTATCAGGAGCCACCCTGAGATTTGCCTTTCTAGGTCAAAGAGTGTTGACACAGTGGAATTCCTCAAAATTATAGCATCATGGCTGCTCCCAGGGAAGGGAGAATCCACTCAAATTATGGCATGCTGCTAGTCACAAACAAGCTATACACAAAGAGAGTGGAATCCTTTACTGTTGGCATAGACTGTAATACTTAATGCTTCTTAATTTGAATTGACAACTGTGGGGCTCACAGGGTGTCTCTGCATCTAGAGCTAATATTTTTACCACCAAACACGATGACCACGATCTAATTGATGCGGACGTGATTCATAGAATCATAGAATGGTTACAGCACAGGAGGCCGCCATTTGGCCTGTCGAGCCAGTGCCGGCTCTCTGCAAGAACACTTCAACTAGTCCCAGTCCCATGCCCTTTTCCTGTAGCGCTGCAAATATTTTTCCTTCAGGTACTTATCCAATTCCCTTTTGAAAGCCACGATTGAATATCCCTCCACCACCCTTTCAGGCGGTGCATTCCAGATCATAACCACTCGCTGCGTAAAAAAGTTTTTCCTCATGTCGCCTTTGGTTCTTCTATCAATCACCTTAAATCTGTGTCCTCTGGTTATCGCCCCTTCTGCCAACGGGAACAGTTTCTCTCTATCGACACTGTCTAGACCCCTCATGATTTTGAACACCTCTATCAAATCTCCTCTCAACCTTCTCTGCTCTAAGGAGAACAACCCCAGCTTCTCCAGTCTATCCACGTAACTGAAGTCCCTCATCCCTGGAATCATTCTGCACCCTCTCTAAGGCCTTCCTAAAGTGTGGTGTCCAGAATTGGACACAATACTCCAGTTGAGGCCGAACCAGTGCCTTATAAAGGTTCATCATAACTTCCTTGCTTTTGTACTCTATGCTTCTATTTATGAAGCCCAGGATCCCGCATGCTTTTTTAACCGCTTTCTCAACCTGCCCTGCCACTTTCAACGATTTGTGCACATATACCCCCAGGTCTCTCTGTTCAGGCACCCCCTTTAGAATTGTACCCTTTAGTTTATATTGCCTCTCGTTTTTCCTACCAAAATGCATCATTTTGCACTTTCCAGCGTTAAATTTCATCTGCCACGTGTCCACCCATTCCACCAGCCTGTCTATATCCTGTTGAAGTCTATCACTCTACTCCTCACTGTTCACTATACTTCCAAGTTTTGTGTCATCTGCAAATTTTGAAATTGTGCCCTGTACACCCAAGTCCAAGTCATTAATATACATCAAGAAAAGCAGTGGTCCTAGTACTGACCCCTGGGGAACACCACTGTGTACCTTCCTCCAGTCCGAAAAACAACCGTTCACCACTACTCTCTGTTTCCTGACACTTAGCCAATTTCATATCCATGCTGCCACTGTCCCTTTTATTCCACGGGTTTCAACTTTGCTGGCAAGCCTATTATGCGGCACTTTTTCAAACGCCTTTTGGAAGTCCATGTACACCACATCAACCGCATTGCCCTCATCAACCCTCTCTGTTACCTCATCAAAAAACTCAATCAAGTTAGTTAAACATGATTTGCCTTAAACAAATTCTTGCTGTGAAACAGCAAAAAATGATTTATGTGCATAATGCCATTTTTGTTAGGTGTTTTGTAGATAATCCACATCATCCTTTCATCATGAGAGGTGCTGAAAGCAGAATCCATTACTAATTGCTTTAGTCACTGTCAATTCATCCCACGGAGGAAACAACTACATCTGACACAGCTGAGGATTCCATACATGCACCAAAGGCAAACTCTGGCACAGCAAACCTCTTTGTACCCATGAATTCTCTGATGTAACTGCTAGCAGGCACAAGGTTTGAATCCATTGCCAGTGCTGATAAGGAAGTCCTGACTCTGGATTGCTGACCAATAATGTAATTGTTAATGCTGTGTGGGAGAAAGTTACTGCAAGTGGGATTGAGACCAAGGAAGAAGCTTGAGCATGTGGATCCTGCAAGCAGATTTAGGTAGAGGAACCAGCCCTTGTCATGGTGTTCATTACGTGTGATTACTGAAGAAGTGGCAGACATCTAAAATGTTTTCAATGATGATTCTGGTGGATTAATGAACCTCATAGCAATCTAAGAACATCTCAGATGTTCCAATGGAGCCATTCTCAGTGTTATATAGAATTGACAATTTGACCAATGTGCTGTCGACAGGAAGCAAACCATAATTACAGAATGACTGAACTTAGCGTTGTACAGCTTGTACAGTACTCATGTTGTGATCATATGCATTTCAATACTTGCTTTGATTTGTTTTGGTGTTCCTGTTGTGTTTTGCTGTGCTGTTTCCTTAAAATTTCTTAATCTGCACTGCTGGATAATTCAATTATTTTTCAATCAAGGTCAGTAGACTGTATACACAATTTTCCTTCACCTATTTGGAGGAAAAAGCCTAAATACGTGAAAACCTGAAGCAGGAAATCCAAATGTTGTAGGCATAAGATTGGTGGTGCATTCCTAGGGCGGTCTAGAGTCATGCTACCCTGGAAAAATCCGAATTTTTGCATTTATATATTCTGATTCATTTTAAGCACTTTTACACTTCATGATTCATTAGCTTTTAACCTTAAAAAAGGAACAACAATATGACAATTGGGCTCTCAACTGACAACCATTTCTTTAAAATTACCTCAAAAGTCACTCTCACATTCAAACCTCCCATCCTAGCTGAGACACTAACTACTCTGGATCCAGTTCAGAGAGACACTGTACTCCATCCACTTCCCCACCCTTTCATAGCAATTCTCTGTCATTCTTCAAGCATCACAGTTCCTACTAGCATTCTTCTCCCCTCCCCCCTCAATTTGACCAGCTTTTCCCTCCTCTCAATTAAATCTGGCATTCTTCTACAACCAAGTTCAAACTGATGGTCTTCTTCTAACTACCCAATTCTTCTTCCATCCTGCCATTTAAGATGGCACTCTTCTTCCCCTCAGTTCAAACTGGCAATCTTTTCCCCCTCCAACCTCCTCAGTTCAAGCCCACCGAATTAATGCTGGCGCTCTCCTTCCCCCAACCCCAAGCATTACTCCCAGCTTCTGGTTTCATTTTTCCCTTCTCTTTTCTCTTAATTTCCCACTTTCTTCTGCACTCCATTGCCATCCATTTCCCATCCCCTTTATTGTTATACAATCTCCGCCTTCCATCACCCCATCATTGCCATCCATTTCCCCTTTCTTTCTCCTCTTAATTGCTAGCTATTCCCCTCTCCTTTCCATTCTGCTCTTCCCTCTTTCTTTCATTGCCCCTCATCCAGTCCTCTTCCCCTTTCCCACATCCCGCTCCTACAATAGTCTGGCTGGTAATGAAGTAGATCTGGGCTCCTCTCCCCTTACCACTGGTCCTAATGCTAATAACAGTGATTCTGGCCTGTATATCCTGCAAGTGTGAACTGTTTTTCTTATAATAAATTCCCACCTACAGTATACAGAGGACATACTGACTGCGATTAGCATTAGGAGCAGCGTTGAAAGGAGAGTGACCCAATCTAGTTTATTAGCAGCTGAACTAAGGGAGGTAGGAGCAGGAATAAGAGAAATGGGACTGATTTTCGATGCTGGGCCCCCAAAACATTTAATATTGATGTGAAACACTGATGAAAGGCATGTTTGAATTAGATGAATGTCCAGTTAATCTGTTTTTTTTGTGGAGGGAGATATGTTGCCCAGGACACTGAGGAACTCTATGCTCTTCAAAGTGCCATGGTTAACTTTAATATCAACAGGATCTTGGTTTAATGGCCCAAAAATTAGTCTTAGTACGCGAGAGTACGCACTGTGTACTCTCGCATATTCTGTCTCCAATTGCCGGTTTTCTGCATGCACTGCGCATGCGCTGAAAACCGGCACTTGGTGAACTCAAAAGGGGGCGGTTCCTAAGTGAACCGCGTGCGCGCTACAGGCTGCGCGCACGCAGTGCACTTAGTGCTTTGAACGCGCAGGTAAGCATGGAAGATTTTGCACAGAAAGAAAGGAGGCGTAAGACCCTCTTTTAACAAGGTAAGTAGTTAATTAAGTATTATTTAATTTTTTTTTCAACAGGTTTATCTTTTTTAGAGACTTTAAAGAAAGGTAAGTTTATTTTTATAACTTTTAAAAAGATTTTAAATTTTTTCAAAAATTTAATTTTTTGTTTAAAGTGGTTAATTTATTTAACTATACTTATTTTATTATTGTGATGGTTTTTAAAAAAAATTTAATTGAGGTTTAGCTGTTCTTTTGGGGGGTATAGATTCATAGCTTTGACAGCCCTTGCTGTCAAAACTATGAATGAAAGATGGTGTGCTGCCATTGGCTCTAACTGAATCACGTGATCCCACAGCTCGCACGAATTAACTACGTCTGTGGGATACGCACACACTGCACAGCTGCAGCCTTGAAACTAAAGTTCGAGAGAGCTCGGAAGGAAAAGGCAGGCGCGCAGTGAGATATCGCGGGGAAGCCTTACCCCCGCAGGAAGGCTCCGTCTTTAATTTCTGGGCCAATGTTTGACCTGTAACAATGCAGATGTCAGGCTTGATTATGAGCTCAAATCCTGGTGTGGGATTCAAACCCACAACCTTTCAAGTCAGAGGTAAAAGTGCACTCCCTCTCCACAGGTGTCCCCAAATCTAGATATTAGTTCATCAATGCTCCAAGCTGACTCCACCTAGTCTAGACATCAACTTCATCCCAACAATGGACCTCAGACCTTAATTTTGGACTCTCTCATATTGACTCCTCTCTAACCTCTCTTTACAACCATGATATGCCTCTTCCAATCTTTGCCTGTTCTATAAACCTAAATTTCCTTGATGTCTGTTCATTGCACATTTTGGCTGCCGCTCTGGACCTGAGCCCGTTACTTCTTTTTTTTCCCGCTTGGCCCCTCTCATAATTTTTCCCCTTTCTGCCACCCAGTCATACCACCTTTCAGTTCTCCTCTCTCGGGCGCTTTTCCCTCCAAATCTTGACCCCAACCCATCACTACTCCTCTACCTTCCTACTGTCCTGCTACTGTTGTAGGCTTGAATCCTCTTTGGATAAGCCTACAGCTACCCTCTGTGCCTGTCTCAGAATTCTTCAAAGGACTCATCAAGACACCCATTGCTATCTCTTTAAGGGCAGTAACCCCAAATGCCTCATCCTCCTCTCGCACTGGCCTTCCTGCCCAGCATGCCTGCTGCGGGGTAATCGTGCCAACCTCCTTCCCATCCCGACAACTCACCCATGACTGCCTCCTCGGACTCTGCCAGCGAATCAATAAATCACCGCCCCTCTCCATATTCCTTCCAGAATGCCGATTTACTCACAAATAAGACACTTGCTATTTATGACCTGTGAATTATTGCACTGACATCTTGGTCTCGACGGAAAATTGCCTCACAGGTGGTGACACCTTGCTCATTACTGATGCCTTCCCACCTGGATATACTTTCCACCATCTACCCCATCTAAACCACCATGGTGGCTGTGTGGCCTTTATCACCATGGTCTCTCCCTGCTCCTCTAATACCTTCTCCTCCTTCCAACACCTCAGCTTGTTTCACCCTTCTCCTTTAAAATCTTTATTCTCTACTACCCCCGTCCCCAACAAGACCCTCTACGAGTTTCTCACTGAGCTAAACCCCTCCTTTCCTTCCACAGTCTCTGCACTGAATAAGTCCTCATCCTTGGTGATTTCAATCTCAATCTCAACTCACCTTGTCCTCTCTCCTCTGAGTTCACTGCATTCCTGTCCTCCATTAATCTTTCCCTTCATATAAAACGCCAACCAATATTCACGCCAGCCCCTCGACTGTACCATCTCACATGTCCTCTTTATTCCCAGGGTCTCAATTGAAGATAGGGCCATCTTCAAACACTTCCTTGTATCCCTCGCCACCTACATCCCCCCTACCCCCTCCATCTCCACTTCCTTCTGTGTCCACCCCAGAATAAACTCTCTCACAAGTTACTAACAATTGCACTTTCAAGCAGCGAACTATCTAGCATTTGGCCCTCTATTCACCATGATATTTCTACAGCTGTCAATCTTTTTTTTATTTGTTCTTGGGATGTGGGCATCGCTGGCAAAGCCAGCATTTATTGCCCATCCCTAATTGCCCTTGAGAAAGTAGTGGTAAGCCACCTTCTTGAACCACTGCAGTCCGTATGGTGAAGGTACTCCCACAGTGCAGTTAGGGAGGGAGTTCCAGGATTTTGACCCAGCGACGGATCCGATTTTGAATCTGTTCAACTACTCCCTCCTCTACCTTTGATGCCATTGTCCCCAGTAAAAGCCTTACTCTCTCCCACCTCAGTTGCTCCCCCTCATATGGTTTCCATTTTCACTCCCTAAAGTACAAGGGACGCACAAGTGACTTAGCCATATATTGCCAGATCTGTCTGGACCATATCAAGCACCATCGGGCCTCACGCTCTTCTGCCAAAAGCATTTATTACTCCAGGAGCATGCTGAAGAGCAAAGATAACCCCTGGCTTCTTTTCTCCACTATCAATCATCTTCTTGAACCCCTCTCCACTGCACCTCCGTCTTCACATCCAACAACTCTGAAGAGCTCATGGACGTCTTAGTCACTAAGGTTGAGACCATCTGTTCAGCTGCCTCTGCAACATCTCCCCTCCTTCCTCTTGCGCACCAAGCAAAACATTTTCTCAGATACTGTCCCCCTCCCTTTCAAAACCATCGTCATTACCCCACCCCTCAAAAAATTCCTCTGTCCTTGAAAATTACCACCCCATCTCAAAGCTCTCCCCAAAGTCCTTGAACGTCATGTTACCTCCTAAATCTGTGCCCATCCAACCCACAACTCAATGTTTGAATCTCTTTCATCAGGTTTCCATCTCTGCTGCAGTACTGAAATGGCCTTACTCAAAAGGCACAAATTACATCCTTATGACTGTGATGTAGTGCACTATCGCTTCTCATCCTCCTTGACCTCTTTGAGACAGTGTCCACTCTATCCTCCGCCAATGCATCTTCTCCGTTGTCCAGCTCAGTGCGACTGTCCTCACCTGGTTCCACTCTTAGTCATCCGTTCGTAGCCAGAGCATCTCCCTCACTGCATCATAGAAAGTTAACATGCAGGTACAGCAAGCAATAAGGAGGGCAAATGGTATGTTAGCCTTTATTGCAAGGGGTTGCAGTATAAGAGTAAGGAAGTCTTGCTGCAATTATATAGGGCTTTGATGAGACCACACCTGGAGTACTGTATACAGTTTTGGTCTCCTTACCAAAGGAAGGATATACTTGCCTTAGCGGGGGTGCAACAAAGGTTCACTAGATTGATTGTTGGGATGAGTGGGCTGTCCTGTGAGGAGACATTGAGTAGAATGGGCCTGTATTCTCTAGAGTTGAGAAGAATGAGGGGTGATCTCATTGAAATGTATAAAATTCTTACAGGGCTTGACAGGGTAGATGCTGAGAGGTTGTTTGCCCTGGCTGTAGAGTCTAGAACTAGGGCTCATAGTCTCAGGATAAGGGGTCAGCCATTTAGGACTGAGATGAGGAGAAATTTCTTCACCCAGTGGGTTGTGAATCTTTGGAATTCTCTATTCCAGAGGGCTCTGGATGCTCAGTTGATTAGTATATTCAAGACTGAGGTCGATAGATTTTTGAACACTAAGGGAATCAAGGAATATGGGAATAGGGTGGAAAATTGGAGTTGAGGTAGATCAGCCATGATCTTATTAAATGGTGGAGCAGGCTCGAGGGGCCTTATGGCCTACTCCTGCTCCTATTTCTTATGTTCTTACGGGCTTCTCTTCCCACCCCTGCACTTCTGGATTGGCCCAAGAATCTATCCTTGGATCCCTCCTCTACCTTATCTACATACTGCCCCTTTACGACATAATCCAAAAACAGGGGTTCAGGTTCCATATGTATGCTGATGACACCCAGCTCTACCTCTCCATCAACTCTCTACTCCTCCACAGCCTCTGTGTTGTCATACTGCTTGTCCAACGTTCAGTTTTGGTTAAGCTGCAATTTCTTTCAGTTAAACATTGGGTAGACCAAAGCCATTGGCTTCAGGCCCCGCCATAAACTCTGTACCCTTGCAACCAATTCTATCCCCATCCACGGCCACTGCCTCAGGTTCAATCAGACTGTTCGCAACTGTGGCATCCTAACTGACCCCAAGCTGAGATTCATTGTCCATATCCTCTCATCACAAAGACCGTCTACTTCTACCTCCATAACATTGCCCACCTCCGCCTCTGTTGCAGCCCATTTCCTGCTGAAACTCCCGTGCTGAAATCCATAGCTTTATTACCTCCAGACTCAACTACTCCAATTATCTTCTGGCTACTTCCCACCCTCCATAAACTTCAACTCATCCAAACTCTACTGTCCGTATCTTATTCTGCTCACCCAACACACCTGTGCTTGCTAACCTGTTCCTCCAAAGCTTTGAATTTAAAATGATCATCCTTGTGTTTAAATCCCTTCATGGCCTTGACCCTTCCTATCTCTGTAACCTCCTTCAGCCCTACAACTCTCCAAGAGCTCGGTGTTCCTCTGACTCTGGCCTCCTGTGCATCTTCCATCCCTTCACCCCATCATTTGCAAGTGCCTTCAGCCATGAAGGCTCTATGCTCTGGAATTCCCTCTCTAAGTCTCACTGCCTCTCTAAATTGCAACAATGACTACACTTCAAAAGTACTTAATTGGCTGTAAAGCGCTTTGGGACATCCGGTGGTCATGAAAAGCGCTGTATAAATGCAAGTCTTTCTTTTTTTACCTTCCTCTCCTCCTTAAAACTCAGCTCTCTGACCAAGCTCTCTGACCAAGCTTTTAGTCACATTTCCTAATAACTCAAAAATAACAGAAAATGCCGGAAGCACTCAGCAGGCCAGGCAGCATCCGTGGAGAGAGAAACAGAGTTAACGTTTCAGGTCTGGGACCCTCCCTCTGTTTCTCTCTCCACGGATGCTGCCTGGCCTGCTGAGTGCTTCCGGTATTTTCTGTTGTTATTTCAGATTTCAGATTTCCAGCATCCGCAGTATTTTGCTATTGTTTCCTAATAACTCGTTTGGCTCGGCATCCATTTTTGTCTGATTCCGCTTCTGTGAAGTGCCTTGTGACATCATGCTACGTTAAAGGCGCGATATAAATGAAAGTTGTTGCTGTTATTCTTGCGTGGCATAACTGTTACTTAAGTACAGAATATAGATATGTTACTACAATTGTTATCTCTTCAATTGTGTTGCAAACCTGTACTGTTTTTTGAACTTTTTGCTATTTTATTATTTCTTAACAAATAAAAGACTTCAATATTAAAACAAATGTGTCAAGCATTCATTAATGATTTTGTTTTGCTTACCTGATCAAACTGTGGGTCTTCTCCCCTTTGCAAGGATTTTGTCAATGGCTTTTCCTGTAACAGACAACGTTACAAGGGTTGTCACAAATGCACTAAGTAAATCATTATCAGGATAGCACTGAAAGATAACACTCTTCCTGTGTACCTCTGCTCATTTGCAACAAAATGCAACATTCAAAACTGTTTGAATTTTTTGAAAATGTGTCAGCAAGGTGTTTAAATGAAGACCATGCTGATGTTAAAAATATCAGACTGATGCTGTTGAAATATGTTGCAGTGTGCAGCAAAATTAACAGCTACTGTTACACTATAATTGCTGGTGTTGTACCACCACTTGGTCAGGCTGCAAATGTGGTGCTCTGTGCCCACCCATCAGTGGTCATATAGCTCCACAGGAAGGCATAGGTGATTAGACGTTGGTTCGGCAGGCGATTAGTACATGCGGAGGCTACTATTCCCAAAGGAAGCCGGGCAGCAGACCTGATGACATCACAAAGATGTGTCAATGTATAGCTAACTGTAATATTGGATTGTTCTTCAGAAGTACACTATGGACTGGATTTTACTTTATTTAACCACCTGATTTCAGGCAGTTTTGGGGTAATACAACATTGGGAGTAGGGAGGCTTACTGCCAAATCCCTGCCCCACAAAATTTCCTGCCTCTCCACTAGCAGGATTGTTGGCCAGTTGCCCTTAGACCTTCCTGCTACATTTAAATGATGGATTGGGGGCGGTCCTTGGGCAACCAAACAATTTCCCCACCTTCCTGCTGCAGTATCACTGACCACAGCAAGACCAGTACTGGTACACAGAGTTTTACAGCACAGAAGAGATAATTTGGCATTCAGTGTCTGTGCTGGCTCTCTGCGAGAGCAATCCAAAATTAATGCCACTATGCTGCTCAATCTCCATAGCTCTGTATCTTCCTCTGCTTCAAATATTTGTCCACTTTTCCCTTAAATGATGAAATAATCCTTGTCTTAACTATTCCCTGTGGCAAAGTATTCCATGCTTCAACAACTCTGAGAAAATTTCTCCTAATGTCTCTCCTCACTCTCGGAGACAATTTTAAATTGATGACTGCTAATTACTGACTCCTCAACCAGAGGAAATAGTCTTTCTCAGTTTACTCGGAACAAGCTCGAGGGGTCTACTCTTGCTCCTATGTTCCACAGGGAGTACAGATCGTACCCCCACTTTGACCTGTACTGCCTATGTATGTGGGTGGGTTGAAGAAATAGTGGTAGCAGCACTGATTGACATGAAAATTGCATTGGGGGCCCTGATAATGTCAGTTGATTATTATTTAAGTATATAATTAGGCCCCTACTCTGCTTTTCCTACGATGTGCTTCCCCAGTGGCTTCAGAAGAGCTGGTGGAAGGATGCTATTGCTCATGTGGAGACCTTTGATATGCTTGTGGCCGCCGAGTCCTCAGTGCTTGAGCCTGAGGGCCCAGCTGCAGACTGTAGAAATTCGGCTGCTGCCTTTCTAGCACCATGGTTGGTATTGGTTATGGGGATGATGAGAGGGGGTAACACATGAACACATTTAACCTTTTTTTTTACATTTAATCTAAATCCTGTGGGTGATGCTCCTGGAGTTGAACACCTCTGCCACCTCCCTCCAGGCCGGTGGCTCAGGCATCCTCCTTCCAATTTGGGGTAAAGGCCTTCTCTCCTCTCCCTCACCTCTTCCAGCAGGACCTCCAGCGAGGCTTCAGAGATTCTGGGGGCTTGTTTCCTTGACATCTCTTTTGTTCCCCTTCTCTGTTCAGCAAAAATTACCCGACCCAGAAGTATTTAGGAGATGCATTGCCGCTTTAAATAGGCCTCCGGCTGACCCACTGGAGGTTGCGCTACCAAAGTGTGCGAGTTTAATGTTCTGTCAGGCAATTGGGTGGGAAACCCCCTTGTGAGATTATAATGAGGCCTGGAAGTTAAAATATAGCCCCCGGGCCTGTTTTCTGTGGCAGCAGGTGAGTTTCTAACTTGCCCCGCCACCTACCTGCGTAGAGTTAAAATCTCTAAGCTGCTGTATTTGTACTGCGAGACTAAGACTAGTGTTCGGAAAAAGTAATTGGGTAATTTTGACTTTGTGCAATAGTGTAAAATGGGTGATAGTGAACCGGCAGCCCTTTTACATCTCTCCCGATTTTTAGTTCCACTGAAGTCAATGGAAATAAAAAACAAGAGAGATGCAAACGGGCTGTCGATTTCCTATCACCTGTTTTACTGTCGCACAAAGTTAAAATTCCCCTCAATAACTCTACACTGGCCCTTTAAAAAATTATCAAGCCTGAGCAGCGGGAAAATCTAGATGAGAGTATGAACAGCAATACTTTCCACATGCAAACTTAGTGGGATTGTAGCATCGATTTATGACTGCAATAAACAAAATTTTGGATATCCAGTGGTCCTGTGGTTATGTTTCTTCCCTAGCAGTTTAAGTAAGGCACTGATACTTCCAAGCCTAGTAGTTTAGGGAGTTTCCTATATTTTTCTCGGTCTAAGTGGTTGTGTTCTGCATCACTGGCAATCTAATGGCAAGCATCCATGTTTTCTAGCAGAGTTGAATGTGGGTGGAGTAGTGTCTGGGGACAGATTGATGAGTATCCATTCATAGCCCAGTGGATAAAAATGTGTTCCTTCATGGTCTAATAAGACTTATGCACAATAGCTAAAATTTAGGGGTTCCGAAACCAACCAGAAAATCCAGCTTTCCTAGCATCTCTTGTACTTGCCATTCTCCATAGTTTCGTTGTTTACACAAATTGCCACATGCTAATCTAATGGATATCAATGTTTGGAAATATCTACTAGTTTTAATTAGTACTTTATTTTTTCAATAACCTATATTAAAAAGGTATTTTGTTTGATAATAACATTTTTAAAACTCAATAGTAACAAATATGCAGAAATGAAGAGTAATCATAAATTCACATTTTTGAGCACAAGGAAACAAGTATAGGATTAATGTTCTGATGTACACAAAACATGATCCTTTTGCAGTACACACAAATATCAACGATCACATCCTTTTGACGTAACATCTAAATGTTTCCAAAACAATTTATAATAATACAGCTGTCTTCTTACTGTAACTGCAAATTTTAATTTGCAAGATGTTAACCTGTGCAAAAGGTTTGAATTAAAAACCACTACAAGGAAAGATTTCCCCTATAAAACTATAAATGGGTATATAAAGACCAAATAGTGAACAGAGGATATCTTCCATCTAAATATCACTGTACGAATAATGATAACATTTTGAGACCAGACTGAAGATTCTTACAACAATTTGACGATCAAGCAGTTGTACGTCGTTCTATGCAATTGTAATTGCCACTTTTACTGAAATATATTGACTGATTCTCAAATCCATCAACCTTGAGTGCTTGCCCTTTTGGCACTCCATAGGCACAGATGATACTGGTTTTTCCTCATAAATGTTCATAAAAGTTGGGCAAGTTGCCAATTTGGTTCCATTTTAAGTCATTGAAGTTACATGCAGGTGATAATTAATAATGACTGGTATGTAACACCCAGATTCATTTTTATATGAAATTGTTTCCTTTGCATGTATTTATTGGCAAGTTGCAGATGCTTTATCCAACACTTTCCATTCGTTGACATTAATGGGCAGAAAATCGAAGGTAATGTACTTCAGATTTTCCAATAAGGCACCAACTTGTGCGAACCCTGTCAGGGATGCAGGGCCTTAGAAATTTCTACTTTGTGGGGGGAAGGGGTGAAATTGGTCTTCAGTGGTAGTGCAAAACAGACAATAGTGAATTGGCAGCTCTTATTACAACCTGCCCGATTTTCTTTTCCACAATGGGATGCAGATTGGCTATCCCCTGTTTTGCTCCATCGTCAAAGACCAGTTTCACTCCTTTGATGTTTGATGGCAACAATCTCTCAGGCCTTTCTACATGACACATGACAGTGGATTTTACAAATTTGCATTTCCAGTGTGGAGTTTCAGGTATCGGAAGGGAGAATTTGTAAAATCTCATGTGATATCAATTTATTCTCTTACAAATAAAACTCTGTTTTGCTTATAATGAATGTAACACTGCTGGAGTCATTTCAAGTGTAACTGCTGGAAATAATAGCATTTATTAAATATGTTCCACGTAATCATTATATACAATAGATAAAGGCAAAAGAAATCAGGATTGACCGACAAACAAGACCTCAGCTCCTATTCCAAGATGTTTCAGGAAAAACTCAGTTTTTCTTGACCAAGGTTGGGCTTAGTCCAGAACTGAATGTTCAACAGTAATAAATAGTAATCCACTCGACAATCTCTGTTTTCTTTTCTAACCATCAACAAAGGAAATACAATCACAGGTGCTGCTGTTTATAGGTAGTACTGCTCACAGGTGTTGTCTGTCTTAACAGTTCATAGTAGAAAACTGCATTTGTTAATACATTTAAATCAATGCCAGACTTGTCGGAAATAAAGCTTTCATAATTCAATCTCCAGTTACTTTCAAAGTCTTTTGGAAACACAAAGAAGAGGGTACACAGCCTTCGACATTCTAATTTCTGTTGATGCATAGCTTGAATGCTGGGAATTTCTGCAAACTGCACAGGCTTATAATCCATAGATGTGGTTAAAAGTCTCTCCAACTGCTGTCAGCTTTTGAAAAAAATCTAAGCCTTGAAGTAAAAAAACTTTTAACGGAGGTATTAGTTCTACCTTCTCTTTCTAATTGATTTTATTTTCCCTTGCTGCCTTCCTTCCTAATTAAATTGACTCTTCATTTCCTTATTTTCCTGTTTTGCCAGTACATTAGCTCCAACACATCTTTAAGTCTCAATCTTTCAAAGGCCAGAACATACCTTCCCAGGATCACCCATTTTATATTGCCTAGCTCATTGTAGAGTATTCCAACAATTCAGTGAGGAAATATGTAATCTCCTGGGTTTTTTTTAAATTTTGTTTAAAACTTTATTTTAGAAATTAGAAATTTCAGTTACCGTGGGAAAAAAGGCAGGTGAAATTTTTTCCAATAAGGTTTTTGAGTGATTCAATTGGTTCAATAACAACCCGTAATGGTGATGGAAATGTTTACATATTTAGGTAGGGTTTTGCTATTATAAATATTTATAGTGATTTTCAATGTTAAATGTTGACAAAAAATGTGACTTAAAATTATGACACAGAAAGTAAGCTTTGTGGACAGGACAGGAAATGGGAGTGAAACCCCAGGAGCAAGAACAATGAAGAAAAAAAAAATTCTCACTGCTCTTGGTCCTTGGGTATCACTCCCATTATTCTTTGCTCCTCTGCTGCTATACTAGATCCACTAGTGTGCACGGCTAACACCTGAGGCCTCTACGCACCTCTGCTGGACCCCGACCAACTCTCTCCTTAAACCACTCTCCTCCACCCTCACCTCTAACAACAAGTACAGGGAGCTCACAGACGTCTTTGCCACGAAGATTCAGACCATCCATTCAGCTGCATCTGCTGCTTCCCGCTTTCCACCAAGCCAAACCTTTCCCACGGCTCCCATCACCCTAGACCTGAAATTGCATCTTTCTCTAGTTTCTCTCGTTATTTCCCCTCATGCCCTCTCCAAGCTCAACTTGCCCATGAAACCCACCTTTTGCTCCTTTGACTCCATTCCCAATAACGAGAAAATGGGCGTGCCCGAATTTCTAGGCCAACGTCTCTTTAACTTTTAATCCACTGTGATACTCAATTAAAATTTAATATGAATTTAACTAGGTCATATCAATAATGCAGAGTTGCTAACTCTGGCAGGCGATACAAGTATGGCCCTATGAAACAATCTAACAGAACTAATTAACAAGATTCTGAGATCACATGAAGCATGGGTTGATGGATGAAGTATAATTTCTTTGTTATAAATTTATTTTTGAAGTATACTTGTGTTACATCACACCAAACAGCTAATTTTCCCATTGACAGGCTTTGTCCAGCTAATGTGAAACCTGCGGTCACAAACAGACAGCCCTTTTTGCCTGTTTCCCCACCTGATTTGCACTGAACAAGATCTTCTGATGGAATAAAATGTGCTGTAGCTTCACTAAAGGGCTGAAATGTATAGGAATGTATTCAAATTACCCAGAGAAAGGATATCTCAAGTTTCTTGTTGGAATACTCTGTACAATGAGTCAGCCCATATAAAGTGGGTGATCCTGGGAAGGTATGTTCTGGCCTTTGAGAGGCAGATCTTAAAGATGTGTTGGAGCTAATGTACTGGCCAAGCAGGTAAATAGGGAAATAAAAGAGCCATTTTAACTAGGAAGGAAAGCAGCAAGGGAAATTAAAATCAATCACAGAGAAAGTAGAGAAGGTAGAAATTGATGAGGTTAATATACAAATAAAAATGAATTTAACAAAAGGGATAGCAGACAGCAGCAGCAAAGGGAGTAGAAGAGAAAAATGAAATTGACTAATTATAAGCAGGGAAAAGACTTGAAGGAATAAGGGCCTAGAAATTAAATTGCACACAAAAATGGATGTGCAGAGGACAGGCGTGGACTGCACATACCTGTTAGTGTTGTCCCAGGCAGCACGTAATATTCATGTTACATGCTCAATATCATGAGTCAGGCATGCAGTCATCACTATTCATCGGCTGCACACGTGTTTGGGGGGTGGGCATTCAGGTGTTTCTGATGCCAGTTAAAGGCAGCCAGCACCTCTTAAAGGAGGTGTACTCTGGCTGCAGACACCAGGGAAACATTTGAGAGAAATGGCTGCTAGACCAGCAGATTGTGCGCTCAGGTTTTCCGATGCTGCTTTGGAGGGTCTGGTCCAGATAGTGGACAGGAGGAGAGAGATGCTCTTCCCCGCCAACACCCCACCCCCTCCCCCCACCCCAGGAGGCAGAAAGCCCTCCAGGCAACAATGCCCTTCCAGTGGGAAGACATCACAGAGGAGCTTCCAGGACATAGCTGAAATGCTGAAAGAAGTTCAACGACCTCACCAGAGTTGTCACGGTAACAATACTGCTCTCTTACCCTCTGCTCATACCTCCACCCTCACAATACTCCCCTCCCTCGCTTCCCTGCACTCTTCTACAATCACAACACCACACTTCACCTCCTTCTCCTCACACTCAAACACTCATCACTTTTGCAACCCTCACTTTCCCATAGCTCACATCTGACACACTGCATACCAGCTCTTCCACCACAACAGGCACATTCTCTAGACACCTCACAAGACTGTCACTAATACATTCCCTTCTTTTATGTAAGTGAAGGTCGCTCACAACTCCAGACAGCGCACTGCCTGCAGAAGAAGCTGAGTCCACTTGCACACCATCATTCCTCTCGAAGAAAGTGTGCTTGCCATCACAATCAGGGCAGAGAAATGGTCATGTCGACTGACAATTATAATCTCACTAGTGGGTTTTCCATCCGATTCACTGACTCGCCAGGAAACCCGCCCACTTCAAGAGCACAATTTCCGGCAGGTCAGCCAGAGGTGTATTTAAAGTGGGAATGCCCCTCTACAAGCAAGGTTGCATTCCCTTCTGCAAGACTACACTGTTGCAGTGGTGCAGCAAGAAACTGAGTCAGCATGAGTTGCAGACAAGATCCCAGGTTCTCTAAGGCCTTCCTGGAGGTCCTGCTGGAAAAGGTCCAGAGGAGGAGAGAAGTTCTCTTTCCAGCCAGTGCCAGGAGGATACCCAAAAACCAAGTTCACCCGGCATGGAGAGATGCTGAGGTAGTCCGCTCCAGGAGCAGCACCCATAGGACCTGGATCCAGTGCAGGAAGCACTTCAATGACTTGCAAGTAAATCTGAGTAACAAGAGTGAGTACAGTTCGTCATTTATCCAGCTCGCTCAACAACACATGGCAACAATTCTTTCCCCCTACCCCCACCACTCTCAACAATTCCCTCCCCTCCATCAGATCCTTCACCACCTAGCACGCTATACTACTTCTCATTCTCATTACAAATACACATTTACACTCTTTCTTGCTCCCTTCACAGCACCTACTCACACTATTCTCTTCAAGGTTGCTTGTCTTTTGCACAATCACCAACTTCTCTTGTGGCTCCTTCCTCACTACACACTCCACAAACCTGCTTTCAATTCAATACCTACCCATCCTAATTGTCTCTTGCTTCTTTCACACTCAGCATCTGCACAACAAGCAGCAGCCCCACATATCTGCACTCTCCTTTGTACGAAACACTCACCAACTCTCGCCCTCTCACTTTCTCTGCAGGACGAGACAGTGCACAACAACAGGGAGAGAAGCAAGACCACCCAACCTCATAGTGCAGTTGTACCTGGAGCAGCAAGTGCTCGAGATCAGTGACCCCGCAAGAGCTGTCAACATAGGACATTTTGAGGCTGGGAGCTTCTGTGAACAGGATCTCAGACTATTTCTTACATCCCTTCATGAGCCTCTGAGAAATTCAGAAGCACACAGCTTGGTTACATCAACTTGCATTGTGATGCCTCTTATCTGCTACTGTTCAGCCTTTCAGTGTCATCCTAACTCCTGTCCCTTTCTTTGAGGTCTTTCTAAACAGCCAGAGTCCCCCAAGGTAGACATCTCAGAGGAGGAGAATTTTTCTGCGGAGGCGCCTTCACGCATTCCATCACTCCCAAGCACCAGTACAGAGACTCACACCTCAGCTGGGTTAGAGATTGAGGTAGAGGGGTCTTCATGTAGTGCAAGACCTAGCACAAGTGAGCAGGGACAGCCCAGGAGACAGCTCGCTGGATGGCAAGGTCCTCACCCGGAAATGCGGACTTCAGGGCCCCAGCAATTAGAAGAAAACTGCTTCTTACAAGTGGATATAGCAGCTATATTGGAAGGAAAGTAACTGAGGTATGAAGCCAGGCTCTAGTCAGGTCTACATTTATGCCAATGCTTTATTAGTGGAGAGGTTACGAGTACTGTGAATGCAGAGAGTGTCACATCCATCAGAACTACCAACGGTCAAACTTTGTATGAATATCAAATAGATGAGTGAAATTGGACAGTGTGACTCACTGGTAGGGTGCTTCATGAGAGAAATTCAGAAGAAGATGCTTCATCCCTGGGTACTAAACCATTTGCTTTTATCTGCGAGCAGTGCCAAAGAAGGTCACTAGTATCTTTTAACAGATCTGTAATAACATTTATGAATGGAATTACCCAGAACTCTATTTAAGAAGCTGGAAAAAATTTGAGTTAACAAGAATCAATTTTACAGGACCACAGACTAAAAAAATCTTTGTACCCTAACTTACCAATGGTTCTGCCATGATGATGCGAATCTTTCGTTCAGCCTGAGTAGTAAAGTTGGCAAATATGCTTTTTAAGACATATTCTCCTGACTTAATGTCAGGGTCGACATTGATAGGCATCATGGCTGGTGGACCTCTGTCACCTTGTATGCTGCTTGTAGGTGTTGCTGGTGGTTTGATGTATCCGTTGCCTACTGGAGAAGCTGGGGAAAAAAAACAGAATAATCAAAAAACTGCCTGAACGACACCTTCAGCATACAAACTTAAAAAAAGACACACATTTATTTTTCAGGTTGCATTTCACTAATAGTGGGGTAGATGGTGTCAACCATCACAACATCTAAGCAGCAAAGTAAGAGATTCGCACAATTACTTCCCACACTTGTCCACCATTGATCCTTTTGCTTTCTTTACTGGTGAAATAGCCAGAAGTTTGATCATTGACATCTTCCAGGAGCAAAAGTATCAGAAACATTAGAAATGTTCCTCCTCCATACATTTTAGCACTACTGAATCACCTACTTCACTGAATAGGAAGGTGCAGCTGGGCTCTCTTGGTGAGGGTAATAGCATTGTTGCTGAAGAGATGTCAGCAAGAGGATTTACAAGAGGCTCAAAAGGTGCTGAACTTTTATGTAGGGGCAGGTTGACAAAAGCCATCTTGCCTTTTGGATTGTGTTGCTCTGTGCCAAAGGTAATATATTGGCAGGCATCACAAAACAGCACATCAGCCTCATGTATTGTTCTGTGGATTGAATAGTAGCCAATACCTGTTATGACTCCTGTTGTGGCCTAAAGCTATCAGTGGTGCAAAAATTGACTGCATTTGATACATTGGCTCCGATTATAATTCTATCTGCCCGGCAGGATTGGAGTAGGTGAGCGGTTAAAATCGAGGAAATTCACTTACTGCCCCATTCCCACTGTGAGCTACTTGATCCTGATTTTACGGACCAGGTCAGGTCAGAAATCAGCTGCCAGAAACTGGCGGGTGTCTCATGAATATATTTAAATTGGGGTCCCATGATGTTATTGGGACCCCAATGCTATTTTAACTGGACAGGAAGGAAGTCCCACACAGCAGCCAACTCACTCATTAAAAGTTTGCAGGATTGGCCTCAGAAACTAACTGACACAACTGGAGCAATATTTAAAGGGGCACTCACCTGCACCCTTTTAGATTAATACGATCTCTGCGCTTTTCTGATTACTGCATTCAGAATTGATTTCAATGGAAATTAAAATTGGGTAGTTTCTGTGATGGGTGGCTGAACCCTAATGTTACTTTTACACCCAGGCAGCAATCTGCCCAAATATATTATCAGGCCACTTTTATGCTGATTAAATAAGTCAAATCTCAATTTTATTACAAAATATTGTGAGAATATTGGTGATATTTTTGGGCTCAGATTCCATGATTATGTTTACATTGTGTAAATTATTGGCTTTATTATTATATATTCATTTTAACTATGTAGTTATTTATCACTTTTTTTTTTACAGCCCAGGATACTGAGAGATGGTAGGGAAGATGTTCCAGGGTGTAAGTAGGAGGTACTATATGGAACATGGCGGGGGCAAGTGGATTGGTAGCGCTGAGTGGTGGGTCTTACAGTCAGAAAGCATGGTGCATCTAGCAAGAGTAGAGGAGTGTTGGTATTTTGATGCATTAGTGAGGGAAACCCTTGGGTGTGGGAATAGCAGGGATTAATTGGTAGTGATTGGGTGGATGAGGGTAGGAGAGGGGGAGGGGGGGGGATGGGTTAAAGGAGAATGTAGAATGATTGCTATAAGTCTTCATCAATTCCAATGCCACTGCAGAAGTTTCACAAAAGTGTTTGCCCAGGATTGACCTAGGGAAGCCGCTGATGTACAACATGCA
Source organism: Squalus acanthias (assembly GCA_030390025.1). Taxonomy (NCBI): domain Eukaryota; kingdom Metazoa; phylum Chordata; class Chondrichthyes; order Squaliformes; family Squalidae; genus Squalus; species Squalus acanthias. The sequence continues at coordinate 30,830,152 of CM059431.1, forward strand.
GAAAATCCCAGCCCCACAGTAGGAAACTGGGAACTGCGGGAAATCAGTGTTTGGATCAGAAAGGTAGCAGTTACAATGGGGGAAAAAGCAGGGGAAAAGTTGGTTCCAGTCAAGGCTGGGAACTCGGAGGGGGCAGGGGAAGGGTAGGGTGGTCGGAACAGGTGCCCAAGTGGTGGCAACAGGTGATATAAGGAAATGCGAGAAGCCACCGTTATTTAAAGTACAAACAGATGGTACATTACAAATGGCAACATAAACATGCTTGGGGAAGCTCTTTTGGGAATCCCAGTTTCTCCACTGTTAGAAAAGCCAGACTCCCAATTGTGTCTGGGGCCTGATTTAAGTTGTCATGCACTTACTGTTTTTTTTAAAAAGTAGTTGAAATGGCACAGTGAGTGCTTTCATGACTGGAAACCTGATTTTTCTGACAGGGCTCGAGATTTCAGGCCGGGATGGCGCTGCCAAGGCTAGATCGAGTTGGGAGTCTGGTCTGGAATGGGCAACAGTGGCGATGGTGACTTGGGGCTCGCAGCAGGATGGTGTGGGGAGAGGCATGAGGCAGTAGGGACGAACCTAGGCAACATGCACAATTTAAATTGGTTGCACAATGAAATAAAAAGACAACACTGCAAATGCTGGAAAAAAACCTGAAAATGTTGGAAGTTCACACTAAATCAATTAAAAAAAAAAAAAATTTGTTCATGGGATGTGGGCATCACTGGCAAGGCCAGTATTTATTGCCCATCCCTAGTTGCCCTTGAGAAGCTGGTGGTGAGCCGCCACCTTGATCTGCAGAGGGCTGTTAAGAGTCAACCACATTGCTGTGGGTCTGGAGTCACATACAGGCCAGACTGGGTAAGGACGGCAGATGAACCAGATGGGTTTATTACATCAATCCAGTAGTTTCATGGTTTCATTACTGATACTAGTTTTTTATTTAATTAACTGAATTTAAATTCCCCAGCTGCCATGGTGGGATTTGAACTCTTGTTTCAATGGATTATTAGTCCAGGCCTCTGTATACTAGTCCAGTAACATAACCACTATGCTACTGTACCCGTGAGTGACTCCAGACCCACAGCAATGTGGTTGACTCTTAACCGTCCTAGCATCTGTAGAAGATCTGAATTTGGTAACATTTGAACAATGGGGAATTTTGACTTCCCAAGCATGCAATGGTCCAATGGTGAGCCATATGGCATTGTGGGCAGGTCAGCTGAAAGATGTGTAGACATTATGGCCGTTTCTGGGTGGTCAGGGGTGCAAGGTACAGGCCAGATAGGAGGCCAATATTAGGCCCTCTCCCTCCAATATGGTGCTTAGTGGGATTACATTCACTGCCCTGGAGCACACCCTCTTCCTGGTGGTCCCTGGGGTCAGAGGAGACACAGGTGGAAGACAAGAAAATTGGGTGCACTGCCAGGTCCCGCCTTTCTGCTTTCATTTATATTCATTCGGGTGGTGAATGGCAGCCAACAGCCTGTCCTGCTGCCGGGGGTGGGGAGACAGAGAAATTTAGGTTGAAGCAGGTATGCAGTGGATGGACTCTGACTGATTTTCCAACTATTTCCATGACTATAATACCTGATGTAGGATAAAAATGAGAAGTCGCACAACACCAGGTTATAGTCCAACAGATTTATTTAATTTTACAAGCTTTCGGAGCAGTTCGCTCCTTCGTCAGGTAAGTTAGCAGTGAGAGAATCTCCCAGAACTGCTCCGAAAGCTTGTAAAATTAAATAAATCTGTTGGACTATAACCTGGTGTTGTGCGACTTCTCATTTTTGTCCACCCCAGTCCAACGCCGGCATCTCCACATCATGATGTAGGATAGACAGCGGAAGAAAATCCAAGCTGGTATGTGTTTCTCTGTGTGTCTCTCTCTATCTCCCTGTAACAATGTCTGTCCATTGCGCCTTGTTTCACAGCTGTCACTAATTAGAATGCTTACATTTTATCAACAACAAAATACAGGTGACGATAATCAGAGCCTCTCCTGTGTGCCCGCAAGCATGCACAAACGTACACACACACATAGCCCAACATGACAAACTTTGAAATTTCAAAATATTGACCTAGATTTCCCAATTGCCGCCCACTGGTGGCAGATAACAACAACTAGTATTTATATAGCGCCTTTAACGTAGTAAAACATCCCAAGGTGCTTCACAGGAGTGTTAAGACAAATAAATTTGACACCGAGCCACACAAGGAGAAATTAGGGCAGGTGACCAAAGGCTTGGTCAAAGAGGTAGGTTTCAAGGAGCGTCTTAAAGGAGGAGAGGTTTAAGCAGGGAATTCCAGAGCTTAGGGCCTAGGCAACAGAAGGCACGGCCATCAATGGTTGAATGATTATAATAAGGGATGCTCAAGAGGGCAGAATTAGAGGAGCGCGGCTATCTCGGGGGGTTGTGGGGCTGAAAGAGATTACAGAGATAGGAAGGGGTGAGGCCATGGAGGGATTTGAAAACAAGGATGAGAATTTTGAAATCGAGGCGTTGCTTAACCGGGAGCCAATGTAGGTCAGCGAACACAGGGGTGATGGGTGAATGGGACTTGGTGCGAGTTAGGACATTGGCAGCCGAGTTTTGGATCATCTCAAGTTTACGTAGGGTAGAATGTGGGAGGCCAGCCAGGAGTACGTTGGAATAGTCAAGTCTAGAGGTAACAAAGGCACGGATGAGGGTTTCAGCAGATGAGCTGACACAAGGGCGGAGACGGGCGATGTTACGGAGGTGGAAATAGGCGGTCTTAGTTATGCTGTGGCTATGTGGTTGGAAGCTCATTTCAGGGTCAAATATGACACCAAGGTTGCGAACAGTGTGGTTCAGCCTCAGACAGTTATTAGGGAGAGGGATGGAGTCACTGGCTAGGGAACGGAGTATGTGGCAGGGACAGAAAACAATGGCTTCGGTCTTCCCAATATTTAATTGGAGAAAATTTCTGCTCATCCAGAACTGGATGTCGGACAAGCAGTCTGACAATTTAGAGACCGTGGAGGGGTTGAGAGAAGTGGTAGTGAGGTAAAGCTGGGTGTCGTCAGCGTACATGTGGAAACTAACGCTGTGTTTTCGGATGATGTCGCCAAGGGGCAACATGTAGAAGAGAAATAGGAGGGGGCCAAGGATAGATCCTTGGGGGACACCAGAAGTAACGATGCGCGAGCGAGAAGCCGTTGCAGGTGATTCTCTGGCTATGATTAGATAGATAAGAATGGAACCAGGCGAGTGCAGTCCTACCCAGCTGGACGACAGTGGAGAGGCGTTGGAGAAGGATGGAGTGGTCAACCGTGTCAAAGGCTGCAGACAAGTCAAGAAGGACGAGGAGGGATAGTTTACCTTTGTCACAGTCACATAGGATGTCATTTGTGACTTTGATGAGAGCCGTTTCGGTACTGTGGCAAGGGCGGAAACCTGATTGAAGGGATTCAAACATGGAATTGCGGGAAAGCTGGGCACGGATTTGGGAGGTGACAACACGTTCAAGGACTTTGGGGAGGTCAGGGAAGTTGGAGATGGGGCGGCAGTTTGCAAGGACAGAGGGGTCAGGGGTTGGTTTTCTGAGAGGGGTGATGATGGCAAATTTGAGGGCAAGGGGGACAGTACCTGAGGAGAGAGAACCGTGAACAATGTCAGCTAACATGGGAGCCAGAAAAGGAAGTTGGGTGGTCAGCAGTTTGGTGGGAATAGGGTCGAGGGAGCAGGACGTGGGTCTCATTACAAGATGGGCGTGGAGAGGTCATGAGGAGAGATCAGAGAGAAATTAGAGAAAGATGTGAGTTCAGGGTTAGGACAGGGGGGAACCTTAGAGGAAGTTTGGCCGGGTGGGCTAGGATAAGGAAGGGAAGTGGCAGAGGCAGCTGAACGGATGGTCTCAATCTCAGGGGCTGTGGGGCTGGACTATTGCTCAAGGACACAGAATGCTACATCCCTCTTCCTCCTGCATCTTCCCTTCCAGCAGCAGAGGGTGCACCCGCTTGCATAGTAAGATTGCACAGAAATAGGGGCTATGTGTCCCTTGGTGCATTCCCTGCTCTCAACGCTGAATGCAAGGGGTGACTGTTTGGCCAAGGTGTGCAACATTCGCCTGACGGAGGCCCAAATTTTTTTCTGCGTTAGAGCCTGAGCAAGAGCTCACAGAGCATTGCCTTGCGCAGGCCTTATACACCACTGATTTATTTTGTTTAAATCATGTTTTGCAGCTAACACAGAAAATGTCTGCATCCCCCACACTGAGTTCTGCCACAGCAAAACTGTGCCCCAGTCTGGCAAAACTCCCCAAAAGGGGCTGTGGGACCCTCCTCCAAAATTCTAATGACTAACAGATGTGTATCAATCATAGGAAGGTGGAAGATGTTGGTCATCTGTCTACTATTTCTACATACATACTTTGGAACACTGTCGCACATCAGAAAGATAATTATTGGAAGCAGCCCGAGTTGCTCTCGGATATTTTAAATCCAATGCAAATGTCCCAAAATGGTCACAATGTGAGGCCTTTAACAGCATTTTTAATGCAAATTAAATTGAATCAGACAGTTGAGATCCTGTTTTCTTATAGCATTCTGCTCTTATTTGACATGTTCGGACACGCATCACATGGGTAATTTGATATTGTCAGTCACTGGGTCCTTATTTAGAACAGCAGTGACTATCAACACTAAGGAAAATTAATTCACTTCATACAAGCTTGCCAGACCGGAATTCAATCTCCATGTGTAAACAGGGTATTGGACTCCTTTTATTGCAGCATAAATTTGTGTAGAGTTAAAATATGCTCTTAAATATGTAGCTTTTCTCTCAAATTAGATGATGCTACAAAATATTATAATTTTTGCAGCAGTTTTTGTTTTGAAACTTTACATTAGCTATGGAACTAGGAAATTTTAATTATTTTTAAATTAATTATAAATTAAACTTACTAGCAACTGCCAGGAATTATTAACGTTCCAAGTATTAAAAACTACTGAAAAGGAGTAGTGGAATAAAACCATTCTAAACTTTTAAGTAAAAATAAAATTTCATTTTTATCAGACATAATTAATAAAAAGGCAGCTATTAAATAGTTTGCTTTAAATTGACAGTATTGATATGATTAAAAACTACAAATATATTTAATGTAGCATTCCAATAGCCACTGTGTATAGTTAATTTTCTAATGCAAAGCACGAATATAGAATATGCTCATTAGTATTTTTTAAATCAATTCTTTTACAGTACTTGGTTATTATATAGTTGCACTCTAATAGTAGGCATTCATTTTGTTGCTTTAATGTTGCTAGATAATCTTGATACCACTTTTTTTAGAATTTTCTCTTGCCAATAGTTGACATGGCCTGCCTCACACAAACATTAAAAAGCCTATTAGTACAGAGTACCTACCAAGCCTTTTTATCAAGCTGATCACAGTGGACTTCCTCCAACAGGCTGCTGTAATCTCCATGAGCTCCAGTTTATCTGAGCAATTCAATTGCTAAAATTCTTTGAGCTAAAAAGATATGTATAAATATTTGTTCTACCATTTTGTCACCCATTTCCTGTGGTAAGTGACGTAGAATATGAAACTAGCCAGTATTCTTGGCAAATATTTTTTTTAAATAAATTCTGAAGGGGTGTTTTGTTGCAATACAGCCTATGCCCTTCTGATCAGTAGTTGAGCTTTCTACAACTGAAGGTCAGAGAAAGGATAATTTTTAGCTGAGGCACACGATGATGGACTACAACATGCATAGTGGCTGCCTGTCTATATTTATCCAGTACATACTAAGCTATGGATTGCTGAAATGTCTAAAAGTGTGAGTGGCACAAGTACAGTTATCTATATAAAACTGTTAACACTCTCCAAAATGGCAGTTTTTGTAAATTCAATATACAGTTTAAATTTAAGAAATGCCACTAAACACTAACAATTGTATACAATTATTATTATTATTGATACAACAGTAGTTAAAGTGTTAAAAATGTGCAGATGAATCAAACATACATTGGCAACAAGTACAGATAGCTCAGATTCCACCACAGAAAACCCTAGTATACACAGTGAGTGCCAGAAGACAGTGTAAAACCACAAATTCTTCCAGAAGTATGCAGTAAACTGTTGCAGAAAAACCCTGGATGTCATTTTTGGTCTTTGTAATCACAGAATGAGTTTCAAGAAAACCTTTTTAAAACTTCTTGGAACTTTGCATGAGCAAGGATTTTTGCTGAGTGAAATTAATTGCAATATTACAACAACAACAACAACAACACTTGCAGTGATATAGCTCCTTCAATGTAGTAAAAGGTCCCAAGGTGCTTCACAGGAGTAAACAAAATTTGACATCGAGCCACATAAGGAGATATTAGGGCAGGTGGCCAAAAGCTTGGTCAAAAAGGAACGTTTTAACGAGCATCTTAAAGGAGGAGAGAGGTAGAGATGCAGAGAGGTTTAGACAGGGAATTCTAGAGTTTAGGACCTAGGCAGCTGAAGGCACAGCCGCCAATGGTGGGGCGAAGGAAATTGGAGATACATAAGAGGCTATAATTAAAGGAACGCAGAGTTCTTGGAGGGTTATAGGGCTGGAGGAGGTTACAGAGATAAGGAGGGGCAAGGCCATGGAGGGATTTGAAGAGAAGAATTTTAAATTTGAGGTGTTGCTGAACTGCGAGTCAACAAGCACAGGGGTGATGGGTGAACGAGACTTGGCGCCAGTTAGGATACCGGCAGCAAAGTTTTGGATGAGCTGAAGTTTAAGGAGGGTGGAAGATGGGAGGCCGGCCAGGAGAGCATTGGAATAATGGGGTCTGGAAGTAACGGAAGCATGGATGAGGGTTTCAGCAGCATGTGGGCTGAGGCTGGGGCGGAGACGGGCGACGTTACGGAGGTGGAAGTAGGCAGTCTTGGTGATGGAGAGGATATGGGGTCTGAAGCTCAGCTCAGGGTCAAATAGGATGCCAAGGTTGCGAACAGTCCAGTTCAGCCCCAGTATTAACTTACAGAATTGTTGGCTGAAGTATTAATATATTGTGTAGTTTATTATAACTGGTTTTGTTGTATTAGGATATACAATAATAATTCTTAGAATGTACTATACTCAAATCCTGTTAGGTTCCCCCGTTCCTGCCCCCCCACCCAACCATAGATCCAGTCACTCTCTTCCTAACTCAACATCATTCAAACAGATATATCAATATCCCTGTAACTGTCAATCACTTTCCTTGCCATGTATTGATACAGTTCAATTTTAAAGCATGAAAACTGTCAGAGGGATAACCACTCACTGACTGGGCAGCAGAATGGTAGTAAAGTGACTACCATGGTAAAATAACCTCTGTCACTTCCCCCTTATCTGAGAAGAATTGAAAGAGAACATGAAAATAAAGAATGAGAAACCAATTAACAAAGGAAAATAGAAAAACTAAATATTTACTAATAATGGGGCCAAGCTATAATTTTCATACAAAATCCTAAACATTAGACACACACCATTCTTTTCCTGCCCAATCTTTCCCTCCATTCAAAGCATCAACTCATGCTAGGGTATGGTTCCACAGAATGCTTCACAGTCGAGGTTCATTGTGCTATCTACCAAAACGTGCACACTTTCCAGCAGGAATCAATGGAGCTTCTTCAGCCAAAATTACAGAAGCACAGATTGAGAAGCCCAAAGGAAATATAGCCCCAATTATATCAGCAGCAACAGGAATGTTAACCCGAGGTGATTCTTTTACCTCTCCTGAGCCCAGCTGTAGCAGCGCACCTGGTGCCCCAGCTGCGATCAGCTAACTCAGCATGGACTGTAAATCAAATCTGGCAACTTCTAACCTATACTTGTTAATGCCACTTAACCACTTGGGAATTGGGACAGGGCCGTGGCATGCGTCGTGTCTGCTGTGGTGAGTTTCTTCAGGCGCTTGGCAGCCAAACTGAGGCTGCCACGGGAAAGGTACATTTGACCTGTTTGACTTACCTTATTGTGGAGCCAGGGGGCAGGAGAAGTGCTCCTCCCAGCTCCACATTAAATCCGCAGGTGGTTTCCAGAAAAAGCAAAAGGGACATAGCATAATGACATTGTATAGGTCATGTGTAGAAGTTATGTTCATAATGTATGACCTAAAACACTCTTTCAGAGGAAAATACACACATTTCTCCCACTGGAATTGTCGATGTCAAGTCACAAGCCAGTAGAGGAGAATGAAAAAAAAACATAAAAGAAAGTAAATACAGAAATGATGAAAGAATGAATGATTGAACTTCCATTTCTATATATTAAAGTCTTTTGATCAAAAGCATTATAGATTAGAATGCTTTTCACTGGAAATTATTTCAAAAATCAGCGCCACAGAATTCACTGAAAATCTTTCAGTGCAATTGTAACTTCTAACATGAAGTACATTTCCCCTCCCCTTTTACATTCCTACATACTATGCACCATTCCCTAGCAAATATACCAGACAAATGACTTGCTACAAGGTCCATCTATACAACTCTTGATTCATCTATTGCGACTGGGACCTTACTGTTTGAGGAATTATAAGCTGTAAACTCGCTCCCAACTATATGGTACTGTGCATTAGTACGCTGCAGCATTTTGCAGTCACCTTGAAATTATCTTTAGTTCTTTAAAAGGAAGTTTTAAAAATGTCAAGACACCAAACCTGAGGTTCAGCCTCAATAAATAAGTTCCGTCAGTTCTACCATCTCAGCGAAGCTTCAGCTCCCACGTTGTGGGAGATGAAAACCTGTAAGAGGACTGCTGAAGTGATAAATTCCAACAAATAAGCGGCAACAAAGAACTTTACATACTGAGACTGAACGAGATTTGAAAAATAAGTAAGGCCATATCAATGAGAATTGAACACACTCATTCAACTAACCTCCACATGCAGATTATGCCACAGTGGAAAAATTGTGCTTGAGGTTTAGGGCAATTTTCATTTTGCTAGAGTCAGATTTTCAGGCAAAAGAGGAGCTAAAATCCAGCAGAAGTCAGTTCTGCCAAATTCTTGCTCAGTTACGGCCACGTCGATATTCAAAGCAGGCTCGGGATGGGCATCTGAAGCTCCCACTGGAAACAGGCGGAAGTTTCATTACCAAATTGAAAGTGGGCGTGGAAGGGTTCTGTGACATTTTCGACCCCAAGTGGTGCATTTAAAAAGTCCACACACTTTCAAGGTAAATGCATTATGCCTTTTAAAGGCCCTCCTTGTAGTATTTCTCTTTGATGAGCCTTAGTGCCGGGTGCAGCTATTTATTTATTTCTATTTTGTTCATTGGCACAGAGGGTTTGGCACCAGGAATCTTTCGAGGTGACGTGGTTGGAGGAAAAGAGGACCTGCGGAAGAATGCTAGGCAGGTCAGGCTGCCCGAGAGGTGCTCTGAGCCCTCCTGCCTGTACCTGCACCCAAATCTCAACATCTGCGGAGAAAGATAGAAAACCCGACAGTAGCAAACATTGTTGCTGGAGGCTCTTCTCCCTGATGATGGCTGTGCCAGCAGACCTCCTGAGACTGAACGAGATTTGAAAAATAAGTAAGGCCATATCATTGCTATGAGACGTGAATGCCTGTTCATAGAATCTTACAGCACAGGAGGCATTCAGCCCATCATGCCTGTGCTGGCTCTTTGAAAGAGCTGTCCAATTTAGTCCCACTTTCCAGCTTTTTTCCCCATAACCCTGCAAATTAGACCTCTTCAAATACATGTTGAATTGCCTTTTGAAAGTTCCTATGAAATCTGCTTTCACCACCATTTCAGGTAGTTGATTCCAGATCTTAACAACCTTCTGTGTCAAAAGATTTCTCCTCATTTACCCTCTAGTTCTTTTGCCAATTATTTTAAATCTATGACTGCTGGTTACTGATCTACTTGCCAAAGGAAACAGTTTCTCCCTATTTGTTCTATCAAAACCCCTTATTATTTTGAATACCTCGATTAGGTCTCCCCTTAACTTTCTCTGCTCTAAGGAGAACAATCCCAGCTTCTTCAATCTATCCACATAACTGAAGTCCCTCATCCCTAGTATCAGCCTGGTAAACCTCCTCTGCACCCTCTCCAAAGCCTTGACATCCTTCCTAAAGTGTGGTGTTCAGAATTGTACACAATACTCCAGTGGAGGTCTAACCAGTGACTTCTTTGTATTTGCATTCAATGCCCCTATTTACAAAGCCGAGCATCCCATATGCTTTCTTAACTGCCTTATCAACTTGCCCTGCCACCCTCAAAGATTTGTGAATATGCATCTCCAGGTCTCTCTGCTCTTGCACCCCGCTCAGAATAGTACCATTTAGATTATACTGCCTCTCCATGTTGTTCCTTCCAAAGTGCATCACTTCACACTTATCCACATTAAATTGCATCTGTCATGTGTCTGCCCATTTCACCAGTCTATACTATCCTCACTATTAACTACATTGCCAAGTTTGTATCATCCACAAACTTGGAAATTGTACTCCCTATACCCAAGTCCAGGTTATTTATATATAAAAACAAGAAATGCAATGATCCTAATACTGACCTCTGGGGGACCCCATTGCACACTCGCTGCCTCCTATCCCTTATCCAATTATGTACCAAGTTACCACTGTCCCTTTAATCCCATGTGCCAATTTTCCGAATATGTCTGTTATGTGGTACTTTATCAAATTCCTTTTGAAAGTCAATATATACATCTACTGCACTACCTTTATCAATTCTCTCTGTTACTTCATCAAAGAACTTAATCAGGTTACTCAGACACTATTTGCCTTTAACAAATCCGTGCTGGCTGTTCCTTATTAACCCACGCTTCTCCCAGTGAGAATTAATTTTGATCTTGACAACATCTCTAGTAGTTTTCCCACCACTGTTGTGCTGGCAAGTCCTTCAGAAGCCTCCCAATCACAGCAAGCCATTCTTTACATGGTACTGCATGAAAGAAGGTATGCCAGGGTGAATAGGAGTGATTGTTGCCTGTCAAGATGCAACTAACCATTTCTGTGAGCCCTGGCAAACCCACTTGGGAATGACTGGGGTAAGCTGCCTTCTCAGGCTCTGGATAAGTAAAGTTACCAAGGTATGCAATCAGCTGTAAGGATACCAGCAGCTACCATGCGAAATAGAATTTGCACATTTGCAGGTGCAGTAATGGTCAGGTGTGGCCAGAAACTTGACTGCAACTTCTTGCAGGCATGCTGCAGTGTTTACCTATAGGATGGTGCTGTAGCGTGGCACTGAGGAACACCCTTCCTCGCACCAATTTAACTTAAGCAGCCATCGAAGAAGAGACCGAATGTTGGGCTGTACCATCACTTATCTGCCAACTCAAATCTAACTCAAAAAAAGCAGTTTCAAACCTACTGGCATTTAATACCACCCCCAGGTGATAAGTTGTACTAGGTTGAAGCATTAACAGGTCCTGAGTAAACTGATGACATATAAACACCTGCTGGACAGTCTTGCCATGCAATACTGTGCTCATTGTCCCACTGATCAATTGTATTCTTGAACTCAGCTGGCTGACAGCTCTGTCCCCAGAGGACTTTGGTTTGGAATATATACTGGGGACTCCTCTCAATAGCTTTAGTTCTATCAAATACTGAACTACATTAATTGGTTATTCGAGTCATCAAACTATAACTTCGTACAGTAAAAATCTACAAAAGATTGTTTCATCTTTGTGGATTGATTCCAACTTTATTGTTTTAAGTCTTACTGCTTCTTTTTATTTTCTTACAGTACTTATACATAAACCTATTCGTTTTAGCTTATACCCACTGGCCTTGCAGTTTGATATTTCCCACCTTTCAGTGACTTTATATGAGGGGTGTTCTGTAACATCTCCAGTGGCTGATATCACAATGAAACGGTAATTGTTAATCCTGGGCAGACTATCTCAGACATGGTGGTCTGGAGATTCCTCCACAATTGCGCCCACATACACACATAATCTGGGTACAAACAAATTATGTGGCTTAAAAGAATCGCAGAATATTGGGACGTTTTACTATATTAAAGGCGATATATAAAGCAAGTTGTTGTTGTAAGTTGCGCACATAACTACAATACACAAAATTCGGGTGCACACAAAGAGGAAACTCTAAGGCAGCATGTATAAAGGTCCAGCTTTCAGTTCAAGCGTGGCAGAAACTGTTTTGTTAACCAATCAAAAATTAAGATGCTATTGCACTGGCTGGAATCATACCTAGCACAAAGGAGGTTGTTGGAGGCCAATTATCTCAGCCCCAGGACATCACTGCAGGAGTTCCTCAGGGCAGTGTCTTAGGCCCAATCATCTTCAGCTGCTTCATCAATGACCTCCCTGCCATCATAAGGTCAGGAGTGGGGATACTCGCTGATGACTGCACAGTGTTGAGTTCCATTTGCAACTCCTCAGATAATGAAGCAGTCCCTGCCCGCATGCAGCAAGACCTGGACAACATTCAGGCTTGGGCTGATAAGTGGCAAGTAACATTCATGCCACACAAGTGCCAGGCAATGACCATCTCCAACAAGATAGCATCTAGCTGTCGCCCCTTGACATTCAACGGCATTACCATCACTGAATCCCCACCAACATCATCCTGGGGGTTACCATTGACTAGAAACTTAACTGGACCAGCCACATAAATACTGTAGCTACAAGAGCAGGTCAGAGACTGGGTATTCTGCGGCGAGTGTCTCACCTCCTGACTCCCCAAAGCCTTTCCACTATCTACAAGGCAAAAGTCAGGAGTGTGATGGAATACTCTCCACTTGCCTGGATGAGTGCAGCTCCAACAACACTCAAGAAGCTCAACACCATCCAAGACAAAGCAGCCCAAAGCAGCCCGCTTGATTGGCATCCCATTCACCACCTTAAACATTCACTCCCTCCACCACCAGTGCACCTTGGCTGCAGTATGTACCATCTACAAGATGCACTGCAGCAACTTGCCAAGGCTTCTTCGACAGCACCTCCCAAACCCGCAACCTCTACAACCTAGAAGGACAAAGGCAGCAGGTGCACGGGAACACCACCACCTGCAAGTTCCCCCCTCCAAGTCACACACCATCCTGATTTGGAAATATATCGCCATTCCTTCATCATCGCTGGGTCAAAATCCTGGAATTCCCTCCCTAACAGCACTGGCGGAGTACCTTCAGCTCATGGACTGCAGCGGTTCAAGGCGGCGGCTCACCACCAACTTCTCAAGGGCAATTAGGGATGGGCAATAAATGCTGGCCTTGCCAGCAACACCCACATCCAATAACTGAATTAAAAAAAAAAGCAACATCAAGGAAAAGTAGTTTGCAAGATCATCGTGTTTATAGACAGACAAGAGTACAATGATGATGCCTGCAATTTGATTATATCATATAACCAATCACATCTGCCGCTGTTTTAAAAATTAAACATGCAGTACATTTTATCCCACTTGACCCACTTCTAAACCTTATCGTTGCCATGACCAGACAACCAACTGCAGCTGATTTCTATGCAATATTTTCTACCTTTGGTTCTCATGCTGTTTCTGTCAACACCATTTTGACTCACAGCCTACCACAATCATATTGAGCATGGCTAATCCTCATTGCAGTCACCAACCAATCCTAGGTTTTAGCTTTAAAATTTGTAGTGTGTGGTACTGATAATTCTAAGGAACAATACCCATTTTCTTGGCTATTCAATATCACATAACTTTTCATAGTGTGCAGCTTGTGCCAGAGTGAGCACAAAAGCTCAACAGGGCTAATTTATTTTCCACAAGGCTGTCCTTGCATTTAAAGCGTCTTTCGGATGAGACGTTAATCCGAGGCCCCGTCTGCTCTCTCAGGTGGACGTAAAAGATCCCATGGCACTATTTCAAAGAAGAGCAGGGGAGTTATCCCCGGTGTCCTGGCCAATATTTATTCCTCAATCAACATCACTAAAAACTGATTATCTGGTCAATATCACATTGCTGTTTGTGGGAGCTTGCTGTGCACAAATTGGCTGCCGCGTTTCCTACATTACAACAGTGACTACACTTCAAAAGTACTTCATTGGCTGTAAAGCCCTTTGGGACGTCCTGAAAGACGCTATATAAATGCAAGTCTTTCTTTTTTTCTTTTCAAAAGCTCAATACTTTGTCGTGAAGTGAAATCTCGGGGTTCAGCTCAGGATAGAAATATTACTTCAGTCCTAGGTCCAATGAAGAATTGAAAGCAAACAGGAAATGTTTGTAAGACCAGTCCCTGAAAGACAGTAGTCAAGCCATGTTCTACATCAGTTCGTATCCCTGGTGGAAAAGTATCTGGAATCTCTAGGCCCAATGGAACCTCCTCTAGCATCGATCACAAATCTACAAATCTGCTCTCACACTGGACTCCTATCTAACGCTGATACCAGAGAATCTTGACCAGCACTCTTGTGATAAAAAATGCCAGTGGTGGCAAATGAAACAATTTTCATTTCAGCCACTTGACGTCAACATCAAATAACAACAATTTACATTTATATAATGCCTTTATTTTACAAGAAATCCCAAAGCGCTTCACAACAGCGCAATCAATCAAATATAAAACTGCCACATCCAGTGCAAAGCTCCTCCCACTCTGACCTAACAAGGTGGCATTACGTTCAACTGAGAAAAGCACTACTGACCACTGTGACCTTTCCATTTTCTATATCAGACATTCTTGTTATCTCGGTGAGACCACCAATGCTGCATCAATATGCACTGTACTATGCACATTTTCAGCTGCAGATAGCACCAATTAGGAGATGGGTTACAACTGCCAGGACCAATTTGAAAAAAGACATGTACAGCTAGAGGAAAGGAGACGCTCTAAACTTCTCAGACGGAACTGATGGGTGTACCAATCAACTGCACCATCCAGTTCCCCCTTTATTAAGTGTTTTTTAAAAAGTTTTGAATGTTGGCTATTCATTAAAGAATAAATAACTAAACCGATATTTATAATGTTTTTAATAAGTAAAACCTATAACTGGAAGAGAAAAAATACATTGCACTGATCAGGACAATGATAGCGCACTTTTGGCTTTAAACTTAATTTCTTGGTTTGAGTCAGGTATTTCAGGGTAATTGGGATGCAAGATGTAAACTTTTTCTTAATGCAATGTAGAACTGCATTTAAGATGGCTATTATAAACTCATGATTACACCACAGTGTTGTCAATCAAATAATTTAGCATGCTAGTACCAATATATCACACTTGTGCCAGTATTTTGTGATCACATCAAATTGTTCCCATCACTGCCAGCTGCAGTGACAAACTGCTAACAACAAGTATTTCACTCCAGCTAAAATATATAGCTCAAAATTAACTCTCCGGACACAACCCAAGTGACAGAAACAAATTCTAGAATGTTACTGCTAGATGCATCTCTCAATTTGGGAGGCCAGGTTTCATTTAGTCTTTTTTGCAATCTTTACAGACTCTGAAGCTGAGCTTTGAGTAAGCCTGGTATGCATTGAAACCATGAGTAGATAGGAGGTGCTGAAACAACTGTCACTGGAGTCCTACATCAGAGCAACTGTAAATAAATTTCAAAACTGCATTTAGCTTGAACCAATGGCTGAATTGCTGGAAAAACTAGGTAAAAAAAACCCCCACAAAATTGATTAAAATCAAGCTAGCTGAAAATAGGACCATAAATGTGGCAGACTGAAAGAAAACAACAGCACCAATGGGTACCTCGTTAATATTAAAAATTGGTGAACATCGACGATAACAACAGTGACATGCTTCAAGAAAAGATAGGAGGCAAATGGAAACTATGGATTTTTACAGAAAACTGATCCTAATATTTTATTTCCATGTGCTGTTGAATTAATGAAGTAGCACTTTATATATACAGGCAAGACTTCCTTGATAAATGCATATTATAGTTTTCATTGTAATTTTCATCTAAATAAAATGTCACTTTTTTTGTATGGCATGAATCCCTCCATTTTCTCCTGAGTTGCACTTGATGCAGATCCTGCCAGTTGCTAGGAGATACACAACAGTAGAATAGTGATGAGAGTGTTTGAAGACCAGGACCTCAAACCCAGCACCAAGCTCATGGTCCACAGAGCAGCAGTGATATCCACCCTCCGGTATGCCTCAGAGACATGGACCATGTAGAGCAGGCACCTCAAAGCACTGCAGAGGTACCACCAACGCTGCCTCCGCAAGATCCTGCAAATCCATTGGCAGGATAAGCACACCAATGTCAGTGTTCTCTCTCAGGCCAACATCCTCAGCATCGATGGATGGGTCACATCGTCCGCATGCCCGATACGAGACTCCCAAAACAAGCGCTCTACTTGGAGCTCCAACATGGCAAAACAGCCCCAGGTGGGCAGAGGAAACACTTCAAGGACACCCTCAAAGCCTCCTTGAAAAAGTGCAACATCCCCACCGACACCTGGGAATCCCTGGCCCAAGACCGCACAAAGTGGAGGAGAAACATCTGGGAAGGCACCGAACACCTCGAGTCTCTTCGCCGGGAGCAAGCGGAAGCCAAGCACAAGCAGCAAGTCAACCCAAGCATCCCACCCACCCACCCCTTTAACCACCATCTGCCCCACCTGTGACAGAGACCGTAGGTCCCGCATTGGACTCATCAGTCACCTGAGAACTCATTTTTAATGTGGAAGCAAGTCATCCTGGTTCCGAGGGACTGCCTAAGAGAGAGAGAGAGAAGAGTGATGATTCTCTTTTGCTTCCTTCCCATAAGGAGATACCTGGCCTCTGCACAGTACTTCCTCACAGGAGCACTGCTGAAATCTGGAAGTTAACACAGCAGGTGACTGAAACTGCACATAACCATCCCATACTCTAATATAGTGCATCACCATGCCACATAATTATCTATGTCTACATCCTACAACTAGTGAATGCTGAAAATTATTAGGTTGAGATCACACAACATAAACATGATTGAAAAATAAATTTGAAAGGTACAGTTATCTTCTTCCAAAACTTGTTGAAAACCTTTCAACCAGCAATAACTCTACTGAAATCATGCCTTCATAGCTAAGTGTTTACAAAAGTTTAATTAGCCAAATAACAGGTTAATACCTTGTCTCTCAAATAGCCTACCAACAAAATTAGTAATTTCTCACTACTGTAATCTATAGAAATTCAAAATCACAATCCTGTTAGATCCTAGGGAATTCACCCATTTTCTTCCATTTTTGTTCTAAAAATCGTAAGAATCCTGTAGACATTCTACAACATTTTTCAGTGAGTACCTCACACATAGAATGCACAGTCTATCCTGAAAATTCAAAGCTCTTTTCTTTTCAAATTATCCAAATATTCATATTAAATAACTCAATTAAAATAGCACTTACCTTTTCTCCTGCTCAAAGAAAATCAAATCAACAACTTTGAATAGAAAGGAGTCTGGATTCTTGGAGGACTACTTCTTGAAATGACAAAATGCCTTTTAATTGTTATGTTATTGTTTAATGGCTATGCATGATGTCAACAAACTGTCTGCAAGTTAAGGGATGTAAAATCAAGATGGTCGGTGATGTGAATACAGTTCTGTCATGACCTTAGAGTAAAAGGTTTTATACAAAGACTCTGCTTAAAATTTTCTAAAAATATAGTTGCAGGTACTGCAAAAAGATAATGGCACATTAATATCAATATCTTTGACTTCTGATCTTTTATAGTATCAGTTTAGGCTGTTCTAAACTGTTATCACAGTAGCTCTCAATTGCGCAACACATTAAAAACATTCTGAAGGACACAAACATGAAAGAGGTCTGATAGAATGTAAACAATTCTAAAACCAGGGTCCAGAGGTAGAATATACTGACACTGAATAATGCTTAATGACACTGAGTAATTCTCAAATTCACATTAAAAAAAATAATTTTGTGTACTACAATATATAACAAGCCTGTCGTTACCGATTATTCTGTGGCAAATTGCGTGTGCCCTATCTAAAACCTACACCTTTATTTTACTAAACCAATGAAATTCTAAAAATCAGATACAAGTATTGGACATGAATGTTTTAGAACTAATTTCTATATTCAAACTAAACAAATATTCAAGGTAAAAGCTTTGCACCTACTGCCTATATCTATGGAATGTATAATCCTACCTAAATCTATTTTTTTTTAAATGACAAAAAAATCCAGCACAGACATATGAAAACGAGTGACTCCGTTGCCTGTCATTTTATAGTCAATGTGGTCGTTAATATACATTATCGTTGTATGTAACTGTTGCCTGCCAGAACTACGCAGTTCTAAAAGGCAATTATAAAAACAACTAGCATGGAGTCGTGCCACCCTCCTGCTTGTTTTTTTAAACTGCACGGGAATTTTTTTCATTATTAAGACTAAACAAAATTAAACATAGGCAGGAAATGCTACTCTGGAATGCACTGCAATTGTAGACCTAAAAGCAGCTTGATTAGGGAATTCAATCAAGACAAATCTTGCTTAATTCCCTTACAGCCTCTGCACGTAATCAGAACTATTTAAATCTGTGACATTTTGATTTCAAGTGGCAGCTGGAAACAAAACAAAAACTACACTGTGATGTGCAACGATGGCAAATATAAACCAAAATCATTATTCATTAAAAAAAGTACTGTGCCCAACAGAGCACACTATGTTCGGTGTTTACTTACTATTGCTCCAGGATTTTAGCAATGACTTGATGCTGATCTCAAAGAAGCCTGAATCTTGCTGGCTGGCCATATCGGCAGTATACAAAGAAGCTACTGTGATCCTAAACAGCAATGGCAGGTACTGTGCACAATCAGTAATGCAAACAGCAGGTTAGGAGAGACAAGAGATCTCTATACAGACTCTTATTCTTGTCCTCAGCAGTCCTTTTAAAAGAGCATAAGATGTCTTTAATTGGTCGCTTGGTGCCTTGTGTAGCGTCTATCTTCTCGGTATTCTGTCTGCCAATGGCTGGTATTTATCGGTGGACTGAGATGATGTTGAGGTCTGCTGTCTTTCAACATGCATTCTTTGTATGTTTGCTCAAAGCAATTGCTAGACAAATACTATTAGAATGGGTCCTTCAATAGTGTTTGAGGTGTCCTGTTCATTGCTTTTCTGTCTGACAGACTTAAATCTATGCAAAAAAGGGAACAGCGCTGCGCTGATCCATTGAATGCATGCGCCTCCACACGCAAACACAGCACCGACTTGGAACCACACTGAGAAGGCGATGAAAGCTTTTCTGCAGTCACGGGAATTTAACCAGCTCTGATATCCTTTCTTTGCTTAAAAAAAAATCTTAGTGAACACTCAGCATGTGCAGCGGTCTGATCTTTTCTTCAAGCAGAGTACACTGAAATATATTCAGCCGCATCATGCTGCAGTAAAGCAGAACTGCACCCATATATCTGGTTGCAGTGACGTTAAAAAGCCCATCAGTCAGCCCAATCCCGGGGGAGAGCGCGTATGAATCAGCAGCAGCACGGCGTTAAGCTTGGCTTTTTTTCTGTTATTCTGCCTCTACGGTAACTATCTTTGGTTCATTAAAAAAAAACCCTGTCAGTCAACGCACCATTTTATATACATCCTATCGTTGGATGCAGTAAGGGATCAAAATTTTTTTTTAAAAACAGGTGGGATAATCTTACTCCTTTAATTATCATACAACATGACTCAATTTAAAGGGAATAATAACATCTTGTTTTACATTAATAAATGAGCTTCGTGGGCACACAGCCAATTTAATTACAGCGCTTACTACAGTCACAAAAAGACTACTGCGACCCCATCAATGTTGCCTGTATGCAACACTGCTCCTCTCAGAATGCATGATATATTTCCAGGTTATTGCACTTCCTCCTTCTATAAATGATTAAAACTTTCGAGCGTACACACCACCCCAGAATACGATGCGCCAGATTTTGCTGTTAAAATAACAAAATGGCGCTCGCCGTTATTTATGCGTAAATGGTACAGCAACTTCAGGCAAGGGGTAGATCCGCAGTTAAACGCAAATATCCAAAAATTGCTGTTCGAGTTCTGCCGCTCTGCAGTTAGCGGCACAAAAATGGCATTTCGCTGTCTGCCACACCATTGACATGCATTGAATGTTGTGAAGTTGCCGTATTTGCATGGTAGATACAAATTAAACACACCCCGTTATTTAGGGCTAGTAATTACAAGCATAAATTCCCTTTTAACAACGTGACTGCAAATCAATCTCTTTGGCACCGAAATTAACTATTAAGTGTGGAATCTCATTCCTTCAGGTTGTGAATTTGTTTAGATTTAAAAAATGTCACATTTAAAATTTAAAAAAATCTTACTTTTCCTTTCTGTCTCTCTTTTCCTCTTTTTCTTCTCAATCCAATCTTTCTTTCCCTCTCTTTAATTTTCTGCACCTGATTTGACATTGAATTCATCCCCTTTAATTCACCATCCTTCTCAGTACTTCTGCTGTTTATTTTCCAATCCTTAAATCTCATTGCTTAAGAAGATACCCTGTTCATTCTGCTCCCAGATGCCCTGTTTCCCTCGCTGCGCTGTTATCAGCTCGCACTTTCAGCAACTTAGTAAGCAAAAAAATTTGAGCTGAAGAGTGCAGGGGCAAGTCTAACTAATGGCAGACACCATTAGATGCCCTACAACAGCAAAATCTGGGACATTGTATTTCTTGAGGAGAGGCACTTTTATTGTTTACTACTATCTGGGCCATCACTAAGACCGTCTATTTTCACCTCCGTAACATCACCGGACTCCGCTCCTGTCTCAGCTCGTCAGCTGCTGAAACCACCATCCATGCCTTTGATACCTCGAGACTTGATTATTCCAACGCACTCCTGGCCGACCTCCCACGTTCTACCCTCCGTAAACTTGAGGTCATCCAAAACTCTGCTGCCCTTGTCCTAACTCACACCTTCACCCATCACCCCTGTGCTCGCTGACCTACATTGGGTCCCGGTTAAGCAATGCTTCGATTTTTAAATTCTCATCCTTGTTTTCACATCCCTCCATGGCCTCACCCCTCCCTATCTTTGTAATCTCCTCCAGCCCTACAACCCTCCGAGATATCTGCACTCCTCCAATTCTGGCCTCTTGAGCATCCCCGATTTTAATCGCTCCACCATTGGTGACCGTGCCTTCAGCTGCCAAGGCCCTAAGCTCTGGAATTCCCTCCCTATACCTCTCCACCTCTATTTCCTCCTTTAAGATGCTCCTTAAAACCTACCCCTTTCATCTGCCCTAATATCATCTTATGTGGTTCGATGTCAAATTTTGTTTGATAACACTCCTGTGAAGTGCCTTGGGACGTTTTACTACGTTAAAGGCACTATATAAATACAAGTTGTTGTTGTTGTTGAGACAAAAAGCATTCCATACAATGAAACTCTCTTTGAATTCAAAGCAACTATCATTGCAGTATAGGCAGTCCCTTGTGACATCAAGCATTCTGCAACACATTTCAACATTCCTTGGCACAACAGCAATGTTTTTTTCTAACATCAGTACAAGAAATCTGACCTTTGCAAACATACTATTTACCAAACCCCTTAAACCAATACCTCAAATTTGCTACAAATATATTTATATTTAGAATATGTAACAAATAGAAAATAAATTTGGGAGCTGAGAAAATACTATTTCTCGAGGTTGTCAGGTCATCAGCTAACATACTGCTACTATTTTGCCATAAGGTAGGACTTTGCAATAATTAAAGATTCATACGACTTTTTACTTTGGTGCTTTATAACATTAATTTACAGCTTGTGCACATGACTGAAGCAATGGCCTAGAGCTTCCTCTGCATCTGCGCATAATCTGGGTGTGGGTGCAAACCAATAACGTGGCTTAAAAGATCACGCAGTTTTGTGTGTAAGTTAGTTACGCTTGTAACTACAATGTGCCTAAGTGTCCTCTTTTTTTAATGACGATCCATCAAACCCACCACCCAAACAAATCTCCCCCCACAAAACTGGTCATACACCCAACTATCAAATGTGAGTATCTTCCAATTGCACTTGTTTGGAGAGTCTCTTTATATTGTGACCTGATTTTAAGGTGCAGCAGGAAAGAAAGTCAATCTCTGGTATTTTATTGAAATTTTTGGAATGTTTTTAAACAAAAAGAAATCCTCACTGAGACCTGCTCTATATTTTCTGTTTCTTTGAATCGATCTTTATGGCATAAGTATAAGTTACATTAAAAATTAAATAGCTTCTCCAATTGCAGATTCTTAAACATCGTGTGCCTGATGTACATGAATGATAGTTAAATGAATTGAAACTTAAATTTTCATACTTAAAGAAGAAATATATGGTGTGGTTTCAATGCTTTCTCTGGACCCCATTGTTTACACTAATTTCCGCCCATTTTAAGTTTGGGCGTAGTATTGTGAATCATTGTTAGATTAGTGCCAGTAAACTTGTTTTAATTTAAAAGCTTTTCATTTTCTCCATGCTACATGATCCCTACCTGGTTACATCTGTGGATGTTTGAAATCTCCTCTCGCCCCCTAATTTTAGTGGGTTTTTTGGCTGCAGTTTTTTAATTCTGTTCAAATGCAATAAGTACCGACTTTTATACATTTAGGAGTCATTCCTCAAACATTTGTCACTTTGAAAGCACGTTCTCAATCTGGTCAGTACTCAGCAATCAACTTTTCTTCATTTGATTTTTGCAATTCTTCCTGTCCCTTCAGTCGTGTAGTGTACATGCACTTGCATTAGACTGTAGATGTTTCCATTTTTGAATATTTTTATATATATTTGCATCAATAAAATAGATAATTGTCCAGGTATTTACTCTATACTATACATCTAAAAGGTTGACTTCTAATTACAATGTGATGAATATTTAAATGGAAGTCTGCAATGAAGCAGAAACAAAATGGTTGCTCACCACTGGGAGCAAGACATAATTACTGAAAGCCACAATGAACTGCCACTCCTCAAACGCACACAATTCTCAAGAAATCTCAGCGAAATAAGCTGAACATGGCTATGTACACACTGCACAGCAATGATGTATGTGAAACTGCTTAAGAGACAGTACATGGCAATGAGAAATTAAAATAACCACAGCAGCCGGATGCTCCACTTCTCAATACCACAACTAAATTAATGCTGGGCTCAGTTTCAAAGCGGCCATGAAGCCTATGCAGTCAGCAGCATCAGAGCTAGCTATAAGCATGTGATCACTCCCCAGCCATTTTTTTTATTGGTTTAAAGGAGACTGACAAGGTACAATTGCCAGTATCCTCCATGATATTACATTCCTTGGTATAATTCTTTTAGAAGCTTGGACCAAGCTTCTGCACATTGAGAGTGGCAAGAAGACCACACAATGTCACAAGGAATACTGGGTGCAGACTTTAACTAGCTCTATGGGGGAATTTTTCGGGGGGTCAGTGGGTGCGATCGGTGGCGGTTTGGGTGGGAAATTTTTTTTTGACAGCGGTTAGGGAACCTCCACGCCAGTCTTCCAGATGTTGGGTCTGTCATCGCTGAACAGACCCGACACCAAGCGGCGTGGGAGGTAATTTAGATCATTATAGAGATTGTTAAGAGGCACTTAAATACTATTTTAAGCTTATCTTTCAATTTTATGAGTTCCCCCACAGGTTATACGCTGCTCGGGAATCACGTCAGCTCAGCAGGTCGTGAGTGGATTCAGCATTGAATTATCTGATTAATTGACAGCTGCAAAAGTGGTATAAAAGCTCCCATCTCACAGCTGTTCACTTTCCAAGCTCAGAAACTGTTGCTTACTGCATTTGGAAGGCAGATTGAGCTTTGTGCAGCTTGCAAGTGTTTGGAGCCAACTCTCTATCCAGTGTCCCCTCATTGGAACAACCTCTCTGACCACTGACAGATTTGCTTCTGTCAACTCAACTTCACCTGCCATCTATTCCATCAGCATCGGTGCCCTTGAAACTATCTCACCTTGGTCCTCAGAATCCCACCACGATCAGCCCCAACACTAGATGCACCAGGCACACCAGCAGCACCAACAACAACACCAACCTTCTCCGCAATCAACTGATGCTGCACAGGACACAGGGCATCAGTACCCAACCACATTGCTGCCCGGACGCCAGGGATGGCCTCACCATGGCCAGATTTACTTCACTTGATGCTGTACACCCTGGCTGCCACATGATGCAACAGGTTGGCACCACCCCACACCAACACCATAAAGCATCCCTACAATGACCAAGCCATTCCTTTCACACTCGTGACCATTGCGGAGGTTACCATTATGTCTCACCATTCACTGCAACTCACTAAGCCACTTCCAAAGGTGCACACAAATCTGCCCAAGAACACAAAGGGCTTGATTTTAATAGCCCTGAAGAGGCAGGTTTGGAGGTGGGTCGGCAGCGAAAATCGGAAAAAATGGCTTCAGACACTCAACCCCCCTCCATCCCGCCCCCACCCGATTTTCATGAGTGTCTGTTCAGCCGCTCTCAAACTGACCTGACTGGAACTGGTGGGACAAGTAGTTAAGGCAATTAAGAGCCTGTTAACTGCCTTGCTAATCTTATTTTGATAGTGGTTTCCCATTTTCGTGCTTCTGGCTCCTGTTTCCCATCTTGTCAGAAACAGGCCAGCTGCAAGGAGACGAGTTGCTGGAGGACATGATTTGTAGTAATTGGTGTAGTACTTTAAAAGCGCTCCTGTAACATGGCTGACATTCAAATGCAACAACCTTGTTGGAGGTTTAGGATAAGATTTTGCTAATCTACTGACCTTGAGTGTTCAAGCTGACAGCCATCTGCAGTGTGACCTGATAGAAATAATTTCAGGCCACTTCTAGTGTGCGCTTGCAAGCTTCTTGCCTCAAGTGAAAGCTATAGCTACGGGATGGGAAACATTTATATCCTCTCATCCTGGTCGTCAGATTCGGAGGAAGAGCAGCCGCGGCAACACCACAACCAGCCACAACAGGAGCGTCAACCTCCTCCTCACCCACCTGTTGATGCACAGGGCAGAGGGCCTCAGTGCAGGGCTGCACCTCGCCGCAGGAGATACCCCCAACACAGGGTTTACAGGTAGAGGATCAGCTTCCTCAGCATGACTGAGCAGCAGTGCCAAAGGAGGCTGAGACTTTTGAGAGACGTAGTCGCTGACATCTGCGCAATGCTGCACCAACACCTGGAGCCCAGAGGAGCATGTGAATACTCCTTGCCAGTGGCTGTCAAAGTCACCACCGCACTCAACTTCTTTGCTTCGGGCTCATCCAGGGATCAGCTGCAGACATCAGCGGCATCTCCCAGTCGGCCGCACACACCTGCATCACGCAGGTCACCAATGCCCTCTTTGCAAAGGCCCACAATTATATCCACTTCTCCATGGATGGCCCAAGTGTGACGGCGCGTGCGGTTGGCTTTGCCAATGTGGCAGGCTTGCCAATGGTGCAGGGCGTCAATGACTACACACATGTAGGCATTAGGGCCCCCTATCACAACCCAGCTGTATTTGTCAACCGCAAGGGATTCCACTCCCTGAACGTCCAGCTGGTGTGTAACCACAGGAAGATCATCATGCTTGTTTGCGCAAAGTATCCGGGCAGTTGCCATGACTCCTTCATCTTGCGCCAGTCTTCTGTGCCTCAGCTCTTCCATCCGCCAAACCAACTTTCCGGATGGCTTCTTGGCGACAAGGGCTATCCCCTGAAAAAGTGGCTTTTGACACCGATGAGGAGGCCAACAAACGATGCTGAGGAGCGGTACAATTTGAGCCACATATCCACCAGAAGCATCATCGAGCAAACCATCGGCTTACTCAAATTGCGCTTCCGATGCCTAGCCAGATCTGGAGGAGCCTTGCAGTATGCACCAGCCAGGGTGTCCAGAATCATCATGGTCTGCTGTGCCCATCGCACAGCAGCGCGGCTTAGTGCTGCCGCATGAACAAGTGGCTCAGATAACAGCCTCCTCGGAGGAAGAGGACGAGGAGGAGGACGGGGAGCGATGCTTTGCGGGGCCGGATGTGGCCAATCCAGCAGCAGACGAACACATTGCTGGCCGTCAGGCAAGGGATGCACTCATCCATGCCAGATTCGCGTAAGCTTATGCATCAACCATAGGTGGCTGGCACATGGAGATGAATATAAGTCCGGCATTGCTCAAAACCCCAGGCATCATCTGTCTACTAAAGCGCTCAGTGTCACCACCAACATTCTACATGGCATTCGCTCTGAGCCCTCACTCTTGAACTTCCATTTCCCAGAACACAGAGGCCACTTTAGGTGATCTCAGCAGATCATTAAACTTTTTTTGACACTGAACCCATGTACGTCTGCACACAGACCTCGAACTCACCTCCTCAGCAATTTGTAGCCAAGCTGCCTTGGTTTGCTGAGGAGGCCTCCTCCTTCCATTTCCTGGGAAGAGGACCTCCTGACGTCCTCTAACTCCCTCCACAAGAGCATGGAGGAAGCCCTCATTGAACCTGGCTGCAGCCTTAGTTTTTGGGGCTGCCATTCCTGCAGCAGCCAGCACCTTTAAGAGAAAAAAGTATTAATTTTACCAAGCCAATGATTGGAACACATCTGGCATCTTTTTCATTTCTTAGTCACATACTACATTGATAGATAAAAAAATCATAAATGTCTTTCTGGAATAATATGACCAGCAATTTCATTCAATTATTTGTGTTCACACCAGCCGCTGTCAACTCCCCTTTCTAGATAATACAGCACCAAGCCATTCCAGTTACAATTTTTGCAAAGGGGACATGGCCCCTTTAAATTTTTACTCCAAAAATGCGTCATCAGACGCGAGAAACTGACATGCTCCAAGCAATTGCCTGGAGGGACCCGCACGTCAGCTGTAACCAGGCCAATCAAGCAAAAATCGGAACTGCGGGCTGGCGGCATCCGGGAGTGGGTCAGAAATCTGCTGAGCAGCGGGCCCGCCCTCAACCCGCCTCCTCTATAAAAATCGAGCCCAAAGTGTTGAAAATAAAGATTTCAATGTTTGACAGCACATTAACAGAAATTTCACATAAACATTGGCTAAAACACCCAAGTGCCTACCCTTGTGTGTTGTTAGTTGGTATGATTGTACTAGGATGAGGGTGAGTATGAGGGGTGGCTAGTGAGATGGGAAAGTGATAATGTAGATAGAGAGGGATGGGTGGAGGTGCAAGGTAAGGTGTGAGGAAGGATGTGCAGGAGTAGGGTAGGGAAGGCAGAGTGATGGGGCTGTGATGAGTGGCACAGCAGGATGAGGTTGAGTGTGGCTTTGCAGTAACTTTTTGTGACCTACTGAGATCATTGAAAGGTTTGCGCCACTGCAGCCTGGTCCTCCCAATGACAGCCCTGCTTGTGTCCTCCTGTGCAATGTGCAACCTGGCTGCATTGACCTCCTGGGGAGGTCTCTTCCGCCCATTGGAAGGGAAGAGGACCTCTCTGCGTACTATGACTCCCTCCATAAGCATATGGCGGGAGTCATGGAGAGCCTGGGTGCAGCCGTGCAGCTCTGTACAGTGCTCGTCAGTGTTTGCAGCACCTCAATGCTGTAGAACACTGACAGCACAACTGTCAAAATCAATTTGCGCATGGTCCCTTTAAGGAAACCGGCTGATGACGCATCATCACATGACGTCATCAGACCTGCTTCCTTCAATTGGCCGGGAAACACGCTGGGCGGGCTTAACAAGTCCAATCAGCGTAAGATCACTCTACAGAGTGGGCTGGAGCCAACAGCGGGGCCGGGACCCTCCACCGATCCTGGCCGCACCGGACCCGCCGAGGTAGGCGAAATCGCGGCGTAAATCTCTGACTTTAGGACTCAGTCTCAGTATCGTGACCTATTTTCCCCACTGTCACTTGTGAGAGGCACAGTTCGTGGACTACCTTCAATTTGTCATGGCAACATACACAAAGAGGACATGCTCAATAATACAATCACCTAAACTGTAGAAAGGTCTTGTGGTCTCTGATAAACACTTTCAGTAGATCATGCTCTAAATGCTTGCAATTCAGTGCAGCAGTTAGTGAATGACAAAAGGTGGTAAGAAGAATGTGGGCAAGCATAAACAAAGGCCCGGAAGTGAAATAAATGGAGTGAATTCAACTTAAATAGAGGTATGCTGGGAGAACAGGGTTGGTAGTGGTGTAAACAAGTTGATACAGGGCATAATATGTCACATATATACAATATATGTGTTAGTGGGGAGGTGTGCAGCTCATACCACTACAACATAAGTACAGTGTTGCATAACATAACGTACAAATAAGCACATGTTGTGGGGGGGGGGGTGGTGGCGGATTGGGTGACCCACATTGCTGAAATGGAACTGCACTAGTGTGTATGTGTATGTATGTATGTGTCTGAAATAAAACCAGAAAATGCTGGAAATACTCAGCAGGTCAGGCAGCATCTGTGGAGAGAGAAACAAAGTTAAAGTTTCAGGTCGATGCTGCCTGACCTAATGGAATCTTCTAGCATTTTCTGCTTTTATTTCAGATTTCCAGCATTCGCTGTATTTTGCTATTGTATGTATGTGTATTTTATGTTTTCAAGCACTGTAGGTCATATGGTAAAATCACCGCCAACAACAATCCAATGCGTAATTGACTTGATTTGATGCCCTTTATACATTTTCTGCACATATCATAAAAGGAACAGAATTAAAAACCAACAGATAAGTGATAATGCTGTATCTGTTGTGCACTGATGTGTATATAAGACTATTAATATGCAGACCCTACCAAGCTTTAATGGCTGTTCAAATATCACACCACAACAGTGTTGAATCGATTTTACAATTTACCGCTTCCGGTGAAAAGCATCCTACAATGGGATGCATATTTGGCGGTCAGGCATAGTGGTTAGTATACCTGATTCGTGGCAGCACAATTTTATGTACATTATCGACTTCCATGCTTGAATTCCTGATAGGCAATCGCATCACAAAAAAGTTCATGTCAGGATTCCTAAATTGTAAAATTTAGCATCATTATGATTTGGGAATGCCTGACTAACTGTTACACTGGAAACTCCATCAAAAGCACTTCAGTTACAGTAGGTCATGCTTTACATGATATATGACATGATAGGAGGCATGCCAGGGTGATCATGAGCCAAGATACCACCAGCTATTTCTGTTCCCATCTGTCTGTCCAGGTAGATGTAAAAGATCCTGTGACACTAGAAGAAGTGCAGGGAGTTCTCCCAGTGTTCTGTCCAACATTTATTCCTCAACTAACACCACCAAAACCAAATTAACTGATCATTTATCTCATTGCTGTTTATGGGACCCTGTGTGCAAATTGGCTGCCATGTTTGTCTACATAACAACAGTAACAACACTTGAAAAGTAATTTATTGGCTGTGAAATTCTCTGGGACATCTTCAGGATGTGGAAGACACTGTATAAATGCAAATTCTTTCTTCTTTCTGACATCTTGCCTTGACACATCTACCTGGGAATAACAAGAGGACCTGTCTTTTCAGAGTCTTGGTCTGCAGACATGCAGATGCGCCATCTACTGCAAGGATACATGTGGCGACATTGCAACAGAAGGCGTGCACATGCAATGATAGGTGGGGTCAGCTGTGGCTTGAAACTTGGCTGCACTTTCTTGCAGGCAAGCTACAATGCTGATCTATGGGATGGTGCTGCTGAATGGTATAGATGGCAACCCTTCTCGCAGGCAGCTCATGAAGTACCACCTCCCTTCAGCAGCCATCAAACAAGGGATCAGTTGCTAGGCTGCTCTATCATTTGGAAACATTCCTGCATCTTCAATTCCCTTTTCCTTCATTTTGGCTTGGCACTTCTTAATCTCTTGCCCCTTCAGCCCTAGCAATGGCTCCAATGGGTTGAGATGCCTTTTAAGGCTAACCAAAACATGTCTGAATTTTTATCCCCCCTCCCCACCATTGTATCACTCTGCTTTAACATTTGGGCCTAGAAATTCGATCATGCCCAAAAACGGGTGCACAGGGGCTGGGACGCACACTACCTGCACCTGTTAGTGCTGATTATAATCACTCAGGCATGCAGCCAGCACTACCTGCACTTAGCATTGGTGCATGCCCCTCTGGGGAGCCGGATATCAGGCATCTCTGATACCACTTCAAGGCAGCCAGCACCTTTTAAAGGGAGGTGCATTCTGGCTGCAGGAGGAAGCAAGGAAGCACTTCTGAGCAAAAGGATGGCTGCTAGATCAGCAGATTGTGCTACCAGGTTCTCAGATGCTGCCTTGGAGGCGCTGGTCTAGACAGTGGAGTGGAGGGGGGACATTGTTTTCCCACCCCCCTCTGCTGCAGGGGGCAGGAAGCCCTTCAGACATCAGCTCCATCAACTGCGTGAAGAGATGGCAGAGCATATGAATGCCAGCAGCTTAGCACCCAGGACATGGCTCCAATGATGAAAAAAGTTTTATGACCTCATCAGACTTATCAAGGTAATAATACTGCTCTCTTATACTCTGCTACACACTTACCACTGCCTTACTAATCAAAATACTCCCTTCCCCTGCTGCCATGCATGCTTCTACTACACCACACTTCACTACACCTTCTTTCCCTCATACTCATACTCTGCTATATTCCAACCCTCACTTACTCACAACTTACATCTGACACACTGCATATCTGCAATTCTACCATGACAGGCACATTCTCTAAACACCTCAAGACTGTCACTAACACACTCCCTTCTTTCTTGCAGGAGAAGGTTGCTTACAGCCTGCGCCAGGAAGCTGCCAGGGGAGGAGGAAGTGCTTGTCAGCACACCCTCTTCCCTCTCTCCCCCCGCCCCCCCATCGAAGATAATGTGCAGAGGGAGAGTCACGGCTGTGTCCCTTATTAGTTCTATCTTGCCCCACACACACTGCATGACAAACTATAGATGCTTTTACCAGACAGCGCTCTCTTTCTGTTCTCCCTTCACACCACAAGCTAACCCTTGTCCCTCTCTTTCATTTCAGGTGCAGAAGATATTAAAGCCCTGTGCCAATGAAGGAAGAGGAAGCCAGTCTTCCTGAAGATGCAGCGTCACTCGATTTGACCCTCACAGACACCAACTCCGATACTGGCACAACACATACTATAGAGGCTAGGTTAGAGGAGGTGTCTTCATGTGGTGAATTCAAGTGTGCAGGATCTAGGGCAGGGGATAGGATGCTAGAGGGCTCAGATGCTGACTTGGAGGGTCCAGCCTATCAAAGAAAGCTGATGGGCATGTACCAGGAAACACTCGGTGCACTGAGCAGCCTGCCAGCAAGCTTCCGTACAATATCAAAGAGCATAAAGGAGTCCAGCTGCACCTTTTGTCAAGGCTTCGTGCAGAGAATGGAGACCATTCTGTCCAACATTGACCGAGCGTTCAGCTCCATGAACACGACCGTGGTGCCCACCGTGATGGCTTCCATGGCATCTAACATTGCTCCCATCTTGGCTTTGGGGGACAGTGTTGATGGGGGCTTCCAGAGCATCATATCACTCTTACGTACTGTTCTCACACAGAACCGGAGGAGTGCTGATTGACAGTCACTGGAGCGTGGCCTTGGTTCCATGGGAGAGGCACTTGCTATCCACTCTTATGACAACAGAATGCTTGCTCCCCTGCCAACCAGTGCCCTTGTTAGTGCCACACTGCCAGCTAGGCCAGCCTGCTCCAGCCCACGTTGAGGTGCTGTAATCTACAGCCGGGCAATCAAGGCTCAGAACTGCTCAAGGTTGCCCACCAAGGCCATCTGAAGTGTCCTCAATGGAAGATCAGCAGCCTTCCACCTCTCAAGCTGTAGTCATTGGGGAAACAATTTGTAGGAGCACTAGGTTAGGTAGGCAGGCAGTAAGGCGTTGCAGAAGGGTGATTCAAAATTACTTCAGTTAACTA
Source organism: Squalus acanthias (assembly GCA_030390025.1). Lineage (NCBI taxonomy): Eukaryota > Metazoa > Chordata > Chondrichthyes > Squaliformes > Squalidae > Squalus > Squalus acanthias. Next base: position 30,861,909 of record CM059431.1, read on the forward strand.
TTAGATACAGATGGAATAGAGTTGTTTGATAAATTTGATTTTTTTGTTCTGGTTGTGGTTTTGGTGTTTCTATTTGTACTGAAGTGAGGGCAGGACCCATAAGACGAGACTGAAGGAAACCAATGTGGATGGTGGTAGTAAGGATTGTGGAACAGGTGGTGCCTTGGGGATGGGAGAGATTGTTTAGGTGAAGCATTCTTGGATGAGTTGCTCTCAGAGCTCTGATAGTAGGAGCACTGGTGGCCGATGCCTCTCTTGCTCTGTCTCCTCTTCATGCTCCTTCTCTTCCTGTTGCACTTCTTGCTGCCCAGGTGGTAGTAAGGACTGGTCCCACACGATGGCAAAGTTATGGAGCATGCAGCAGATGACCACAAATCTGGATATCCTCTCAGGGGTGTACTGCAAAGCTCCTCCATAACAATCTAGGCAGTGGAAGCGTTGCATTGTTTGCTGGATAGTGTTTCTTGTGGTGGTATGGCTCTCATTGTAGGCCATCTCTGCAGCTGTTTCTGACAGGAGACATGAGCCATGACTTGGGAGGATAGTCCTTGTTGCCCAGTAACCAGCCTGTATCATCTACAAGATGCACTGCAACAACTCGCCAAGGCTTCTTCGGCAGCACCTCCCAAACCCGCGACCTCTACCACCTAGAAGGACAAGGGCAGCAGGCGCGTGGGAACACCACCACCTCCAAGTTGCCCTCCAAGTCACACACCATCCTGACTTGGAAGTATATTGCCATTCCTTCATCGTCGCTGGGTCAAAATCCTGGAACTCACTCCCTAACAGCACTGTGGGAGTACCTTCACCACACGGACTGCAGCGGTTCAAGAAAGTGGTTCACCACCACCTTCTCAAGGGCAACTAGGGATGGGTAATAAATGCTGGCCTTGCCAGCGACGCCCACATCCCGTGAACGAATATTTAAAAAAAATTGATGGCTTGGCTGGAATAAAGGTGGCACAGAGGACTGGTGCAGGATGAATGAGTTATGACTGTTGCCAGGATACCAGGCACAGATCTGCATGATGCGCGGCCTGTGGTCGCAAACCAGCTGTGCAATGAGGGAGTGGAATCCCTTTTGATTTATAAAGGTGCCAGGCTGGTGATGGGGAGCATGCAAGGCAATGTGAGTGGAGCCTATGACAATTTGCTCCCTGGGGAAACCTGCCATGTGGGCAAAGCCTAGTGCTCTCTTGACCTGCTTTGCTCTGTCCATGTGGAACAAGATGTACATAGAATGTACAGCATAGGAACAGGTCATTTGGTCCAACTAGCCTGTGCTGGTGTTTACACTCCACAGGAGTCTCCTCCCATTCCATCTACCTCATCTCAGCCTTTCAACTTACCTTTCTATTCTCTTTCCACCATCTACAAAGCACAAGTCAGGAGTGTGATGGAATACTCTTGCCTGGATGAGTGCAGCTCCAACAGCAGTCAAGAGGTTCAACACCATCCAAGACAAAGCAGCCCACTTGATTGGCACCCCATCACCACCTTAAACATTCCCTCCCTCCATCACCAGCGCACCGTGTACCATCTACAAGATGCAGTGCACCAACTCGCCAAGGCTTCTTCGGCAGCACCTCCCAAACCCGCGACCTCTACCACCTAGAAGGACAAGGGCAACAAGCGCATGGGAACACCATCACCTGCAAGTTCCCCTACAAGTTACACACCATCCTGACTTGGAAATATATCGTCATTCCTTCATTGTTGCTGGGTCAAAATCCTGGAGCTCTCTCCCTAACAGCACTGTGGGAGTACCTTCACCACAAGGACTGCAGCGGTTCAAGAAGGCGGCTCACCACCACCTTCTCAAGGGCAATTAGGGATGGGCAATAAATGCTGGCCTTGCCAGCGACGCCCACATCCCGTGAACGAATAAAGCTCATTTGTGCACAGGTGCACGCAGTGCCAGCATTGGCTTATCAGTTTAAAGAACGACTGCTTCTAAAATATTCTGCCTAATATTGTAGCAGAAGCAGCTTTAATTTGAGGTCTTATTTCTGCATAAATCTCCATCTCCACAATAATACACACTACAGTACGATTTGGTATCATAAGCATCACCCAGTTTTTGAAGGAGCGAGGTGGAGTCCATTGAAAGTTTTCAGCTGTGAAACGCTCAAATGAAACTGCAACTTAAAAAAAATAAGAGATAGGGGCCTAAATTCATTAGTGCCCCAAGCTGGGCGAGATTCCAGCAGCACACGGTGATGGGAATCCGGAACGGACAGGCCCGAGGACCGAACTAAATTTGTCTTTGGGCCTCATGATCATAATTCAGGCGAGGTGCCTGCGTCAACTAGTCTAGCAGGAGCCTCATTTCAGAGTACAATACGATTACAAAAAGTCAAGAATCTCCAATTTTAAAAACATATTTTTCTATTTAGGTAGTTTCACATATTCACTACCAATTTACACAATTATCTACCATTGGATGAATAATGGATGTGATGGTCCAGCTGTGTATTTACAGCATTTTCTGTTTTTATTTCAGATTTCCAGTATTTGCAATTGTTTTCTTTTTATCCACTATTTTTGCTATTTATGAAGAAATAAGTTTTGGAGGCATGCACATCCTAATTTATATATTATGTGCTTGGTTCACTGTGTTTGGACTATGGAGAAATGCTAGCAAAGGAAGAACCACTGACTAGGATGGGTGCAGTCCTCTAGTGGAAAACAGCGTTTACACTATAAACTGGTATGCTGAAAGCCATAGCGACAATTATATAGAATTTACTGCACAGAAATATTCCATTCGGCCTAACTAGTCTTTTGTTTATGCACCACACAAATCTCCTCCCACCCTACTTCATCTAACCCTATCAGCATATCCTACTATCCTCATGTACTTATCGAGCTTCCCCTTCAATGCATGGTGCTAGGTCATCCATATCCAGCAGGTTGGCAGCCTGCTCTCAGGCCTCTGAGAATGCTACACTTCCGTTAGCCACCAAGAGACACACAACAAAAACACATCAATATTTTTTTCTGGTTTTAGTTTTCTCCTCAATGAAGACGCATCTAGTTTTGGTTCCCCCACAACAGCGCAACTGAGATTAGGCAGTCAGGGGAATTGAATCTGCATTTCAGCACGTCATAGAACTGGCTGTTGGATTACCTGTGAGCTGCGCTACAGTTTAAGTGTTTGAATACCCTTAACTGTGACATCTAGATTGTTCCATAGCTTTGCTTCAAAGCATGAAATAGTCTGTTAGGTGTGGATGGTCAGATTGTCAGTTTCTGGTTGGCTGTGCTAATCTGCCATATTATGAAACATACAAATTCTCCCGTCAATACTTTTTTTTTACATTAGACTGATTTATATATACTGTAGATGAATCTACTTTAAAGCTACTAGACCTGACCTACATAGGTTCTCAGACTAAAAAGTGTATTGGATCCCTGGATAATTTCCAGGCAACTGTACCTGCACACTTTTAGGGCTAGAAATTCATCTGTTGAGCACCACTCGGTAGCGCCATGAAATGACGATAAAATGGTGGCCGCCGCTCTTTCGCCAGCTAGTGGTGGGTCCCGCAGCAGTGGCCATATTCCTCTCCCCCTTTGCGCTGCTGGTAACTGGCAGCGCCCTGAAAGAGAAAATGGTGGCGTGGTGACGTCAATCGGCATGCAACGCCAAGTTAACGTCACCAACGCGAACTTTGACCCCAGCGCTGAATTCAGTGCAAGCAGACTGACAGTGGCAATGTCTGCAGCTCTTAAAGGGGCACACACAGCATTCAGGTAAGTTTGAATTTAAGGGTTTGGACTGTTTTTTTTTATTTTATTGAAATGGTGGCTTGCTGCAATAGATGTGAAAAGTTTTTTTTAAGTGTGTAGGGAGTGCTGCTGGACGCTTGCAAGGGCTTGGATGGTAAATGAAGGCCTTTGAGAAGACAGAACATGCTGCGAATACTCAGCAGGTCACGCAACATCCGTGGAGAGAAAAAGAGTTCACGTCTCAGGTCGACATGCTGCCTGACCAACTGAGCATTTCCAGCATTTTATGCTGTCATTTCACATTTACAGCATCTGCTTGCAGAGGGAAGAGGAAGACGCAGAATAGGAGGAAGCCGAAGAGGAGGAATCAGACGGAAGGATGCATCCCAATCAGCCCCTTTGTGGCCGGGATATCCGGGATGGAATCATCTGCCTGCGGTCCCACTGGTTGGGCAGGCTGCCTCTTTTTGTTGACCCACTGGCTGGGCAGGCTGCATTTCTTGGGTGTGTGAAATGAGGAAGGCACAAGGGTGGAGTTGTGCTGACGGGAGAGCGGGAAAGCAAGAGGTGCATGCCAGAAGGAGGATAACGTATGAGGATACCCGCATCTTGTATCTTTTCAGCCCCGCCGCTGGCCAAGGGCTCAACCATGCCCCTGCCAAGAATGGCCTACATCGTCTCCTCCAAGGGGGTGAGGTGAGGCTAGGAATTGGAAATGTGCCTCGTCATTGGTGCAGATTGTTGGTAGGTGAGTGATTGGGTGTTGTGCATTGAGCAGGGTGTGAGGCCAGTGGTGCAGTTGTTAGGAGATGGCTTTTGAAGATGCATTCACTGATCTTGACCAGTGGTCTGAAGTGATGAAGCTTCTTTGGGCACTGGAGCCAAGTGGTGGGGACGACACTGCTGGCAGTGACGACCTTAGTGATATACTTCCACATCGTTCTTTCTGGAGGGGTTCCTGGCCCTTGTGGGCAGAGGGACGCTCTTGCAGTGTTGACCCCCTGCACAAAGCTGGAGTGCTGCGTGTGAGACCGTGGTTGCCTCTTCCCTGGCTTGTTGAGCCATTTGTGTTAGTGCTGAGGCAGTTTCCCATTTGTTGAGGTTAGGAAGGTAATTCAGCTTTAACAGCTGAATGTTCACATTTGGAACTTCTTTTATATATTGAATATTTCTTAAAAGGCAGAAAGGGCTGAAAAATGTATTGATTCACTGCATTTTATTTTGTATTGCTTCAGCCCCTTTAAATCTCAGATCTCTTCATTGCCCATAATTCCTTGCGAGCTCCACAGCTTCGCTCACAGAGGCTGTGGGAAGCTGCAACGCCGGACCTGGACAGAAACTTTGTCGCAAATCCCTCCAGCAATGCCACCTATTTCCATGCCTCCCAGACCAATTTCACTCGGTTAGCATTGTGGCCGTTAACTGCAGTTGCCGGTAACATCGACAACTTTGCTGGCGAACATAAATTTTCCCCCCAAATATTTCAAAATGTCAGAGGAAATATCAAGTAGAATGATCCCAAATAGGAAGACAACAATCAAGTGTAAACCAGAAACTAGTGCTGCCACACAAGTTCAATTTTCCAAAGAATGTCCATTCCCAGCTTAAACTTATATTGACAAGCAATAATAATATATAAAATTAGCGACGAGTGTTTAGATATTTCAGTGAAACAGTCATTCCTCGTCACATTCCAGTATATTAAATTTATCATACCATAATTGAAGTTTCATGAAGTGGAAACCTGTGACCTAGTGGATAATATTCCTATCTGAATTACATACAACCTGTGAACAGTTGGATGATATATTTATTTGAGTTATAATGTCAAATTCACTCTTTTCATGGCTGCAACATATTTCTATTTATACCAAATATATAAATTTACCGATCCATTTTATATTAAAAATGCTGAGTGAGTCACAATATTCCATTTCAAAATGCATTGAAAACTCTTATGTCAGGCTCTGTCTATGGAAACATCTATTTTAAAAGTGTCAACATCTACCTGCAGTATATTATGCCTGAAGGTGCCACTGTGAAAGACAACAACAACTTACATTTATATAGCGCATTTAACATAGCAAAATGTCCCAAGGCACTTAACAAAAGCAATATCCATAAAAACATTTTTGTCACTGAGCCACAGAAGGAGCTATCAGGACAGATGACCAAAAGCTTGGTCAAAAAGGTAGGTTTTAAGGAGCATCTTAGAGAGAGAGGTAGAGAGGAGGAGAGGTTTAGAGCTTAGAGGCAGAGAATTCCAGAGCTTAGGACCAAGGCAGCTGAAAGCACGACTGCCAATGGTGGAGCGATTAAAATCGGGATGCACAAGAGGCCAGAATTGGAGGAGAGCAGAGATCTTGAAGGCTTGTAGGACAGGAGGAGGTTACAGAGATAGGGAGGGGTGACAACATGGAGGGATTTAAAAGCAAGGATGAGGATTTTAAAATTGAGATGTTGTTGGTCTGGGAGCCAGTGTAGGTCAGCAAGCACAGGGGTAATGGGTGAATGAGGCTCGGAGCGAGTTACGATACGAACAGCAGAGTTTTGGATGAGCACAAGATTATGAGGGTGGAAGATGGGAGGCCGGCTAGGAAAGCATTGAAATAGTCAAGTCTAGAGATAACAAAGGCATGGATGAGGGTTTCAGCAGATGAGCTGAGGCAGGGTCTGAGTCGGGCAATGTTACGGAAGTGGAAGTAGGCAGTCTTGGTGATGGAGCGGATATGTTGTCGGAAGGTCATCTCAGGGTCAAACACAACACCAAGGTTGCGAACAGTTTCGTCATTGGAGCCATGTCCTGGATACTAAGCTTCAGACAGTTGTCAGGGGCGGAAACGATGGCCAGGTAAGGGAATTTGTGGTGGGGACCAAAGACAATGGCTTCAGTCTTCCCAATATTTAGTTGGAGGAAATTTCTGTTCATTCAATATTGGATGTCAGACAAGCAGTGTGACAAATCATAGGTTAGAAGGTACTGTGATAGAATTTTCATTGTTAGGGGTGTCACACCTTGCCAATCATATATAACCCACTGTTTTAGTGAGTGTCCTGCAGTGTACTCTTTTCTCTACAAGCTACTCAAAATGTTTTCCGAAAGAAAAATCCTGCCTTTTTTTCCCTCGGTAACTGAAATTTTTATTGTACAAAATAAGAATTTAAACAAAATATTTTTTTAAATTACATAGTTCACAAAAAGATGATAAATTTATACACTGAATTGTCTTTTGTGTCTTTTAATGTCTTCATGATGTTTTTATTTGAAGACCTCAGCCTCTCCCAAGCCTGGCTTGTACTTGATAGGACCGATCTTCCTCTCCTGGCGCTGTCCTGAAGCAATTAGTGTGCAACACACCAGAAGTGCACTCTGTTATGGCGACATCTTCAGCATCCAAGCATCCTCTGGGGCCTCATTACAATGAAGTAGATGCACACCCGAAGCACTCTTAGGCACACTTTTGGGCACAGGGCCAGACAAAAGAGGATGTCTGGGTGCTGCCTGAGCCTTAAAGGCACCAGCATCATTAAATCGGAAAGCCAGAAAGAACTTGATTTTTTTCAGGTAATGTGGAAGGATTTTGATCGAATAAAGAGTTATATGTTTATTAATTTACATATAAGAAAGAAAGACTTGCATTTATATTATGCCTTCACGACCTTAGGAGTCCCAAAGTGCTTTACAGCCAATGAAGAAGTGTAGTCACTACAACAGTGTAGGAAATGTGGCAGTTAATTTGCGCACAGCAAGGTCCCACAAACAGCAATGAGATGATGACCAGATAATCTTCTTCATCCTCCTTCACTTCCTCCAAGTGGCACGTGTACAAAAGTATGCCAAATGGGATCCCCATTTTGCTTTTGCCCACGATTCACCTTTACTGCAACCTTTTAATTATCACATCAATGGCTAAAGAGCAATTCATTCAATAATTCTTACTATATTGCTGTCTTTCCCTTCAAAGGTAACAGGATTTCAAATGTCGTATTAGGAAACTGACTGCCTGGTTAACATGGGGGCAGTCTGCAAATGACTTGCGATCAGCTAAAAGGCATAAATCGACATGCTGAATCCAGTGGCATTACAGCCAAGTCTGGTAAGTAAAATTTGCATAGCAGTTCCTCTGCCTAACCCGTGATCATTAGTGCATGTAAAGCGCAATTGGAATGGAGATCCAGCAAAATGGTCTCTATCCCTATTTTCTTCTGTGTTGCACCCCAGAAATAAAGGCCATTACAGGAGTTGTATCTTGAACAGGCCTCCACAGACATATGGGGTCAATATAGTGGAAAATTGGCCCCATGAGTACATGAATGTCTGAAGAGGAAAATCCAAATGTTGAAGACACAAAATTGGTGGTCCAGATTGGTGAATTTTAACATTAAAAATTGTGTATTCTTGTTAATTTTAAGCACTTTTATACTTCACAATTGTTTTTTTATTTTTAGATTTAAAATTATTTATTTATTATTTTTAGATTAAAAATAAAAACTTCCCTAAAAGTTACCTCAACAATGTCATTCTGTCACATCCAACCCTCCCCACCCACCCAGTTCACAGAGGCTCTCTACCCCCTCTGGACCCAGTTCACTAAAACACTGTACTCCGTCCAACTCCCCATCCCTTCAGAGACATTCTCTCCTCCTACAACCTTCCCAGCACTCCTTACAACCTCAATCAAGCTGTAACTCTTCTCTCTCCCCCCGCAATTGATCCTGGCCCCTTCTCCTCTCCTATGCCGTTAAAGCTGGTATTCTTTTATCACCCCCCCCTCCCCATTCAAGCTGCCACTACTCTCCCCCCATCCCCCCATGCAAGCTGACACTTTTTCCCTTCCTCCGTTCAAGCAGTCACTTCCCCCCCAGTTTATGCTGGCACTCTCACCAGTCTAGTTCAAGGTGGCACTCTTTACCACCCCACCCCACCCCCAGCTCAAATTAACACTCTTCTTCCCCTCCTCCAGCTCAAACTGTCACTTTTCCCCTCCACCTTCATTTCAAGCTAGCACTCTTTAACCCAGTACAGGCTGGCAGTCTTTAGCCCGCCCTTCAGTTAAAGCTGGCATGGTTCTTCCCCACTCCCTCTCAGTTATGTTGGTAATCTCCTTCCTTCCCCCTCCCAAAGTGCTGCTCTCAGCTTCTCCCATCTTTTCCCCCCAAGCACCAATCCCAGCTCCTGCTCCCCTTCATTTCTCCCCTTATGACGCCTCTTCATTACCTTCCATTTCCCTCCACTTCCTTCTCCCATTCACTTCCCCTTCCCTCCCCCCTTCAACATCACCTATTTCCCCATATCCTTTCCCCTTCATTGCCACCCATTCCCCTTTCCTCTCCCCATTATTGCCATCCATTTCTCTCCCTCCCTGCTTCTTTCAGTGTTGTTTCTACTCAAGCCCAGTTGCCAATGGAAGTAATTCTGGCCACTGCATACATTCCTGGTCCACTTACAACAAGCAGAGGCTGGACCTACTGCCATTAGCAACAGGACTTGGTTTGGAGCAGCACTGAGGGGAGAGGAACTACGTCCCACTGATCCTTGTCAGCAAATGTTGACACTCAAACTGTTTCTGGTCCTTACTGAGCTTTGCAGACCCCAAAATGTTGATGATATGCATGATCTGCTAGATTTTGACTATAATTTTAAGAAAGATAGGGATTTTTGCTCGTCATTTTCATAATACTTAAATCAAATCAAACTGGTTAGCTCCAGAAATATCTCAATCTAAAACATTATGTAGCACTATTTGTGACACACCTAAAACACAGATTACAAATATTAGATGTTTCACTTTCAGCATCAATGACTAAAAACCTAATCCCAGCTTTTGTTTGCTCTTTAAGTCAGCTGAAATGACTAGGGCCTAAAAATTCGGTTGCTTTGCGCCTAAGAGGGCACTAACAGGGTGCAAAGCAACTAGCACCTGGGCGCGGCGCCGCCAATGCCTCCCGCGAAATTCAGCGGGAGGTTAGCGGCGGCGGTAACCGTTAGCACCCGCGGCGATGACGTAATACCCGTGCAGAGCGCCCCACTCGCACCCCGGCCGCAATCTTCGGTAGCGCCCCCTAACTTACCGCCCGACGCTATGTCCGACAGGGTCAGGGGTGCCTACCTGCGGCTGGGGCAGCGCAAATTAAAGGGGAGGTGCCGGGCAGCCATTTTTGTTGCTGGCCGCCTGCCAGCACCTGCCCCCGTTGCCGTCCACAGCCTCCTCTGCAGTCCCCCCGCGGAGTGCCGGTTGCGCTCCGTGAGCCCGGCACTTCTCTTGAGTGCCGGGCTCTTTTGCTGGCACTCCGATCCCTGGTGGCCCAGCTGGGCCCCGGGTCGTGCTGTGCTAGGCCCCTCCCCTTTAATAAGAGGAGGAAGGCCTGCAGTACCGCGGCACTATGTGCCGCGATATTCACTCGCAGCGCCCCAAGAGGGAAGCAGGGCGCTTCCAGTAACACCCCGCTTCCCTCTTGGGGTGCTACCGGTGAATTTCGGCCGTGGGGACGTTAATTTTTTCGGGGCGCTACTCAATTTTTCCCCCTAGGTCTTCCTCCCCCTCCCCCCAATATCATGGAGAGAGCTCCTAGGCTACTTCAAGAATTCCTCCACATAACACCCCCATTTGGCTCAACAGAGCTCTTGCCAGTTGAGAGTTGGCAAGAGTTCAATTCAGAGCCTAGCAAATGCCCAAAAGTTCTGTAGACAAAGGTAGTCAATCTCAGAGGAGATTAATTACCTTTCCAACAGTAGCACCTTAAGAAGCATTTTTTAAATTTAGCAACTGTCAGCCGTGGCACAGTTGGAGCACCCTCGCCTCTGAGTCAGAAGGTCGTGGGTTCACGTCCCATTCCAGGGACTTGAGCACAAAAATCTAGGCTGACACGCCAGTGCAGTACTGAGGGAGTGTTATACTGTTGGATGTGCTGTCTTTCAGATGAGGCGTTAAACCGAGGCCCTATCTGCTCTCTCAGGTGGACCTAAAAGATCCTATGGCACTATTTCGAAGGGGGGCCAGGGAGATATCCCTGCTGTCCTAGCCAATATTTATCCCTCAATCAACATCACTAAAACTGGTTATCTGGTCATTATCACATTGCTGTTTGTGGGCGCTTGCTGTGCACAAATTGGCTGCTGTGTTTCCTGCTTACAACAGTGACTACACTTCAAAAAGTACTGCATTAGCTGTAAAGTGTTTTGGGAGGTCCGGTGGTCGTGAAAGGCACTATATAAACACAAGTTTTTTTTCCCCTTCCTGAGCCTCTGATCCACCATCAGACTGGCTTGGCGCCACTCCAATTTTCCTGGCTACTATCTGATTTGGTGCCTCTCATACACTCTTACATTCAGGGCCATCCACCCCAAGTATTTAAATGACACTGTTTGGGACAGCGTCTGTGTTAGGATTCAAGGGTGTACAGGAGTTCTACGGTGCACTTCCGCAGGCGGAGCAAGACTCTGGAATTTTGGTTCCAGAAAGAAGACAAAGGAGGAGAAAAGCAAGAGGTCACAGAGGCATAAAAGAACAGAAAGACAAAGGGAGATAGAGAAGAAGCAACACAAAGCTGCTGCTATCTTGCCATGAACAATGCCACAACAAACCTACTATTTTATTGTAGTCCACCTCCACTTCAAATCCTTTCCTTCACCACCAAAACCTCAAATCCTACCTTTCCCAACCTATCCGACCTTCACTTCTGACCCACCCAATCCTCCGACTTACCATGAGGAACACTGCAGGAGAAATAGTCATCTTTTATGCAAATATGACACACACCTTAAGTGACAGCTGTGGCTCAATTGTTAGCACCCTCGCCCCTGGGTCAGAAGGGTGTGGGTTCAAGTCCTACTCCAGGGATTTGAGCACAAAAATCTAGGCTGACACTCCAGTGCAGCACTGCACTGTCGGAGGTGCCGTCTTTCGGATGAGACGTTAAACTGAGGCACTGTCTGCCCTCTCAGGTGGCTGTAAAAGATCCTATTGGCACTATTTCAAAGAAGAGCAGGTGAGTTATTCCCGGTGTCCTGGCCGATATTTATCCCTCAATCAACATCACTAAAACAGGTTATCTGGTCATTATCACATTGCTGTTTTTGGGAGCTTGCTGTGCGCAAATTGGCTACCGCATTTCCTACATTACAACAGTGACTACACTTCAAAAAGTACCTCATTGGCTGTAAAGCACTTTGGGACGTCTAGTGGTCGTTAAAGGCGCTATATAAATGTAAGTCTTTAAAAAAAACTTATCAATTGCCCTAAATTTTATACTCTTATATTGCTTCATAATAATTTTAAAGTATACATTCAGCAACATTCTCACATCGATCATGTAGTGATATGGTTGAAATAATCACTCATATCAACAATCTTCAAGCTCTGCTGAAGGAGAGGAATGCAAAGCATAACTTTAGATAATTACCAATTGCTAGCTGTGCAACCATCAGTTCTACTTAGTCGTAAACAGACTCTTGCCATGGGCACTTTTTAAACTCTTGTATATAAAACACAACTTGTGGCGCACCGTGCTGTTAAAACCGGCAGCACAAGCTAACATGTTAATTTGACCAATATTTCCCTATTCATGCTTTTTCTGGTTAAACTGGTACATATTAATGTAACTTTAAACAGAAATATATCTTGAAATCTACATATTTTAAAAACTGTTCAATAATCATCAGTCACAATCAACATACATCACAGAAACATCTCCTACCTTGAAAAATAGAAGGTCTTTTCTTTGGGCGCCTTAAGTGTATTTGTTCAACATTCCTGTAGTTTCTATTACCTTTTTCGTAATTATCAATCCCCATCAAAAATTCTGGTGGAAGGCTGACCCTCCGCATTGAATTTAATTCATTCTGGAAGAAATCTGCAGGATCTTTGATTACAGAGTTCAAATTGTTATCGTCAAGTGCCATTGCCTTGTCAACTAAACAACAAGAACTAAGTCCAGCTTCACATGGGAAGATTTCTTAATCTTGTTCCTCAAACATCTTGTAAGCTCAGCTATCTGATTGCCTATGGTTTACCTCACATTCCTAGCTGCTGCACTTGTTAGGGCAGTCCAGCAAGTTAATGGGCGAGGTCTCACGCAGGTGTAGAATTACAAAACAGCCTCCCCTAGCAGCAGTGGATAGCTTCAGAGCAAGGTTAAGAAAAATATATTAAATAATTAAAATCCCATTCCTCACAAACTGTTACAAAGATGTAGAAATAATTCTAATATATTTTAAATAATTTCAGGAACATTCTCAGAAAACTGTGACGGTATATTCTTTATGTGCAAACATTCCAGCTTCTTCATACTCCCTCAGAATTAGATGGTATAGCCTACTACTGAAACTTTACTTCATCTACTTTAGGCAATTTCTGACTACGTCAGAAAATATATTTTTGTAAAGTTCTAAACACTGGTAAACTGCAGTGGTATTATGGCACAAGCAATCTAGCAAATCCCTACAATCATTAGCAACCTTTTTACTAATACACAATTACCTGTATGATTAATTATACATTAGTTGCTACCTTAAAGCAGCTGTCATCTGAAATTGTTCACGGAAAACAATTAATGTTAAACAGCCTGGGTTGTTCATAATGTCACCTACCTATCCATCAGTTGGCTGAATATCAAACATCTTTATGCTTTCCTATACCTGCCTGTTAATCATTCGGCTAATGTAAATGAAAATCGGGTGGTTCTCCAAACCGCACTTGCCCATTTCTCACGGCTAAAGTACTTTCACCTGCAGGAATTTCTAGGCTATATGCTTTTAAACACAAAACAAAAGAGATAAAATTACATATATTAGTGAGTTTTAATGCTTTTAAACTTGAAATAAAATAACCATTTTGAGACTGTTTATGCTACAGCTGGAAATCTTCACAAAAAAAGAAAAGTCAGCCCCACCACAGTAAGGAAGAAACTGAAAATCCACAGGGTCCTCCTGTTTACGCTAATCTCTTGGGTTCTGCTGATCTCCTGCCAAAGTTACGACAGGAGGCTGGGACAACACCTGTGGAATTTCAGGCCTAAAATATTTTGAAAACCAAGTGAAATCATCTCTAGTAAACAAAAATAGCCAAAGCATTGTGCTCCATCAACCCTTCCCATCCCACCCTTGCCTTCATGAATTACCTACAAAACAAGTTATTGCTCAACAACACAAAAGGTAAAAAACATTGTTTTGGAATTGATTAGAATAGCATGACACCCTGAGGACTGCAGGAGCTACCAACATAACCAGAACTTGCTGGTACTAGCTGGTTTTGCAAGTCCAGCTATAAGCAACATGATTTTTTTTTATTCGTTCCTGGGATGTGGGCGTCGCTGGCAAGGCCAGCAGTTTTATTGCCCATCCTTAATTGCCCTTGAGACAGTGGTGGTGAGCCGCCTTCTTGAACCGCTGCAGTCCGTGTGGTGAAGGTACTCTCACAGTGCTGTTAGGGAGGGAGTTCCAGGATTTTGACCCAGTGACGATGAAGGAACGGCGATATATTTCCAAGTCAGTATGGTGTGTGACTTGGAGGGGAACTTGGAGGTGGTGGTGTTCCCATGCCCGTGCTGCCCTTGTCCTTCTAGGTGGTAGAGGTTGTGGGTTTGGGAGGTGCTGTCCAAGAAGCCTTGGCGAGTTGCTGCAGTGCATGTTGTAGACGGTACACACTGCAGCCACGGTACGCTGGCAGTGGAGGGAGTGAATGTTTAAGGTGGTGGATGGGGTGGCAATCAAGTGGGCTGTTTTGTCCTGGATGGTGTTGAGCTTCTTGAGTTGTTGGAGCTGCACTCTTCCAGGCAAGTGGAGAGTATTCCATCACACTCCTGACTTGTGCCTTGTAGATGGTGGAAAGGCTTTGAGGAGTCAGGAGGTGAGAAACTCGCAGCAGAATACCCAACCCTTATCACCACAGTATTTATGTGGCTGGTCCAGTTAGGTTTCTGGTCAATGGTGACCCCCAGGATGTTGATGGTGGAAGAATTCAGCGATGGTAATGCTGTTGAATGTCAAGGGGCGGTGGTTAGACTCTCTCTTGTTGGAGAGACTTGGTTAGTATTAAAAAGTTCAGAAAACCTTCACAGTTTAATTGCATGTTAAATGACTTCAGCAGCTTTCTCCATTCATAGAATGATACAGCGCAGAAGGAGGCCATTTGGCCCGTTGTGCCTGTGCCGCCTCTTTGAAAGAGCAACCCAATTAGTCCCACTCCCCTACTCTTTCTCCATAGCCCTGCAAATTTTCCCCCTTCATGTCTCCTTCCCCCACCCGCCCCCCACCCACTGGACCTCTCTGTGTGTGTGTCTCTCTCTCTCTCTCTCTCTCTCTGTATGCAGATACAAATTAATTATGCATCTCTTTTACAGTCAAAATAATTTTAGTAAATTATTATTCTCTTGTAAGGTAAATATGCTTTGATCTTCTACCTGCCTTTCCACATCAAGGGGTTGTCGGGAGGAATTCCCATACTACCTCTGGAGTTTCACCCCTTACATCCTTAAATGACATCAGCAGAGCTCTTGTCAGCTGAGAGCTGGCATGAGTCCTGCTGAGCCTTTGAAAAGGCACCATATCTTGCCAGAAGTAAGGTCATCAATCCTGGGGGGAATCAATTATGCTGCCAGAGTTATGGTTCCCATTGAAGCCCAAGATCCTTCAGTACACTTTTTTCTTCAACCTGGAAAGGGCCTCTGGGGCAACCTAATGGAGTGGCTGTGTTACTCTGCCTTCCAGCAGGTGGATCGGAGTGGGCACCTCTGAGGAACCCTTACAAGTGGAGGTTACCCACCTGATGCTAATGGCCCCATCTACAATCTGGGATATGGTCAGGCATCCTTCCATTTGGGGGGCCTTGGGTTCCACTCCTCCTCACTCACAGTGGTGGAGCGGGCCCATTAGAATTTTGGCCCCTGCTACTTTAAGAAGCTGACTGTACAAATTCAAGGGCCTTTGTGCCTAAGTACCAATTCAAACAAGCAGACAAAAAAGTATCCTGCTGTACAGCTTAGAAACATATATTTTGTTTTCGGAAAATCATTCACAGGTTATGCCATCCATTTGGAAAAAGGCAGCTGACTTTAAAAAGGAAAACTAAACATTACAGAAGGAAATTCCATTCAGTGCTGAGGCGCTGCCCCAGGAGAATGAGCTTGACTCCATGGGAGAGGCACTTGCTGTTGTCTCTCAGGATGACAGCATACCTGTTCTCCCGTCAGCCACTCTGCCAGTGCCCAGGACCCGTATGTATACTTAGCATTGGTCTTGCCCACGTGTAAAATACTGCAATTGTCTAAACTAAATACCATTTGTCAGCCATACGCCATTTCTCCAACACATTGAGATCTGCCTACCGCTTATTCAATTCCACTGTCCTAACACTTGCAAAATTTTTATATCATCTGCAAACTTGCGGACCATTCCCCCAACTCCTACACTTAGGTCATTATAATGATAGTAAAAGGTAAAGGGGGAAAAATTTGGTTGGTTAGCGCCTCCCATTAGCACCTCCGGGGGGGCGCTAGGAACTTAGCGCCTGAGCGCGGCAATTATAGCGCCGCTCGAGAAATTGATCAGTCATTTTATGGCGGCGCTAAACGCTACCACCACAATCTCCTGCGCCCGCAGATCGTGACATCAGTCAAACGTGCAATGCCCCGGTAGCGCCCCAGACCGAATATTGATTCGTGCCCCGTGCCTTAGTGCCTGCCGCTAGGAACAACAGGCAGATGGGAACGTTTTCAAGTCGGGAAGGGGCTGGGGGAGCGCTATTTAAAGGCGGGCGCTTCCTGCCTTTACTTGTCGGCAAAATTTTTGGTTTTAACACCGTCCTAAGGAGTTTTGGCCCTCAGCACCACTTTTGAGGTTCCTAAGCGCCGAGCTCTTTCCCTGGGCCGATCCATTAGTGCTTCCAACACAATTGCTTTTGAGGTATCTCCAGGCCGAGATTCAAGGCTGCAATGAGCAGGGAGTGGCTGGCCAGCAAGATGGCCCCTCCCCTTTAAGAACTGGATGGCGCCAGTCTGTCTGGCTTCCATGGTAATTGGCATCGCCTGAGCTTCGGTAGCGTTCTGAGGTAGCGCCTCACTCCCTGATGTTTGCGCCTTGAGAGGTGTGTAGCGCCTGATTTAGCGCTCAAATCACCTCCAGAGGCGATAGAGGCGAATTTTGCAGTTGGAGGTGATAATTAGCGCCAGGCGCTAAACTTTGCGCCCGGCCGATATTAGCGCCCCAAAATGGGCGATCCCGAATTTTTCCCCCAAAGGCTCTAACACTGATCCATATGGGGCATCACTGGTAACCGTTCTACAAGGAAATCCACAGCCAATTCTTAATCGACTGTAGCAGCTTCTGACTAATTCCGTAAAATTGTATCTTTCAGAGTAACCTATTGTGAAGTACCTTATCAAAGGCTTTCTGAAAATCCAGGTAGATCTACCGGGTTCTGATCACCACTCGTCTAGTGACTTCTTCAAAAAATTTGATCAGATTAGTAAGGCACAACCTTCTTTTCCAGAAGCCATGTGGAGTGTCCGTGATGACCCCTTCTTTATCTAGGTGATCATATAGAGCATCTCTTATGATTCCTTTGGGCATATTACCTATAACTGAAATCAAACTAATTGGCCTAATGTTCCCTGGTTCTGCCTTGTCACTCTTTTAAAAATTGGAACTACAGGAGCATCCTTCCAGGAAAAGAGAACAGTCCCTGACTCTAGTAAGGTGCTAAAGGTACGGGCAAGGGACTCCCAAAGCACGTAGATCGCAGGTGATGACAGGATTGGACTCAAATGTCATGCCTTTACAGCTGAATAGCTTTGCAACACTTACTGTCTAGGCTGACATAAAGAATGGCCAGTTGAGTGAGGTATTGTAGATGGTGAAACCATACCTAAGCACAAATCAGCACCTTCAGAAGGAGAGGAGGAAAATCAGAAAAAATGGTTGACTGCTTTCATCTCTGGGAGCTGGGTGTAAATTCAGTCTGGACTGCTGGCTGCAAGGATTCTACATGAAATTAATTAGGGCAGTGTTAACCTATTTCATTGTGAGCACAACACAGGCACACAGCACAAAATGACAAACAGTTTTGACATAAAGTGTTAATCTGATACTGTAAAGATGGCTGGTGTAGGAAACAAAGTAATTCATAATAATACAACAGGTGTGCTCTACTAAGCCTGGGTTAAGGGACATTGTTGGGGCAGAGTAATCCTTACTGTGCAGGCTTGATGCTGACAATGGGTGCCAAAGGTAGAAAAGTTACCGGTTCCCTAAATCCAACATCCCTAACTTCGATAAGCATAAAAACATAAAATTTAAATATACATACACACAATGCAATGATGATCTTCCTATTGGGGCCACTACTTTCTTGCAGCTTGCTGTCAGGCTCAACACTGACTCCCAGTTACATAACCCACCTCTTTCTCCTGCGAAAACATATCGGCCCGAATTTGTGGTCGGAGGTGTACCTCCGGAGCATGCCTGCGACCCTTTAAAAAAATCCACACCTACCTTCAGGCTCCCAGGCTTTGGAGACTTTGGGTCCTGGGCCTGCAGGCATATGCCTGCGTAAAGGTCCACAGATTCCAGGGACGCAGGTGGTACGGAAGCGTCCCGGGGATCACGTGGGCCAGGTCCTCCAATCAGAAAGGAGGATTCCTAATATGCTTATGGGGATTCCATTTACGAACAGAATCCCCATAAGCATATGAGGAATCTCCAAATAATTAAATGATTTATACAACTGGAATAAAAATAAATATTCCCATTTTCAAATTTAATTAAAAGTCCCTTCAACAAAGCACATACAATAAAAATTTAATTTTTTGAAAAATAATTTGAAACATTTTATCCCGGGCCAAACTTTGCATAAACTAATTTTAAATGTTTGTGCATGATTTTTTATTTTAAAATGTTTAATTTAAGATTTATATTAACCCTTACGCTGGTGAAAGCAGGCTCCATGCCTGCTATTACCAGGCGTAAGGGTTTTGTGGGCATTTGCTGGGCAGTAGTTGGGCAAATAGTCATCAAGAGTGCAAAATCCGGGCCATTAATTTAGAATTTTTTTAATAAATGGAGGAGCAGTCTTTTTCCATGATGATTTGAGGATAAAGCTATAGTAGAGCTTTGTCCTTAAAAGCAGAAGGGCAACACAGCGGGTGTACTTGCTGTAGGAAGTATTCTGTCAGTCTCCATATTACCTAAAAATTGATTAAAATCTCTTAGAATACTAACCATCCTCTTCTTGTTCCCTGTTGGAGAATCATCATTTTCAGTCTCCCTTTACATCAGGGATTTGCTTTCATGACATTGTTTACAGATGCATTAGGATTCACAGTATACATCAGTATGCAACTGGTACTCGTTCAGTCCCCTCCAAATCAGGGAAATAGGAAATGCCACTTTTTGTGTTTTGATGAGATGCTCCCTAACATACCCCTTGTTATCAGAGTAAAAACTAGGATATCTTCTACAGGAGCCTTTTTATGAATAGACATAGAAGGGAGTACATTTTAATGTAACCACTCCTCCAATGCTATCTTTCTACTTCAGTACACTGCACAAAAATATCTGGTGTAAAATCAACACCAAAGATGTGTAGTAACTGATTCTGATATTACAATGGGATGACTCTTATATATTAACAAAGAACAATACTATACAACAGCACTTAGCTGCCTCTAGTGTTGTTTAACAAAGCTCTAGACAATGCTTGCATTTGTGGTTTGCACACAAACAATTTCCCTTTACTTTTCTATGCCATATCCTCTAAGTATGAATGCCCAGTATTACTGCATTAGTGTAGCTTGAACACCAACTCAAAACTCTGCAGTAAAGTATATTTAAACAAGTACTATCCCTACTTTGTACAAGGCCTTGGTCAGGCTACATCTATAACACTGCATCCAATTTTGGTTCCCTCCCATGGGAGGAGATACTGAGACCCTGGACTATGTTGATTTGGACAACAGAGTGGCACTGGGGTTTGTCCAATGCCACCACACAAAATATCTCGACAAGTGCCTCAACTTTGGAAGTGAATTCCACAGCCTCTCAACTTTCTGTATCAAGAAGTTTCTCCTGTCCTCTTTCTAAATTTCTTACATTTGATCGTGTATCTGTGACCTTGCAGGATGGAGAGATTGAGGAGGAAGCACAGGATGAATCACAGCACATAGCTGAGGAACAACATGTTGTGTTGAATGCTCAACGGTGGACAGCGGCTGGCTGGAGGCCTAGTATAGTTCCTGGTTCAGCTGCAGTACCTAGAGATTTAGATTTCATAGAGATTGTTAAGGAAGTGGTATCAGGGCACTTAGAAAATCATAATATGATTAGGCAGTGTCAACATGGTTTTATGAAAGGGAAATGGTGTTTGACAAATTTATTAGAGTTTTTGGAGGATGTAACTAGCAGGGTAGATAAAGGGAAACCAGTGGATGTAGTATATTTGGATTTCCAAAAGGCATTCGATAAAGTGCCACATAAAAGATTATTACACAAGATTCGGGCTCATGTGGTTGGGGGTAATATGGATAGAGGATTGGCGAATGGACAGAAAACAGAGTAGGGATAAACAGATCTTTTTCAAGTTGGCAGGCTATAACTAGTGGGGTGCCGCAAGGATCAGTGTTGGGGCCTCAGCTATTTACAATGTATATTAATGACTTAGATGAAGGGACCGAGTGTAATGTATCCAAGTTTGCTGATGATACAAAGCTAGTTGGGACAGTAAGCTGTGAGGAGAACACAAAGAGTCTGCAAAGGGATATAGATAGACTAAGTGAGTGGGCAGTAAGGTGGCAGATGGAGGGAAATGTGAGGTTATTCACTTTGGTAGGAAGAATAGAAAAACAGAATATTTTTTAAATGGTGAGAAACTTTCAAATGTTGGTGTTCAGAGAGATTTGGGTGTCCTCGTGCAAGAAACACAGAAAGCTAGCATGCAGGTGCAGCAAGCAATAAGGAAGACAAATGGCATGTTGGCCTTTATTGCAAGGGAGTTGGAGTATAAGAGTAAGGAAGTCTTGCTACAATTGTACAGGGCCTTGGTGAGACCACACCTGGAGTACTGTGCACAGTATTGGTCTCCTTATCTAAAGAAGGATATACTTGCCTTGGAGGCAGTGCAACGAAGGTTCACTAGATTGATTCCTGGGATGAGAGGGCTGTCCTATGATGAGAGATTGTGTAGAATGGGCCTATACTCTCTGGAGTTTAGAAGAATGAGAGGTGATCTCATGGAAATGTACAAGATTCTGAAGGGGATTGACAGGGTAGATGCTGAGAGGTTGTTTCCCCTGGCTGGAGAGTCAAGAACTAGGGGACATAGTCTCAGGATAAGGGGTAGGCTATTTAAGACTGAGATGAGGAGGAATTTCTTTACTCAGAGGATTGTGGATCTTTGGAATGCTCTACCCCAGAGGGCTGTGAATGCTGAGTCTTTGAGTATATTCAAGGCTGAGATAGATAGATTTTTGGACTCATGGGGAATCAAGGGATATGGAGATCAGGCAGGAAAGTGGAGTTGAGGTTGATGATCAGCCATGATCTTATTGAATGGTGGAGCAGGCTCGAGAGGCCATATGGCTAACTCCTGCTCTTATTTCTTATGTTCTTATAGCCTAATTTCAATTGGAGATTGCTGCCTGAGCAGGATCATCTAAATAAATCACTTGTGTTTATATAAAATACACTGCAAGATCTAAGAGGGAGTATGGAGGGGTCCACCATCCTGCCCTGCACAGTCATGAACAAATGGTTATCTGGGCATGGAGCTTCCACTAGGTGTGCAATCGCCGAAATGAACCCAGAATGCACTGGACACTGCGCCAGTACTGCTGAAGTGAAGTTACACTCAAGTTTCCACGCAAAGTCATTAGTGTAAGCCCAAACGTAAAATCTCCCATGAATCAGCACAATCAAACAAAGTAATCAATCGTAATTGACTCGTGACTGGAACAGGGCATTCTCCAGCATCACGAGGAAGAGTGAGATGGCCAGGAAATGAGCCATTCTTCAATTTAATGCTCTTGGTCTTACTTTTTAATTGGTTTCAATTGATTGCTTTGATCTGCCCTTGGTACAAAAGACCCGTGACCAGCAGTCAATTGAAGCCACACAGGTGTGTCCTGCTCTGCTGTAATTGACTGAATTTACACTAATTTAAACTGAATTAAAAGTAATTTAAAGTAATTGCAGCAGGAGAAACACAACAGGGTCAGGCTTTAATTGACTGCTGGTCACTGCAGGTAGAGGTGATTAACACTGGATTCATGTGACCACAGGTACCAGTGCTCCTGAGATTATGGGCACAATATGATGACCACCCCTGAACAGGTGCAATCGGCGGAAACTCGCCATTCCGACCTGGGTCGTGGCTGGTTTTGTGGGCAGGGACGGCTTTGAGTGAATGGACTTTTGAACCAGCGTGAAAGATCATGGATACTCAAGCATAAAGTAATTATGGGCACAACTCACATTTAAAATTCCATAATCTTTAGTGCTATTTCATTCGATTCGCCCAGATTATGCCGATAGCGATGTGGAAATCATGCGGAAACTCCAAGCTCAGTCATAGAGTTATAACGGCACAGAAGGAGGCCATTTGGCCCAGCGAGTCCATGCCGGCTCTCTATAGAGCAATCCAGTCAGTCCCATTCCCCCGCTCTATCCCCGTAGCCCTGCAAGTTTATTTCCCTCAAGTGCCTATCCAGTCTCCCCTTGAAAACATTGAGTGTCTCCGCTTCCACCACTTCCGTTGGCAGCGAATTCCAGGTCATCACCACTCGCTGCGTAAATAAGTTTTTCCTAACGTCCCCCCTGTATCTCTTGCCCAAAACCTTAAATCTGTATCTCCTAGTCCTTGTACCATCAACTAGTGGGAACAGCCTTTCCCCGTCTAGCCTATCCAAACCTGTCATAATCTTGTACACCTCTATCAAATCACCCCTCAACCTCCTTTGCTCTAATGAAAACAAATCCAGCTTCTCCAACCTGTCCTTGTAGCTAAGATCCCCATCCCTGGAACCATTCTGGTAAATCTCCTCTGCACCCTCTCAAGTGCCTTCACATCCTTCCTAAAGTGTGGTGACCAGAACTGGACACAATACTCCAGTTGTGGCCTAACCAGCACTTTTTAAAGGTTCAGCATAACTTCTCTACTTTTGTACTCAATACCTCTATTTATGAAACCCAAGATCCCATACGCTTTGTTAACCACTCTCAATATGTCCTGCCACCTTCAGGGACCTATGCACATTAACTCCCAGGTCCCACTGTCCCTGCACACTCTTTAAAACAGTGCCATTAAGTGTATATTACCTCTCCCTATTCCTTCTTCCAAAATGCATCACCTCACACTTCTCTGTATTAAATTCCATCTGCCACTTGTCTGCCCATTCTGCTAGCCTTTCTATGTCCTGTTGCAGTCGATTGGTATCATCCTCACTGTTTGCCACACCCCCAAGTTTGGTGTCATCAGCAAATTTAGAAATTCTACTCTGTATTGCAATAGCCAAGTCATTTATATAGATCAAAAAAAGCAGTGGCCCCAGCACTGACCCTTGGGGAACACCACTGTCTACCATCCTCCAGTCTGAAAAACAGCCATTTACCACAACTCGCTGTTTTCTGTCCTTAAGCCAATTCCTTATCCAAGCTGCCACTGACCCACCTATTCCATGAGCCTCAATTTTGTTAACCAGCCTTCTATTTGGTACTTTGTCAAATGCCTTCAGAAAATCCATGTAGACAACATCTGAGTCAGAAGGTTGAGGGTTCAAGTCCCACTCCAGGGACTTGAGCACATAAATCTAGGCTGACACTCCAGTGCAGTGCTGAGGGAGTGCTGCACTGTCGGAGGTGCTGTCTTTCGGATGAGACATTAAACCGAGGCCCCGTCTGCTCTCTCAGGTGGATGTAAAAGATACCATGGCACTATTTCGAAGAGAAGGGGAGTTATCCCTGGTGTCCTGACCAATATTTCTCCCTCAACCAACATAACAAAAACAGATTATCTGGTCATTTTCACATTGCTGTTTGTGGGAGCTTGCTGTGTGCAAATTGGCTGCCGCGTTTCCCACATTACAACAGTGACTCCACTTCAAAAGTACTTAATTGGCTGTAAAGTGCTTTGAGACGTCCGGTGATCATGAAAGGTGCTATATAAATGCAAGTCTTTCTTTTCTTTTTATTGCATTTCCTTCATCATTCCTCCCTGTTACTTCATCAAAAAATTCAATTAGATTAGTCAAACACGATCTGCCTTTTACAAATCCGTGTTGGCTCTCCTTAATTAGCTTAAACCTCTCCAAGTGCCCATTAATTTTTTCCTTGATTATTGTTTCTAAAACTTTACCCACCACTGATGTTAAACTGACAGCTCCGAATGCTTGTAATTTTAAATAAATCTGTTGGACTATAACCTGGTGTTGTGCGACTTCTCATTGATGTTAAACTGACCAGCCTGTAGTTACTAGAATTGTCTTTACATCCTTTCTTGAACAATGGTGTCACATTTGCCACTTTCCAATCCTCAGGCACCTCCCCCGCATCTAGGGAAGATTGGAAAATTATGGCAAGCCCTTCTGCTATCTCCTCCCCCATTAGTCATTAGTGGTGCTGGTCATACACAGGAGAAGCATCCTTCACATATGCATACAGAGTAATAAAATTTAACGTGATCTGGGAGAAAGAAATACGTAGCACTAAGTAAGCATATAACTTTAAAATGGCTAAATTCAATGAAATGAGGGAGCAGCTAAAGCAAATATTTTGGGGGAGGTTGTTCGAGAACACCTTAGTAGAAGACAAGTGGAACACTTTTAAAGACATACACCTGTAATTTCATAATGGCTGTTAACACTGTTTCTCCAGGGTTTCCACTAAAGTTATGATAGGAGATCAGGAAAACCCCTTCTAAATTCTCCTCCATAATGTTGATCATGCAGGACAACTAAATTCCCAAAACCAAAAAGCTCAGCCTAAGCAAACGTGACCCTAAATATATTGACAAACAAATTAAAAGTGAGATAATGAGGAAAATGCTCTGTACAAATGCTGCAGGGAGAAAGAAAGAAAGACTTGCATTCATATAGCGCCTTTCACGACCACCGGATGTCCCAAAGTGCTTTACAGCCAATGAAGTACTTTTTGAATTGTAGTCGCTGTTGTAAGCAAGCTCCCACAAACAGCAATGTGATAATGACCAGATAATCTGTTTTTTTGTTGTGTTGATTGAGGGATAAATATTGGCCAGGACACTGGGGATAACTCCTTTGCTTTTCTTCGGTTTAACGTCTCATCTGAAAGATGGCATCTTCAACAGTGCAGCACTCCCTCAGTTCTGCACTGGAGTGTTAGCCTAGATTCAATAGCAAAATACTGCGGTTGCTGGAAAACTGAAATAACAACAGAAAACGCTGGAAAAACTCAGCAGGCCAGGCAACATCCGTGGAGAGAGAAACAGAGTTAACGTTTCAGGTCGAAGACCCTTCGTCAGAACTGAGAAAAAAGGCAGGAAATGAAACAGATAAAAATGCAAGTGGGAGGCTGGGGGAAGGAATAAAAGAACAAAAGGGGAGGTCTGTGAGAAGTAGAGACATTAAGAGATACTCAAGGTAGACGAGATGGTAATAGGACAGGTTAAGAAACAAAAGATGGCTCAGAAGTGTGAAGTGTGAAATGCTGGCAGAATGAAAGACAGCTGCCGTGGGGGGAGAGAGAGAAAAAAAGGGGAAAAGGCACAATCCAAAAGTGTGGATAAAATAAATATGATCTGAAATTGTTGAACTCGATATTGAGTCCGGAAGGCTGTAAAGTGCCTAATCGGAAGATGAGGAGCATAGATTTTTGTGCTCAAGTCTCTGGAGTGGGACTTGAACCCACAACCTTCTGACTCAGAGGCGATGATGCAACCAACAGAGCCACTGGCTGACACACAGAAAGGCTTCACTGGGATGAATATTTCAAAAATGAGGAAGCACTTTAAAAGGGCAATTTAAGGGGCATAAAGAGCTGAGGTTAAGCATAACAATAAAAACATTGTTCAGTACCACAGCAGCAAGATGTCAGTGAGTGAAGATGCAAACAGGCTTGAAACTGAGGATGAGCATAAAACTGTCAATAGTCTTAATGAATACTCCTCGAAGTATTCACAAGGGAAGATATGAGTAATATCCTATCACCTATAACGTGCTCACTGATGCCCAGTTTGGGTTACGCCAAGACCACTCTGCTCCCGACCTCAAATGGACAAAGGAGCTGAATTCCAGAGGTGTGGTGAGAGTGGCTGCCCTTGACATCAAGGCAGCATTTGACCGAGTGTGGCATGAAGGAGCCCTAGTAAAACTGAAGTCAATGGGAATCGGGGGGGAAAACCCTCCACTGGCTGGAGTCATACCTAGCACAAAGGAAGATGGTTGTAGTGATTGAAGGTCAATCATCACAGCACCAGGACATCGCTGCAGGAGCTCCTCAGGGCAGTGTCCTAGGCCCAACCATCTTCAGCTGCTTCATCAATGACCTTCCCTCCAACATAAGGTCTGAAATGGGGATGTTCGCTGATGACTGCACAGTGTTCTGTGCCATTCACAACTCCTCAGATAATGAAGCAGTCCATGCCCGCATGCAACAAGACCTATACGACGTTCAGGCTTGGGCTGATAAGTGGCAGGTAACATTCGCACCACAGAAGTGCCAGGCAGTGACTATCTCCAACAAGCGAGAGTCTAACCACCGCCCCTTGACATTCAATGGCATTACCATCGCCGAATCCCCCACCATCAACATCCTGGGTGTCACATTGACCAGAAACTTAACTGGACCAGCCACATAAATACTGTGGCAACAAGAGCAGGTCAGAGGCTAGGTATTCTGCAGTGAGTGTCTCACCTCCTGACTCCCCAAAGCCTTTCTACCATCTACAAGGCATAAGTAAGGAGTGTGATGGAATATTCTCCACTTGCCTGGATGAGTGCAGCTCCAACAACACTCAAGAAGCTCGACACCATCCAGGACAAAGCAGCCCGCTTGATTGGCACCCCATCTACCACCTTAAAGATTCACTCCCTCCACCGTGGCTGTAGTGTGTACCATCTACAAGATGCACTGCAACAACTCGCCAAGGCTTCTTCGGCAGCACCTCCCAAACCCGCGACCTCTACCACCTAGAAGGACAAGGGCAGCAGGCGTATGGGAACATCACCACCTCCAAGTTCCCCTCCAAGTCACACACCATCCTGACTTAGAAATATATTGCCGATCCTTCATCGTCGCTAGGTCAAAATCCTGGAACTCCCTACTAAACAGCACTGTGGGAGTACCTTCACCACACGGACTGCAGCGGTTCAAGAAGGTGGCTCACCACCACCTTCTCAAGGGTAATTAGGGGTGGGCAATAAATGCTGGCCTTGCCAGCGACGCCCACATCCCATAAACGAATAAAAAAAATATGCTCTCTCCAGACAAAGACATCCCAAGTAAAATTAATGACTTTATTATAAATATGATGGAAGTCCTATGCTAGCTAAATGGGCTGAAAACAAATAAATGAGAGACTAGGGACTAGAGAGAAGATCTGTGAGGTCAGATAATCACTATAAGGGAGTCAATGGACAATGTGGAGATACCAGTAGATTGAAAACAAGCTAATATGGTGCCCATAGTCAAAAAGGGTGACAAATCAGACACAAGCAACTCCAGAGCCATTAGTCTTATTACCATTTCACATAAAATAATGGAATTGATTATTAGGAATAAATCTGAGGATCTTTTGTACAACAACCTAGTTAACAGCAGTTAGCATAGACTAAGGGGAAGATACTGCCTGACCAACCTCCTCCCCTTTGAGGAAGTGAAAAGCTAAGTAGACTATGGTTAAGTCCAATAACATGGTTTACCTAGACTTCCAAAGGCTCTTGATAAAGTTCCACACAAAAGGCTATTAATTAAACTCAAAGCTGTAGGGATTCAGAGAAAATCTTGGGAATGAATAAAAAACTGGTTGAAGGATAGGAAACAACGAGTTCTCGTCAGAGGAGTTATGTTGGAGTGGAGGATGTATTGAGCAGGATGGCTCAGGGCTCAGTGCTGGGACTACTGCTGTTTCTAATTTTATATAAATGATCTGCATTCAGAAACACAATGTAAAGTGGCCAAATTTCAGAGCAGAACAGCAACTTAAATTCATAGAGTGCCTTTGCCATAGAAAATCATCCCAAAGCGAGCCACAGAGGCATAATCATAAATAAACCAGTGCTGAGCCAAAAAGGAGATATTAGGAGGGGTGATCAAAAACTTAGTTGAATATGTGGATTTTGAGATGAGTTTTAATCATGGTCTTAGAAGAGGAGAGTGAGGCAAAGTGGCAGAGGCATTAGGCAGGAAATTCCAGAAGGGTGAAGCCTAGGTGGCTGAAGGCACAACTGCCAAAGGTGGGGAGAAGGGAGGGCAGGGATGCACAAAAAGTCAGAGTTGGAGGAACAGAGAGTTCAAGAAGGATTATAGGGCTGGAGGAGGTTACAGAGGGTAGGGAGGTGCGAGTCCATGGAGGGATTTAAAGGAAAGGAAAGAGGTGATGAGTGAATGGGACTTGGTGTGGGATAGGATACGGGCGGCAGAGTTTTGGAAGAGCTAAAGTTTATGGAGGGTAGAGGGTGGGAGGCTGGCCAGAAGAACATTCAAATAGTCAAGTCTGGAGGTGACAAAGGCATGGGTTTCAGCAGCAGATGGGTTAAAGTATGGACGCAGGCAAGCGATGTTATGGAGGATATGCCATCAGGAGTACAGCTCAACAACAACAACAACAACTTGTATTTATATAGCGTCATTAACGTAATAAAACATCACAAGGTGCTTCACAGGACCATTGTCAAACAAAAATTTGACACCAAGCCACATAAGGTGGTATTAGAACAGGTGAAAGAGGTAGGTTTTAAGCAGCGTCTTAAAGGAGGAGAGAGAGGTAGAGAGCAATGTTCCCTTTCAGCTGCGCGGCCATGTGGCCACGTAGCGCTCTGGACCTCCCGCACAGTCGGCTTGCCGGCTTTCAATAGGAAAAAAGTGCGCATGCGCGGTGTTTTGAATGGGCCGCGCAGCCCCTTAAAAAAAATTAATGGGAACATTGGTAGAGAGGCGGAGAGGTTTAGGGAGTGAATTCCGAGCTTAGGGCCTAGGCAGTTGAAGGCACACCCACCAATGATGGAGCGATTAAAATAAAGGATGCGTAAGAGGCCAGAATTGGAGGAGTGCAGAGATCTCAGAGGGTTGTAGGGCTGGAGGAGGTGAGAGAGATAAGCTGGGGCGAAACCATGGAGGGATTTGAAAACAAGGATGAGAATTTTATAATTGAGGCATTGCCGGTCTGGGAGCCAATATACGTCAGCGAGCACAGGGGTGATGGGTGAACGGGACTTGGTGCGAGTTAGAATATGGGCAGCAGAGTTTTGGATGAGCTTAAATTTACAGAGGGTAAAGATGGGAGGCCAGCCAGGAGAGTATTGGAATAGTCAAGACTGGAGGTAATAAAGGCATGGATGGGTTTCAGCAGCAGAGCTGAGGCAGGGGCGGAGATGGGTGATGTTACAGAGGTAGAAATATGTGGTCTTGGTGATGGAGCGAATTTCTGGTCGGAAGCTCATCTCGGTGTCAAATATGACACCAAGGTTGCGAATAGTCTGGTTCAGAATCAGAGTGGCCAGGGAGAGGGATGGAGTCGTGGCTAGGGAATGGAGTTTGTGGCGGGGACCACAGACAATGGCTTCACTCTTCCCAATATCTAGTTGGAGGAAATTGCTGCTCATTCAGTACCGGATAAGCAGTGTGACAAATCAGAGACATTGGAGGGGTTGAGGGAGGTGATGGTGAGGTAGAGCTGGGTGTCGTCAGCGTATGTGTGGAACATGACTTTATGTTTTCAGATGATGTCGCCGAGGGGCAGCATATAGATGAGAAATAGCGCAGGGTTCAATAAGTCAGAGGCTGCAAACAATCTGGTTCAACCAGAGACAATGGAGAGGTAGGGGAATCGAATCGGTGGATAGGTATGGAGTTTGTGGCAGAGCCAAAGGTGACGGCTTTGATCATCCCAATGTTTAACTAGAGGAAATTGCAGCTCACCCAGGATTGAATGTTGGACAAGCAGTTTGACAACACAGCAGCAGTGGAGGGGTCGAGAGAGATGATGAAGAGATAGAACTGGGTGTCGTCTGAGTACATGTGGAAGCTGATCCCATGTCTGCAGATGATGTTGCAGGGACAGCATGTAGATGAGGAAGTGTTCAAGGATAAATCCTTGAGGGACTCTGGAGGTAACAGTGTGGTGGCAGAAAAAGGTGTCACTGCTAGAGATGTTCTGGCAACAATTGAATAGATAAGAATGGGCTGTTTCACTAAGCTGGACAATGGAGAAGAGGCGTTGGAGGAGGATTTTAATTTTTAAAAAGGGCGTGAGAGGTTGAGGAGGACGAAGAGAATACTGCACCAAGGAGAAAGGAAAGCTATTACAATAATATATAGAGTTTCTGTGGGTTGAGCTAAGGAATAGCTGGATGTGGTGGGTTAAAACCAGCCTTTAAGAGGGTGTATGAAAAAATAAGTTGCAACCAACATAAAGGGAAATAGAAAAGTCTTTTATAAATATATTAGAAAAAAAAGAGAACCATTAAGGAAGGGTGGGACCATTCAAAATGAGCTTGGTGAGAGCATTTTGGCAAAGTTGCTTAATTAATACTTTACATTGGTATTTACAGAGGAGAATGAGGGAAGTCAAAGGCACCCGAAATATACATGCAATAGTAAAACAAGTCTTAGGGGTTGACGATGCTGGAAATTAATAAGTGTATAATTAATGTCTGCACCCAGAATACTAAAGGAGGTTAGTGATGAGCAGCCAGAAGGACTAACAATGATTTTTCAACATTCAGAGACAGGTGCTGTGCCAAAGGATTGGAAGGTGGCAAATGTGTTAGATCTTTCTTCAAATAGCCCTGCATCCGCATCTGCATCAGTCATGTAGTTTATATATGGACTTCCAGAAAGCATTTGATAAAGTGCTGCATAATAAATTTAGAATCATCTGACCCAAAAGGATCAAATGTACCAAAATAACAATTTTGTTTCTCTTTTTCCCAACCCTTTTTTCCCCAATTGTGGTAAACAATGGTTACAGGATTTATAATAGAACCTGAAAGATCAATTCCCAGCAACTTCCCCTCCAGAATTCCAGTGTGCTAAGTGTGAAAATACATTGGATATCATAATTAATTCATATATATTCAGTGGTGCAGGAAAAAAACAACAGTGTTGCAGTACAAAATCAAGCACAAATGTGTCCAGGTAGAAATTCATTATTTATTGCTGTTTCCAGGGTGCTGCAAAAGCCACATGTAAATTAGATATTTGAGTAGTCTGCCCTGCTTTTGACTACCTAATTTGCTATTTGTGATGGGATTGTCAAGTAGGAATGATTGCAGTGAGCGCAGATGATTAATAGGTCCATTCCAGCCAAATCTATCTTTTTTTCAAAAAGGTACCCTTTTATAGAAACAAAAGTAGAAGGTATCTTGATTAATTCCTGTCTCGTAGTGACAGAGGCATTTTTAAATAAAAACAAAATATTACTTCCTTGCCCTTGCAACACCACTCACACGGATTTAATGTATGCTAGCCAATAAATTATTACACACTGATTAATTTCAGAATATTTTGGCTTATTGCATTATGAAGTGGCAGAATTTAAAAAAAATTGCATTCTTAAGCACCAGCCATAAAAAGAGCAACTACTCCATCTACAGTACAGAATTGGTAGAAAACACACCAGCCTAAATTTTCCAATCGGGCATAAGTTTGACTGGAGGTGTGGTGGTGCAGAAAGACCAGCCATCTAGGCTTTAGTGTGCTGACTTCACGTGCCTTACTGGGATCAACTTCATTATCATAATATAATCAAGTTCACAGCATGGAAAGCACCTGTAATTGGGAGCTTGCCTGTTGGTGAATGGGAAATGAGGTGGTGCTGAAGGACATAAAGGCCTACAGCAGGTTAAAGAGGTAGGCATGGTGATTAACACCTGCCTGTCCCATCGTGCCATGAAGAGATGCCCTGCCCGCACCCCCCGATACCCTGTTTACTGCCCCCTTCGTAAGGGGGATGATACTAAAAAATGTTTTTTTTCAAATTTCTGTACGCTTCATTTGACTTTGTGTACTGGGTTCCAGTCTTACGCCAAGTCTCATGGGCCAGGGAAGTGGGAACGCCCAAAGACTCTGCCCCTTAAAACGCAACCGAGGTTTGGGAAAAAAGAACAACATAACTTGTTCTTTAAGCATGTTTACTGAAGTAGCAAGTAAATAGTAATACAAATATTTGTCTAGGATTTCTGCCTTATTCCACTTGCCCCACCCCCTCACACGCCCTCGTTGATTTTTCAGTGGATCTAGGCAGGCGGATGCAGAAAGCCGTGCTTTACTCCATCTCTGCCTCCCTTCCATTTTCCACTGGGCTGGTCCCATTGGGGGACTCTATGCCCACCCATATGTGAGTGAGCATATTTATAGTTCACGTACTCCATGAAAGCTGAACGTTGGGGGTCACCTGTTGACCCCAATATCTGGCATTCAGATGTCAGGCCAAAAAGAGAAAAGAGTCTGTGCTAACAGAGCACAGACATGCATCGGCCCCACTAAGAAAAGAACAATTATTTTGTACAGACAACATAAATGGCTGCCTCTTTCTCCTGCTGCAAGTTTCCACCCCCAGACTGGCACTCTACCTCAATAGAGGCCACCTTCCATATGATAATGATCTCAGGGCCAGAAATATGGCCAGGGTCAAGAAATCTTGGGTGAGATTGTAAATGAAATAAAATCCATAAAACAGCAGAGGCTACATAGGTTGTGGAAGAAGCAGGCTTAATGAGCCAAATGACATTTTCTCACTTCATGTATGTAGTTTTTCCTCCAGTTGCTCACTTGAGCAAGAAAATCAGAGGCATAGAAACTGGATAAGGCATTGCATAGCGCTATGTGCCCACGCACATTGAAAGTGGTGCAGGCAGCATGCTGCTTGCTCATTATACTGATTGCAACGCTGATCTCAGCGCTAAGCGCACTGCTGATTGGCTTAGCGCTGAACAGGGGGTCCAATATCGGGTGCAGTCCACTGGCCAATAAAGTTTGGCCTAGGCTCCCTGCACTACTTAAAGGTGAGGTTCTTTGTTGCAGAAGCACCTCATTGTCATTATGAACCATGGCCCAACAACCAAGGGAAAGGGCAAGGAGATTTTCAGATGCGGCACTGGAGGCCTTGGTCCTGGGGGTACAATGACACTGTGAGGTCCTCTACCTGCAGGGGGGAGGGAGGCCTTCAAGGCAGAACACCAGAAGGCTGTGGGAGGAGATTACTTAAGCCGTCACTGCAACGAGTGTTGTTCCCAGGACCTGAATCCAGTGCTGCAAAAAGTTTAATGACCTCACACGAGTATTCAAGGTGAGTGAATGCATCATCAAATGCCATATCCCACCATCGGCACCACTAGTCTCACACGCTGCTCAATGCTCCACACCCCCATCACTCAGGAAGCAGTTCTCGACATAATTGGAGGGGCAGTCACAGAGTCCATGGCGAGCAGGGAAGTTGAAAGCATTGCTGATGATGATGGTATGCTCATACCTAAACCTTCTTCTCACATCCCACTTCCTCCTCATCCCACAATCGCTTCTCACTTACAAGCTGTTGATGATGTATGTATGGATATCTTGCTTTCCCCCCTCCCCTCACCACAACCCGACCCTTGTGCATTTCTCCTTTCATATACCCAAGAACTGCCAGCAGTCCAGCCTGTCCCTGAAGTGATAGAGGAGAAGACGACACATCTGACACTTGCAGACACCAGCTCAGAAAATGGCACTGCGCGTACATTAGAGGGTAGTATAGAGGCAGGATCTGCATGTGGTGAGTCACCAGGCACGAGTGGGCTGCAGCCAGGCCTGGGAGAAAGGGTAGCTCGGGTGCCAGCTCCCTGGAGGGTGAGCTCGCACACAAGTTCTGCTGCACGGGACTCAGATGACGACCTTGATGAGGTTGCCTTCAGAAGAAGAGTGATGGGCATGCACACAGAAATACTTGGTGCAATGGCAAGCCTGCCAGAGAGCCTCTTGCAGGTGTCAAGGAGCAAGGAGGAGTCCGGCTCCAACATTGCAGGGGGCTTGGAGCCTGATGTGTCCAGGATGGAAATGATGGGCAACTCCATGAGAGACCTTGTGGACCCAGCCATGATGCTGCGTGTGATGGGTGATGTCGCAGCTTCCATTGCAGTACAGGTGGAGGTGACCCAACGTGTCAGTGCTGTAGTGGAATCTCAGACTGCTGCCATCGTAGCTGGGTTTATGTGTGGAAAGGGGCTTGCAGGGTCTCACATCAATCTATCCAGCAATCTGTCCCCCAACAGATGGCTAGGAATGCTGAGGCACCGCCCCGGGGGAGTGGCAGTGGCTCAGTGGAGCAAGAATCTGCTGTCCTCTCTCAGGATGACAGCATTCCTACACCCACCACTGCCACTCCACGCCAGTGCCCTTGCTGCTGCCCGTCATCCAGCCAGCCCAGACTGCTGCCGCCCATGCCGAGGTGATGCAGTCTACAGCCCCAGAGCTGCTCAAGGTTGTCCTGCAAGGCCATCTGCAGTCCCCCCCACTGAAAGTCAGCAGCCTTCCACCAGCCATGCTGCAGCCACTGGGAGTGCACTTCGTAGCAGCACAAGAGTAGGAAAAGGCACACGTAAGACAGACACTAAGGGAATGCACAAGGGTGAATAGTTAACTTTGTTCTTTTGATTTGCATTTGATAAATTTATAAATTATGTTTGTTTTGTGGTGGCTCTCATTTCAGTTTTGTGCCCAGGAAGACGCTGTGATGTTCTGTGCTATCCTGGCCAATATTTATTTCTCAATCAACATCACTAAAAAACAGATTATCAGGTCATTATCACATTGCTGTTTGTGGGAGCTTGCAGTGTGCAAATTGGCTGCTACGTTTTCTACATTACAGCAGTGACTACACTTAAAAAAAAAAGTACTTTATTGGCTGTAAAGCACTTTGCAACATCTGGTGGTCGTGAAAGGCGCTATATAAATGCAAGTCTTTCTTTTTCTGTGACAGAGGGATGGTAAGATGGGGAAGTGGTGAGCAAAGGGGATCTGGAGTTTCACTCATTGGAACCGGAGTCTGATGAGGCGCTCATGGACAGCCCGTCCAGAACTGGGATCTGTTGCCTGCCACCTCCCTTCCTCCTCCTCCTCCTCCGGTGGTCCCGGAACCTGTGGTAGCAAGGGCTGCACCTTCATGATGGCCAAGTTGTGGAGCATGCAGCAGACCACCACGAAATGGGACACCTGCTCCACATGTACTGGAGGGCTCCTCTTGAGTGGTTAAGGCAGCAGAACCGTTGCTTGAGCACCCCGATGGTCTGCTCAATGACGTTCCTCGTGGCAGCATGGCTGTCATTATATGATTGCTAACCATGACTGGTGGGGTTGCAGAGGGGAGTCATCAGCCAGGTGTAGAGTGGATAGCCCTGGTCTCCGAGCAGCCACCCTCGGGTTCGATGTGGTGGCTGGAAGATTGCTGGCATACCGGACTGGCGCAGGATGATGGCATCATGACTGCTGCCAGGATATCGGGCATTAATCATCATGACGAGCTGGGCGTGGTTCGCACAACAACTGCACATTAAGTGAGTGGTAGTCTTTGTGGTTACGGAACATCTCAGGAATGGTAAATGGCGCTCACAAAACCACGTGTGTACAGTCGATGGCGCCCTGCACCATGGGGAAGCCCGATATCCTGGCAAAGCCACATGCGCGCTCCTCCTGCTTCCAATGAAGTCCCTTTTCCTGGAGTACAGAGCTGCTGTGACCTCCTGGATGCAGCAGTGGACAGTGAACTTGAGATGTTAGCTATGTCACCTGCTCCAGACTGGAAAGATCTGGTGGTGAAAAAATTGAGGGACACGGTGACCTTAAGGGCCAATGGGAGTGCCGTCATTGCCCTGCTCTGAGGTTGCAGGTCTGGTTGCAGGACATGGCAAAGTTCTGTGACGACCTCCTTGGTGAAGCCGAGCCTCCTGACTTAGGTGCAGGTAGGAGAAGTGCTCCCTGAAGACCCTAGGTGGGTAAGGCCTCCTGCTGAGAGCCCTCCTGCCCCTCCTCCTTCTCCCTCTGTCAGCATCTTGTCCTCTTCTTTGCTGCCTCCGCTCCATCTCCCTGTCATACTCGAGCGCGAGGGGGAACTGCAAGTAGAGACCCCATGACTGGGAGCAAGTGGTATGACCCTTTAACTGAGAAGCAAGGCGTTCTCCATTTGCAGCAACACTCCCTGTCACCTCAGCAACTTTAAGTAACTTTAGAAAGCTCCAAACAGTTGCATAAACTTACACAGAGTCAGTAGAACAGAAAAAGCAAGTCAGCTGCTGGGGGATCCTTCCTGTTGCTGAATGCATGGTCAGCTGGTCGTGATTAGGTGAGGGCGTTAAATGGAGCGGCAATGTTGAAAATGGCAGATCATGCGTCAAGTCAGCATTGCACACTCATTGATGTCACGATCTGCCTCATCTAAATATCTGCAGCGAGTGCAGGCAATGGCAGTGCTCCCGACCTGCCCAAAATGGTGGCTGCCTTGGGATCTGCCGGAAGCGAGGCGGCCGCCATTTTTTCTTCCAAACTGACCTTCACGGCCGGTACTAAAGGCTCCAATTTCACGGCCAGATAGTGTAAAAAAAAAATCACACATATTAGTGACAGGAAGAAAATATACCTCTCTAGAAACATAGGAACAGGCATATCTCATTCAGCCCCTTAAATCTATTCTGCCATTCAATTAGACCATGGCTGATCTGTACCTCAACTTCATTTATCCGCTATCAATTGATCGATTTATTTTTCTGTTTTGCATTTACCATGCACCCTTCATACCTCAAAGCATCACACTTGAAAAACATCCTAATTGAAAGGATGCTTCACACTTGTACCTGATTCTGCAGGAGGCACCTTGGCTTCCCGGTGTAATTTTTACAGAAAATCTAGGCCAATGTTTCTAACATATTATAAGTGTAATTTCTCTCAATGTCTGATCTCTGTCTGGCAGATCTTACTATACTGAGTTGCCTTCAATGTCTTTTAAAAGACTCCACAAACATTCGTATTAGGCGGCCTGGCCTTGGATCACAAGCCTAAATTTACTGAATTGCCAAAGCTCCTAAGGCAAAAATGTAGCAGACAAATGTACTAATGTCCCTCTGCACATATCAAACTGTTGCACTACATTTCCCAGAATGCACCAATATCAACATATATGTCTCTCTGATAGATTTCAAGGGACACTTCAGTGCATACCCTGGAGCCTTGCGAACCACAAATAATGCTAAAGGCAATGTTTTTGTTCATTTGCATATATTTCAAGCTGTAAATGCTAACCTATCTTGGCATTCTTATTTAGGATTAATCCATTTACGAGACAACAGTGTTAAGAACAGTTCTTTCCAAACCTCCAGGCCCTACCTTCAAAACGTCCTCAAAACTTACCTCTTCAAATATGCCTTTGCCCATCTCCCTTAACTCTTCTCCTAACTCCTGCAAAATAGCTATCCTGTGAAGCGCTTTGAGATCTTTTACCTCATTAAAGAGCCCATATAAACAACAATAACAAATTGCATTTATATATTGCCTTTAATGTAGGAAAACATCCCAAGGCACTTCACAAGGACATAATCAGACAAAAATTGATACTGAGCCAATGAAGGGGTTATTAGGATGGATGACCAAAAGCTTGATCAAAGAGGTGGGTTTTAAGGAGGCTCTCTTAAAGGAGGAGAGGGAGGTGAAAAAGCAGAGGGGTTTATGGAGCAAATTCCAGAGTGTGGGGCCTACGTGGTTGAAAGCACGGCTGTTATGGTGAGCAAAGGGAGGGAGGGATGCACACAATGTTGGAAGAATGGAGAATTTTGGTGGGAGGTTTGTAGGATTGGAGACAGTTACAGAGATAGGGAGGGGCAAGGCCATGAAGGGATTTCAACAGAAGGATAACAATTTTAAATTGAAGGCTTTGGGAGATGAAGAGACAATGTAGGTCAGCAACGACAGCTGTAATGGGTGATCAAGACTTAGTGCCAATGTTCCCTTTAAACCTCTGGACCTCCTGTGCAGCTGGCTCACCGGCTTTTCAATAGGAAAAACCGCACGTGCGCGGTATTTTGAATGGGCCGCGCAGCCCCTTAAAGGGGCCATGCACCCAAAAAAAATTAACGGGAACATTGCTTAGTGCATGATAGGATATAAGCAACAGGGTTTTGCATGAGCTGAAGGGAGAAACTTGGGTGGGACTGGACAGGAGGGGGGCAGGAACAAACAAGGATTTTAAAGGAGAAGTGAGAAGGGTGGAACAAGGTGAGGAAGGAGGAGATGGTGCCAGATGAGTAGGGGAGAGACCAAGATGTGATTTGATGATAAGGCCCACACTGCTACCACAGAGGTTTGGGCAGGGTAGATGGTGCAAAGTATAACTAGGCGGGTGTCCTCGGTAAAGGACAAAGGTGTCGTCACCTGTGAACCAAGTTTCAGTCAATGCAATGATCCAAAAAAAAGACGGAGGATGGCAAGGGTCTTGTTCACCAGTGAACGGACGTTCTGCAGGGAAAGGTGGAGGAGGCCTGTGATTGTTGATCCTTTAGCAGTGGTAGGTGGGGTGAGTGGGATGGGAAGGAGGTTAGCAAGATTAGGAAATGCAGGGCAGGAAAGTTGGAGAGAAAGGAGGTCAGTGCAGTTGGGGTTCCTGCACATAAGGACGCAGTAACGAGTGCCTTGATGGTCCCTTCGCAGAATGCCAAGAAAGGCACAGAGGATACCTGTGGGCATACCCCACATCAAGCCTGGAATGGCAGAATGTCCTTTAGGGAAAGAAATCTGCCGTCTTTACTCGGTCTGGCCTATATGTGACTCCAGACCCACAGCAATGTGGTTGACTCTTAACTGCCCTCTGAAATGGCCTAGCAAGCCACTCAGCTGTATAAGGCAGCTCACCACCACCTTCTCAAGAGCAATTAGGGATGGGCAATAAATGCTGGCCTTGCCAGCAACATCCACATCCTGTGAATGAATAAAAATAAGGAGAGTAGGAAGGCAGAGGAGTAATGATGGGTTGGGTAGGGATTGAGGGGACAAAGTACTCAAGAGGGTAGAAATGAAAGGACATGACTGGGTAATAGGAAGGAGAGAAGACTGGAGAGAAGGACCTGAGGGGACAAAAGGAAAAAAAAGGAGATCGAAGTAACAGGCTCTGGTTCGGACTGAAAGTTGTTTTCTGATAACAAAAATATTCCTCTATAATTTTCTCCATATTGTACAATTTACCTACAGTATACATTTCTCTTGCCTCATATCATCATTTCTCTTGCCACATATGACCATAAAATCATCAAAATAAACTGTTGTATATGAAGTAATTGCCACAGAGTACAAGAGTGAGAACGGCTTTGCATAGGATGTAAAAATGAGTAGTTATCAAAACTCTTGGTATGCATGTCTACTTTAGTCATACAAAGGCAGTGAAAATTAAACATGTATTTACCTGTTTTTAGTGTCTGCGCAATGGAATTATTCTTTGTGGATGCCAAAATCAGAGACACAAGGCAGCTGAGAAAAGATCTGGTGATGTGAATAATGGACCTCTTATACTGAATCTTGCTGTGCCTTCAAGAACTCTTCTGCAAGGGAACATCATTGGTATTAAACAACACATTATAAATTCAAAAGAGTGGGAGGCTATTGCAAAGAGAAATGAAGTAACCTAGGTATTGAGGAAGACCAATATTCAAAAATCTAGTTCAGTTTTTCCACTAATCCTGCTGAATTTATAACCCTATGTGACTATAGTATACAGTAATAATAGTAAAATAGTTTGGCATAAAAAGAAAAAAATTATTTTTCATTGCAGACACAGGACCTTCCTTTCCAAAGCCTCATCATCCCAGATTATGAGATTTATAATAATTAAAATACACAGAGATTTCCAAATCACCACTTTAAAAAAAGTAGGGCGTGGGCTCTGTGTCAAACTTCCAATGAAGGTGCCATAGTGCAAATAAACTTGGTCTTAACTAGTATAGTAATGATTGATTACTGGAAATATGAAGACATACAAGCTCCAATTTAGCAGGAGTGGTAAAATCAGGGTTAAGCTGGCCCATGGCCAGACACAATTTACTGGCAGGTCAGAGGGTGTGCCATGCTGTATTTAGCAATGCTAGTTCCTCCCACTAATTTGAACAGGTTTCCGGTACGTGAAAAACATGCCCAGGAAGCAAGAGATCATAAAATCATACAGCATAAAGGAGGCCATTTAGCCGATCGTGCCTGTGCCGGCTCTTTGAAAGAACTATCTAATTAGTCCTACTCCCCTGCTCTTTCTCCATAGCCCTAAAAATTATTCCTTTTCAAGTATTATCCAATTCCCTTTTGAAAGTTATTATTGAGTCCGCTTCCACCACCCTTTCAGGCACTGCATTCCAGATCATAACAACTAGCTATGTGAAAAAACGTCTCCTCCTCTCCCCCCCTTGGTTCTTTTGCCAATTATCTTAAATCTGTGTCCTCTGGTCATCGACCCTCCTGCCAGTGGAAGCAGTGTCTCCCTATCTGCTCTATTTAAACCCTTCATAATTTTGTACTCTTCTATTAAATTTCCTGTAACCTTCTCTGCTATAAAGAGAACAATCCCAGCTTCTCAATCTCTCCACATAACTGAAGTCCCTCATTCCTGGTACCATTCTAGTAAATCCCCTCTGTACCATCTCCAAGATCTTGACATCCTTCCTATAGTGTGGCCCCCAGAATTGGATAGAATATTCCAGCTGAGGCCTAACTAGTGATTTATAAAGGTTTAGTATAACTTCTTTACTTTTGAACTCTACGGGGTAAAAATTAGGTCGCGCCCCATTTGGGGCGCAAATATCGTCTGGACGCAAATATTAGCGCCTGGTGCTAATTATCGGCACTGACTGGAAACTTCACTTTTACCGCCCCGGGAGGTGAGTGGAGCGCTAAATCAGGCGCTGCACACCTGTCTTAAGGCGCAAAGGCCAAGGAGTGAGGCGCTACCTCAGAGCGCTGGCGAAGCTCATGTCATGTCAGTCAGCAATGGAACACACACACAATGGCACGGGCCAGTTCTTAAAGGGGATGGTTAATCTTGCTTTCCATCCACATCCTGTTCATTGCAGCCTT
Organism: Squalus acanthias; assembly: GCA_030390025.1. Lineage (NCBI taxonomy): Eukaryota > Metazoa > Chordata > Chondrichthyes > Squaliformes > Squalidae > Squalus > Squalus acanthias. The sequence goes on from CM059431.1 coordinate 30,902,893, forward strand.
GAATCTCGGCCTGGAGAGACTTGCACATCAAATGTGCTGGAAAGAACAATAGAGAGTACCAGGCAAAGAGCTCAGAGTGCAGCTCCCACAGTCTCTGCTAAATCGATACAAGGAATGGCAAATCAAAATGAACCTGCAAAGTGCTGCTCAGTACCCAAAACTCCTTCACACAACGTTGAATCTCTCCAGAAGTCTCTCCCTCTCGCTCTCAGAATGCGTAGTTCAAAAATGCCACCAACAATAAAAGACAGGAAGAGGCCCCCTTTAAATAGCGCCCCCCCCCCAGCCCCACAGCGATTGATAGCGTTCCAGTCTTCTGGTCGTTGGATGCGCCAGGCGGTAAGGCAGGGGGCGCCACTCAATTTCCGCTCCGGGGCGCCACAAGGGCGTTGCACCATGGAATGACGTCATAATCTGCGCGCGCAGGTGGTCGCAGCGGTAAGTTTTAGCGCCGCCGCACAATCTCTAGTTAAGTTCCCGAGCGGCGCAAACATCGCTGCGCCCGGGCGTTAGCGGCTTTGCGCCCCATTAGCGCCCTCTTAAGGCGCTAACGGGAGGCGCAACCAACTGAATTTTTACCCCTACGTCTCTATTTATAAAGCCTAGGATCCCGTATGCTTTTTTAGCAGCCGTAGCAACTTGTCCTGCCACCTTCAAAGATTTGTGTATGTGAACCTCCCAGGTCTCTTCATTCCTGCACCTCCTTTAAAATTGTACCATTTAGTTTATATTGCCTCTTCTCATCCTGCATTCCAAAAGGCATCACTTCACACTTCTCTGTATAAAATTTAATCTGCCATGTGTTTGCCCATTTCACCAGTCTATGTCCTCCTGAAGTCTGCTACTATCCTCCTCAATGCTTACTACATTTCCAAGTTTTGTGTCATCTGCAAACTTTGAAATTTTGCCTACTATACACAAGCTGAAGGCAAGTATATGCTCATTTGCTCACATTACTTGTGGGGCCCATTAAGCACACAAAAACCTAAGTTGGTGACACCCACATCTTCTGGGAGGTACCATATAAAGCATTGAAGGGAGTATTACTAGTCCTAGCCCCTTTTGGGCTACCCCGGATCAGGCGTATTCCCCAGACGTTCACCTTCAACTAAAGTTAGAGGTAGCCGAATCCTAAAGACGCTTAATTGGGTCTAAAGGTCCAGACTATCGCTCCCTAAAGGAAAGGAACAGCCTGAAGATGTTACCGTCCTCCAGATAGCACTTTTAATATGTTTTGCTAGACTGTAACCTTCCGGATATTATGAGGGTCCGGAAAACTCCCCCAGAATTCTGCAACTCCTCACCAAAGAGCGTACAGAGATTGAGTTCGCGAGTTTGATACAGAAGTACTATATGAGATAATTCTAAAAATATATAGATTTATTAAAGAACCGACATGTAATTACAGTTGGTGATTCAATCGCAACTTTAACAATTCCAAATACAAAAAGCTTTTACAATCTTATCAGAGATCCTTGTTCTCAAATCTTAACTTCATTACATTTTTACATTTCTTAGTCTATTCCAGGATATCCACCAAAATCAAATACAGTACCTTTTTGATCCCCTAGATGCAAAGAGTTGAAGACTTACAGAGCTTGCCTCTGAAGCCTGAAAATCGCTTTGCCCCTTACAGCGAATCTGTCTTCCCATTTGAAAGTCCAATTTTTATACTCTCAGTGGTATATCCTTTGAAGTTTTCTGCTGATGTAAGCTAATTATCTCTAGTCATTTTTTCTGTTGACCCCTGCTATTCTTACAGTTAGTTCAGCTGTAGCAAGCAGACTCGTGTCTCCTAGGTGTTCCAAGTTCAACACAAAAACAATGTGATGGGTGGTGCCTCCCCCACTTGATGCCATTGTTACCAAAGTCTTCTGTTTGTATCTTTTGCATTTAGAACACCTCAATCAGATGCACCATTGTCTTCTTAGCTACATCAACTGGTTGCATTAAGAATTATGTCTCCTATGATAGAATTATGATAGAATTCTTCATTAAGATGGAGAGTGAAGTAGTTGACTCAGAGACTAGGGTCCTGAATTTAAATAAAGGAAACTACGATGGTATGAGGCGCGAGTTGGCTAGGGTGGATTGGGGAGCATTACTTAAAGGGTTGATGGTGGATAGGCAATGGCAAACATTTAAAGATCGCATGGATGAACTACAGAATTTGTTCATCCCTGTTTGGCATAAAACTAAAACAAAAAAGGTGCCTCAACCGTGGCTAACAAGGGAAATTAGGGACAGCATAAGATCCAAGGAGAGCACATTAAATTGGCCAGAAAAAGCAATAAACCTGAGGATTGGGAGCAGTTTAGGATTCAGCAAAGGAGGACAAAGGGATTAATTAAGAGGGGGAAAATAGAATGAGTGTAAGCTTGCAGGGAACATAAAAACTGACTGTAAAAGCTTCTATAGATATGTGAAGAGAAAAAGATTGGTGAAGTCAAGCGTAGGTCCCTTGCAGTCAGAATCAGGGGAATTTATAATGGGGAACAAAGAAATGGCTGACGAATTAAATACATACTTTGGTTCTGTCTTCACAAAGGAGGACACAAATAAACTCACAGAGATGTCGGGGACCATAGGGTCTAATGAGAGGGAGGAATTGAATGAAATCAGTATTTGTAGGGAAATGGTGTTAGGGAAATTGACGGGATTGAAGGCCGATAAATCCCCAGGGCCTGATAATCTACATCCTAGGGTACGTAAGGAAGTGGCCCTAGAAATAATAGATGCATTGCTGGTCATCTTTCAAAATTCTATAGACTCTGGAACAGTTCCCATGGATTGGAGGGTAGCTAATGTAACCCCACTATTTAAAAAAGGTGGTAGAGAAAAAATGGGGAATTATAGACCGGTAAGCCTGACATCGGTAGTGGGGAAAATGCTAGAGTCCATTATAAAAGATGTAATAGCAGAGCACTTGGAAAACAGTGACAGGATCGGACAAAGTCAACATGGATTTACAAAAGGTAAATCACGCCTGACTAATCTACTGGAATTTTTTGAGGATGTAACTGGTAGAATAGATAAGGGAGAACCAGTGGATGTGGTGTATTTGGACTTTCAGAAGGCTTTCGATAAGGTCCCGCATAAGAGATTAGCATGCAAAGTTAAAGCACATGGGATTGGGGGTGAGGTACTGATTTGGATAGAGAACTGGTTGGAAGACAGGAAGCAAAGAGTTGGAATAAACGGGTCTTTTTCCGAGTGGCAGGCAGTGACTAGTGGGGTACCACAGGGATCGGTGCTTGGACCCCAGCTATTCACAATATATATTAATGATCTAGACGAGGGAACTAGATGTAATATCTCCAAGTTTGCAGATGACACAAAGCTGGGTGGGCATGTGTGCTGTGAGGAGGATGCAGAGAAACTCCAGTATGATTTGGACAGGTTGGGTGATTGGGCAGATGCATGGCAGATGCAGTATAATGTGGATAAATGCGAGGTTATCCACTTTGGTGGCAAAAACAGGAAGACAGATTATTATCTGAACGGCAATAGATTGGGAAAAGGGGAAATGCAATGAGATCTGGGAGTCCTTGTGCACCAGTCGTTGAAGGTAAGCATGCAGGTGCAGCAGGCGTTTAAGAAGGCAAATGGTATGTTGGCCTTCATAGCGAGAGGATTCGAGTACAGGAGCAAGGATGTCTTGCTGCAGTTGTACAAGGCCTTGGTGAGACCACACCTTGAGTATTGTGTGCAGTTTTGGTCACCTTATCTGAGGAAGGATGTTCTTGCCATGGAGGGAGTGCAGTGAAGATTTACCAGACTGATACCTGGGATGGCAGGAATGACGTATGAAGAGAGATTGGGTCGAATAGGCTTATATTCGCTAGAGTTTCAAAGAATGAGAGGGGATCTCATTGAAACTTATAAAATTCTAACAGGACTAGACAGACTAGATGCAGGAAGGATGTTCCCGATGGCGGGGGAGTCCAGAACCAGAGGTCACAGTCTAAGGATAAGGGGTAAGCCATTTAGGACTGAGATGAGGAGGAATTTCTTCACCCAGAGAGTGGTGAACCTGTGGAATTCTCTACCACAGAAGGCAGTTGAGGCCAATTCATTAAATATATTCAAGAAGGAGATAGATATATTTCTTAAGGCTAAAGGGATCAAGGGATATGGGGAGAAAGCAGGGACAGGGTACTGAATTTGGATGATCAGCCATGATCTCATTAAATGGCGGAGCAGGCTCGAGGGGCCGAATGGCCTACTCTTGCTCCTATCTTCTATGCAATTCTATCTATGTCTTTCATCTGATGTCATATTTTTACGAAGGCATATGTTTCTTTATCTTTCTGTGTTTCATTTCAAAGTGTTGGTTTAAGACACTTTAACTGGGGTATACCATTGTGTTCTTTCCAAGCTTCAGACTTCCTGGAACCTCTAACCTTCTGTTTCAACGAGGCTATTGTTTCAGTGTCAACAACTTCTTATCTCAAAAGCCTGTATGCTGTTTACAGCTTCTGATTGTTGAGGCTTCCAGATTTTCAAACCTAGTTTGTCATGTTTCTAAGGCCAGAATTCTTTTATAGGATGGTGTATTTTTCTGAATATGGCATATTCCTTCACAGCATTGCTTACATCTATTGCCCCTTTGCACATATTATTCAATGCACATTGCCACAGAGATGCCTCCAGCTCATTAACGTCACCCCGCCAGCCCCTCCCCCACTGCATCACCGCAGAGACCCGGGACCGGCTGATGAGCCGGGAACTGTCAGGAGTTCAGACGGGGGATTTGGGAGGGGTATACGGGAATGGGGTGGGAGGGAGGGAGACAGGGGAATGGGGGTCGGAAAATTTTTCCTTTTCAAGTATATATTCAATAGATACGGGAGATGGGGGAGAGAGGGACTGGAAAAAGGGAGACTGGGGAATGGCGGTCAGGGGATGTGGAGAGAAGGAGATGGGGAATGGGGATTGGGGAGAGGGGGGAGACTGGAGAATGGAAGTCAGGGAATTGAGGCTAGAGCAGGGGGAGAGAGGGAGACTAGGGAATAGGATGGGCGCAAGGACCAACATTTTCTGCAGAGCCGGGAGCAGCAGCTATGTGGTGAGTACTGGCTGCTCCTCTCTCGGCGAGCTTGCAAAGGGGTGAGTGAAACCTTGGGACTTTAATGTAGGTAAACAGTGAAAGATTGTTTCTACTGGTGGCCAATGAAGAACAAGAGGACAGGTGATCAAGTATTCTCACTAGAAGAACCAAGGATGAGGGGAGAATGAGGACTATTAGACCATGGGATGCTTAACCACAAGTGGCTAATGAGGTAGCGACTAGAACATCTTTTAAAAGGAAATGGCATAAATATTTTAAAAGGAGGAATATAACAGGATCTGGGTGGAATTTGGTTACAGGAGAGAGCGCCAGTATCGGCAGATGTACCCGGGGCCAAATGGCCTCCTCCTGTGCTGTAATTTCTAACATTCTATGAAAACTCTCTTTTATTGAGTCCAAAACGAGGGAGTGGTTTAGAAATGTTGGCTCTGAGCAGAGTTTAGGACGATATGCCCAGTGAGAAGTGCCCTATACACGTGCCCACTGCCCTTTATGCGATCTCTCAGTTTGGTTCAGGTCGGTCTCTGCCGGCTGGTTTTGACGTGTGATGTCTCAGTACAGACTGGCTCTGACTGAGGCTCCCAGTTCAGAGTTGTCACCTTTACACAGAACCCGAGTCCAAACCAGAGTCCAAGGGGATAGGAAGAGAGATCAAGCCTATTAAAAGTGGCACTGACTGGGGAGCCTCACCTTGTGCAGCGTAGGGGGATTCAGGTAATAGTTGGCTGCAGAGATAGTGGATGTATTGGTTTTGATCTTCCAGAATTCCCTAGATTCTAGAATGGTCCCAGCGGATTGGAAGGTAGCAAATGTAACCCCACTATTAAAGAAAAGGAGAGAGAAAACAGGGAACTACAGGCCAGTTAGCCTGACATCAGTCGTCGGGAAAGTGCTGGAATCCATTATTAAGGAAGTGGTATCAGGGTACTTCAGAAAATCATAATATGATTAGGCAGAGCCAACATGGTTTTATGAAAGGGAAATCATGTTTAACAAATTTAGAGTTGTTTGAGGATGTAACTAGCAGAGTAAATAAAGGGGAACCAGTAGATGTAGTATATTTGGAATTTCAAAAGGCATTCGATAAGGTGCCACATAAAAGGTTACTACACAAGATAAGGGCTCATGAGGTTGGGGTAATATATTAGCATAGATATAGGATTGGTTAACGGATAGAAAACAGAGATTAGGGCTAAACAGATCATTTTCCAGTTGGCAGGCTGTAACTAGTGGGGTACTGCAAGGATCAGTGCTTGGGCCTCAGCTATTTATAACAAATATAAATGACTTAGATGAAGGGACCGAGTGCAATTCATCCAAGTTTGCTGACGATACAAAGTAAGGTGGGAAAGTAAGCTGTGAGGAGGACACAAAGGGGTAAAAATTCACTTGGTTGCGCCACCCGTTAGCGCCTTAAGAGGGCGCTAATGGGGCGCAAAGCCGCTAACGCCCGGGCGCAGCGATGTTTGCGCCGCTCGAGAATTGAACTTGAGATTGTGCGGCGGCGCTAAAACTTACCGCTGCGACCACCTGCGCGCGCAGATTGTGACGTCATTCCATGGTGCAACGCCCTTGGGGCGCCCCGTAGCGGAAATTGAGTGGCGCCCCCTGCCTTACCGCCTGGCGCTTCCAACGACCAGAAGACTGGAACGCTATCAATCGCTGTGGGGCTGGGGGGGGGGCGCTATTTAAAGGGGGCCTCTTCCTGTCTTTTATTGTTGGTGGCATTTTTGAACTACGCATTCTGAGAGAGAGAGGGAGAGACTTCTGGAGAGATTCAACGTTGTGTGAAGGAGTTTTGGGTACTGAGCAGCACTTTGCAGGTTCATTTTGATTTGCCATTCCTTGTATCGATTTAGCAGAGACCGTGGGAGCTGCACTCTGAGCTCTTTGCCTGGTGCTCTCCATTGTTCTTTCCAGCACATTTGATGTGCAAGTCTCTCCAGGCCGAGATTCAAGGCTGCAATGAACAGGATGTGGATGGAAAGCAAGATTAACCATCCCCTTTAAGAACTGGCCCATGCCATTGTGTGTGTGTTCCATTGCTGACTGACATTACATGAGCTTCGCCAGCGCTCCGAGTTAGCGCCTCACTGCTCGGCCTTTGCGCCTTAAGAGAGGTGTGCAGCGCCTGCTTTAGCGCTCCACTCACCTCCCGGGGCGGTAAAAGTGAAGTTTCCCGTCAGTGCCGATAATTAGCGCCAGGCGCTAATATTTGCGTCCGGACGATATTTGCGCCCCAAATGGGGCGTGACCTAATTTCTACCCCAAAGAGCCTGCAAAGGAATATAGACAGGTTAAGTGAGTGGGCAATAAGGTGGCAGATGGAGTATAATGTGGGGAAATGTGGGGTTATTCACTTTGGTAGGAAGAATCGAAAAACAGAATGGACTGGATTTTCCGATCGGCGGCTTCCTGCGGACAGATGCCTCCGATCGGAAAAATCTACGTACTTACCTACTGGCTCCGTAGGTCCCGAGACTTGCGATCATGGGCCTCTGCTCTACGAAATGCGCAGAGGCCCAGGTGTCCCAGGGGCGCATGCGGTTCACAAGCATCCCTGGGATCACGTGGGCCATGGGGAACCAATCAAAGAAGGGAATCCTCCTTCACACTTTTGACAGGTCTCTATGCATAGATCTGTCAAAAGTATGAATGGGGATCACTTAAAAAAGTTAAAACATTAAATACATTTTTTTTTAAAAATCACATTTAAAATGAGTTAAAATTACATTAAATTAAATATTTTAAACAAAAATAAAATTTTTGAAAAAATTAAAAATTTTTATGGGGCTAAAAATAAACTTACCTTTTTAAAAAGTATTTAAAAATTATAAATGAGTAAAAAAAAATACTTTTTTTATTTTTTTAAACTCTTATGCTGGTAAAAGCAAGTTTTATGCCTGCTTTTACCAAGCGTAAGATTTTAAGGTTTTCAGCGGGCGGAAGTTGTGCAAAAAGCGCAATTCTCTGCCTGCGGAGGCCCATCTCCCGGGCAGGCGGAGGATCTGTCAAGAGAATTCTTGACAGATCGGAAGTGCCGGGTTTTAGCGCATGCGCTTCGCATGCCTGAAACCGGCACTTGCGAGGCCCCGAAGGATGCGTACACACCTCGTACGCACCCGTGGGGGTTGGAAAATCCGGCCCAATATTTTTTATATGGTGAGAAACTATTAAATGTTGGTGTTCAGTGAGATTTAGGTGTCCTCATACAGGAAACACAAAGTTAGCATGCAGGTACAGCAAGCAATTAGAAAGGCAAATGGCATGTTGGCCTTTATTGTAAGGGGGTTGGAGTTTAAGAGTAAGAGAGGGAGAAATTCAGTATCGCCCCATTTGGGGCACAATTATCGGCCGGGCGCAAACATTAGCGCCTGGCGCTAATTATCGCCACCGACTGCAAACTTGACTTTTATCGCCCCTGGAGGTGATTGCAGCGCTAAATCAGGCGCTTCACACCTGTCTTAAGGCGCAAAGGCCGAGGAGCGAGGCGCTACCTCAGAGCGCTGGCGAAGCTCATGTAATGTCAGTCAGCAATGGAACACACACACAATGGCACGGGCCAGTTCTTAAAGGGGATGGTTAATCTTGCTTTCCATCCACATCCTGCTCATTGCAGCCTTGAATCTCGGCCTGGAGAGACTTGCACATCAAATGTGCTGGAAAGAACAATGGAGAGTACCAGGCAAAGAGCTCAGAGTGCAGCCCCCACAGTCTCTGCTAAATCGATACAAGGAATGACAAATCAAAATGAACCTGCAAAGTGCTGCTCAGTACCCAAAACTCCTTCACACAACGTTGAATCTCTCCAGAAGTCTCTCCCTCTCTCTCTCAGAATGCGTAGTTCAAAAATGGCACCAACAATAAAAGGCAGGAAGCGGTCACCTTTAAATAGCGCTCCCCCTTTCCCTTCATGACTGCAGAACGCTCCCCTCAACCTGTCGTTGCTAGCGTCAGGCGGTAAGGCAGGGGGCGCCACTCAATATCCGCTCCAGGGCGATACCGGGGCGTTGCGCACTCGAGTGACGTCATGATCTGCCGACGCAGGAGATCGTGGCGGTAGTGTTTAGCGCCGCCGCAAAATGTCTAGTTAATTTCGCCAGCGGTGCAAACTTCGCCGTGCCTGGGCGCTAGATGCTTTGCGCCCCATTAGCGCCCTCTTAAGGCGCTAACGGGAGGCGCAACCAACTGAATTTTTCCCCCAGAAAGTCTTACTCCAATTGTACAGGGCTTTGGTGAGACCACACCTGGAGTACTGTGCACAGTTTTGGTCTCCTCATCTGAGAAAAGACATATATGCCTTAGAGGCGGTTCACTAGATTGATCCCTGGGATGAGAGGGTTATCGTATAAGGAGAGATTGAGCCTATATTCTGTGGAGTTTAGAAGAATGAGAGGTAATCTCATTGAAACATATAAGATTCTGAGGGGGATTGACAGAGTAAATGCTGAGAGGGTGTTTCCCCTGGCTGGAGAGTCGAGAACTAGTGGGTATAGTCTCAGGATAAGAGTTGGCCATTTAAGACTGAGATGAGGAGGAATTTCTTCACTCAGAGGGTTGTGAATCTTTGGAATTCTCTACCCGAAATGGCTGTGGAAGCTGAGTCATTGAGTATATTCAAGGCTGAGATAGATAGATTTTTGGACTCTAGGGGAATCAGGGGATATGGGGATTGGGCAGGAAAGTGGAGTTGAGGTCAAAAATCAACCATGATCTTATTGAATGGTGGAGCAGGCTCGAAGGGCCGTATGGCCTACTCCTGCTCCTAATTCTTATGTTCTTAGTGTCAGGGTATCAGTGGATTATACGATTACTACTAGTTACAGGTTGGAAATTGGGGCGTTACACCCATTACTATAATTACATATAGACTATCGATGAATTATTGTATTACTGCTGCTTATGAGTGGAATCTAAGTGTTACCAGTATCACTATTAATTATCAATGCAATTTCAGTGAGTTACGATTAGCTACTGGTTAAATCAAAGTTCCTCCCAGCTGTAGTTTCCCCTCTGTGAATTGTTCCCTCACCTTCGATATTCCCTCTTCCCCGCCCTCAGATTTCCTTCTTCGCCTGTTCGTGGGTGGCCTCCTGGTTGTCGGAACGTCTCAGACACAGATACTTAACTACAGAGGACCCAACCTTCATAAAGTAAATGCAATAACATTTGCAGACATCACTTGATCAGGTGAGATTTGCAGACATCAAATGGTGAGATGCCATGTGGTTAGAACATCATGTGATCAAACCTCCAGGAATGCTGCCAAGCAGACTTGGCAGCTCTAGTTACCACACTGATCGAAATGTCGCCCTTTGATAAGGAGCTTGTGGACCTGTGTCTCTGCTAGGTGGATTGAATGAAAACCATTCTTGGTTGTTTAAATGTCTTAAAGAATCCATTTCATAACAATGGTGAGAAATATTTTGAATTATATGCAATGTATCCCCCATTGTTTGAAAGTTACAATAACATACAAAAATGGCTGTCCCACCTTTCTTTGGATAGCTATTAACACTTCAAATCACCCTAGTTTCATGTCTACTGGTTAATGTTAAGTTGAAAAATGTTGCATTTAATATATAAGAGCTAGAGAGAAACGATGGGATAGTGTATGTTCAGTGTTATAATATAGTCATAATGGCACAGAAGGAGGTCATTCAGCCCATCGAGTCTGTGCTAGCTCTCTGTTGAGCAATCCAGTCAGTCCCATTCCCCTGCTCTATCCCGGCAGCCCTGCAAGTTTATTTCCCTCAAGTGCCTATCCAGTCTCCCCTTGAAAACATGGAGTGTCTCCGCTTCCACCACTTCCGTTGGCAGCGAGTTCCAGGTCCAGGTCCTCACCACTCGCTGCGTAAAAAAGTTTTTCCTCACATCCCCCCTGTATCTCTTGCCCAAAACCTTAAATCTGTGTCCCCTAGTCCTTGGACCATCAACTAGTGGGAACAGCCTTTCCCCGTCTAGCCTATCCAAACCCGTCATAATCTTGTACACCTCTATCAAATCACCCCTCAACCTCCTTTGCTCTAATGAAAACAAATCCAACTTCTCCAACCTGTCCTTGTAGCTAAGATCCCCCATCCCCGGAACCATTCTGGTAAATCTCCTCTGCACCCTCTCAAGTGCCTTCACATCCTTCATAAAGTGTGGTGACCAGAACTGGACACAATACTCCAGTTGTGGCCTAACCAGTGCTTTATAAAGGTTCAGCATAACTTCTCTACTTTTGTACTCAATACCTCTATTTATGAAGCCCACGATCCCATATGCTTCATTAACCACTCTCTCAATATGTCCTGCCACCTTCAGGGACCTATGCACATTAACTCCCAGGTTCCTTTGTCCCTGCACACTCTTTAAAACTGTGCCATTAAGTGTATATTGCCTCTCGCTGTTCCTTCTGCCAAAATGCATCACCTCACACTTCTTTGTATTAAATGCCATCTGCCCATTCTGCTAGCCTTTCTATGTCCTGTTGCAGTCGATTGGTATCATCCTCACTGTTTGCCACACCCCCAAGTTTGGTGTCATTGGCAAATTTAGAAATTCTACTCTGTATTCCAATATCCTGGTCATTTATATATATCAAAAAAAGCAGTGGCCCCAGCACTGACCCTTGGGGAACACCACTGGCTACCATCCTCCAGTCTGAAAAACAGCCATTTACCACAACTCGCTTTTTTCTGTCCTTAAGCCAATTCCTTATCCAAGCTGCCACTGACCCACCTATTCCATGAACCTCAATTTTGTTAACCAGCCTTCTATGTGGTACTTTGTCAAACACCTTCCTAAAATCCACGTGTACAACATCCACTGCATTCCCTTCATCAATCCTCTGTTACTGCATCAAAAAATTCAATTAGGTTAGTCAAACACGATCTGCCTTTTACAAATCCATGTTGGCTCTCCTTAATTAGCTTAAACCTCTCCAAGTGCCCATCATATTTTTCCTTGATTATTGTTTCTAAAACTTTACCCACCACTGATGTTAAACTGACCGGCCTGTAGTTACTAGAATTGTCCTTACACCCTTTCTTGAACAATGGTGTCACATTTGCCACTTTCCAATCCTCAGGCAGCTCCCCCACATCTAGGGAAAATTGGAAAATTATGGCACGCCCTTCTGCTATCTCCTCCCCCAATTCCCTTAGCAACCTGGGATGCAAGCCATCTGGACCAGGCAATTTATCCACTCTTAGGTATACCCAGCCTTTCTAGTCCATCCTGTCTATCAATTTTCACCCCTTCCATTGCTTCTACCTTTTCCACTTCTACCGATATTTTGTCAGCATCCACCTCCTTAGTAAACACTGATACAAAGTACTCAGAGTATTCTAGCCTTGCCCTGTGCCTCTAAGCATATATCACCTTCCTTGTCCCCAGTAGGCCCCACCCCGCCTCTTACTACCTGCTTACTGTTTACATGCCGGTAGAAGATTTTTGGGTTCCCTTTTATGTTAACCGCCATTCTGCTCTCATTCTCTCTTTGCCAATCTTATTTTCATCTTCACTTCCCCTCTCAACTTATTGTATTTGGTCTGGTTCTCCCTTGAAGAATTCACCTGACATTCATCATACACCCTCCTTTTTTGTTTCATCATCTTCTCTATCTTCCTCATCATCCAAGGAGCCCTTGCTTTGGTTCCCTTACCCTTCCCTCTTGTTGGAATGTACCTAGCCTGTACTTGGAACATCTCCTCCTTAAAGATCACCCATTGTTCCGTTACAGTTTTTCCTGTCAGTCTTTGGTTCCATTTTACCCTGGCTAGATCCTTTCGCATCCCAATGAAGTTAGCCCTATTCCAGTTTAGAAGTTCCACTCTAGATTGTTCCTTGCTCCTCTCCATTGCTAATCTAAATCTTGCGATACGATGATCACTCATACCAAAGTGTTCTCCCACAGACACTTGGTCGACCTGGCCCACCTCATTCCCCTATGTTCTTATATAAGATAGTCACCAAGAAATCCAATAGGGAATTCAGAAGAAACTTCTTTACCCAAAGAGTAGTGAGAATGTGGAACTCGCTACCACAGGGAGTGGTTGAAGCCAAGAGTATAGATGCATTTATGTGGAGGTTAGACCAGCACATGAGGGAGAAGGGAATAGAGGGTTATGCTGATTTAGATGAGGAAAGACGGGAGGAGGCTCGAGTGGAGCATAAACGCCCGCGTGGACTGGTTGGGCCGAATGGCCTGTTTTTGTGCCGTATATCCTATGTAAAACTACCACTTGAACAACCACCATCTCCACGCACCACTTCTTCCTCACTTCACAATCTACGCACTTGGCTTTACATTCATCCCCACCATCTCCTCATTCCATCTAGCATCTTCTCCAGCTCTCAACACATTCACAATATTCACAAGTCCCACACATCTCCACATACCTTTTCAAGTCATTCACTAACTCTGACCCTCTCTTTCTGCAGGACAAGACAGCACATATTGTGAAGGATAGAGTCCAGACTGGGGTGGGGGGGCGGTACTTCACATTATTACCCTCACCCAAGCAGAGCCGATCAGTAGCTTAGACTGAGCCAGCACCATCAGGGAAGGCGAAGTTGGTGGCATATCAGATCAGGGTGTCTGCATATTACTTACAACCCTTCCTTTACTTCAACAAACAGCACAACGTCAAGCTGTTTTCTCAAGACTATCACATGCAAATCTGCAGCTTCTGTCTCCCATCCTAACTGGTCACCTTTCTTTTTCTTCTAGATCCTTCTCAGAAGCAAGAGCCTCCTGCACAAGAAGATAGCTCATAGGAGGACAATCTTCCTGAGAATTCACCATCAAGCACTCCATCCCTCTCAGGTACCACCAGCTCAGTCAGTGGCACTCCACATAGGTTAGATAGTGAGTTCGAAGAGTCTGCATGTGGTGAATGACAGAGCACCAGTGAGCAGCATAGGTAGTGAGGGCACGAACAGCACAGAAGAGAGCTCACGGAAGGGCAAGGTCCTCTCCTAGCTCTGCTCCGGAGAACACAGATTATGACTACAGGGGCTCAGTCAATGAGGAAAAAAAAACTATTGGCATCACACAAATAGCTGTACAAGGTAATAGAAGTCCTGCAAAGGAGTTTCACCACTATGCCTGACAGTATGGAAAATTCCACTTTCAACTTGTGTGGTGTCATCTCACATGGTATCAGCACTATGCCGGACAATGTGTCCACCTCCAGGGACACTGAACCCAGTCCCTCACAGCAGAAGTCCTTGTTTGCAAAATATGCAGCTTTGGTGGAAGCTCAAATGGCTGCATCGAGAAATAGGTGTCCATCTTGAACAGAACAGCATTCACCCTGGAGAGACTGGTGGACCGAATGGACAGGGACTTTGAAGGAGCCACCCATCTTCAGTCTGCTCTCCTACACATCAGTGCAACTGATGAGTTCCAGCCTCATGGGAGTGGCAGAGGCGCAATGGGAGCAGAACGTGTTGCCCTCTCCCAGGATGTCAGCACGTCTGCTCCTTCGCCACGACTCCAAGCAATACCCATCATGGTGCCAGCGTGAGCTGGGCCAGCAGACTAGCCGGCAGCAAATGAGGAGCAGCAATCTACAGCTGGGCCATCACAGGCTTGAGCTCCTCGAAGTCACTGACCATGAGCATCTGAAGGGGCTCAACAGCAGCCTTACACAAGCTTTGCTGAGGCCACTGGGAGACCACCTCATAGGGGTAGTTGATTGTGTAAACCTTTTAAGAAAAACACTTTGGGTTCAGCACTAGGCTGAGAGAAGAATTCAAGGCAATTACTATGATTGGTTATATATAGATCACCTTTATTAAATTTGGCACTTTAATTTACAGTGTGGTTTCATAGCAGCTTCCGAGTCCACATTCTCAGTATTTCATTGATATAGCAGTCATCTGAGCAGGTCATTGGGATTGCTGAGCAATGAGCTGATCCCTTACTGTTTCCACTGGCAGGAGGGTCGGTAACCAGACGACACATATTTAAGGTAATTGGCAAAAGAGCCTGAGGGAAGAGGAGGAGTTTTTTTTTTTAAAAACACAGCGTGTTGTTATGGTCTGGAATACATTGCCTGAAAGGGTGGTGGAAACAGATTGAATAGTAATTTTCAATAAGCAATTGGATAAATACTTGAAGGGGGAAAAATTGCAGGGCTATGGAAAAAGAGCAGGGGAGTGGGACTAATTGGATAGCTCTTTCAAAGAGCTGGCTTAGGCACGATGGGCCAAATGGCCTCCTTTATGCTGTAGGATCTTTTGCTGCAAAATGTTGAGGTGGCCCTCCTTCTTCTGCTGCTTCTTCCTCTTCCCACTTGTCTGACTAAGCTGGTTACTGCTCCCCTGGTTCATCCAAAAGTAAGCCTCTCTGTAAGGTAAAGTTGTGAAGTATGCAGGTTATTGTCTAGCATGAATGTAACTTGTCACTGATCAGCCCAAGCCTGGATGTTGTCCAAGTTTTGCTGCATGCAGGCATGGATTGCTTCATTATCTAAGGAATTGCGATTGGAGCTGAAAACTGTGCAATTATCAGCTAACTGTTGACCTTATGATGGAGGGAAGCTCATTGATGAAGCAGCTGAAGATAGTTGAGCCTAGGAGCTGCTCTGAGAAACTCCTGCAGCAATGTTCTGGGCCTGGGATGGAGAGTTTCTCCTTGATCCCTATTGACTTCAGTTTTACAAGGGCTCCTTGATGCCACACTCAAGAGAATGCTGCCTTGGTGTCAAGGGAAGTTTCTCTCGCTTCACCTCTGAAATTCAGGTCTTGTGTCCAGGTTTGGATCAAGGCTGTAATGTCTCGAGCCAAGTGTTCTTGGTCAAACTCAAATTGAGCATTGGTGAGCAGAGTATTGGTGAGTAAGTGCTGCTTGATAGCACTGTTGACAATTCCTGCTCTCTTTTCTGGGCTGATAGGGCAGTAATTGGCCGGGTTGAATGCGTCATTATTTTTGTGGACAGAGTATACCTGTCGGGTATACAGTATTGTAGCTGACCTGGAACAGCTTGGCATGGGGCGCGTCTAGCTCTACAGCATAGTCTTCAGTACTACAGCTGGGATGTTCTTATGGCCCATAGCCATTGCTGTGTCCAGTCCACTCAGCTGTTTCTTGATGTGACATGAAGCGAATTGAATTGGCTAAAGACTGGCATGTGACAGTGGAGACCTTGGGAGTAGGACAAGGATCATCCACTCGGCTGTTCTGGCTGTTAATGGTTGCAAACGACTCAGACTTGTCTTTTGCACTCATATGGTGTGCTCTGCCATTGTTGATGGAGATGTTCATGAAGCCTTCTCCTCCCATTGTGTACAAAGCTGGCCTTCAGGAAGGGGCCACATGCAGTGCAGGTTCACGAGGATGTCACCAGGGTTGAGGGGTTACAGTTATGAAGAAAGTCTTCAGAACTTGCATCATTTTTAACTAAAGTTCAGATGGTTAAGGAGGGACAGGAGTCTCTACGATTATGCAGAGTTATAATCAGGTAAATTGTGATAAATTGTTTCCACTGGTTACAAAAACCATAACAAGAGAACACAAATTAAAGGTAATCACAAGAAGAATTAAAGGGGAAATTAGAAAAAAAAAACTTTTACAGAGAGGATGGTTAGAAAGTGGAATTCTCTGCCACAAAACCTTAAGGGGAATTTTAACCCCACCCACCTGGCAGGAACAGTGTGGGCAGGGGGTAAGATGCATTCCTGCACCCCACCATCTTAACTAGCCTAAAATCAGGCACGAGAAGGCCAGCCACCTCAGAGGACCCAGGGTCTAATTTAAATGGCGGTGTTGCATGCTTATGAAGTAATGGAGAAGTGCAACTATTTTAACTGCAGGCCCAACTAAGGACTGCACAGTCTCAAAGCCATCACCGACACTATCCAGATTGGAGGCAGCCCACGTAAGTGCTCTTGATTTTTTACTTTTTAAAGGTTTCTTGTGGGCTAGGAGGAATACAAATGCTCCTCTGGTCACACAAGGATACCTCGGGCCTCCAAACCCTGGGATCCCTCTCCTACCTCTGATCGTGGACTTTCCACATCTCCCCCATTCCTGACTCACCTTACTGGGGACCATTTCCGGGAGTCCCAGGCACCCCCTGCCAATTTTGACTCCTGCCCGTTGGCGTGACGTAATTCCTACCAACTTTGGGCAGGAGTGAGTGTATCAGAGCATTTAAAGGAGCTAAAAACTCTCCGGCCTAACCCTCCAAGAGGCTGGAGCGTTCGCTGGCCGTTTCAGCCCCTGTACTCCTGATTCTTGCCCAGAGTTAAAATCAAGGCTATTGTTCAAACAGAGCCCATAAATTCTTTTAAAAGGGAATTAGTTAGCTGCTTGAAAAATATTAAAGGAAATGGGGAACGAAAAAAAGATTGTGATCAAGTTAGTTGGCTCATGTTGAGAAAAACACCGGCACAGGTTTGATTAACTCAGTGTCCCCTTTCTATGCTGTACCAATCTATGATTCCAATTCTTCTCTGCTGTGGACTGGAGTAGTATTTATTTTCCAAGTATAAATCAGAGGAAAAAAGGACAGAGATCCATGACATTGGGTCTTCACCCCCTTGGTGTTGTGGGATAATAAATGCCTTCCATTCATTTCTCACCCAGGTGAACAACCCATAGTATATTTCTTTAAAGAATGTTTCCTAAGTCTACTACTCCTACAAGGTGCTCCCCTATTGGCTTGAGCAGAGCTGGTGGAAGACTGCTGTTCCTCATGTGCGAACCCTTGAGATGCTCGTGGCTGGTGACTTCTGGGTGCTTGAGCCCGACTGCAGGCTGCTGCAACTTGCTGGCACCATGGAGGGTATTAGTTGGGTGGGAGCGAATGTGCAGACATGCTGACACCCAGAGAGAGGCCAGCACGTACTACTCCCATCACGCCACATCCACTCTCTTGGGTCTGGGGCTCACCACTTCCAGTAATTTGCGGGAGAGCAGATTGCAGAAGATGACTGACCCCTTCAAAGCCCCTATCCATTCGATTCTCCAATGTGGAACCCAGAATCTGCATGGCAGCCGTTTGAACTTCCACCGAAGCTGCAAAGCATGATAGCATGGACTCTTGTTGTAAGGGCTCGGATGCAACATCCTTGGAGGTGACCACACTATCCAGGGTTGACTGCAGAGTGGTGATGCCATGCGAGATAACACCACAGAGGCTGAATGCGGACTCCTGCACACTCTCAGCTATAGTGGTGAAACTTCTTGGCACGCCTTCCAATACCTCATACAGCTGTGTGTGTGGCCAGCAGTTTACTTCTCATGGTGGGCCCTGGAAGTTCTCATCTCTGTCGTTCTCAGCAGAGGTGGGAGAGGGCCTCACTGTCCAACGAGATCTCTCCTATGCTGTCTCTGCCACCGGTACTGGGTGTTTCACCACATGCAGACACCTCTATCTCGCTACCTAGCCCACAGGGAGTGCCAATGTTGGAGCAGGTGCCTGGGAGGGGTGGAGTGCCTGATACTGCACCCTAAGAGGGATGGTCCTCCTCCAAGGTCGTTTTTTCTGCAGGAGTCTCGGTGTTCAGAAGGCCCTAGAAAAAAGAGAAAATGGAGCAATTAAGATGTCAGAGAGAAGTTGCACATGATCAGGTAACAGTCTGGGAAACCCAGGTTGAAGTTGCTAAACTTGCTGCTTCTGTGCCGAGTTGAATGAAGGGATACAAATAATATGCAAACACTCTGCTTGGATACACTGCCAGACTCTCCAGGTCCCATACTCATGACCCTGCCTGGGCCAATGATCTCCAGAGCTTCTTGCTCTACCTGTGTGAGGGCAATGATTTTGGGGACTCCTCTACCCCTCATGTTCTCTTTGATATTATGCGCTATCTTATCCTGCAGAAAGAGAGGGCGAGAGTGAGTGGCTGTTGAGAAGGTAACTGGGCTTGTGCATAAAGTAGATATGTTGACTTGTGTAGAAGACACAAGCTGGAAGGAGAATGAGAAGGTGCTGAATGTAAAGAGAAGTGTGTGTGAGATGTAAAGTGAGGAAGGTGTGTTTGTATGTGTAATGAGCAAGAGAGATGTCTTAATGTGTGCTTGTGGTTGAATGGTGAAGGATGTGATGAAGTGGAGGTAACAATTGAGCGTGGTGGGGGAGGGGATGAGAGGTGTTTCTCAGGTGGTGTTGAGAGAGGTGGAGAGATGAAGAAGTGTACTCACCCTTGCTGCTCTTGTGTGATCAATGAACCTCCTTCTATATTGAACCCAGGTCCTGGGGGTGATGCTGCTGGCTGACACTCTCAACCACCTCTGTCCAGGCCTGCCTAACAATGGCCTTGGGGATACTCTTGCAGGTGCTGGGGAAGGCCCTTCTGGCCCTCACTTCCTCCACTAGGTCTTCCAGGGACACATCAGGCAAGCAGGGGCAGCCCTTCAACTCATCTCTGCAGAGAATGCAACTCACTTTAAGGAGGTGCATACCTGCTTTAAGTACACTCGAATAATGCGCCGGAAATTGTCTGGGTTGCATGGGTAGACTGCTTGATTCTGCAGGCAATGAAAAGGGCAGCCCATGCTTCAAATATTAATGAGGCCTGGGAGTTAAAATGGACTGGGCCTCACGCCAATGTCATGGGGACTTGCCACCCGCTCTGCGCCCCCGCATGCCCAGTGTAATCTCTCAACTCACTTTTAACCAATTCACAATTGAATTCCTTCCCAATCCTTCTCTTTTGTAAACATTGATGTAAAGTACTTGTAAAGTATACCTGCCAATTTCATTTTATCCCTTATTAGCTCACTATCCTCTCCTATTAGGAACAGGAATAGGCCATTTAACCCTTGAGCCTGTTCTGCCAATCAATTGGATTATGGCTGATCTGCATCTTAACTCCATCTACTCGCCTTGGTTCTGTAACCTTTAATACCCTTGTCTAACAAAAATCTATCAATCTGTTTTGAAATTTTTAATTCACCTAGCCTCAACAGCTTTTTGGGTGAGACTGTTCCAGATTTGCTCTACCCTTTGTGTAAAGAAGCACTTTCTGACATCACTCCTGAATGACCTAACTCTTCATTTTAAGGTTATTCCCCCTTGTCTGGACTCTCCCACCAGAGGAAATAATTTATGTACCTTATCAAATCCTTTAATCATCTTAAACACCTCAATTAGATCACCCCTTAATCTTCTATACGCAAGGGAATACAAGCCTAGTCTATGCAACCTGTCTTCACCATTTAACCCTTTTAGCCCCAGTATCATTCTGGTGAATCTGCACTGCACCCTCTTCAAGGCCAATATATCCTTCCTGAGGTGCAGTGCCCAGAACTGAATGCAGTGCTCCAGGTGGGGTCTAACCAGAGCTCTGTCCAACTGTAACGTGACTTCTAGCCCTCGAGATAAAGGCCAACATTCCATTAGCTTTTTAAATTATATTTTGTATGTCCACTAGCTTTTAGTGATTTCTGTACTTGGACCCCTAAATCCCTCTGCTCATCCTAGCTTCTCGCAATTTAGAAAATACTCTGATCTATCTTTCTTGGGTCCAAAGTGGATGACCTCACACTTTCCCACATTAAACTCTCTCTGCCACAGTTTTTCCCACTCACCTAATCAATCAATGTCCCTTTGCAACTTTCTGCTTCCATCTACACTATTTACTGTGCAACCTAACTTAGTGTCGTCAGCAAACTTGGATGAAGGCAGAGAGGCCATTACGTAAATCATTTATAAATATAATGAAAAGCTGAGGCCCCAGTACAGATCACTGGGGGACACCACAGGTCACATACTGCCAATTTGAGTACATACCCATTATCCCTACTACTGAATTCATAACTGAATTGCTAATCTGGCCCCATTAAGTTTTTTGGTGCCACTATTATCATTTGATGGTCCTTAACAGAGTTATCATTCTTCCTATAGGAAGCCAGTGATTCCAACTTATTGGAGAGAATAATTTATGTCCCTGCTGTAGCTTGTCCCTCCTTCCTCTACCACTGCTAGCACCCTATCTCTTAGCAGGGTGACTACCCGCTGAAACTTCTTGCTTCAAAAACCTCTATTCTTCCCTGATGGTTCAGAGTGTCTCCAACCATACTTCAAGTTCTGAGATCTTGAGCTCAAGTAATTTCAGCCAGAGACATTTCCTACAGAGGTGTTTGTCCAACTCAAGGACTGCTACGCAAAACTTGCACATCCTGTAGGAACCACACATTAGTATGCTTTCCTTTGCTGCCATTCTTACTATAAACTTTAGTTAAGTTAAGCTCTAAGTTTATATTCTTTATCTGCATAAATTTCAATTAAACTTATCTGCTTCTCCTTCCCTATCTGCTCTGAATTCCCACTCTAGCCAAATTTCCATTTTGGAAGTACTGTACTCACTCTGTTACCAGCTCACACTATGGTGTGCTCTCATTACTATCTCTTTCAATTCAGAAGTTAAGGCCCCAAAACTATTTGCCAGTGAGTACCTATGAGAAGGCAACTATCAAATCATTGGGACTGAGAGCAAAGAGGAAGTGAGGAGGGATGCAGTCAGAAGCATCTTCCAAACAGAGGGTTGGTATCACTTTCTCGTGTTCTTTCTTCTCCCCTTACCTCATACATACACTCACTATCATGCAAGCATACATCCAAGCATACCAGTATTTTGCAATGTAAGAAATATTTGATGGGGTGCACACAGGCAGATTGCTAACATATATTCCTCTTCTGTTTTTATAAGTGTCCGCCAAGAACCACCTGTAGGTCCTAGTGCAGCACAAGAAGCCAGCATTGCACAGCACCATGCATCACTTACTCCATCCATCACAAGGAATAGCATAGGTGCATCCACCTCATAGAATTTAGTTAGTCAATTTGAAGAGGGTGCACCAAGTTAATCACAGAGTATGAGTGAGCAGGGGTATGTGGGATGCTATTGGATGAGCGGGAACCTGCTGGCCCAAAGGCCAACTCACATTCTTCCTCAGTTGCCGAGCCCTGGGATTCAGATGTCACAGGTCCTGTATTTAAAGGAAAGCTGCTACCTAAGCATGAATGTTTCATGAAGCCATTTAGGGATGTGCAAAATGCCCTCCTAGGTCTGGGGGTGATTGTGACAAAGTCCATTATTTGCATCTGTGCAGTTGTGCATGACATAAGTACATAAGAAATAGGAGCAGGAGTAGGCCATTCGGCCCTTCGAGCCTGTTCCACCATTCAATAAGATCATGGCTGACCTCAACTCCACCTTCTCGCACTATCCCCATATCCCTCGATTCCCTTAATATCCAAAAGTCAATCGATCTCTGTCTTGAATATACTTAACGACTGAGCCTCCACAGCCCTCTGGGGTAGAGAATTCCAAAGATTCACCACCCTCTGAGTGAAGAAATTTCTCCTCATCTCAGTCCTAAATGGCCGACCCCTTATTCTGAGACTGTGACCCCTGGTTCTAGACTCCCCAGCCAGGGCAAACATCCTCCCAGTTAAGCCTTGTAAGAATTTTGTATGTTTCAATGAGATCACCTCTCATTCTTCTAAATTCTAGGGAATATAGGCCTACTCTACACAATCTCTCCTCATAGGATAATCCCCCCATCCCAGGAATCAGTCTGGTGAAACTTCAATGCACTCCCTCCAAGGCAAGTATATTCTTCCTTAGGTAAAGAGACCAAAACTGTACACAGTACTCCAGGTGTGGTCTCACCAAGGCCCTATATAATTGCAGTAAGACTTCTTTACTCTTATATTCCAATTCCTTTGTAATAAAAGGCTAACATACCATTTGCTTTCCTAGTTGCTTGCTGTACCAGAATGTTAACTTTTGATGATTCGTGTACAAGAACATCCAGGTCCCTCTGAATACCAACATTTCCCAATGTCTCACCATTTAAAAAAATTCTACTTTTCTATTTTTCCTAGCAAAGTGGATAACTTCACATTTCTCCACATTATATTCCATCTACCATGCTCTGTTATTTTTTTCTATATCCTTAATAATATTATATACCTCTATAAGATTACCTCTCAGATGTCTCCTGTCCAGGCTATCATAACTCAGAATACAATATTCAAGGTGTAATTTGACCATAGCACTATAAAGTTATCTGACTTATATTCTACTGTTTTGGCTATGTAGTGTAATTTTCTATTAACTTTGTTGATTATTGCTCTGCATTGTTTGGACGTGTTTACTGTCAAATCTACTAATATTCCTGGGTCTCTTTCAGCTTTATTCATGGCTATTTCAACACTATTCATGAGGTATGCATATCATCTATTTTTCTTTAGTGTAGCACTTGACACTTGCTTGCATCAAATTTCACCTGTCATTGTTCTGCTCATTTACATATTTTGTGCAACTCCTTCTGTAATTTCTGAGCTTACTCCTTTAATTTCACTGCCCCTTAGAGAGTGGTATCATCTGCAAATTTGACTATTTTGCATTGAGTCTCTGAATCCAGGTCATTTATGCAACTTAGAGACAATAGTGGTCCGAGCACTGAGCCCCGAGAGATGCCACACAATACTTCCCTTGCTGCAACATAACTCCTCTAACAATTACATGTCGTTCCTACTCTTCAGCCAGTTTCTTATCCATTCCCAGGATTTACCCTGAATCCCCACAGCTTTGAGTCTAATTTATAGCCTTTCAGATGGAATGTTCTCAAAAGCTTTTTGAAAGTCATGGTACAGCACTTCATAGGGTTTATCATAGTCTATTTGGGTTGTCACTTCCTCAAATAAGTCAAGAAGGTTGGTTAGGCAGTATCTTTCCCTTCTGAATCCAAGATGACTGCTGTTAACTAGGCCACAAAACACAACGCGCTGAATTTTTACTTTGAAGAGTGTGCGGGTTTGCGAGCGGGTAGGCAGTTAAAAGCGCTGAAATTGACAGTGCGTCAAGAAGCCGGCTTCAACCCGCCGGCTTCCACCTTTAACTCAGACGCGTTAGTCAGTGCTACAGAGACCTGCTCGGGAGAGGCTTGTGACCTAATTAAAGCAGTTTAGAGCTCGTTAAGAGGCTATTATCAGCGATTTTAACCTGATGCTGCAGCTTTTACTGGCTGTCCACGGGATTCTTGGGCTTGTTGAACCTCACCAATGAAAGCAAGGCAAGAGCACAGCGGCCATTGTGGGAGTTGAACAATTGACAGTTGAGAAAAAAAATCACAAATACTCACACCTTACACCTGCTTTCTTGCCTAAGGGAAAGGCTCTTGCTGACACCAGTCGTGCTGAGAGTTTGCTTTCAGGAGTTTGCAGGTGATTTCTACAACTTTTGGAATCTCTCACTACATTGGAAGTCACTCTCACTACATTGGAGGATTGTGCCTCTGATCTCCACTTTACCTGGCATCTATCAGATCAGCATGGGTGCCGCTTATACCGTTTCACCTTGGACCTCAGATTCAGACCAAGATGAGCCCCAGCAGCAGCCTTCTCTTCACCGACCTGCTGCTCCACAGGAGAGAGGGGATGAGCACAGGGTGAACCTTGCAGGAGGCAATACCCCAACACAGGGTATGTAGGCAGAGGATCAGCTTCCTGGACATGACTGAACACCAGTGTCTCAGGAGGCTCAGGGTTTCGAGTCAGGTCATGGCAGACATTTGTAGCCTGCTGGTAGAAGACCTGCTGCCAAGTGGACTTGGTAGACACGCACTACCAGTGGCTGTCAAAGTCACCACCACCTTCAACTTCTTCACCTCAGGCTCCTTCCAGGGATCTGCAGGAGACATTTGCAGGATCTCAGTCGGCCGCCCACAAATGCATCACCCAGGTGGCCAATACTATGTTTGACAAGTCAGGCACTTCTGTATACTTTGCCACTGATGAAGCCAGTGTGACGGAGCTCCTGCTGGCTTCCCACAGGTGCAGGGCGTCATTGACTGCACCCATGTGCCCATCAAGGCACCCCCACAGATCACCCAGGATTGTTCGTGAACTGTACTCCATCAATGTGCAGATTGTCTGCAACCACACAAAGGTAATCATGCATGTGTGTGCCAGATTCCCAGGGAGTTGTCCTGATTCATTCATCCTGTGCCAGTCCACTGCCCCCCCCCCCACTCCCCGCCCCTCAGCTCTTCGCACCTCCAACCAGTATCCACTGAAGAAGTGGCTGATGACACCCTTGGGGAGACCAAGCAATGAGACCGAAAAGCGCTACAATCATAACCAGATGATGAGATGTGTAATAGAGAAAGCAATTGGGATGCTGAAAATGCGCTTCACGTCAAAGTGACGTCAGAGTAAAAAAGTGACATCGGCACAAGGGAAGGAGCTGATTGCACCGCAGATGCACCGCAGTGACTCCAGTCGCCGCCCAAGCTCTGAAACCGGAGCTGGTGAGTGTATTTGTTTTTTAAGTTTATAAGTTTATTTCTGCTAAGTTAGTTAATAGCCTATTAAATAGAGGGAAGGAGCTGATTGGTGAGTAGCTGGGGAGTGTTTTCTGTTAAGTTTTAAGTTTACTTCTGCTGGGTTAGTTCTTAGTCTATTAAATAGAGACATGGCAGGGCAGCTCAGTCCCATGGAGTGCACATCCTGTGCCATGTGGGAAGTCCTGGACGCTTCGCGTAGTCTGGACGACCACATGTGCGGGAAGTGTCGCCAGCTACAGCAACTCGAGCTCCGGTTTCAGAGCTTGGGCGGCGACTGGAGTCACTGCGGTGCATCCGCGAGGCTGAGAGTTACGTGGATAGCACGTTTCTAGAGGTGGTCACCCCGCAGCTTAAGAGTATGCAGGCAGAGAGGGAATGGGTGACTGCCAGACAGAAGGAGGAGGACCAGGCAGGTAGTGCAGGCATCCCCGGAGTGCATCGCGCTCTCCAACCAGTATTCTGTTCTGAGTACTGGTGAGGGCAATGGTTCCTCTGGGAAGTGCAGCCAGAGTCAAGTCCACAGCACCACGGGTGGCTCAGCTGCACCAGGGGCGGGGGGGAGGAAAAAGAGTGGAAGAGCAATTGTGGTAGGGGATTCAATAGTTTGGGGAGCAGACAGGCGTTTCTGCGGCCGTAGACGTGACTCTAGGATGGTATGTTGCCTCCCTGGTGCCAGGGCCAAGGATGTCACTGAACGGCTGCAGGACACTGAGGGGGGAGGATAAACAACCAGAGGTTGTTGTCCATATCAGTACCAATGACATAGGCAGAAAGAGGGATGAGGTCCTGCAGGCAGAGTTTAGGGAGCTAGGAGAGAGATTAAAAAGCAGGACCTCAAAAGGTAGTAATCTCCAGATTACTCCCGGTGCCACATGCTAGTGAGTACAGGAATAGGAGGATAGAACAGATGAATGCGTGGCTGGAGAGATGGTGTAGGAGGGAGGGCTTTAGATTCCTGAGGCATTGGGACCGTTTCTGGGGAAGATGGGACCTGTACAAGCGGGACGGAGCCGGGACCAATATTCTCGCGGGGAGGTTTGTTAGTGCTGTTGGGGAGGGTTTAAACTAACTTGGCAGGGGAATGGGCGCCAGCATATAGGAGTAGCAAAGGTGCATAAAAGGGTGAGTGTGTTGGATAGTACAAGAGAAGATAACACTAGAGGCGGTAGTAGTACCATATTAGATAGGAGCAGACTAAGAAAGACTACAAAAAATTCAAAAATAGGTTTAGCATGCATGTACGTAAACGCACAAAGTGTGGTGAATAAGGTTGGTGAGCTACAAGCACAATTAGCTGTGTGGTAATATGATGTTGTGGCAATAACGGAAACGTGGCTTAAAAACGGTGAGGACTGGGCGCGTAATGTTCCAGGGTACAAGGTGTTCAGAAAAGATAGGGAAGGAAAAAAGGGAGGTGGGATGGCAGTGCTGATTAAGGAAGACATTGTAGTGTTGGAAAGGGAGGATGTTCTTGAGGGGACAAGGACAGAATCCATTTGGTTAGAGTTGAGGAGCAAAAAGGGTATGATCACACTATTGGGGGTATTCTATAAGCCTCCAAATAGTGAGAGGGAGGTAGAGGAGCAAATCTGCAGGGAAATCAGAGAGATATGCAAGAGCTATAGAGTGGTGATATTGGGGGACTTTAATTACCTAAATAACGACTGGGATAATGCTAGGGTAAAGGGAAAGGAGGGGGAGGAATTTCTGAAATGTGTTCAGGAGAATTTCCTTGACCAATATGTTCTTGGCCCAACTAGGAAGGAGGCATTGCTGGATCTGGTGCTGGGGAATGAGGTGGGCCAGGTCAACCAAGTGTGTCTGTGGGAGAACACTTGGGTACGAGTGATCATCGTATCATAAGATTTAGATTAGCAATGGAGAGGAGCAAGGAACAATCTAGAATGGAACTTCTAAACTGGAATAGGGCTAACTTGAATGGGATGCGAAAGGATCTAGCCAGGGTAAAATGGAACCAAAGACTGACAGGAAAAACTAACGGAACAATGGGTGATCTTTAAGGAGATGTTCCAAGTACAGGCTAGGTACATTCCAACAAGAGGGAAGGGTAAGGGAACCAAAGCAAGGGCTCCTTGGATGACGAGAGAGATAGAGAAGATGGTGAAACAAAAAAAGTGTGTGTATGATGCATGTCAAGTGAATTCTTCAAGGGAGAACCAGACCAAATACAATAAGTTGAGAGGATGTGAAGATGAAAATAAGATTGGCAAAGAGAGAATATGAGAGTAGAATGGCGGTTAACATAAAAGGGAACCCAAAAAATCTTCTACCGGCATATAAACAGTAAGCAGGTAGTAAGAGGCGGGGTGGGGCCTATTGGAGACAAAGAAGGTGATATATGCTTAGAGGCGCATGGCAAGGCTAGAATACTCAATGAGTACTTTGTATCGATGTTTGCTAAAGAGGTGGATGCTGAAAATATCGGTAGAAGTGGAAAAGGTAGAAGCAATGGAAGGGGTGAAAATTGATAGACAGGATGTACTAGAAAGGCTTGGTATGCTTAGAGTGGACAAGTCGCCTGGTCCAGATGGCTTGCATCCGATGTTGCTAAGGGAATTGGGGGAGGAGATAGCAGAAGGGCTTGCCATCATTTTCCAATCTCCCCTAGATGCGGGGGAGATGCCCGAGGATTGGAAAGTGGCAAATGTGACACCATTGTTCAAGAAAGGATTTAAGAACAATTCTAGTAACTACAGGCTGGTCAGTTTAACATCAGTGGTGGGTAAAGTTTTAGAAACAATAATCAAGGAAAAAATTAACGGGCACTTGGAGAGGTTTAAGCTAATTAAGGAGAGCCAACACGGATTTGTAAAAGGCAGATCGTGTTTGACTAATCTAATTGAATTTTTTGATGCAGTAACAGAGAGGATTGATGAAGGGAATGCAATGAAAAAGAAAAGAAAGACTTACATTTATATAGCACCTTTCACGACCACCGGACATCTCAAAGCGCTTTACAGCCAATGAAGTACTTTTGAAATGGAGTCACTGTTGTAATGTGGGAAACGCGGCAGCCAATTTGCGCACAGCAAGCTCCCACAAACAGCAATGTGAAAATGATCAGATAATCTGTATTTGTTATGTTGGTTGAGGGAGAAATATTGGCCAGGACACTGGGGGTAACTCCCCTTCTCTTCTTCGAAATAGTGCCATGGGATCTTTTACGTCCACCTGAGAGAGCAGACGAGGCCTCGGTTTAACGTCTCATCTGAAAGCCAGCACCTCCGACAGTGCAGCACTCCCTTAGCACTGCACTGGAGTGTCAGCCTAGCTTTATGTGCGCAAGGCCCTGATGTGGGACTTGAACCCACAACCTTCTGACTCTGATGTTGTCTACATGGATTTTCTGAAGGCGTTTGACAAAGTACAACATAGAAGGCTAGTTAACAAAATTGAGGTTCATGGAATAGGTAGGTCAGTGGCAGCTTGGGTAAGGAATTGGCTTAAGGACAGAAAACAGCGAGTTGTGGTAATGGCTGTTTTTCAGACTGGAGGATGGTAGACAGTGGTGTTCCCCAAGGGTTAGTGCTGGGGCCACTGCTTTTTTTGAAAAATGACCTGGATATTGGAATACAGAGTAGAATTTCTAAATTTGCCAATGATACCAAACTTGGGGGTGTGGCAAACAGTGATGATGATATCAATTGACTGCAACAGGACATAGAAAGGCTAGCAGAATGGGCAGACAAGTGGCACATGGAATTTAACAGAGAAGTGTGAGGTGATGCATTTTGGCAGAAGGAACAGGGAGAGGCAATATACACTTAATGGCACAGTTTTAAAGAGTATGCAGGGACAGAGGGACCTGGGAGTTAATGTGCATAGGTCCCTGAAGGTGGCAGGACATATTAAGAGAGTGGTTAATGAAGCATATGGGATCTTGGGCTTCATAAATAGAGGTATTGAGTACAAAAGTAGAGAAGTTATGCTGAACCTTTATAAAGCACTGGTTAGGCCACAACTGGAGTATTGCATCCAGTTCTGGTCACCACACTTTAGGAAGGATGTGAAGGCACTTGAGGGTGCAGAGGAGATTTACCAGAATGGTTTCGGGGATGGGGGATCTTCGCTACAAGGACAGGTTGGAGAAGCTGGATTTGTTTTCATTAGAGCAAAGGAGGTTGAGGGGTGATTTGATAGAGGTGTACAAGATTATGACAGGTTTGGATAGGCTAGACGGGGAATGGTTGTTCCCACTAGTTGATGGTCCAAGGACTAAGGGACACAGATTTAAGGTTTCGGGCAAGAGATACAGGGGGTATGTGAGGAAAAACTTTTTCACACAGCGAGTGGTGATGACCTGGAATTCGCTGCCAACAGAAGTGGTGGAAGCGGAGACACTCCATGTTTTCAAGGGGAGACTGGATAGGCACTTGAGGGAAATAAACTTGCAGGGCTACAGGGATAGAGTGGGAGAATGGGACTGACTGGATTGCTCTAGAGAGAGCCGGCACAGACTCGATGGGCCGAATGGCCTCCTTCTGTGCTGTTATGACTCTATATACCTGGACAGATCTGGAGGAGCCCTTCAGTATGCACCAGCCAGGATCTCCAGAATGATCACCGTAAGCTGCTCGTTGCACAACGGAGCGCAGCAGTCAGGATTGGAGCTGCAGGACAAGCAAGGCGCAGAGCCTCTTCGGAGGAGGATCCTGAAGTGGACATGACACCAGCAGCGGCACACATTGCTGCCTGGGAGGCCC
This sequence comes from Squalus acanthias, assembly GCA_030390025.1. Taxonomy (NCBI): domain Eukaryota; kingdom Metazoa; phylum Chordata; class Chondrichthyes; order Squaliformes; family Squalidae; genus Squalus; species Squalus acanthias. The sequence goes on from CM059431.1 coordinate 30,932,987, forward strand.
GGGATGGCCTGATTATGGCACGATTTAGTTAAGTTGCACCTGTGCACCCATATGGCACCCAGATGCTGAACCAACTTTCCCCCGTAAACCCCACCACCACAAAGCAATCCTAAAATGACCAAACCATTCCTGTCACACACACCGATTGCTCAAGTTTAAGTAATGTCTTACCAGTCACTAACTGACAAGGCTACTTGCCAGGCAGACGGCAAAAATGGACAAGATGGCAAAGTGGTGCAGAGAAATAATTTTAATCGGCTCATAACTTCAACAGAAACTTAACCATCTAACATTTTATAACACACCCATGTGCATACCCTTGTGCATCTACAATGGAGTCTTCTTTCTCTTTCTACAACTCCTACGATGTGCAACCCCTGTGACTTCAGCAGAGGTAGAGGCAGGCTGCTCACTTCCCTGCTTGGACTGCTTAGACACTTTTGGCAGACGTCCTCTGGGTTTTGGAGCCTAGGAGGGCCCCGCCAAAGACTGCTCTTCCTGCACCTGTGCAGGGGCCGACTTGGCCAATGAGATACGAGGCAGTATGTGGGGCTCTGACCGGAGTGGTGGGGGGGGGGGGGGCGGTGCAACAGAAGAGAAGTGGGAGTGCTTTGAGCAGAGCTCCCACTTCCATGTCCCCGCTCACCATGATCCCTCTCGTGGCCCACCCGCACTTCCCTGCTAGCAAGGAGCTGGAGAGCACTTTGCTGCACATCAGTGGGGCGACGAAGGGCCAACTCTAGGTTGCTATCCATCTGAGATATGGCTACAATTAGAGTCTGCAAACTGTTGTTCACAGCAAGCATGCACTCATTCGACTGGCACATTTCAAGCTCCATGCAGGTAGCCACTCTTTCCATAGAGGAACACATCATAGCCATGGCCTGCGACACTGTGCTCCTCCATTCTCCCTAAAAATCGAGCACATCGTGGCTGGAAAAGCTGCCAGAGCCTCCCGCACTTTCTGTTGCTCCTCAAGAATCATCCGCTTTGTCAAACGGCCCCCCGAGGTTCAGCATCTTCGTCCAGCTGAACGCTGCTTGGAGCGTCCTGCGTCCTCTGATGAGAACTCTCCACTGCTGTCCCAGTTTCCACCATCTACTCTTGCTCATGTGATCTGGGACTCATCCGGTGACATTACTTTCTCTCTTACTGGACCGACCGACGTGTGTGTATCTGCGCTGGTGCTTGCTGTGCATGGGTCATGTTACGGTGTACCCTCAGAGTCCGCGACCGACTCTGAGGAGTCGTCTTCCTCCTCTGGCTGGACACTTGATGGACCTGCGGGAGAGCAAAGACATGAACTGGAACTGTTATGAGAAGAATGTTTTAGTTACCATTATGCACATGATCATATTTCACTGGCTGCTAACATCAAGTCAACATGAGTGAGTGTGACTGTTGTATGCCATGTGGCTATATGATATTTAATTCTGTCACCAGGTAGCTGGCAGGTCCCCTCTCTCCATCTCCCACCGCCAGCAGCTCCGCAACGCCACTCAGTTCCAGGGCTTCCTCCTCTGCTGAAGCCAACAGTGTGGTTACTGCTGGGTCACCACAGGATCGCTGCCTCTCCCGGGTGTTCTGTGCTCTCTTCTCGGAGGGAAGCAAGAGACCTTTGAGTGAGAGTGATGGAATGAATGGATGGGCAACATCTGGTGAGAGTGACTATGAGGGAGAGGCGTAACATTGCATTAAGATGAGGGTGAGTGTCAGTGGTGGATGGTCAGATGGGGATGTGAGTAAGTGCATAGACAGTGAGGGATGGGTGCACCTGCAAGGTAGGTTGGTGTGAGGAGTGATCTGCAGGAGTAGGATTGGGAAGGCAGAGTGAGGGGGTTGGGGTGACACACACATCAGGATGTAGGGCAATGTGGCATTGTACTCACCTTTCCTGACCTCATGAGGTTGTTAAAACATTTTCTATAATGGATCCATGTCCTTTGAACAACACTCTTGCTGCTCACTTCTTCCGTTATCTCTAGCCATGCAGTTTTGGTCAGCGCCACTGGCCTCTTCCTCCCATCAACAGTATGTCCCTGCAGGCACTCACTCCTTGGAGTAATATCTCCAAGGAGACATCACTAAATCTGGGGGCTGCTTTCTGCCTTTGACTCTATATAATTAAGGATTTAGTATTGTCAAAGTGTTATAGCGCAAACAATTCCCCTCTGTCACAATCTGGCTTCCACCTCCACCAGCCTTCAAGTGCCATCTGTCCATTGCTCCTTTGAATATCTCAGCTGAAGTCGAGTCATCCATGACGCCATCAGACCCGCTCTAGTTAATTGGTCGGGAAACCCAGATGTCTGATTCAATTGCACTGGCTTTATTAAAAAAGAGCCGTTTGTTTAACTTCATTAGGTTTTGCACTCATAGCATTTTCCTAAATGTTAGAATTATTGTTTCATTGACTTTATGGTTATTATTTTTTGTACATACATGAAGATGTCCTTGAATTTGATTACGCAATGAATTAAAATGAACCTGAACAATGCACCCGCAAGGAAACAATACCAGCAAAAGCAACATTCTAATTTGTTTTCAATAATTTATGAGGAAAATAATTCATGCATTGATTTGAGGTGACAGAATTAATTGTAGCATAACAACTTGTATTTACAACAAGTAGTATTTATATAGCGCTTTTAATGTAGTAAAACATCCCAAGGTGCTTCACAGGAGCGTTATAAAATAAAATGACACCGAGCCACATAAGGAGAAATTAGGACAGATGACCAAAAGTTTGATCAAAGAGGTAGGTTTTAAGGAGCGTCTTAAAGGAGAAAAGAGAGGTGGAGAGGTTTAGGGAGGGAATTCCAGAGCTTAGGGCCTTGGCAGCAGAAGGACGGCCGCCAATGGTTGAGCGATTAAAATAAGGGATGCTCAAGAGGCCAGAGTTAGGGGAGCGCAGATATCGCGGGGGGGGGGGGGGGAGGGTTGTGGGGCCAGAGCAGATTACAGAGATTGGGAGGGGTGAGGCCATGGAGGGATTTGAAAACAAGGATGAGAATTTTAAAATTGAGGCGTTGCTTAACCGGGAGCCAATGTAGGTCAGTGAGCACGGGGTGATGGTTGAATGGGACTTGGTGCAAGTTAGGACATGGGCAGCAGAGTTTTGGATGACCTCAAGTTTACGTAGGGTAAAACGTGGGAGGCCAGCCAGGAGTGCGTTGGGATAGTCAAGTCTAGAGGTAACAAAGGCATGGATGAGGGTTTCAGCAGCAGATGAGCTGAGGCAGTGTTACGGAGGTGGAAATAGATGGTCTTAGTTGTGCCGCGGATATGTGGTCGGAAGCTCATTTCAGGGTCAAGTATGACACCAAGGTCACGAACAGTCTGGTTCAGCCTCAGACAAATGCTCGGGAGATGGATGGAGTTGGTGGCTAAGGAACAGAGTTTGTGGCGGGGACCGAAGACAGTGGCTTCGGTCTTCCCAATATTTAGTTGGAGGAAATTTCTGCTTATCCAGTACTGGGTGTCGGACAAGCAGTCTGACAATTTAGAGACAGCGGAGAGGTCGAGAGAAGCAGTGGTGAGGTAGAGCTGGGTGTCGTCAGCATACACATGGAAACTGACGCTGTGTTTTTGGATGATGTTGCCGAGGGGCAGCATGTAGATGAGAAATAGGAGGGGACCAAGGATAGATCGTAATGATGCGGGAAGAGAAGCCATTGCAGGTGATTCTCTGGCTATGATTAGATATAGAATGGAACCAGGTGAGTGCAGTCCCAACTAGCTGGATGAGGGCGGTTGCAGAGACACAAGTGACATTAGCCTAATAAATAGCCATGATCATAACTCATCTAGTTAATGGTCATTTATTACTGAGATTACAGGGTTGGAAACGTGTTCACAGGGCAGACAACTCCGTGCTGAAATTTATTAAGCACAATGATGCAGTTTAATTTATTGCCTTTTTAAAGTACATTTTTCAGTTTATTGCTTCATTGAATTTGCATACTGATTTTAAATTGTGCAGTTAACATGGATTGGCTTTAGAGCCCAGAAGGTGGCGTTTGGTTTGGTCACAGTTTTACATAAAAACTGCAAAGAAGATTAGACTGTTGCCAAAACCCAGAAATGAATTTTAGCAAAATTATCAAGACAGAATGACTTGATAAAATATATTGAGATATTAAAGGCTAATCTGCTGCAATGAGATAACTTTAGTGATTTGTGTTCGTGGAGACCTAAATCCTTTTGCTCCTCAACAACAACAACTTGTATTTATATAGTGCCTTTAACGCAATAAAACATCCCAATGACATTCACAGGAGCTTTATCAAACACAGCTCCTAGTCTCTCACCATTTAAGAAAATATTCTGATTTGTCTTTCTCAGATCCAAAGTGGATGAACTCACACTTCCCCAAATTGAACTCCATCTGCTATAGTTTTGCCCACGCTCTTAGGTGGCCTTTGTAACTTCCTCCTCACAGCCACACAACTTAATTTGCCTCTTAACTAGTGTCCTCTGCAAAGCTGGATGTACAACTCTCTAGTCCTTCATCCAAGTTATTAATATATATGTTGAAAAGCTGAGGCTCCAGTACAGATCCCTGGGGAATGCCACTTGTAACATCCCGCCAATCAGAGAACAAACCCTTTATCCCTACTCTCGGTCTCCTATTTACCAACCAATTACAGGAAACTCTTTATTAACCGGCACCCAAATATCCGGAAATCTCTCTTAACCGGCAAAATTCTTGAGTAGGTAACCGGGGTTTTCCTTCATCTCACGTTTTAAATTAACTTTAAAAAAAAACCCCGAGGCGTTTGCCTTGTATCGGAGCGTGTAGATTGGGAGGGGAATGTGCAGCCCGGGTAGGCAGCGGACACGACAGATGGTCAGCTGGCGGTCCCCGGGGAGACGGAGCTCCGAATGCAGGCGCATGTCAATGTGTACGGGGCTCTCGTACGTTGGGAGATATAACTCTCCGTTATCCGGACTTTTTGATTAACCGGCACCACGCCGGTCCCGGTTAATAAAGAGTTTCCTGTACTGACCCATGTCACAAGTTTACCTACAATATTCATTTTTGCTAATAATCTGTTGTGCAGAACCTTATCAAATGCTTTCTGGAAGTCCATATAAAGAACATCTGTAGACAATCCCCTATCTACCATGCTAGTGACCTCCTCAAAAATTCAGCTACATTAGTCAGACCTGACCTACCTTTCACAAATCCATGCTAACTCTCTGATTACTTGTCCAACTTCCCTACAATTGATGTTAAACTGACAGGTTTGTAGTTACTTGGTTTCTCACTCCCTTCTTAAATAAAAGGAGTGACATTAGCAATTTTGCAATCCAAGGCACAATTCCTGAATCTCGAGAGCTTTGAGCTTTGGCCAACGCATCTGCAATTTCCTCACCTATTTCTTGAAATATCCTGGTGTGGAAACCACTGAGTCCTTGATATTTGTCTATCTTAAGTTCCATTACTTTCACAATTACCATTTTTTAAACTTACATTAAATCCACTAATTTCTTCCCCTCGCGTTACAATCACATTGTAAGATTTAGTACCATCACTGAATGAACTGTAGCAAACATTATCTGTGCCGCTTCTGATTTGCCACTATGGGGGGAGTGGGAGGATTCAGGAAAGAGTAAATTTAAAAGCAGCAAGGGAAATGTCAAGGCTCTAGCGCAGAGCAGAGTTTTGGGTAAAAATAAGCTGAGTGAGTCAGGAAGGGAGAGAGAAACAAAGGTAATAGGGCATCAGTGACTAAGGTGACATCAGGGAAAAATAGAAAAAAGTCAAAGCTAAAGGCACTATATCTGAATGCGTGAAGCATTTGCAACAAAATAGATGAATTAATAGCGCAGATAGAAATTAACGGGCCAAAAATTCGGCACTTGCCGGGTGAGTACGCACTGTGTACTCACCCGTAAGGCCGCCTGAAGTGCTGGTTTCTTGCATGCACTGCGCATGCGCGGAAAACCGGAACTTCCGGTCTCGTGAAGGGAGCGGTTCAGAGGTGAACCGCGTGCGCGGGAGAGGCTGTGCGCACGCAGCAAACTTAGGTTTTTTTCAGGTTTCTCCGGGAGGGTAAGTATTGAAGAAGCTGCGCTTTTAAAAAGGAGGCGCAGGACCCGTTTTCAACAAGGTAAGTGGTTAATTAATTATAATTTAAAAATTTTCTCAACAGGTTTATCTTTTTTAGATACTTTAAAGAAAGGTAAGTTTATTTTTAGCACTGTTAAAAAGTATTTTAATTTTTCAAAAATTTAAATTTTTGTTTAAAGTAGTTAATTTATTTAACTTATAGTTATTTTAAAAATGTGATGGTTTTAAAAAAAAATGATTTGAAGTTTAGCTGTTCTTTTGGGGCCGATTTCAATTCATAGATTTGACAGGTCTTCCTGTCAAATCTATGAATGAAAGATGGTCTGCTGCCATTGGCTCTCCATGGCCCACGTGATCCCAGGGGACGCATCGCACTAACTGCGCCCCTGGGACACGCAAGCACTGCGCGCCGGCAGTTGGAGCAGGCCCAGGAGCTGAAGTCCCCGTGGGCCAGAAGCAGAACGGCAGATGCGGTAGGTAAGTGCGCGCGCGATCCTTACCCCAGCGGCAAGCCGGAAAGGCGAATTTCTGGGCCAATAGGTTTGATCTAATAGCCATTATGGAGACGTGGTTGCAAAGTGGCCAAGTTTGGGAATTAAATATTCCAGGATACTTAACTTTTAGAAGAGATAGGCAAAATGGAAAAGGAGGAGGGGTAGCCCTGATAATAAAGGATGGGATAAAGACAGTAGAGAGAAGGGATTTTAGCTCTGAAAATCAAGTAGTAGAATCAGTTTGGGTGGAGCTAAGAAACAGCAAGGGGCAGAAAACATTGGTGGGAGTTGTTTATAGGCCCCCAAACAGTAGTTGTAATGTAGGGCAGAGTATAAATCATTAAATTAGAGGCACATGTAACAAGGGTAATACAGTAATCATGGGGAACTTTAATCTACATATAGACTGGGCAAACCAAATTTGCAGTAATAGTGTGGAGGACAAGTTCATGGGAATGTTTACAAGATAGTTTTCTAGATCAGTATGTTGAGGAACCAACTAGGGAACAGGCTATTTTAGATCTCGTATTGTGCATTGAGAAAGGGTTAATTAATAACCTTGTAGTAAAGGGGCCTTTAGGGAAGAGTGACCATAATATGATAGAATTTTATATTGAGTTTGAAAGTAATTTAGTTAAGTCTGAAACTAGGCTCTTAAATCTAAACAAAGCAAACTGAGTGCAGTTTAAACAGAGTGCAGTGAGTTGGAAATTAGTTCTTACTTTACACCAAGGAAAGAGTCCGAGAGCAGGATCAGTGAAACAAAAACTGCGAAACCGCTAAAGTGACGTCACAACCAGGGAAGGAGCTGATTGGTAAGTAGGACCTGGTGAGTATTTCTACAGTCCAGTCGTTGAAGTAAAAGTAAGGTCTCTAGTTTAGAGTAAGTAGTGTTTAAAGGGAAGTAAGGTCCCTAGTGTATTTAATATTCTTTAATGTAAAGGGAGTAAATTAAGGGTAGGACATGGCAGGGCAGCTCGGCTGCGTGGAGTGCTCCTCCTGTGCTATGTGGGAAGTCAGGGACACTTTAGGTGTCCAGGGCAAACACATGTGCAGGAAGTGTCTCCAGCTGCAGCTACTCAAAATCCGCGTTTTGGAGCTGGAGCTGCGGCTGGAGTCACTGTGGAGCATCCACGAAGTTGAGATCTTCGTGGATAGCACGTTTAACGAGGTGGTCACACCGCAGGTAAAGAGTGCACAGGCAGACAGGAAATGGGTGACCGCCAGAGTAAAAGAACTAGGAAGGTAGTGCAGGAGTCCCCTGGGTCCATCTCCCTCTCCAACAGATTTTCTGTTTTGGATACTGATGGAGATGGTTTCTCAGGGGAATGCAGCAAGAGCCAAGTCCGTGGCAATACGAGTGGCTCAGCTGCACAGGAGGGGAGGAAAAAGAATGGGAGAGCAATAGTGATAGGGGATTCTATCATAAGGGGAATAGATAGACGTTTCTGTGGCCGCAGACGTGACTCCAGGATGGTATGTTGCCTCCCTGGTGCCAGGGTCAAGGATGTCACTGAACGGCTGCAGGGAATTCTGAAGGGGGAGGGCGAACAGTCAGAGGTCGTGGTTCACATTGGTACCAATGAAATAGAATGATACAGCACAGAAGGCCGCCATTCGGCCCATTTTGCCTGTGCCGGCTCTTTGAAAGAGCTATTCAATTAGTCCCACTCCCCTGCCCTTTCCTCATAGCCCTGCTAATTTTTCCCCCATCAAGTATTTACACAATTTCCTTTTGAAAGATATTATTGAATCTGCTTCCACCACCCTTTCAGGCAGTGCATTCCAGACCATAACAACTCGCTGCGTAAAAAAAAGTCTCCTCATCTCGCCTCTGGTTCTTTTGCCAACCACCTTAAATCTGTGTCCTCTGGTTACCGACCCTTCTGCCACTGGAAACAGTTTCTCCTTATTTACTCTATCAAAAGCCTTCATGATTTTGAACACCACTATTAAATAGCCTACACTGCTCGAAGGAGAACCACCCCAGCTTCTCTAGTAACTGAAGTCCCGTATCCCTGGTACCATTCTATGAAAGCTCGTTTGCATCCTCTCTAAGTCCTACAGCCATGCAGGAAGCATAGAAGGATCTTGAAGATGAATTTCATATCTGGAACTTTTGATTTTGCTGAGAAAATGCTTATTTTCTGCCAGATGCTTATTCCGCATCTGTGACGTTGGTCTAGTTTTGATGAAAATTACTATTTTTAACCGCATCCAGTAAACTCGAAGATGTAAATGAGTAAGCGAGAGAGAGAAAGAGAACTTGAATAATGGTACAGCCCTTCCAAGACTTCCCTCCTTACGCCAACCCCCCCCCCCTCCGCTGCTGTGTCTTTCAGCGCTCCCTCCTAGACACACGCAACAAAAGAGATGCAATTGCTGTCGATCACCCAGAACAGATCTCAAAATGAACAAGCAATCCAAAACCCCAACGCCAAGTCATTGATGAAGGAAGATTTCAGCCAAACACGCTTATTTGAAGGACCTCAGTGTTGAATTAGCAATATGCAAATGAACATCATTTACTGCTCCTTCGTCAGGTGATTTCAAATAAAGCTGTTGGACTATAACCTGGTGTTGTGCGACTTCTCACATTTGTCCACCCCAGTCAAACACCGGCATCTCCACATCATGTGCTGTAAGGAGGGATGATATCTTAGCAGGTTCCTCTAATGAGGCCATATGGGAAGAACTTAAAAACAAAAAGGGGGCAAGCACTTTGCTGGGAGTGTACTATAGGCCCCCAGTCAGGGGGAGATAGAGGAACAGATATGCAGGCAAATCTCAGAGAAGTGTAGAAATAATAGGGTAATAATAGTAGGGGATTTCAACTTCCCCAATATTAACTGGGATAATCAGAGTGTGAAAGGCTTAGAGGGTGCAGAATTCTTAAAGTGCATCCAGGAGAGCTTTTTGAGCCAGCATGTAGAAAGTCCTACAAGAGAGGGGGCGGTACTGGACCTAATTCTAGGGAATGTAGCCAGGCAAGTGGTAGAAGTGTCAGTAGGAGATCATTTTGGTGACAGTGACCATAATTCGGTGAGATTTAAGGTAGTCATGGAAAAGGACATAGATGGACCGGAAATAAAGGTTCTAAATTGGGGGAAGGCTGATTTTAATATGATAAGGCAGGATCTGGCCAAAGTGGACTGGGATCAGCTACTTGTAGGAAAATCCACATCAGAGCAGTGGGAGTCTTTCAGAAAGGAAATAGAGAGAGTACAACGCCAACATGTTCCCGTAAAGGTCAAGGGTGGGACCAACAAGCTCAGGGAATCCCAGATGTCAAGGGATATACAAGAATGGATTAGGAAAAAAAGGGAGGCTTTTGGCAGATACAAAGGACTAAAAACAGTGGAAGCTCTAGAGGAGTATAGAAAGTGCAGGGGGGTACTTAAAAAAGAAATTAGGAGAGCAAAGAGGGGGCATGAAAAAACACTGGCGGGCAAAATAAAGGAAAATCCCAAGGTGTTTTATAAGAATATTAAGGGCAAGAGGATAACCAGGGAAAGAGTAGGGCCCATTAGGGACCAAAGAGGCAATCTGTGTGTAGAGCCAGAAGATGTGGGTGAGGTTTTAAATGAATATTTTGTATCTGTGTTCACTATGGAGAAGGACGATGTAGGCATAGAAATCAGGCAGGGGGATTATGATATACTTGAACAAATTAGTATTGAGAGGGAGGAGGTACTAGCAGGCTTAAAAGTGGATAAATCCCCAGGCCCAGATGAGATGTATCCCAGGCTGCTGTGTGAGGCAAGGGAGGAGATTGCAGGGGCTCTGACACAAATTTTCAGAACCTCTCTGGCCACAGGAGAGGTGCCAGAGGACTGGAGAACAGCTAACGTAGTACCATTATTCAAGAAGGGTAGTAGGGATAAACCAGGGAATTACAGGCCAGTGAGCTTAACATCAGTGGTAGGGAAATTATTGGAAAAAATTCTGAGGGACAGAATTAGTCTCCACTTGGAGAGGCAAGGATTAATCAAGGATAGTCAGCATGGCTTTGTCAGGGGGAGATCATGTCTAACCAATTTGATTGAATTTTGAGGGGGGTGACTAGGTGTGTAGATGAGGGTAGTGCAGTTGATGTAGTCTACATGGACTTCAGTAAGGCTTTTGACAAAGTCCCGCATGGGAGACTGGTCAAGAAGGTAAGAGCCCATGGGATCCAGGGCAATTTGGCACATTGGATCCAAAATTGGCTTAGTGGCAGGAGGAAGAGGGTGATGGTCGAAGGTTGTTTTTGTGACTGGAAGCCTGTGTCCAGTGGTGTACCGCAGGGATTGGTGCTGGGTCCTTTGCTGTTTGTAGTGTACATTAATGATTTAGATATGAATGTAGGAGGTATGATCAGTAAGTTCGCAGATGACACAAAAACTGGTGGAGTGGTAAATAGCGAGGAGGGAAGCCTCAGGCTACAGGATGATATAGACGGGTTGGTCAGATGGGCAGAACAGTGGCAAATGGAATTTAACCCTGAAAAGTGTGAGGTGATACATTTTGGGAGGACAAACAAGGCAAGGGAATACACAATGAATGGTAGGACCCTAGGAAGGACAGAAGATCAGAGGGACCTTGGTGTGCATGTACATAAATACCTGAAGGCAGCAGGACAGGTAGATAAGGTGGTTAAAAAGGCATATGGGATACTTGCCTTCATTAGCCGAGTCATAGAATATAAGAGCAGGGAGGTTATGATGGAGCTGTACAAAACGCTAGTTAGGCCACAGCTGGAATACTGTGTGCAGTTCTGGTCGCCACACTATAGGAAGGATGTGATTGCATTGGAAAGGGTGCAGAGGAGATTCACCAGGATGTTACCTGGGCTGGAGCGCTTCAGCTATGAAGAGAGACTGGACAGGCTGGGGTGGTTTTCCTTAGAGCAGAGAAGGCTGAGGTGGGACCTGATTGAGGTGTGCAAAATTATGAGGGGCATAGATAGGGTAGGTAGAAAGGAACTTTTCCCCTTAGTAGAGGGGTCAATAACCAGGGGGCATAGTTTCAAGGTAAGGGGCAGGAGGTTTAGAGGGGATTTGGGGAAAAACTTTTTCACCCAGAGGGTGGTTGGAATCTGGAACTCACTGCCTGAAAGGGTGGTAGAGGCAGGAACCCTCAACATTCAAGAAGCATTTAGATGAGCACTTGAAACGCCATAGCATACAAGGCTACGGACCAAGTGCTGGAAAATGGGATTAGAATAGATAGGGCTTGATGGCTGGCGCGGACACGATGGGCCGAAGAGCCTCTTTCTGTGCTGTATAACTTTAGTTGTTTAATGGTCCACCACCATTCACGACTGGATGTGGCAGGACTGCAGAGCTTTGATCTGATCGGTTGATTGTGGGATCGCTTAGCCCTGTCTATAGCATGCTGCTTCCGCTTTTTAGCATGCCTGTAGTCCTGTGATGCAGCTTCCCCAGGTTGGCAGTAATTAACACTTATCACATCTTAAAGAGATACTTACACTTGAAATAACAAGACTTAACTTTCTGTGGAGAGTTTAGTTCATATCTGCGAGGCAAATACAGCAACTTCACGACATTCAATGCTCATCAATGGTGAGGCAAATAACAAAATACCGTTTTTGCAAAACTAATGGAGTGGCCAATTCGGACAGCAACTTTTGCATATTGACATTTAAATGCGCATCTGCTCCATGCCTGAAGTTGCTGCACCATTGGTGCATAAATAACGGTGAGTACCATTAGCCTCACTGTTATTTTGACAGCAAAATCTGGCCCATTAAGCAATTTATAGAAGAAAGAACTTGAAGTGATATGGCACCTTTCATGACCTTGGAACATCCCAAAGCGCTTCACAGATAAAGTACAGCTATAACATTTTTTTGAATTCGGCAAATACCTCTAGTTTTCACTAACTAAAAGTTCTTGCTGCCGCTAACAACTTCCCGTAATCCTTTTAAAACTCTGTTTTAACAATTATCTCTGCATCAAGTGCATTTTCATTTTTCATTCTTTATTCTAATGACAATGCACAACTATAAGAAAATTAAGCATCAGAAAAGTAATTTGGAGCTCAATGCCAGAAAAGTGTAGGGAAGAAGCAAAAACGGAACAAAATAACTGCCAAAATCAACTTTACCGAGCATCACGGAACATCTTTAATATAAGAAATAACATGCTCAGAGATCATTGTTAAGAATTCGATTGAAATTTTTTGTTCACACTTATTTAATAGACATGTTTCTGTTAATGAAAAAAGTAAACTGCAAAGAACAAAGCGCTAAAACCGTTCAATAATATATTTTAATTAAATAATGTAACCACAGAGGATGAAAGCAATATTTATTATTCATGAACAGCTTTATCCTCGTTTTATTCTTTTTTGGAGCGGGGAGGTGGGGGGAAGAGGATAATATGGGAAACGAAAATCCCATCTGAACACTTGAGATTCAAAACAATGAATTGGGACAAGAGGAGAAAAGGTGAACCGACTATAATTTGATGCGCGCTCTCTCTCTCTCGGGAATTTATCCGAGTGGTAAATTATCAAATTTTTCCCACAAAACTATAAACTGATGAAAAAAATGTGCGTTGATTATAAACAACCTTTCCTCCCAAAAATAGTAAACAGGATGAGAGAAATGTTCGACTGAACATTGAATATTTATATATAAAATAAAGATTTACTGGCAGTTTATTTGTGCGAGACCGTATCGCTATCTACACAGTAATATGCAGTTCCATACCGTTTGGCCGTTGTTCCCAACTGTCACCATCGTTGAGTCTCGCGGAGACCGTTAACTGTCACTGCTTCCACTCCAGCTGCTGCGGTTCCCACAGCGACCACCGAGGCTTCCAACTCTCCCGGCAACTTAAACCTGATAGCGGAGTGCCCGCCTACTCGCTCCATTCATTAGCTATATAAAACTTCGTCTTTTACTTGAGTGGTTAATAGCGATGTCAATCACAATAGTTTCCGCCTTCGCGTTTAGTTGTTGTCGCCGTCTTTCAGTCAGTCGCTCCAAGACAAACGTTCCTCCCAGGTCCTAAAGCCCGCGATGTCTGTTCTCCTTTCCACCAAAGTGTACATTACCGCTGCTGGGATATCCTGTTGAAACGGCGTTTTTAAGGTACATAATGACGAGCAAACTTTGGGTTCGACAGGCTGCTTTCTGGTGTGCGGAAATCCATCAGCACGATTCTTCAAGCCAAGTTACTGAGAAATCCATACAAGAGCTTCTGTTTTAATCATACAGAGTGCACACGCTTTTTAGGACCGCCTCCCGTTCCCAAATACCCCACATTGAGGATATTTTTTTTTAAAGTTGATAGATTTTCTGCTCACCAAGGTTATAGAAGATAGGAGCAGGAGTAGGCCATTCGGCCCCTCGAGCCTGCTCCGCCATTTAATGAGATCATGGCTGATCATCCAAATTCAGTACCCTGTCCCTGCTTTCTCCCCATATCCCTTGATCCCTTTAGCCTTAAGAAATATATCTAACTCCTTCTTGAATATATTTAATGAATTGGCCTCAACTGCCTTCTGTGGTAGAGAATTCCACAGGTTCACCACTCTCTGGGTGAAGAAATTCCTCCTCATCTCAGTCCTAAATGGCTTACCCCTTATCTGTAGACTGTGACCTCTGGTTCTGGACTCCCCCGCCATCGGGAACATCCTTCCTGCATCTAGTCTGTCTAGTCCTGTTAGAATTTTATAAGTTTCAATGAGATCCCCTCTCATTCTTCAAAACTCTAGCGAATATAAGCCTAATCGACCCAATCTCGCTTCATACGTCATTCCTGCCATCCCAGGTATCAGTCTGGTAAATCTTTGCTGCACTCCCTCCATGGCAAGAACATCCTTCCTCAGATAAGGCGACCAAAACTGCACACAATACTCAAGGTGTGGTCTCACAACTTGGCCTTGTACAACTGCAGCAAGATATCCTTGCTCCTGTACTCAAATCCTATTGCTATGAAGGCCAACATACCATTTGCCTTCTTAACCGCCTGCTGCACCTGCATGCTTACCTTCAGCGACTGGTGCACAAGGACTCCCAGATCTCGTTGCACTTCCCCTTTTCCCAATCTATTGCCGTTCAGATAATAATCTGTTTTCCTGTTTTTGCCACCAAAGTGGATAACCTCGCATTTATCCACATTATACTGCATCTGCCATGCATCTGCCCAATCACCCAACCTGTCCAAATCATATTGGAGTTTCTCTGCATCCTCCTCACAGCACACACGCCCACCCAGCTTTGTGTCGTCTGCAAACTTGGAGATGCCAATGGCAGCACACCATCTTCCATTCATAACTTTCACATAAGTGCTGTGAAAGTTATGAATACTATAGCCCCCCAAAAGAACCGCTAAACCTCAATTAAATTAAAAAAAAACCATCACATTAATAAAATAAGTATAGTTAAATAAATTAACCATTTTAAATAAAAAATTAAATTTTTGAAAAAATTTAAAATCTTTTAAAAAGTTATAAAAATAAACTTACCTGTCTTTAAAGTCTCTAAAAAAGATATACCTGTTAAAAAAAATTCAAAATAATACTTAATTCACTACTTACCTTGTTAAAAGTGGGTCTTACTCCTCCTTTTTTTATGTGTAGAATCTTCCGTACTTACCTGCGCGTTGAAACCACTAAGTGCACAGCGTGCGCGCAGCCTGTAGCGCGCACGCAGTTCACCTAGGACCCACCCCCTTTTCCATTCACCAAGTGCCGGTTTTCAGCGCATGCGCAGTGCATGCAGAAAACCGGCAATTGGAGACAGAAATTACATCTAGTTCCCTCGTCTAGATCATTCATATATATTGTGAATAGCTGGGGTCCTAGCACCGATCCCTGTGGTACCCCACTAGTCACTGCCTGCCACTTGGAAAAAGACCCGTTTATTCCAACTCTTTGCTTCCTGTCTGCCAACCAGTTCCAAATCAGTACCTTACCTCCAATCCCATGTGCTTTAACTTTGCACGCTAATCTCTTATGCGGGACCTTATCGAAAGCCTTCTGAAAGTCCAAATACACCACATCCACTGGTTCTCCCTTATCTATTCTACCAGTTACATCCTCAAAAAATTCCAGTAGATTAGTCAGGCATGATTTACCTTTTGTAAATCCATGTTGACTTTCTCCGATCCTGTCACTGTTTTCCAAATGCTCTGCTATTACATCTTTTATAATGGACACTAGCATTTTCCCCACTACCGATGTCAGGCTTACCGGTCTATAATTCCCATTTTTTCTCTACCACCTTTTTTAAATAGTGGGGTTACATTAGCTACCCTCCAATCCATGGGAACTGTTCCAGAGTCTATAGAATTTTGAAAGATGACCAGCAATGCATCTACTATTTCTAGGGCCACTTCCTTAAGTACCCTAGGATGTAAATTATCAGACCCTGGGGATTTATCGGCCTTCAATCCCGTCAATTTCCCTAACAGCATTTCCCTACAAATACTGATTTCATTCAATTCCTCCCTCTCATCAGACCCTATGTTCCCCGACATCTCTGGGCGTTTATTTGTGTCCTCCTTTGTGAAGATAGAACCAAAGTATGTATTTAATTGGTCTGCCATTTCTTTGTTCCCCATTATAAATTCCCCTGATTCTGACTGCAAGGGACCTACGCTTGACTTCACCAATTTTTTTCTCTTCACATATCTATAGAAGCTTTTACAGTCAGTTTTTATGTTCCCTGCAAGCTTACTTTCATACTCTATTTTCCCCCTCTTAATTAATCCCTTTGTCCTCCTTTGCTGAATCCTAAACTGCTCCCAATCCTCAGGTTTGCTGCTTTTTCTGGCCAATTTATAAGTCCTCTCCTTGGATCTTATGCTATCCCTAATTTCCTTTGTTAGCCACGGTTGAGTCACCTTTTTTGTTTTATTTTTATGCCAAACAGGGATGAACAAATTCTGTAGTTCATCCATGCGATCTTTAAATGTTTGCCATTGCCTATCCACCGTCAACCCTTTAAGTAATGCTCCCAATCCATCCTAGCCAACTTGCACCTCATACCATCGTAGTTTCCTTTATTTAAATTCAGGACCCTAGTCTCTGAGTCAACTACTTCACTCTCCATCTTAATGAAGAATTCTATCATATTATGATCGCTCCTCCCCAAGGGGCCTCGCACAACAAGATTGCTAATTAATCCTTTCTCATTACATAATACCCAGTCTAAGATGACCTGATCTCTAGTTGGTTCCTTGACATATTGGTCCAGGAAACCATCCCGTATACACTCTAGGAATTCCTCCTCCACAGTATTGTTACTAATTTGGTTAGCCCAATCTATATGTAGATTAAAGTCACCCATGATAACTGCTGTGCCCTTATTGCACGCATCTCTAATTTCCCGTTTAATGCCATCCCCAACCTCAGCATTACTGTTTGGGGGTCTGTATACAACTCCCACTAATGTTTTCTGTCCCTTGGTATTT
Organism: Squalus acanthias; assembly: GCA_030390025.1. NCBI lineage: Eukaryota > Metazoa > Chordata > Chondrichthyes > Squaliformes > Squalidae > Squalus > Squalus acanthias. The sequence goes on from CM059431.1 coordinate 30,949,984, forward strand.
CTCAGCTCTACCTATACAGATTCCACATCATCAGAGCTAATATCCTTCCTTACTATTGTGTTAATCTCCTCTTTAACCAGTAATGCTACCCTTTTCCTTTTTGCCTGTCCTTCCTGAATATTGAATACCCCTGGATGTTGAATTCCCAGCCTTGGTCACCCTGGAGCCATGTCTCCGTAATCCCAATTATATCATATCCGTTTACATCTATTTGCACAGCTAATTCATCCACCTTATTACGAATGCTCCTCGCATTAAGACACAAAGCCTTCAGGCTTGTTTTTTTAACACTCTTAGTCCTTTTAGAATTATTATTTACTGTAGCCCTGTTTGATTTACACCCTTGATTTCTCTGCCTTCCACTTTTGCTTTTCTCCTTCCTGTCTTTTGCTTCTATCCTTGCTTCCCTTTCCTCTGTTTCCCTGCATAGGTTCCCAACCCCCTGCCATTTTAGTTTAAACCCTCCCCAACAGCACGAGCAAACACTCCCCCTAGGACATCGGTCCCAGTCCTGCCCAGGTGCAAACCGTCCATTTTGTACTGGTCCCACCTCCCCCAGAACCGGTTCCAATGTCCCAGGAATTTGAATCCCTCCCCCTTGCACCATTCCTCTAGCCACGTATTCATCTGAAATATCCTTCTATTTCTACTCTGACTAGCCCGTGGCACCATTAGGCCTTGCAAACCGAAATACTTTCCCATTTTTGACTACTCAGCAATTGTATCAATTACTTCGAGTAGTAGCACATTTTGATCAACAATCAATTGCCTTTATTCTGATTTAATAACATGCTTTAATCCCAGTCCCAGAAGAACATCCAGCACTGCACCCGAGTAATAATTTTTATTTTCCAGTCTACATGTGGCATCTCTGAACGAGACTGCCAATTTTGTGCCAATTAAGTTCCAAATTAAGGGCAATTTTGTCTTGTGTGCCCACGTCCACTAAGATCTGGATTGGGGATTCCCAAAATCCCTTTGACGATGTACTCTTAAAGCCAAGACAAAGGACCTTTTTATTCCACCAATCTGGCTGGATTCAAACCCATGTCTCTGAGGTGAAAGGCCACTGTATCTAGTAATCATATTTTAAAATACAATAGCATTTACATTTTTAAAAATAAATCCTCGAAAATATAGGTATGATAACAGCAATAACATCAGATTGGCATACTTGAAATTTAATTTTCCAAACACTATTTATTCTTGTGCAGCTGTACTCACTTATACCGTCACAGTACCTAATATTTTAACTCATTCAGTGACCAACAAAGCAATAAGATTAACAGATCTACCAACACACCCCTCTTTCTCATTTCACTTTTCCATTCTTTTATATCTGGGTCAGTTGATCAGCTCTTTTAAAACTGCCCTTTACAAGGATTGTACAACAGAATTACGAGTCAAAGGTTACTCAAGTTCTTAGCATATTCTGTTTTAGAGGAATAGCTAAGCAAGATTTTTAATATAGTACTGTATATTATTTCAGCTCTGATTCTGCACCAGTTTCAAAGGAACATTCTTTAGCAATGGGGTTTCGAGTACTGAAGTCACAACTTTCACAAGTGGGTGTGTACACATGTTATATTTAGGAATTTGTGAAACTATTTTCTAGAATTCAGATTACCATTCCAATAATAAATACAAAAACAGACCCCGGGAAGTTTCTTGGTAGATTGAAGGGACTTGTAACCATAGCAGCAGCACTATTATAGTCTCTATTGAACGGTAGCAGCCTGAGCTTCTTCCTGGACATTAAACCAAAGATAAGTAAACACTTTCTTCACAGACATTGCAGACTCATTCTACATACAAAATGTTGGATTATGGAAAGAACAAATATTTGAGCAAAAGTTTTAACAAAAAATGTTTCTAAATATATTACTACATACAGTATATGTACCTTTCCCATTATATGTGTACCACAGGAAATTCGTACCACTTAACTCTCTCTCACACACGTGTGTGTGTATTTCTTGCGAAAGGTGAGGTGTAGCACAAATTAAAGATCTTACATATTGAACTGTGAAGTTATAGATATTTCCGACTAGCCTAGAAGAAGAAATGCATCCAAAAAAGAAAAAAATAAGCTATCAGTGATACATTTTCAAGCAGTGGATGGTGACCAAATTTACAATTTCATGGTACAATATGTTGACAGAAAATATTTAGTGTTAATTTCCCAGTGCTAATATTTTGATCATTACAGTGCTAATTTTCTGATCGAGAAAAATTGAATCAAACATCAGAACAGTAACAATGCCTCAATATGGAGTATCATTTTTTATTCTAGTAGAATCTATATTTATTCCGTGAAACTTGTAGTTTAATGGCAGATAGTATGGCTCCTATTCACAGAGCTTTGATTTAAATCCCCACATTATAAGTGACTTTCAAATTCATTTGTGCTCTGTGCAAGTTTCATAATTTCTCAGATGAGCTATTAGATGGAATGCCTTACCTGATGAAACAAGACTGGTTTGGAGCAGTGTTGATAATAACTTTGGATAAATCATGCTTTCTGGGTTTCAGAGAGTATAATGTGGAGATTCAAACATTGAAAGTGGAGATGTAAATAGAAGAAAGAAAGAACTTGCATTTATATAGCAACCTTAAGACATCCCAAAACACTTTACAGCCATTGAAGTACTAATTTGGACAGTAGTCACTGTTGTAATGACAACATTAGTTTGCTTGGCAACTTACTTGGTTCCAACCCTCTTAAATCAGCAGATGAGAGATTTGTTTGCCTTAGTTCATTGCTAAAGCACAAAAACTGTCTGCAGAGAATAGTATTTCAGATGCTATTTATGATAAAATTTGTCAAAAATCCTGCCCTACTTCGATTTCCATGGAAATCTTAATCTGCAATAAATCTATTTTCTTTCCATATTATATGCATGAACAAATAAACTTACATTTATACACAGAATTGATCATTTTTTGACTATTGCTTCACAGTTCCCAAAATGCAGTGCAGGTATGTATATTCTTTTTATTATACCAGTTAATGCATCCAATGCTTCCAATTTTCTATCTGTTGTCTCCTTGCCCTATTGCATATATAGGTATATGATATAAACATGCCTTAAACTACAGCCATCTGGGTTTTTCACAATATTCCAGGAGAGCTCACTGACCTTTTAATTTCTTTAAAGTGGACACTGGTTTCTTGCACTAAGAACTTTTCAAATTTCACATCCTGTGTAAAAAGGAAGTATTCATTCTCCAATGTCTAGATCAAGTTATTTGCTGCAATACACTTGAACTGCTTGCTGCTGTGGTAGATCTGCAGGAAGGGAAGCTAGAAAGTAAGATTGAGTGAACATCACTCCCTTGGGATTTTTAAAAATATTCATTGTCAGGATATGGGTATCGCTGGCAAGGCTGGCATTTATTACCTATCCCCAGCTTCTCTTGAGAAGATTCTGGTGGGCCTGCTTCTTGAACCGCTGCAGTCCGTTTTGTGATGTTGCTCCCACAATACTGTTAGGTAGGAATTTTGACCCAGCAACGATGAAGGTACGGTGATATATGTCTAAGTCAGGAAGGTGTGTAACTTGGAGAGGAACTTGGAGATGATAGTGTTCTCATGCACTTCCTGCCCCTGTCCTTCTACGGGTGAGGTCACGGGTTTGTCCATCCAGGCAAGTGGAGAGTATTCCATCGCATTCCTAATTTGTGCCTGGTAGGTGGTGGAGAGGGTTTAGAGAATCAAGAGGTAAGCCTTTCGCCACAGAATACCCACCCTCTGACCTGATCTAGTAGCCACGGCATTTATGTGGCTGGTCTAGTTGAGTTTCTGATCAATGGTGATCACCAGAATGTTGATGGTGAGGGATTCGGCATTGAATGTAAAGGGTAGGTGGTTAGATTCTCTCTTGTTGGAGACGGCCATTGTCTAACACTTGTGTGGCGCAAATGTTACTTGACATTTATCAGTCCGAGCCTGGATGTTGTCCAGGTCTTGCTGCATACGGACATAGACTGCTTTATTATCTAAGGAGTTGTGAATGGAGCTAAATACTGTGCAATCATCAACAAACAGCCCCACTTCTGATCTTATGATGAAGGGAAGGTCATTGATGCAGCAGCTGAAGATAGTTAGGCATAGGACACTGTCCTGAGGAACTCCTGCAGTGATGTCCTGAGGCTGAGATGATTGGCATCCAACAACCATAACCATCTTCCTTTGTGCCAGATATGATCTTAGCCATTGGAAGGATTCCTCCCTGATCTGCATTGACATCAATTTGATGAGGGCTACTTAGTGCCACACTCAGTCAAATGCTGTCTTGATGTCAAGGGCAGTCACTCACACCTCACCTCTGGAATTCAGCTCTTTTGTCCATGTTTGGACAAGTCTGTAATGAGGTCTGGAGCTGAGTGGTCCTGGCAGAACCCGGGGGGGTTCAAGAGAGAACTTCGGGGGGGTTTAAACTAATTTGTCAGGGGGATGGGAAAAAGGGCTGCAGTCCACGAGCCAGTGGTGAGTGTAGGGAGGTACTGAGGAGGGTATCAAGGTCGCAGGAATGTACCGGCAGACAGGAAGATGGCTTGAAGTGTGTCTACTTCAATGCAAGGAGCATCCGGAATAAGGTAGGAGAACTTGGAGCGTGGATTGTGGTGGCCATTACGGAGACATGGTTAGAACAGGGACAGGAATGGTTGTTGGAAGTTCCGGGGTATAGATGTTTCAGTAAGAGTAGGGAAGTTGGTAAGAAAGGTGGAGGAGTAGCATTGTTAATCAAGGATAGTTTAACAGCGGCAGAAAGGCAGTTCGAGGGGGATCTGCCATCTGAGGTAATATAGAAACATAGAAACATAGAATCTAGGAACAGGAGTAGGCCATTCGGCCCGTCGAGCCTGCTCCGCCATTCAATACGATCATGGCTGATCATCCAAATCCAGCACCCTGTCCCTGCCCCAATCCCCACAGTACTCACATCCCACCCTACCCCCGTAACCCCACGCATTTAATTCCCCCTAACATATCCCATCCTATCCCCATAACCCCACATATTTAATCCCCCCTAACACTAAGGGTCAATTTATCATAGCCAAATCAACCTAACCCACACATTTTTGGACTGTGGGAGGAAACCGGAGCACCCGGAGGAAACCCACGCAGACACGGGGAGAATGTGCAAACTCCACACAGACAGTCACCCGAGGTCAGATTCGAACCCGGGTCTCTGGCGCTGTGAGGCACCAGTGCTAACCACTATGCCACCGTGTTGCTGAAGTTAGAAATAGGAAAGGAGCGGTCACGTTGTTAGGAGTTTTTTACAGGCCCCCAAATAGTAATAAAGATGTGGAGGAAGAAATTGCAAAGCAGATTATGAATAGGTGTGGAGGTCACAGAGTAGTTGTCATGGGTGACTTCAACTTTCCAAATATTGATTGGAACCTTTATAGGTCAAACAGTTCGGATGGGATAGTTTTTGCACAGTGTGTGCAGGAGGGTTTCCTGACACAATATGTGGATAGGCCGACAAGAGGCGGGGCCACGTTGGATTTGGTACTGGGTAATGAACCGGGCCAAGTGTTTGATTTGTATGTGGGAGAGCACTTTGGAGATAGTGACCACAATTCGGTAACTTTCACTATTGCAATGGAGAGGGATAGGGCCATACGGCAGGGCAGGGTTTATAATTGGGGGAGGGGTAATTATGATGCGATTAGGCAAGAATTAGGGAGTATAAGATGGGAACAGAAACTATCAGGGAAAGGCACAAACGAAAAGTGGAGCTTTTTCATGGAGCAATTACTGCGTGTCCTTGATAGGTATGTCCCTGTCAGGCAGGGAGGAAATGGCCGAGTGAGAGAACCATGGTTCACAAAAGAGGTTGAATGTCTAGTCAAGAGGAAAAAGGAAGCGTATGTAAGGATGAGAAAACAAGGTTCAGTTGGGTCGATTGAGGGGTACAAGGTAGCAAGGAATGAGCTAAAAAAAGAGCTTAGGAGAGCTAGGAGGGGGCATGAGAAGTCCTTGGCGGGTCGGATCAAGAAAAATCCCAAGGCTTTTTACTCTTATGTGAGAAATAAAAGAATGACCAGGGTGAGGGTAGGGCCGGTCAAGGACAGTAGTGGGAACTTGTGCATGGAGTCAGAAGAGATAGGAGAGGTGATGAATGAATACTTTTCGTCAGTGTTCACCGAGGAGAGGGGCCATGTTCTTGAGGATGAGAGTGTGATAAAGGTGGATAGGCTGGAGGTGGTAGATGTTCTGAGGGAAGATGTTTTAGCAATTTTGAAGAACCTGAGGGTCGATAAGTCCCCTGGGCCAGATGGGATATATCCTAGGATTCTTTGGGAGGCAAGGGAGGAGATTGCAGAGCCTCTGGCTTTGATCTTTGGGTCCTCACTGTCCACGGGGATGGTGCCAGAGGACTGGAGAGTGGCGAATGTTGTTCCTCTCTTCAAGAAAGGAAATAGGAATGACCCTGGTAATTATAGGCCGGTTAGTCTTACTTCGGTGGTTGGTAAGATAATGGAAAAGGTCCTGAGGGATAGGATTTATGACCATTTGGAAAGGGGCAACTTAATCAGGGATAGTCAACACGGATTCGTGAAGGGTAAGTCTTGCCTAACAAATTTGATTGAATTCTTTGAGGAGGTAACTAAGTGTGTAGATGAAGGTAGAGCAGTTGATGTCGTATACATGGATTTTAGTAAGGCGTTTGATAAGGTTCCCCATGGTCGTCTCATGAAGAAAGTAAGGAGTTGTGGGATAGAGGGAAATTTGGCCGATTGGATAAGTAACTGGCTAACTCATAGAAGGCAGAGGGTGGTGGTGGATGGAACATTTTCGGACTGGAGACCAGTTACCAGCGGTGTGCCACAGGGGTCGGTGCTGGGTCCTCTGCTGTTTGTGATTTTTATCAATGACTTGGAGGAGGGGACTGAAGGGTGGATCAGTAAATTTGCTGATGACACCAAGATTGGTGGAGTAGTGGATGAGGTGGAGGGCAGTTGTAGGCTGCAAAGAGACATTGATAGGATGCAGAGCTGGGCCGAAAAATGGCAGATGGAATTTAACCCTGATAAGTGCGAGGTGATTCATTTTGGTAGGGCAAATTTGAATAAGGATTACAGGGTCAACGGCAGGGTTCTGAGGAACGTGGAGGAGCAGAGGGATCTGGGGGTTCATATCCACAGATCTCTGAAGGTTGCCACTCAAGTGGATAGAGCAGTAAAGAAGGCCTATGGTGTGTTAGCGTTTATTAACAGAGGGTTTGAGTTTAAGAACCGTGAGGTTATGCTGCAACTGTACAGGACCTTGGTGAGACCACATTTGGAATATTGTGTGCAGTTCTGGTCACCTCACTATAGGAAGGACGTGGAAGCATTGGAAAGAGTGCAAAGGAGATTTACCAGGATGCTGCCTGGTTTGGGGGGGAGGTCTTATGAGGAAAGATTGAGGGAGTTGGGGCTTTTCTCTTTAGAGCGGAGGAGGATGAGAGGCGACTTAATAGAGGTTTATAAGATGATGAGGGGGATAGATAGAGTGGATGTTCAGAGACTATTTCCTCGGGTAGAGGCAGCTGTTACAAGGGGGCATAACTATAAGGTGCATGGGGGGAGATATAGAAGGGATGTCCGAGGTAGATTCTTTACTCAGAGAGTGGTTGGGGTGTGGAATGGACTGCCTGCTGTGATAGTGGAGTCGGACACTTTAGGAACTTTCAAGCGGTTATTGGATAAGCACATGGAGCACACCAGAGTGATAGGGAGTGTGATAGCTTGATCTTGGTCTCGGACAATGCTCGGCACAACATCGAGGGCCGAAGGGCCTGTACTGTGCTGTACTGTTCTATGTTCTATGTTCTATGTTCTAACCCAAACTGAGCATCGGTGAGCAGGTTATCAGTGAGTAAGTGCCACTTTGCTGATGATTGAGAATAGGCTGATAGGGCAGTAATTGGCCGGGTTGGATTTGTCCTGCTTTTTGTGGATAGGACATATCTGGGCAATTTTACACATTGTCAGTTAGATGCCAGTGTTGTAGCTATACTGGAACAGGTTGGTTAGAAGCATGGCTAGTTCTGGAGCACAGGTCTTCAGCACGACAGCCGGGATGTTGTCAGGGCCCATAGCCTTTGTTGTATCCAGTGTGCTCAGCCATTTCTTGATGTAAATTGAATTGGCTGAAGACTGTAATCTTTGATGGTGGGGACCTCAGGAGGAGGCCGAGAAGGATCATCCACTCAACACTTCTGGCTGAAAATGGTTGCAAACACATTGACATGAATCTGTCATTCATGAAAGAAAGACTTGTGAAATAATACTGAGTGGCCTGTGGGTGGCGCTGTCCAGGGAGAGTAGAAATACTCGGGCACGGGCCCAGCTTGCGCAGGACATTCTTAACAGGAACTAGTGAAGGACACAACTAGACTTCCATGTTGTAAAACAGTTGATTAAAGCTTTGTTTAACACTTAGACCAAGTGCCTAGTAGTTTTCTTATGTCACACATCAGCCTTGTCTTTTGTACTAACGTGCTGGGCTCTGCCATCATTGAGGATGGGGATGTTCGTGGAGAATCCTCCTCCCGTTAGTTGCTTAATTGTCCACCAGCATTCGCAGCTAGATGTGGCAGGATTGCAGATCTTTGACCTGATCCGTTGGTTGTTGGATTGCTTAGCTCATGTCTATAACATGCTGCTTCTGCTGTTTAGGATACGTGTATTCCTGTGTTGTAGCCTCACCACGTTTATCCTCCATAATAGGCTGTCTCAGGCCTGTGGTCTTGATGGTTAGTCTTCTATTCTTGGTGAGGAATGTTTGTATAAGGCTTCCTAGTTTAATTAGCATTAGCCCTTTCCTTTCCCAGCATTCAATCTAATGAATGATTTCATTTTGAGGACACATTTAAGGCAATTCTGAGGGTATTTCTCCTGGAGCTGTTACTAGAATACTGTCTCCATAGATGAGTCATCATTTTCCAGCTTCAGTGAATCCATCTCTGAAGCAGTCACCTTTGAGGAACCAAGTGACCAGGGACCGGACCTTAAATACTTGTATGAAAAGGAACTATCATGAGCCACTAAGAAAACACAATCCAAGGAACACAATCCATAATATTTTGGCAAATTGCAGAAAGACTCTGTCTGTTCTGAAATTCTCTGAATGGCCTTCTCTGGGTTACACTGAAAATCAGTAACATTGAGCAACAGACCAGGGCACACACCAGCCATAAAAGACAAATGCTGGCCATCCCACACATCCACCATCATTTCTGAACCTGCTGGAGGAGTACATGTGTGCACTTAATTAAACTATTAACAATGGCTCTGATAATGTGGTGTGGCAGTGGCAGAGCACAACTTCTGCCCTGTGGCCCCATCCAAATTCCCAGGGTCAGGGGCAAAAGCATAAAGTGGGTGAGTGCCCATGCCATTTATGATGCAGCTGGAGTTCTAATTTGTTGGAAACTTTCAACAGCACCATATCAGTGCCTCTGAGAGCCAGGGGTGCTAGACTAAGATCTTCAAAGTGGTTCATGTTCTGAAAGCTAGTTTCAACACGGTGATTGGTTGCCTTAAGGAACTTTCAAAATCTTCTTGGCTCCATTTACACTCAGGTTGAGGTCCAGTTATGTTATGTATGCCTGCTTCATGCCTGCATACATGTTGAGTGTAGTGGAGGCTGAAGTAGTGGCAATTCTTGCAGGTGATATCAGTCCACTGTTTCTTTCAATGACATCAGGACTGAAGGGAGTGGGTATTTCATGTGCATTCATGATATTTCACACCTTAAATGTGTTAGCAGAGTTTCACACCCAGCATGTCACACCTCAAAAACATATGTCATGTTTTTCTGATTGGCTAAAGTAACTACTATTAAGTTGACCATGCTAATTTGCTCAAATAGACAGGTTGGAAAAGCTACCAATCAGGAACTAGCAACCAATCGTTTAAATCACACACTTATTTTGCAAAGCTACCAATAAGGAACCAACAACTACCACCAAAACAACTACTCAAACAATGTTTGAATGGTTATGCTATTTCCTCAGCCAACCAACTAAATACACAAAAAGAAAAAAATTATAACAAGTTTAAATAATTCAATAATTAAATAATTCACAAAAGCCAAGTAAACTTACTTATGTCCTGTTGGAAATGGTTCCAGCAAGTTTTTCCCTCAGAGGCATATCCTCCCCCCGGCACCTTGGGCTTGACCTTTGCGTCTTTCCTCAAGCTTGCTTATTTCTACTGGTCCTTCCTTCATGATACTTTTGGGGCCGCACATATGCATGACCTCATTACTGTTTAACTCCTGATGAAGTTCCAATGATCAGTAACTCCACTCCCAAAAACCATATTTGGTAAGTCTTATAAACTATCCTTTCTTCTCTCTTTGTGAAAATTTTGTGAAGCAATCAAGTCAAGTTACTCTGCCTATACAAAGCCTCGCTTTTTATAATCAGGATTCATTTTATAAATATATTAAATTGTCTGCAGTCATTTTAAACACATCAGACAGTCCCATTATTTAATCACAGTTTGGCAATTATATCCTGCCATCAGATTAAATTTGATAAAATATCATCAATACATATTGTGGTACACCACTGATGTCAGGTGAGTTTTAACTTTTATCACCAGGCAAAAAACAGGTGATAGTGAATTGGCCGCCCGATTTACACCCTGCCCGATTTTTTTTTGTATTTAAGTCTAATGAAAAGGAAAATCGGGCAGGTGTAACGCAAGTGGCCGATTCACTATCTCCTGTTTTTCGCCTTGCGATAAAAGTTAAAAGGACACCTAAGATGTTTCTTCACTGTATACATCCTGGGTTGGACACATCATTGAAATACAATTTACAGTGTAAACCACTTCAGATTAGTCCTGCCAATATTAAATTCATATTTTTTCGCCTGTACTGCACTTTCCTCCTCATTCTCCCAATCTCTGGTAAAACCAGTGGCCAACTTGAATTAAAAAAGTGTTGTTTAATCATAATCTTACTGTACGCACACTCTTCCGTGTGTTAGAGATAGAATTTGTGGGTTATCAACTGAAAATTATTTCTGGATGAACTCCCATTAATCACCCTTTAGAAATGTGTTAAACCATGTTTCTTACATCACAAACCTCAAAGCTCATATTGTCAAATAATATTGTGTTGCATGGTATAATGTGCACGCAATTATAAAACTGCACATCCTCCAACTCACAGTGGAAAACAGCACTATTAACATAGAACATAGAACATAGAACAGTACAGCACAGTACAGGCCCTTCGGCCCTCGATGTTGTGCCGAGCATTGTCCGAGACCAAGATCAAGCTATCACACTCCCTATCACTCTGGTGTGCTCCATGTGCTTATCCAATAACCGCTTGAAAGTTCCTAAAGTGTCCGACTCCACTATCACAGCAGGCAGTCCATTCCACACCCCAACCACTCTCTGAGTAAAGAATCTACCTCGGACATCCCTTCTATATCTCCCCCCATGCACCTTATAGTTATGCCCCCTTGTAACAGCTGCCTCTACCCGAGGAAATAGTCTCTGAACATCCACTCTATCTATCCCCCTCATCATCTTATAAACCTCTATTAAGTCGCCTCTCATCCTCCTCCGCTCTAAAGAGAAAAGCCCCAACTCCCTCAATCTTTCCTCATAAGACCTCCCCCCCAAACCAGGCAGCATCCTGGTAAATCTCCTTTGCACTCTTTCCAATGCTTCCACGTCCTTCCTATAGTGAGGTGACCAGAACTGCACACAATATTCCAAATGTGGTCTCACCAAGGTCCTGTACAGTTGCAGCATAACCTCACGGTTCTTAAACTCAAACCCTCTGTTAATAAACGCTAACACACCATAGGCCTTCTTTACTGCTCTATCCACTTGAGTGGCAACCTTCAGAGATCTGTGGATATGAACCCCCAGATCCCTCTGCTCCTCCACGTTCCTCAGAACCCTGCCGTTGACCCTGTAATCCTTATTCAAATTTGCCCTACCAAAATGAATCACCTCGCACTTATCAGGGTTAAATTCCATCTGCCATTTTTCGGCCCAGCTCTGCATCCTATCAATGTCTCTTTGCAGCCTACAACAGCCCTCCACCTCATCCACTACTCCACCAATCTTGGTGTCATCAGCAAATTTACTGATCCACCCTTCAGTCCCCTCCTCCAAGTCATTGATAAAAATCACAAACAGCAGAGGACCCAGCACCGACCCCTGTGGCACACCGCTGGTAAATGGTCTCCAGTCCGAAAATGTTCCATCCACTAGGTGTCAGTTTTGGCTCAGTGGTAGCACTTTCACCTCTGATTCAGAAGATTGCAGGTTGAGGTACCATTCCAGAGACTTGAGCACATAATCTAGTCTGATATTTCAGTTTAGGACTTAGGTAGTGCTGTCTTTCAGATGAGGCGTTAAACTGAGTCTGCTCTCTCAGGTGGACATAAAAGATCTCATGGCACTATTTGAAGAACAGCAGGGCCAATATTTATCCCTCAATCAACATCACTAAAAATAGATTATCTGGTTATTATCTCACTGCTGTTTGTGCACAAATAAGAACATAAGAACATAAGAATTAGGAGCAGCAGTAGGCCATATGGCCCCTTGAGCCTGCTCCACCATTCAATAAGATCATGGTTGATCTTCGACCTCAACACCTTCCCGCCCGATCCCCATATCCCTTGATTCGCCTAGAGTCCAAAAATCTATCTCTTATACTCAACGACTCAGCATCCACAGCTCTTAGGGGTAGAGTATTCCAAAGATTCACAACCCTCTGAGTGAAGAAATTCCTCCTCATCTCAGTCTTAAATGGTCGACCCCTTATTCTGAGACTATGGCCCCTAGTCCTAGACTCTCCAACCAGGGGAAACAACCTCTCAGCATTTACTCTGTCAATCCCCCTCAGAATCTTATATGTTTCGATAAGATCGCCTCTCATTCTTCTGTATTCCAATGAGTAGAGGCCCAACCTACTCAACCTTTCCTCATAAGTCAACCCCCTCATCTCCGGAATCAACCGAGTGAACCTTCTCTGAACTGCCTCTAGAGCAAGTATATCTTTTCTTAAATATGGAAACCATAACTGTATGCAGTATTCCAGGTGTGGCCTCACCAGTACCCTGTATAGCTGAAGCAAGACTTCCCTGCTTTTATACTCCATCCCCCTTGCAATAAAAGCCAAGATTCCATTGGCCTTCCTGATCACCTGCTGTACCTGCATACTAACCTTCTGTGTTTCATGCACCAGCACCCCCAGATCCCTTTGTACTGTAGCACTTTGCAGTTTCTTTCCATTTAGATAATAACTTGCTCTTTGATTTTTTCTGCCAAAGTGCATAACCTCACACTTTCCAACATTATATTCCATCTGCCAAATTTCTGCCCACTCACTTAGCCTGTCTATGTCCTTTTGCAGGTTTTTTATGTCCTCCTCACTCACTGCTTTCCCTCCCATCTTTGTATCATCTGCAAACTTGGATACGTTGCACTTGGTCCCCTCCTCCAAATCGTTAATATAGATTGTAAAGAGTTGGGGTCCCAGCACTGACCCCTGCGGAACACCACTAGTTACTGATTGCCAACCCGAGAATGAACCATTTATCCCAACTCTCTGTTTTCTGTTAGATAGCCAGTCTTCCACCCATGCCAGTATATTACCCCCAATCCCGTGATTTTTTATCTTGTGCAGTAATCTTTTGTGTGGTACCTTGTCAAATGCCTTTTGGAAGTCCAAATACACCACATCCACTGATTCCCCTTTATCCACCTTGTTTGTTACGTCCTCAAAGAATTCGAGCAAATTTGTCAAGCATGATTTCCCCTTCATAAAACCATGCTGACTCTGTCCGATTAAGTTATGCTTATCCAAATGTCCTGTTACTGCTTCCTTAATAATGGACTCCAACATTTTACCAACCACAGATGTTAGGCTAACTGGTCTATAGTTTCCAGCCTTTTGTCTACCTCCCTTTTTAAATAAGGGTGTTACATTAGCAGTTTTCCAATCTGCTGGGACCTTTCCTGAATCCAGGGAGTTTTGGAAAATTACCACCAATGCATCCGCAATCCCTACCACAACTTCTCTCAAGACCCTAGGATGTAAGCCATCAGGTCCAGGGGATTTATCCGCCTTAAGTCCCATTATCTTACCGAGTACCATCTCCTTAGTGATTTTAATCGTGTTTAGCTCCTCCCCCCCCTATAGCCCCTTGTTTGTCCAGTGTTGGGATATTTTTAGTGTCCTCTACTGTAAAGACTGATACAAAATATTTGTTCAGCGTATTTGCCATCTCCATGTTCCCCACTACTAATTTCCCGGTCTCATCCTCTAAGGGACCAACATTCACTTTAGCCACCCTGTTTCTTTTTATATAACTGTAGAAACTCTTGCTATCTGTTTTTATATTTTTTGCTAGTTTACTTTCATAATCTATCTTCCCTTTCTTAATTAATCTTTTAGTTATTCTTTGCTGGTTTTTAAATGCTTCCCAATCTTCTATCCTCCCACTAGATTTGGCTACTTTATATGCCCTTGTATTTAGTCAGATACTATCCTTTATTACTTTACTTAGCCACAGATGGCTGTCTTTTCTTTTACGCCCCTTTTTCCTCAGTGGAATATATTTTTCTTGAAAGTTGTGAAATACCTCCTTGAATGTACACCACTGCTCCTGTACCGTCTTACACCTTAATTTATTTTCCCAGTCCACTTTAGTCAACTCTGCTCTCATACCTTCATAGTCTCCTTTATTTAGGCTTAGTACGCTGGTTTGAGATCCAACTCTCTCACCCTGCAACTGAATTTGGAATTCAACCATGTTATGGTCACTCATTCCAAGGGGATCCTTTACTAGGACATTTTTTTATTAATCCTGTCTCATTACACAGGACCAGATCTAAGATTGCCTGCCCCCTGGTTGGTTCAGTAGCATACTGCTCAAGCAACCCGTCCCTAATGCACTCTATGAACTCTTCCTCAAGGCTGCCCTGCCCAATTTGATTTGTCCAGTCAATATGAAAGTTAAAATCTCCCATGATTATAGCTGTTCCCTTATTACAAGCCCCAACTATTTCCTGATTAATACTCCGACCAATTGAGTTGCAACTGTTAGGAGGCCTATAGACTACACCCACGAGTGACTTTTTCCCCTTATTATTCCTTATCTCCACCCAAACTGTTTCACTATCCTGATCCTTTGACCCAATATCATTTCTCACTATTGCAGTGATTCCATCCTTTATTAACAAAGCCACCCCACCTCCCTTTCCTTCCTGTCTGTCCTTCCTAATAGTGAAATACCCCTGGATGTTTAGTTCCCAGTCATGGTCACCTTGCAGCCATGTTTCTGTAATGGGCACCAGATCATACCCATGTGTAGTTATTTGTACCGTCAACTCGTCTATTTTGTTATGAATGCTGTGTGCATTCAGATAAAGAACTTTTAAATATGTTTTGTGACAATTTATTCCTGCTTTTACCCCCTTTACTACTTTACCTTTATCTTTATATATTCTGTCCCTTCCTGACACGCTCTGGTTTTTAATTACCCCACTGCTACTTTGCTCTATTGCCTTCTCCGCTGACATTTTTATTTTTTGCTCTCTTGAAACCTCCCCCCCACTAATTAGTTTAAAGCCCTCTCTACAGCCCTAGTTATTCGATTCGCCAGGACTCTAGTCCCAGCACTGGCCAAGTGAAGTCCGTCCCAACGGAACAGCTCTCTCCTGTCCCAGTACTGGTGCCAGTGTCCCAGGAAGCAAAACCCATTTCTCCCATACCAGTCTTTGAGCCACGCATTTAACTCTGATTTTATTTACCCTAGCCAAATTTGCTCGTGGCTCAGGTAGTAATCCAGAGATTACTACCCTAGAGGTTCTGTTTTTTAATTTGGCCCCTAGCTGCTCATACTCCCTCAGCAGAACCTCATTCCTTGTCCTGTCTATGTCATTGGTACCAACATGGACCACGACAACTGGATCCTCCCCCTCCCACTTCAAGTTTCTCTCCAGCCCAGAGGAGATGTCCTTAACCCTGGCACCGGGCAGGCAACACAGCCTTCGGGACTCTCGCTCTCGGCTGCAAAGAACCCTATCTATCCCCCTAATGATACTATCCCCTACCACTACAACATTTCTTTTTACTCCCCCCACTTGAATGGCTCCCCGTAACACGGTGCTGTGGCCAGGTTGCTCATCCTCCCTGCAGTCCCCGCTCCCGTCCTCACAGGGAGTAAGAGCCTCGAACCTGTTGGACAAGAGCAAGGGCTGCGACTCCTCCAACACTACCTCCTGGATCCCCGTACCTGCCTCACTCATAGTCACACCCTCCTGTCCCTGACCACGGGCTACATCTGAATTAGTTAATCTAATTGGTGTGACTACCTCCTGGAACACAGAGTCCAGGTAACTCTCCCCCTCCCTGATGTGTCGCAGTGTTTGAAGCTCGGACTCCAGCTCATCAACACGGAGCCGGAGTTCCTCGAGCAGCCAACACTTACTGTAAATGTGATCACCGTGAACATCAATGGTGTCCACCAGCTCCCACATATTGCAGCAGTAACACATCACCTGCTCTCCCATTCTATGTAATTAATTACATTTATTAATATTATTTACCCTTTAATTAATTTAAATGAAAACAATACACTCAAGGGCCCTTTTATGCCAGCAGTCTCCGCTACACCACAGAGACCCTAGCAACTATAAACTACGTAATTGAAGTTTTGTAAAAAAAGGAGAAAGAGTGAAATACTCACCAACCAATCACTTACCTGATTTCTGGTGACGTCACACTTCGATTAATTTTTACTTCTTTCTCTCCCGCTCTCGGAGGTCAAATTGGTATGCCTACCTGGTTTGCTGCCGCCTTTTAAGAGCTCCGCCTGGCCGCTGCTGCTACACCCAGGTCCGCCGCCTGTCTATATCCCTTTGTAGGCTCTTTGTGTCCTCTTCACAGCTTACCTTCCCACCTAGCTTTGTATCATCAGAAAACTTGGATACATTGCACTTGGTCCCTTCATCTAAGTCATTAGTACAGATTGTAAATAGCTGAGGCCCAAGCACTGATCCTTGCGGCACCCCGCTAGTTACAGCCTGAAAACTGGAAAATGACTCCTTTATCCCTACTCTCTGTTTTCCTTCGTTAACCAATTCTCTATCCATACTAAGATATTACCCCCAACCCCATGAGCCCCTGTATTGCTGTGTTTGTCTACATTATAACAGCGACTACAGTTCAAGAGTACTTCATTGGCTGTAAAGTGTTTTGGGACATCCTGAAGTTGTTTCTCCTTTCTAATATATAATGACATCTGAAAATCTTTACCCTTTTTGTATAAGTAAGCCAGATAGCTGTAGTAAGACATTTATGTGATCTGACTCAATGGGCCAGAAATTCGGCTCTCCGGCTTCCCGCGGGTGCAAGGATCACGCGCGTACTTAGCTAGCGCGCCTGCCGTTGTGCTTCGGGCCCGCGTGAAATTCGGCTCCTGGGCCTCCTGCAGCTGCCGGTGTGCAGTGCTTGCGTATCCCAGGGGCGCAGTTAGTTCAAAGCGTCCCCTGGGAACACGTGGGCCATGGAGAGCCAATTGGAGCAGGGAATCTCCATTCATAGATTTTGACAGGAAGACCTGTCAAATCTATGAATAGAGATCGGCCCCAAAACCCCACTAAAACTTCAAATAAAGGAAAATCAAAAAAAAAATCACATTTTTAAAATAACTATAAATTACATAAATTAACCACTTTAAACAAAAATTATAATTTTTGAAAAAATTAATTACACTTTTTAACGGTGCTAAAAATAAACTTACCTTTCTTTAAAGTATGTAAAAAAGATAAACCTGTTGAAAAAATGTTTAAATAGTACTTAATTCACCACTTACCTTGTTAAAAGCAGGCCTTGCGCCTCCTTTTTTCCTGCGCAGCTTCTCCGTACTTACCCTCACGGAGAAACCTGAAAAAAAAAACGAAGTTCGCTGCGTGTGCGCTGCCTCTCTGGCGCACGCGTTCGACCTCTGAACCCCTTCCTTCAGGGGAACGGAAGTTCCGGTTTCCAGCGCATGCGCAGTGAATGCGCGAAACCGGCACTTTCGTTGGGTCTACAGGTGAGTACACAGCGCGTACTCACCCGACAAGAGCCGAATTTCTACAAAGAAAGAAGAAGGAACTTAGATTTATATAGCACCTTTCACGACCTCAGGATGTCCCAAAGCGCTTTACAGCCAATGAAGTACTTTTGAAGTGTAGTCACTGTTGTAATGTAGGAAACACGTTAGCCAATTTGCGCATAGCAAGGTCCCACAAACAGCAATGTGATAATGACCAGATAATGTTTTTGTGATGTTGGTTGAGGGATAAATATTGGCCAAGACACTGAGGAGCACTCCCCTGCTTTTCTTCGAATAGTGCCATGGGATCTTTTATATCCACCTGAGAGGGCAGATGGGGGCCTCAGTTTAACATCTCATCCGAAAGACGGCATCTTCGACAGTGCACCATTCCCTCAGCACTGCACTGGAGTGTTAGCCTCGATTTTGTACGAAGAAGATAAAATAATGGTTCTCAAAAACCTGGCATGGCTACATGTAATTTCTGGTGTCAGCATGATTTAAAACAAAGATGACAACAGTAAATGGCTTTTCAATTCATCTGTATTTATAAGTTAACTTTAAGATACACATTCAGTTCAAAATGTTTGAGTAATAATTTCCCATGTAAATCAGCCAAATTGATAAACTATTTTGCTGCTTGGCTAAATCTCTCCAAAAGTGTTCATTAATTAAAGCAAGTTTCATTTCTGTTGTACAGTACAAGCATGCATAATTTAAGACAAAATTCACAATTGTTCTCACGACACCTTAGTAATAAAAATATAGGGAGGGCAGATTAATTGGAGCAAAGGCAGTTTTAGCTGCTTCAGTCAAAGAATATTAGGAACTGAAGTGTGGGTAACATTATCAAAATATCGGGGAAGAATTCTAAAGTATGATTGTGTATTCTGCTGGGTGACACAAAATAAGATACTTTAACACTCTTGGATAGAGATTTTTTTGTGCTGAATAGTGATTAAGATAATAAAAATTATAATAAAGGAAAGATTAGACATCTACCCTGGGCTTACCAGAAAACATCTGGAAATTCCAGTAATGCAAAATTAAACTGCCGTTTTAAAGTATCAATATATAATGATAATTAATACAACTCCAGAAATAATAACGATGCACTAATATTATTTTTAACTTCATGATGCTAGCCCTTCTGTATGCTAATGACTTGTGACAAGATCCAGCATTTTTGTGTAATTATAAATTTTCTGCATGACAGCTGGTGTATTATGGAACTGGAATATTATCTAAAACAAATGACCTTATTTTCACTTTTCTCCACTGACTACATCAATAATGTTAAACACAGTTTATTGCAGGTAATGTGTGTTCAGATGAGAGGATGGTTCAAATTCCTAGTTTAAATTAAACCATTAAAGCTGCAATATCCCCATTTAAATGGATTTTAAGTTCCCCAATACCTGTTGAGCTAGGGGGCTCATCTTCAAAAGCTAACCTGCTGTTTCTTTGCTGGTGTGGCGGGGTGGGGGGGGGGGGGGGGGGGTGGCTCCAGGCCACTTCCCCACCAATAGGGCCACTTGTGGAGGCCGGTACACCTCCAATCACGCAGCAAACCAGCCGCTACTACTATGTCAGGTTACCTTAGAGTCTGAGGAGCAGGAACTCCCAGCTTAGTGAGCATCTGTCTGTCATTTGCCTTAGAAGGGGTGGACAGAGATTTCACTCCTTACAATACATGAGGAAACTCCTGGAAATGATGGAGGCCTGACACAACTGGGTCTCCATCATTTTCCTGGGTGTTCCAACTGCATCCCTCCAGAGTTGAAGCAGAGACCAGCAGAGCTCCCACAAAAATTTGGGATCAATATCCCTTTGAAAAGAAACATTGCAAATGCAGAAATCATTTGATAATTGGGATGCTTTTTTCAAAAAAATCCTTGCGTTAGGATTGTTTATAATTCTTAACCATTAGATTGCTACACCACAGATGAAATAACTTGTGATATAGTTGTACATCCTAATTTGATTTATTTACACACAAGCATGCCAATCTTCTGGGCCTCAATTGGCTAACAAAACAACCATGAGGGATATTTTGCATCCAATCTGATGCTACTTTTTTCCCTCTGGTTCTCATCTGAAAATTGAAGCCCAAGAGGTAAAGGAAACTAGATAAGTGGGTATTTTAAGTATTATTTTTAGGAATAAAAAAGGCACAGAATAGATAAAATGAGGTAAATTAGAAATAAAGGAAAAATAAAGTAAATAGAAGAAAGAGAATGGGAAAGCCTGGAGAATAATGAAAAAGGAAAGTGTGAACAGAATTAATATGTTTAAAATTAGTGTTTATTTTAACAGTGCAGGGTTAATATTACAAACAGAAAGTTATGCCAGACATTTGGGTGGCTTTATTATGTAATACTAGTGTTTGTTTCTGTGCTAAAAATCTAAAATAAAATGGCTAGCTGAAAGAGCCTTTAATTTCTCAGAGCTGTTGATGCTCTGTAGGGTACAAATAAAACACTGTACTTGGCGCAACATATCAATTGAATAACTGTAGCAAAGGCTTCCCATTCTTTTTCACTGCCTACTCATTTTAACAAGAATTTCACAAAATAACAAAACAGTCAAATTGAATTTAAAATGACTCTTGTTAAAACAGTATTTCCATTTTCTTTTGCTGCTTCTGTAGAACTTCTTTCTTTATATTGAAGAAAAGAGAATAATACTAATCAGCAACATTGTATTTAAAGCTTTACGAGAAACCATTTTCAGGTCGTAACTGCAACATAACTACCAAAGACACCTGCCTTCTGCAAATTCTGCAAGTTTTGAACTGTAGTAATGAAGGCACACTCTCAAAATACAGGCAACAATTACTGTATTCAGTGACCTCCTGAATAATCTAGTCTGTGCTTTCCTTGTAAACTATGCTTCCATACTTGATGGTAAGAATGTTCCACAGTGTCAGCGATGTCTTGAATTCATTACATTTTCTATGGCAGATACCCTTTTTAAAAATCCAAGTTTAACTGATGAAGATGACTGTCTTGAAGAACTCTCTGTCGACATGTTATTTCCATTACTTTGTTGATGTTTGCACATAAATTGTTTCATCTTTTCTCTGAAGAAACTGGTTGTGAGCGTATAGAGAATTGGGTTCAAGGCACTGTTTATTGGGAGTATGAATATAACTACCCATGATGTAATTGTTCCTGAAAAATCAAGAAAACACCAATCAGAATACATTTATATTTTTAACAATATTGATGGTGAGAAATACTGTTTTTATTTAGGAAAATATAATAAAATGATCTGAATATTACAAATATTGATGCAAAGAAAAGCTGCAGACCATCCTCTAATTTCTTTAGTGAGTCAACCCAATATTGTAATTATATTTTTTGAATAAACCCAAACATTGATTAAAAGGCTATAAAATGAATGAAATCTTACTTTAAAAATAGATTTTTATTCAACCATAGAAAACTATTACAATTTTCATCAGTTTGTTGTCATATCTGCATAGTGTGATGTAGCATTGGAATTTCAATTAATATTTAGTAGTACCATTCTGTACCAGCAAGTGGCTCTGGTGCACTTTGTAACAATTATTA
The DNA here is from genome assembly GCA_030390025.1 of Squalus acanthias. NCBI lineage: Eukaryota > Metazoa > Chordata > Chondrichthyes > Squaliformes > Squalidae > Squalus > Squalus acanthias. Next base: position 30,971,648 of record CM059431.1, read on the forward strand.
ACTTTTAAAGAAAGAACTTGCATTTATATTGCGCCTTTCACAACCTCAGGGTATTAAAAGAAACAGGTGAGGAAATTGCAGATGCATTAGTCAAAATTAGCCAAAGCTCTCTAGATTCAGGAATGGTGGCTTTGGATTGGAAAATTGCAAGTGTCATTTTATTATTTAAGAAGGGAGGGAGAGAGAAACTGGTTAACTACAGACCTGTCAGTTTAACATCAATTATGGGGAAGTTACTGGAATCTATCATCAGAGACAGACTGACTGAACACTTGGACAAATAGCAGTTGATCAAAGAGAGTCAGCATGGATTTGTGAAGGATCTGACTAATCTAATTGAATATTCTGAGGCGGTCACTAGTATGGTAGATAGGAGAGTTTCTATGGATGTTGTCTATATGGACTTCCAGAAGCCATTTGATAAGGTTCCGCACAATAGAATAGCAGCAAAAATGAGGGCGCATGGAATTGGAGATAACCTTGAGACGTTGGTTATCAGTTGGGAGGTAAGAGTCAGAGAGCAGGGATAAAGGGTTTGTTCTCTGATTGGCAGGATGTGACAAGTGGTGTTCCCCATGAATTTGTATTGGGGCCTCAGCTTTACATTGTATATATTAATGACTTGGATGAAGGAATAGAGTTGTACATCCACCGTAAGTTGTGTAGATGGAAAGAGGAAGTTATAAAGGGACATAGACAGACTAAGACAGTGGACAAAACTTTGGCGGATGGATTTCAATTTGGGGAAATGTGAGATCATCTACTTTGGATCTGAGAAAGACTATTACCGCAGTAGTGCAGTAGTGCTACAGTATTGGAGGTGCTATCTTTCAGATGAGATGTTAAATTGAGGAAATAACAACAGAAAACGCTGGAAAAACTCAGCAGGCCAGGCAGCATCCGTGGAGAGAGAAACAGAGTTAACGTTTCAGGTCGAAGACCTTTCGTCAGATTGAGGCCCTGTCTGCCCTCTCAGATGTACTGTGGTACTATTCAAAGCAGAGCAAGGGATGTGTTCTGGCCAACATTTATACCTCAACCAACATCATTAAAACAGAATACTTGGTCATTTATCTCATTGCTGGTTGTGGGACCTTGCTGTGTGCAATTTAGCTGCTGCGTTTCTCTGCATTACAATAGTGACTACACTTCAAAAGTAATTAATTGGCTGTGAAGCTGGTTGGGACATCCAGAGGAACATAGAAACAGGAGTTGGCCATTCAGCTCCTCGGGCCTGCTACGCTGATCTGCACCTTAACTCCACCTTTGCTCCATATCCCTTGATACCCTTACCTAATAAAAATCTATCTATCTCAGAGATTTTTGACCAAGAGGCCAAAGTGAACACCATCACAAATTCTGTCAGCGGGGGGATTTAAAACCACACCCTGAAAAGAATGGAGCTTAAATCCAGCACAGGTGTGGCGTTTGAAGAAACTGTGAACACAGTGCTTCAAAAATGTGTGAACAGGGTCAGCTTTCAAGCCTCAGTTCTTTTTAATTAGTTGCTAATAGAGGACTTCACATGCTAAGGTATTATTCGAAAGCCACATTCCCTTTCGGTACTTCTCGATTTAAATAATTCTATGTCGAGAGTTTACTCCTTCAGTTCCTCTCATTTACTCACACAGAAAGGAACATGTCAAGATTTGCATGTAACAAGTGAATATTGCATAAGACTTCTTAGCTTAATGTTCAGTATTATTAGATGGCATAGAAACAAAAGTGAGAAAATTATTCATCTGTAGTACTGTACAAGGTTATAAATAAACAATATAGATTTATATAAACTGTCCAATGCGTATAACGGGCAAATCGAGTTAGCACAATACCCCCGCTATAAGCGGTGGGGACTGTATCATACAAAGATAGCATTAGAGTCACATTGGTTAGATAATCATAGAAACTTTTCAAAAGCTTCTTCTGCATCTGTCTTTATCAAGGAAGAAGATGCTGCCAAAGTCATAGTGAAAGAGGAGGTAGTTGAGATACTGGATGGGATAAAAATTGATAATGAGGAGGTACTAGAAAGGCTGGCTGTACTTAAAGTAGATAAGTCACCAGGACCGGATGGGATGCATCCTAGGATGCTGAGGGAAGTAAAGGTGGAAATTGCGCAAGGACTGGCCATAATCTTCCAATCCTCCTTAGATACGGGGGTGGTGCCAGAGGACTGGTGAATTGCAAATATTACACCCTTCTTCAAAAAAGGGTGTAAGGATAAACCCAGCAACTACAGGCCAGTCAGTTTAACCTCAGTAGTGGGGAAGCTTTTAGAAATGATAATCAGGGATAAAATTAACAGTCACTTGGACCAGTGTGGATTAATTAAGGAAAGCCAGCATGGATTTGTTAAAGGCAAATCATGTTTAACTAACATGACTGAATTTTTTAATGAGGTAACAGAAAGGGCTGATGAGGGCAATGCGGTTGATGTGGTGTACATGGACTTCCAAAAGGCGTTTGATAAAGTGCCACATAATAGGCTTGCCAACAAAGTTGAAGCCCATAGAATAAGAGAGACAGTGGCAGCATGGATACGAAATTGGCTAAGTGACAGGAAACAGAGAGTATTGGTGAAGCGTTGTTTATCAGACTGGAGGAAGGTATACAGTGGTGTTCCCCAGGGGTCGGTACTGTACTAGGACCACTGCTTTTCTTGATATATATTAATGACTTGGACTTGGGTGTACAGGGCACAATTTCAAAATTTGCAGATGACAGAAAAGAGGAGGTTAATGATAGACTTCAAGAGGACATAGACAGGCTGGTGGAATGGCAGACACGTGGCAGATGAAATTTAATGCAGAAAAGTGCAAAGTGATACATTTTGGTAGGAAGAACAAGGAGAGGCAATATAAACTAAAGGGTACAATTCTAAAGTGGGTGTATGAACAGAGAGACCTGGGGGTATATGTGCACAAATCATTGAAGGTGGCAGGGCAGGTTGAAAAGCAGTTAAAAAAGCATACAGGATCCTGGGCTTCATAAATAGAGGCAAAGGGGGTGATTTTCCCAGCCCCGAGGAGGGGGGTTTGGAGGCGGGAAAGGCGGGAAAATCGAAAAAAGAGTGCAGGTTCAGAACCCGCCTCCAACCGCCTCCACGCAATTTTGCCAGAGGCGGTTTTGCTGGGTACAAAAAGTTCCCGCCTCCAGCAGGCCAGAGAGGTTGTTAAGAGCCTTAAATGGTAGTTAAGGGCCTCTCTAATCCTATTTTGAGAGGCCCTCGTTATTTTTCCACATTTTCAATGTGTTCCACAACCCTCCTAAACCACGCCAGCTAAACCTGGCGGGTTGACAAGTGGGTGGCCTCCTCACAGCTGCAGCTCCATTATTAAAATGGAGCTTTCATCAGGGATTAGTTGCAGGTGGCAGAACTTTGCTTTAAAAGGTCTTTCAGCACTTTTAGCAGGCCTACCGAAGTCGGAGGTGCTGCAGCTTCTATCTATCAACTGTGGGACCTCCTTGGAAGACCCTCTCCCCACTTGGAATGAGCGCTTCCCCAAGGGAGGCATCTTCAAGCAGCATGGGAACCATTCATTTCCTTTCACCATGGAGATCAGATTCGGATGAGGAGCATCCACGGCAGCAGCAAAACCAGGCAGCTCAGCAGCAACAGCAGCAGGAGCCCCAACCTCCTGCTCAGCCACCTGATGCTGCACAGGGCGGAAGGCGCCAGCGCATCGAGGCACCTCGCCGCAGGAGATACCCCTAACAGAGGATTTACAGACAGAGGATGAGCTACCTCAACATGAGTGAGCAGCAGTGCCAAAGGAGGCTGAGACTTTCGTAAGAGGTTGTCTGAGACATCTGCGCACTGCTGCACCAACACCTGGAGCCCAGAGGAACGGGTGGACACCCCTTACCAGTGCCTGTCAAAGTCACCACCGCACTCAACTTTTTTGCCTCAGGCTCCTTCCAGGGATCATCAGCAGACATCAGCGGCATCTCCCAGTCGGCCGCCCACAGTTGCATCATGCAGGTTACCGATGCCCTTTTCGCAAAGGCGCACAATTACATCCAGTTCTCAAGGGATCAAGCAAGTATAACTGCGCGTTCAGTTGGCTTTGCAAATATGGCAGGCATGCCAATGGTGCAGGGCGTCATAGACTGCACACATGTGGCCCTTAGGGCACCCCATCACAACCCAGCTATCTTTGTCAACCGCAAGGGCTTCCACTCCCTCAACGTACAGCTGGTGTGTAACCACAAGAAGGAGATTTTGCATGTTTGCGCCAAGTTCTGTGGTAGTTGCCATGACTCTTTCATCCTGCAGAACTCTAGTGTTCCTCCGCTTTTCAATCCACCACATCAACTTAACGGATGGCTCCTTGGTGACAAAGGCTACCCCTGAAGAAGTGGCGAATGACGCCGATCAGGAGGCCAGCTAACGAGGCTGAAGAGCGCTACAACGCCAGCCACACTTCGACCAGGTCCATCATAGAGCAGACCATTGGATTGTTGAAGATGCGCTTCCGATGCCTTGACCGATCAGGTGAAGCCCTGCAGTATTCAGCAGACAGGGTCTCCAGAATGGTCGTGGTCTGCTGTGCACTGCACAACATGGCACAGCGTCGTGGCTTGCAGCTTTCTGATGAGCAAGTGGCTCAGTTCCAAGCCTCCTCAGATGAGAATGAGGAGGAGGAGGAGGAGGAGAATGAGGAGGAGGAGGAGCAGTTGGAGGAGGAGGAGGAGCAGGAGGAGGACCGAGCGCCGGTCTATCGACCAGCAGCAGCGGCAGCACGCGAGCACATGGCTGCCCGTGATGCAAGGGATGCACTTATCCTGGCCAGATTTGCATAGGTTGCCCATGTTGGTACATGTCCTTGGCTCCATCTTAAGACATCATAGACAATGGACACGACTCTCTGGCCTCCTTTCACTGTGGCCACCAACCTGACAACGCAAGTGTCGCGGAGCCCACAATGTGGAGCTGCCTAAGGCGAAAGAACAGATGCCATCACGCCAACATTTTGCCATCAAATCATTTTAATGCTTTCCAACAGGGATGGCATTTCATCAATACACATAAACATTCACCCACTCTGCACACAGATCTGGAGGTTATATCCCTTGCCAGCTGGACCCACACAGCCTTGGTATCTTTGGGAGGCCTCTTCCTCCCAGATGAGGGGAAGAGCACCTCCCTGCTAGCTCTCACCCCCTCAACCAACATTTGCAGCGCTTCATCCGAGAACCTCGGGGAGGCCCTTGCCTTGGAATTGGACATAGTGGTTTCTCAAAATATGTTGCAGGCGGTGCAGCATCGACAGAAATCCAGTGGAATGATCCAAGGCAGCAAGCAGCCCTTAAATGAGGCTGGAAAAGTGATGTCAGCAGAGGCGAGTTTCAGTCCCAAAACAATAATTGACCAAGGGCAACCCACACCTCTGAAATCAACTGGCCAATTAGGGGAAAATCACAATTTTTTCAAACCTATCAGTGGAGGCGGGTTTGGAACCCACCCAAACTGAAACCCGCCTCCAACCCGCCTCCAGTGGGAAAATCGCCCCCATAGAGTACAAAAGCAAGGAAGTTATGATGAACCTTTATAAAACACTGGTTCGGCCTCAACTGGAGTATTGTGTCCAATTCTGGGCACCGCACTTTAGGAAGGATGTGAAGGCCTTAGAGAGGGTGCAGAAAAGATTTACAAGAATGGTGCCAGGGATGAGGGACTTCAATTATGTGGAAAGACTGGAGAAGCTGGGGTTGTTCTCCTTAGAGCAGAGAAGGTTGAGAGGAGATTTGATAGAGGTTTGAAAATCAGGAAGGGTCTAGACAGAGTAGATCGAGAGAAACTGTTCCCATTGGCGGAAAGGTCGAGAACCAAAGGACACAGATTTAAGGTGATTGGCAGAAGAACCAAAGGCGACATGAGGAAAAACTTTTTTACGCAGCGGGTGGTTAGGATCTGGAATGCTCTGCCTGAAAGGGTGGTGGAGGCAGATTCAATCATGGCTTTCAATAGGGAATTGGATAAGTACCTGAAGGAAAAAAATGTGCACGGTTATGGGGAAAGGGCAAGGGAGTGGGACTAGCTGAAGTGCTCTTGCAGAGAGCCGGCATGGGCTCGACGGGCCAAATGGCCTCTTTCTGTGCTGTAACCATTTTATGATTCTATGGGGGCGATTTTCTCAGCCCTGAAGAGGCGGGTATGGAGGCGGGACTGCCGGGGAAGTTGCAGAATTTGGGGGCGGGTGGCAAACCCGCCCCCAACCCACCTCCGTGCCCTCTTGCCTGGAGGCGGGAAGCTGTCCCGCCCTGGGTCCCGTCTCCTTGGAGGCGGGAAGGGATTAAAGCCTATTAACTGCCTGTTAACAGGTAGTTAACAGGCAGAAAATAGGATTATCCCCATTTTTCGTGCTGAAGTGCGGGCTTCCCGACCTGGGGGAACCCCGCCAGGGTGTAGGAAGCGAGCAGTGGGTCTGCGGGGGTCGGAGGGGTCTTAAAGTGCGATGTAGAGGTAAGTGATGGGTGCAGGTGTGGAGTGGTAAGTATGAGGTGAGTGTAAAGTGTTAGAAAATGTTAACTTACCTTTGTTTCTACCTACAGCCTTCAGCTGCTGTGGAGCCAGAGTCCCCGACATCTCCATTGTAGAGATCACAGACTGGCTGCTGCATCCTCCGATCCAACAGCCAGCTGATTTCTGCAAAGTAGAATTTTTGATGAGTCCTGAACACAAGGACTCATCAAACTACACTGAATGTCAGTGTTTGACAGCTTCACAGAGCTGTCAAACGATGACATTTCTTCTTTCAAAAATTCTTGACAGATGACACATCATACGTGCTCTGCAACTGCCTTCGCCCTAATTGGCCTGCTGAGCCCGCCGGGCGGGCTTAACAAGGTCAATCAGGGGAAAATCCCGCTGGTTGGCCAGAAGCTGATGGAGGCGGGTCTGAAACCCGACAAGTGGGAGTCCCGCCTCCAAAAGCTTCCCATTCAGAAAATCACCCCCTATTGTTCTAAGCCATGTAAGGATAGAGTACCAAGTTGGTGCAGATCTGCTACTTTTATACAAAGAAAAGAAAGGATTAGGACAAAGAAATTATGAATATAAACATTTTACAAAGAACACAGAAACTTATATAGTATGTAAAAATAAAGCTGAAGTTCAAAAATATAGGCCTGGAATTTTCTCATATTTATCGCCATAACTATGGCATGCAAGTGCTGTAGTGCCAATTTTTAACAAGGAAATTTGTGTGCAAGTGATTTCAGCTACTTTTATGCTTAAAAAACACTACATGTGAGATCCCTTGCTCTTTTTGGCTGCTCACACCATCTGCTTGTCAAAACCCTTTTCCATAGCTCCTCCCCCATCTAATGACACAGCTGACATGGGTTTCCTGCTTTAACGCCACCAATACGCTGGCATGGATTTACGTCTGGATATAAGAGGCATAGCACAGTCCCTGTCACCTTAATTTGATGTATCTGCGGAGTTTGAGCACCGAAGAATCCCCAATCTTTTTGCTGGATTTCTGCAGTTTGTTTGCGAGTTTCCTAGCGATACTTAAAAATATTTTCTCATTGAGACCTGCGCGATACATTACTACAGTACTGTCAATCTCACTGCACCAGAGACATATTGGACCCTCGAACCTCCCAACACTGTTAGAACAACTGAGAAGCAGGTATGGGCATACCTCTGTACTCTATTATAATGGAGGAGGCAGAGGAACAGCAGAGGCAAGAGGCTACAGAGTGAGGCATCATGGCAGAAAACAGCAACCTATTCACTATTACCCCACCCAGAGCAGCAAAGGTCGTACCAAGACCTTTCTGATGAGCTGTGCATCAGCAGACTTGCAATTCTTCAAGGAAGCTATACACCACCTGCGTGACATTTTGAAGGAACACTTCAAGCCACAGTCAACTGCCCATAGAACGTTCTTTGTACAGATGAAGGTCAAAACAGCGCTGAATTTTTATGGCTCCAGATCTTTCCAGTTCGCCATGTGGGATCTATGTAATATCAACAGGGAGCTGTTAGGGCCTGCATTTGTCAAGTGACAGCTAGCCTTTTCTGAAGAGCACCTGACTTTATCAAAAATGGCATGAACCACGTAGAGCAGAGAAACAGATCCATTCAATTCTACAGGCTCGTTGGCTGTGCAGATACGGGAAGAATGGTCATTATACGGCTATCCTAATGATTGAATGGTACATCAGCTACAGTGCCAGAATATTATTTTTAATATTCCCTTTAAGATGGCCTTCAAGTCATTCTATGAATAGCATCTTCCTGGCATGGTATATATGAACATATGGTCTGTTTCTAATTTACATAAATGATCTGGACTTACAAACTCAGTGCAAAGCGGTCAAATGTGCAGATGATATCCAACTAGGAGAGACAGTGTAATTCGAAGAGGCAGCTTAGAAATTATAGAATGAGTTCGGCAAGATACGAAAGTGGGCACAGCAATAGCAATGACATGTAATGCAGACAAGTGTACAGTGCTACACATAGGAGAAAAATAGATGACGTGTACTCCATGAATGTTGTTGAAATAGCTAAAGATGAAGCTGAAAGAGATTTATAAGACTGAGTAGACTCAATGCTAAACATGTCCAACCAAAGCAGAACAGCAATCAATAAAGTCAATAGGATGTTGAATTACATAGCCAAAACAGTAGAATATAAGTCAGAGTAGTGATCAAACTGTATAGTGGCCAGGTCAGACTATACCTTGAATACTGTGTCCAGTTCTAGTCGCGAAGAAAGAAGAGACATGCAAGCACTGGAGACAATGCAGAGAACAGCAGAGGTTGATCCCTAATGTCAGGGGTCTGAGTAGTAACAACAACAATTACTACTACTATTACTACTACCATTATTATTATTTGCATTTATATATTGCTTTTATCATTGAAAAACACCCAAGGTGCTTCACAGAAACATAATCAGACAAAATGGGCACCAAGCCAAAGAAGGAGATATTAGGAATGGTGACTAAAAGCTTGGTCAAAGAAGCGGGTTTTAAGGAGGGTCGTAAAGGAGAGGTTTAATGAATGAATTCCAGAGGCTACAGCCTAGATAGTTGAAGCCTGAGTTATGAGGAAAGACTGGAGAAACTTGGGCCAAATACTGGTTGACACCGCGCCTGTTTTACAGGCAGAAAACTAAGATTTTCCATGCCTCCATTCTCGTCTGCTATTCTGCTGTAACCATTTATACTTGTCTCATTACCTCATTTTGTCTTGCGCCATCATCACTTTTGCCATTTAATCACTCCTGCTCTCCACCCTATCACAGATCTCTCCCTTTCGTTCTTTTCCTACACCCTGCCCCCGCCCTTTTCCCTAGGTCTACACTTGCTTAAAAGCTGTTCAGCTTTAACATCTTCCAGTTCTGATGAAAGGTCATTGACCTGAAATGTTAACTCTGCTACTCTCTCCACAGATGCTGTCTGACCTGCTGACTTATCAAAGTCACAAATAACATCCAATGTGACTGTGACAAAGGTAAACTATCCCTCCTCGTCCTTCTTGACTTGTCTGCAGCCTTTGACACGGTTGACCACACCATTCTCCTCCAATGCCTCTCCACCATCGTCCAGCTGGGTGGGACTGCACTTGCCTGATTCCATTCTTATCTATACAGTTGTAGCCAGAGAATCACCTGTAATGGCTTCTCTTCCTGCTGCCGCACCGTTACCTCTGGTGTCCTCCAAGGATCTTTCCTTGGCCCCCTCCTATTTCTCATCTACATGCTGCCCCTCGGCGACATCATCTGAAAACACAGCGTCAGTTTCCATATGTACGCTGATGACACCCAGCTCTACCTCACTACCACCTCTCTCGACCCCTCCACTGACTCTAAATTGTCAGACTGCTTGTCCGACATCCAGTACTGGATGAGCAGGAATTTTCTCTAACTAAATATTGGGAAGAACAAAACCATTGTCTTTGGTTCCTGCCACAAACTCCATTCCCTAGCCACCGGCTCCATTCCTCTCCCTGGCAACTGTCTGAGGCTGAACCAGACTGTTCGCAACCTTGGGGCCGTATTTGATCTTGAGATGAGCTTCCGACCACATATCCGTGACATCACTAAGACCGCCTACTTCCACCTCCATAATATCACCCGACTCCACCCCTGCCTCAGCTCACCTGTTGCTGAAACCCTCATCCATGCCTTTGTTACCTCTAGACTTGACTATTCCAATGCATTCCTGGCCGGTCTCCCTTCTTCCAGCCTCCATAAACTTAAGGTCATCCAAAACTCTGCTGCCCATATCCTAACTTGCAATAAGTCCCATTCATCCATCACCCCTGTGTTCGCTGACTTACATTAGTTCCTGGTTAAGCAATGCCTTGATTTTAAAATTCTCATCCTTGTTTTCAAATCCCTCCATGGCCTCATCCCTCCCTATCTCTGTAACAGCCTCCAGCCCTAAAATCCTCCGAGATATTCCCGCTCCTCCAATTCTGGCCTTTTGCGCATCCCCGATTTTAATCGCTCCACCATTGGCGGCCATGACTTCAGCTGCCGAGGCCCTAAGCTCTGGAATTCCCTCCCTAAATCTCTCCGCCTCTCTACCTCTCTCTCCTCCTTTAAGACGCTCCTTAAAGCCTACCTCTTTGACCAAGCATCTGCCCTAATATCTCCTTATGTGGCTCGGTGTCAAATTTTGTTTGATAATGCTCCTATGAAGCGCCTTGGGATGTTTTACTATGTTAAAGGTGTTATATAAATGCAAGTTTTTGTTGTTGAGTATTTCCAGCATTTTCTGTTTTTGTTTTACAACGTTAACTAGTTTAGCTAGGATTTTATCTCATATATCCACAACTTTGTTTGTAAACTGCTTTGGATCATTTCCGAAAGACACAGTAAGGTGCTATATAAATGCAATTCCTTCCAAGAACAGGTCTTATTTCAGGCTTGTCTTTTTGTACTTGTGTCCATTAATTCCATGCTCACAATTCAAGTTAAGTAACTTGCTTGAATTCAGATTATCCAATTTTTGCAGCAATTGAGAAACATGGGATATGTCTCCTCTCAGTCTTTTCCTCTAATGAAAACAAATTATAGCTATATTTTCTGCTGTGTGAAAGTTAAAGTTAACAGCCATTGATTAATGTGCTTAAAGTGGTAGAAAACCAGGTAAAATGCTGCAACAGTGTTTGCTGCTGGTAATAATGCTTGAGTATTTTGCTGGTTAAAAAAAACCTGACAAAATTGAACATTGCTTTGTTAATGATAAATTACGAGGAAATTTCAGCTGGGTGAAATTATAATGACTGGGGGGTAGGGTTTCTCTATTTGCTATCTGTAACAAGATCGTAAACATATATTAACACTGGAACAGGAGCACTCACTGAGCACAGAATGTGCAGACAGCTAATGATACACTCACAGTCGTATGTCATTGCAGGTTTGTATCCAGCTAGTCGGATTAATTTTTTCCCATTGTAACTGTGAATAAGGCAACCAATTTTTATGTACTGGTTGTCAGTGAGGGGGGGGGGGGAGTTCACAGATTGTTTTTCCCTTTCCCATCCAGTTAGGATATATGTCATCTGCTGAGCTGGAGTTAATTGAACAATTAGTAACTTCAGTAGATTTTTTAATCCGTGGCCTTCAGGAGAATGGGTCAAATGCCCCTTTTAGACTATCTGCATGTGTATTGCCATCAGAAGTGAATAGTGGCCTAAGAGTGAGACTTCATTAAAGAATAATCGTACCAAACACAAACTACTGTAGGGAGAAGGTTAATTGGGAAAAGTGCAGCTTTTCATGCATGGGCAGTGTTTGATGAGGCTCAGACTCCATGGGGCGATTTTGCCAGCCCTGGGGAGGCGGGTTTGGAGGCGGGACTGCCGGGAAAATGGCAAAATCTGGGGGCGGGTACCCATCCCGCCCCCAACCCGCCTCCGTGCCATCTTCCCAGGAGGTGGGTAGCCGACCCGCGCTGGGTCCCGTCTCCTGGAGGTGGGAAGGGGATTACAGCCACTTAACTGCCTATTAACAGGTAGTTAACAGACAGTTAAGAGGATTATCCCCATTTTTCCACCAGGGGTGCGGGCTTCCCGACGTCAGGAAACCCCGCCAGGGTCACCGAGGCGAGCAGTGGGTCTGCAGGGGTCGGAGGGGCGCAAAAGTGCGCTATGGAGGTAAGTGATGGGTGCAAGTGTGGAGAGGTAAGTATGTGAAGTGAGTGGAAAGTGATAGAAAATGTTTACTTACCTTTGTTTCTTCCTGCAGGCTTCAACAGTTGGGGAACCGGAGACTCCCACATCTCACAGGCAGAGATGACAGATGGCCGCTGCATACTCCGATGCAACAGCCATCTGATTTCTGCTCAGCAGATAGGTTTGATGAGTCTTGAATACAAGGACTCATCAAACAACAGAGAATGTCAGTGTTTGACAGCTTCACAGAGCTGTCAAACGATGACAATTCATCTGTCAAAAATGTTTGACAGATGAAACGTCATACGCTGATGTTCTCTGTAACCAGCTTCCCCTTAATTGGCCTGCTAAGCCCGCTGGGCGGGCTTAACAAGGTCAATCAAGGGAAAATAGCGTGGGTTGGCCACAAGTCGATGGAGGCGGGACTAAAACCCGACAAGCAGCAGTCCCGCCTCCAAAGCGCCCCCATTGGCAAAATCACCCCCATAATGGTAGTTGTGACAAAGTTGTGATGTCTTGAGAGGTAATTTTCTAATTTTTGCACCCTTAGAGGGGAGCCTTGTCAACTGACAGCGTATATCAGATATTTGGGCATGAGCTGCCCATGATTTTCCAACTATAAATTCAATCAACTTTTAATGCAACCTTTCCTGTAGCAGTTACCACTGCATTCAATAAACATGTCACAAGAAGTTTCCAGGCCTCCACAGGGAACATCACGTGAATCAACTGTTATGCCGTCTACTGCTGCACACTGATGCAATAAGTAGAAGTGTCAGATTAAAAGGCACGATTATTTTTGAAGTTTAGAATGATTCATATATGTGACTAAATGTTCTTACTGAGGAAACATTGAGCTGCTCAAGCAAACCTTTAGGTGCCTGGATCATTTAGAGGGTGCATTACAATATGCGCCAGAAAAGGTGGGCAAAAGTAGTTGACCGTATGATACATACTGCATAACATTGTTATGGACAAAGGCATTGCAATTAACTTGAATCAGCAGCAGCAATGAGTAATGGAAAAACAAAAAGAGTAACATGCAGAACACCCACAGCAGATGAGTGGTCAGTACACGTGGGAAGACACATCAGGAATTTCTGTGATTCCATAGGCAGGTGCTTTTGAGGCCGTAACAGAGAGTTCTAAATGGTGCGTTGTCTTCCAGGTACCGGGGAAGAGAAAGACAATGTCCTCTGATTGCGGAGTCAGTGATAATGGGTCCTGCATTTAAAGGTGTCACTGTAAGTGAGAAACGAGGTTGGGCAAGGTTTCTTTACACAGGGAGTGGTTGAAGCATGGAATGTTTTGCCACATAGTTGAGGCAGAGACTATTGTATCTCTTAAGAGAAAAGTGGATAAACGTTTGAAGAAGAGGAAGATACAGGGCAATGGAGAAAAAGCAGGGCAGTGGTGATTAGTTTTGGATTGCTCTAGCAAAGAAGCCGGCACAGACATGGAAAGACAAATGGCCTCCTTCTGTGTTGTAAACACTTGTAATGCAAATACAAACCTACTTCCATTTTAAATGGGGATATTATAGGCCTAGAATTTGCTGTGAAAATAACAGCAAGTTTAATGCGCATGCCGTTATTAGTGTGTGAATAATCCAGCAATTTGTGGTGAGGAAGAGATATGCCATGAGTTGCGAATCGCCACAAATTGCTGGATGATTTGCGCCACTCCACCGTTAGCCTCCCAAAAATGGAAGCTTGCTGTCAGTTTCAAGAAATTGCTGCATTTGCGCTGTTAAAATAAATTAAACTCACCGCAGAAAGTTAGGGCTGGTACTTAATGACATAAGGATCCTTTTAATTTATGTTCCTGCAATGCCACTTAACTTTTCCAGCCCAGAAAGGGAACAATTGAAACTGTGGAATCTCATTCCTGCAGGTAGTAAGTTGTTCCTAGAGGTTTGTAATTTTTTTCTTACTTTTCCTTTCTGTCTCTTTTTTCTCTCTCTCTTAATCCAATCTTTCTTTCCCTTTATTTCTCTTTCTGTCTCTAATTTACCCTATTCCCTTCTCGGTCATTCCTCTGTTTCTTTCTCTATCCTTAAATCTCATTGGTTACATTGATAAGACTGCTGGTCTGATTGTTCACCAAGTTCCCAGGTGCCCCTTTGAGCTTGCCGTTATCAGCTTGCACTTCCAGCAATTAGCGGCGCAAACATTTTTTGAGCTGAAGGGTGAGGAAAAAAATCTAACAAATGGAGTACACCGCCAAATACCCCACGCCGCCAAATGCCCCACTCCAGAAAATTTGGGCCAAAGTTTATGGTTCAATCGCCTGCTGTGACAAGGCATTCATATTTTAAGCACCTTCTGTGTGGAAGAAAAATCTTCCAACTTCCCCCTTTCTTTTTCTGGTGATAATCCTGAATCTATGATCCATTGTTACTGATTTGCCAACCAATTCTGATTCTTGGAAAAAAAAAATTCACCCTCGGAAAACCTTTCATAATTTTTAAAACTCTTATTGGATGTCCTTTTAAACTCTTTTCTTAAAAGTAAGAAAAGCCCCCATTTTTTGAGGCTTTCTTTACAATAATAAAACTTGCATTTATATCGTATCTTTAATGTAGAAGAACGTTCCAGGGCACTTCAGAGGCGTAATCAGATAAAAGTGGTACTGAGCCAAAGGAGGAGATAGTAGGAGGGGTGACCAAAAGCTTCGTCAAAGAAGTGGTTTTAAGGATGGTTTAAAGGAGGAGAGATGGAGAGGTGGAGCAGTTTAGGGAGGGTATTCAAGAGTGTGGGACCTAGATGGTTGATGGTATGGCCACAAATGATAGAGTGAAGGGAGGTGGAGAATGCACAAGAGCAAGGATGGATTAATGCACAGGCCTAACCAGGGGGCACAGACAAATATGATGCTGCTGCCAAGAGCACCATGCAAATATGGGGCCACCGGTAAAATTAAGCAGTTTCATTTAAGTGTAGTATCTTGTGATGTGATTTGCTTTATTATTAATGCAGTGTGAACATTTTACAGGCCTATTCCTTCATGAATTTTACTACACGTTTGTGTTTTAATGGATCAGATGGGGGTTGTGCAGGGGGTAGGGGTGCAGAGTGGCCCCAAATGTTCTTGGTGCCCAGGGCCTCAAGAATTCTTAATCTGGTTCTGCACAAGTGAGCAGCGTCGGAGGAACTGAAAATTCTTGGGTTCCAGGGTTGGAGGGGGTTACAAAGATAAGGTGGATGAGGTCATTAAGGGAGTTAAACATAAAGATGAGAATTTTAAATTAGATGTGTTGGGGACTGGAAGCCAATGGAGGTAAGCAAGGTCCTGAATTATGGGTGAGTGGGACCTGGTACAGGATAGAATATAAGCAGCAGAGTTTTAGATGAGCTGATTTACAGTTTTGAGGATGGGGGCTAGACAGGAGTCGTTGAGCCTGGAGGTGACAAAAGCATGGATGAGACTTTCAGCAGCAGATGAGGTGAGTCAGGGGCAGAGGCAGGTGATATTATGGAGGTAGAAGTAAGGTGGTCTTTGTGACAGAGAGGATTTGGGTCAGAAGCTCAGCTCAGGGTCAAATAGAATGCCAAGGTTGCACAGAGTCAGGGACAACCTGGGAGGGGAATGGAATTGATGGCGAGGCTACAGAGTTTCTTTGATGATCTATCAGCAGCAACAGTATGGTCTAAATATTCACTGTACTCTTACTACTAGTCATAAGTTCTGACATAAATGCATTGACCTATAACTATCAGTGGTATTAAACCATGATCTAAATGTGACATATAGCTCAGTTGTTATGAAAGGCTTAATATCAGAAATGCAGCTGTTGCTAGGATCTGCCCCAACTGTTGTCTTAGTTGGTGTTTCAGTCCATTGATGATCAATTGTTTACTGCTGTGTTAAATCCTGAGGATTTTCAGTTAATCCTTAGACAACCTGCTGGCCCAGGGATATAAGCCATATAAGTTTTATAAATTCTTATGTTCCTATGCTTCTGTCATCTCAGCCTCACCTGCCATCTATTCCATCAGCATTGGTGCCCTTGAAAAAATCTCACCTTGTCCTCAGAATCCCACCATGATCAGCCCCAACACCAGTAGCACCAGGCACACCAGCAGCTCCAACAACAACACCAACCTTCTCGGCAATCAGCTGGTGCTGCACAGGACACAGGGCATTAGCACCCGACCACATTGCTGCCCAGGACGCCAGGGATGGCCTCACCATGGCCAGATTTACTTCACTTGATGCTGTAAACCCTGGCTGCCACATGATACGACAGGTTGGCACCACCCCACACCAACACCATAAACCATCCCTACCAAACCATTCTTTTCACACTCATCATGTGGCAAAAACAATTTGGGCATGGCCCCTTTAAGGAAACTGGCTGATGACGCGTCATCAAATGACGTCATCAGACCCGCTTCCTTTTAACTGGCCGGGAACCTCGCTGGGTGAGCTTAACAAGCCCAATCAATGGAAAATCACTTGGAAAGAGCGGGCTAGAGCAGGCAGCGGGCTGGGACCGCGCTACCTACCCCGGCCGCCTCGATCGGCAAAATCGCGGCAATTGTCTCTGTCTTTTTTATTTTTAGCTTTTGTTTTAACTTTTTTTCTACCTAATCTAATCTAATTCATTTTTTTCTTTAAAAGCCCCATTGAAACATACTAATTATATTGTTTCTTTTTCCTTTTAAAAACCTGAAACACTGAAAGTTGACACAGTTGCAGTGCGCAGATATAATTATACACATATTAGTCAACTTCCAGGAATAAAACTGTTAACCAGAAATATGGGTAGGCAAATGCAGCAAAATTAATACATATGTGATCAAGAAACTCTGAACCTATCTTTCTGTAACAAACAAAATATTGTGCCTCTTTAAGGGAAAGCAGCAGTAACAGCAGTAAGAGATACCTGGAATCTCCACCTGAATCAATGAAAGGACTTTTAAGAGAAAAATTGGAATCCAACAGAGGGCATCAGAAAGCACTATGAAGAAAAATCTGTAAGCCACTGCAACTTCACTTCGAATGCGTCTTTTCATTTCTGGTGTCTGGATTCCAGTTTTGTGAATGGAATAAAACATGCTGGAGTAAGAGAAGACAATTATGACGAAGGCAATCAGATTCAAACCTATCAGAAAAGAAAAAGGAAATGCCGCATAAGTTGGTATCTGAGGAAATAATGATGATTATATTTATTCATTTATTTTTCTCCCATCTATTGCTCCCTAGGCATAAAAGACATAAGCAGGTGATCTAGTGCCAGGCCCTTTCTAATGTTACTGATAAAGCTAGCGACTAGGATATATCTAACAGCAACCCAGGATCATAGGAACAGTGAGTTTATCTGTGGTGTTACACGTGAGAAATCAACCAAGGGTAGCTTTAATGAGAAATCAAGACCTAGTGTAGTTTTTAGGTGAAGTAGGGTTAGGGGGAGAAATTCGGTGGCGCCCCCTTTGGGGCACTAACGTCGCCAACGCCCCAAAAAAGTTAGCGCCCCTGCGCCGTAAATTCTGTAGTAGTGCCCCAAGCAGGAGGCGGGGTGCTATTGGAAGTGCTCCCCCTCCTTCTTGGGGCGTTACCAATGAATTTCGCGGTGCTACGTGCAACAGAGCCAGGCGCATCGGCACGTAGTGCTGCGTCTTTGCAGGCCTTCCTCTCCAGAGGAGTGCCGGGCTGAGCGATCGCGGCCAGTACCCCGAAGAAAAAAGGGGAAGGGGGCAGGTGCTGGCAGTCGGCCTAAAGAAATGGCCGTCCGCACCTGCCCTTTAAGTTGCGCTGCCGCGGCTGCAAAAGCGCCACCCTGACCCTGTTGGACATATCATCCGCCAATAGGTATGGGGGCGCAACCCAAAGTTGCGGTCAGGGCGCTACCGGCTACCGCCGCCGCAAACCTCCCGCTGAATTTTGCGGGAGGTGTTAGTGGTGCCGCGCCCGGGCACTAGGGGATTTGCACCCCCGGGAGCGCTAACGAGAGGCACAAATCAACCCAACTTTTCTCCCTTAAAGCCTGGGGATAATTGGACCAGGATATGCAGGTGTCATTCAGTCTCCATTTTAAAGTCATATATTCAGTCCTTATTTTTATATTTCCATTATAAATTCTAATCTCCACACTTATAATGGAAACTATCTATATAAACTTGTCACACAGTAAATGTACTCTCCTGCCGATGGTGGTACTGCAGGAAGGTATAATTACAGCATGAAAAGGTTACATAGGCAATTCCATTATAAGAACATAGGGATTTATAATGGAAAAATTTGGTAGGTAATGCGTGCAGACGTAATTTTTTTTATATATAACTAATTAATCGCTCATTGCACTGCACATGAAAAATTAGAGAATATTGTCACTTTCTGACCTGTCTCTAATGCCTTCTCTCTGTCACCTCTTCTGCCTCTTTCTTTCATGCTTCTCTCTCTTTAATTTCTGTTTGCTTCTCTCTCTATTCTTGTCTGCTTCTTTTCTTTTTTTTTGAGTGGGAGATGGAGGGTGGTAAGTGGGGAAAGAAGCCACCAATGGCTGCAAGTTGCATTTGGGGTGAGGGTGGAGGGGAAAATATGGTCCTCGTAGGCTCCCTTATGGGAGTGAGCCTTTGGCGCAGTGGTAGCATTCCTGCCTCTGGGCCAGGAAAATGCAGGGTTCGAACCTCACTCCAGACAGTCCTGGCGAGTGGAGTCGGAGCTCCGGCTTCGAATTCTGGGTTGACATGGTGTGGGTGTGGTGTGGGTTCCCCCCCCCCACCACCCCGTCATCATGTGGGTTGTGGTAGCCCATAAAACTCTCCCGCCGTATTGGACTAATCACCATAAAGGTGGTTATGGCCATGGAATGAGCGTTAACGTTGCGGCCTGTCAGACTGTTAATCCTAAGGGAACAGCAAGAAGATACAAGACAATATGGGGCTCCTTTACCATCCCCTCCCCCAATTGCTTGTGCCTCTCCACCATCCATCTCATCACATCCTCTACCCCTTCACCTTCTCACTTCCAACCACTGATCACTACCCCTATTTTTAAGAACTACCCTGTATTATCCCCTCCTGCTTGCCTCACTATCCAGTCACCTCAGCTTTAACCCGCCATCCACTCTCCCTCCATTCCACTCGCTCCTACGAACAGCAGGTAGTGAGAGGCCAGAGCGCCATCACTCTTCTCTTCCCCTGCCCCTCCCATCATCTCTTCCTGTTTCTTTACGAGGTTTTATTTGCTTTCAAAATTCAATACCTCTCTGTCTCAACCCCCACTCCCTACTTCAACCTTCTCTTTTTCAACTTTCTTGCTCTGTCGATCTTCGCTCCCTCACTTTCCCTTCTATCCTCCCTATCTGTTTCCCCACAAAGAGTTTTTGTTTCTTTGAAAATTCAACTTTAAAAAATCAAATTAGAATGAGAAAATAAACTGTCTGATGGCTTCCTCTCAATTTGTGTCTCTATCTCTCTTACCCTATCTTATATGTGTTAGAAATGAAAACTTCTGTCTCACAGGTATAAACTATTAGCATTAACCTTTACTAATTGTCAACAAAAACAGGTAGAGATAATTAGTTGGCTTCAAAATGTAACTTTTTTTTTGAAAATTGAACATTGGCCCGATCAAGTATTCTGTCCCACCCCTCTGTCTCACCTCCTTCGCTCTTTCCTACATTACAACAGTGACTACACTTCAGAAACACTTCATTGGCTGTAAAGCGCTTTGGGACGTCCTGAGGCTGTGAAAGGCGCTATATAAATGCAAGTCTTTCTTTCTCAGCTTAGTACATTTTCTGAAGTTTGTGGAACAGAAAAGGAAAGCTACAGCAGGTGTGTAAATTAGTACACTCATTTTTTCCCATCAGTTTCTCACACAGACATAGCCCCTTTAAATAATATAAATTTTACCTCAATTAAGCTTTTCAGATTTGTCCTCTTGTTTTTCAAAATTATTGGAAGAAAAACTACTGGAAAGTTCCAGAAATTAAGAAAGAAAATTATTCCATCAGTAGAACTGACTGAATGGTATTGAAGCATCCTGGGAAATTAGGTGCACATCACATGCTCAGATTACAAAATCCAAACTCAGCTCACAGAATCACAGGTTAGGGCAAAAATATAAACTCCAAGCCCAGACTTTTGGGAGAAGCTGAGGCCTTCAAATAAAAAACTTAATGAAGGTATTAAAAGTCACAAAGCAATTAAATGCATAAATGTAATCATGTTATTGCGAAATATGTTATTTTAATTTTTTTTAAATTTGAAAGCTTATTTTAAACCCTTATATTTTGGATGAGACGTTAAACCAGGGCCCCATCTGTCCTTTCAGGTAGATGTAAAAGATCCCATGGGATTATTCAAAGAAAAGTAGGGGAGTTTTCCTGGTGTCCTGGCCAAAATCTGTCCCTCAACCAGCACCACTAAAAAGAGATTATCTGGTCATTTATCTTATTGTTGTTTGTGGGACCTTGCTGTGTGAAAATTGGCTGTTGTGGCTCCCTACAATACAGCAATGACTACACTTCAAAAGTACTTTGTGAAAGATGGTATAAAAATGCACATTCTTTTTCTATTAGAAATTCAGTTACTGAGAAAACAGATGGCAATGAAAATATTTTCAGAAAGCATTTTTAGTGATATACGGGAGCCCAGTAGCCAGATTGCACAGTCAGAATGATTAGTTTACATAGGCAAAACCCATATTAAATGTGGACATTGGAATTTATAATAGGAAAAAGTTGACGCAAAAGTGTGACAAAAATGTGACAGGAAATGCCCACAACTGTAAGATATGGATAGATGGGGATGCACCTAACCAATGCATAACACTTCCTGCAATAGCATGGCCTGGATCTAGTTTGGTGTGCATAGAATTCCAGTATCAAAATAAGTCTTATTACTCTGGGGATGCTATTACTGAACTAATGCAGTCAATTGCTTATTTTGGCAATGTAAATATAATAGGAGTGATTCAGCAACAAACAATTAGATTGTATGCATTTATACATGTCCAATTTATGACGTGTGTCTCTACAAACAAGCTTATTTCTTTTTAATTGCTCTACTGTGAAGCCACACATCAATGCAAATAATCAGCTCCATAGGTCTGATTTATGACATTAGAAAGATTTCCTTTAAAAAAAATCATGTCATTTTAAGTTACGTAATTTCAATATGAAAGACCTGCTGACTAAACCAACTAAAGAATGTAGGGTCATAGCATTTCAGGGTCACACAGATGTCCCTTCTTTAGATCCAAGAAGGAACAGTATAATTTATTTTGCTTTAATCAGATAGAACTGCCAGAAAATTCCTTTTCATGTGACACATCATACAGTGTATTTATATATGGATATATAACAAGTGGAGGGCAGATGTATAGATATATAGACTAGATATATTAGTTTTCTAAAGCACACAGCCAGCTCACGTTTGGTAAAATGAAAGTATCTATCCCATTTATTTTGATTATCTTCATAAATCAATCAATATTAAACAGAATTGCACCAAAATCAATAGGGTAGATGTTTATCTTCACCACCTGGGCAGTAATCTAGCAGAGCGGATCACGCGCTCGAATGAGAATTGGGTGGATTCTTTAAAGGATGGTTGATCCATTCCATCAGATTACCACCTCAGCAGTGAAGACATTAATTACACCAACATGTAGATGTATCTCATCGTAGTCAGGAAAACTAGTCTACTCACCCGAAATTCAAGGTGGGAGTCCACCTGTTCCTGGACCCACAAAATATTGTGGTCGATGCTGTACTGGGTACCTCCCCCCCCCACCGCCCCCACCAGCCACCCTGCAATCACAACACTTCCCCTGGCTTAGCTTGCTGCAAGTACAGCAGCCTCTGAGCTGCTCAATATTTGGCCATCTGATTCCAGCGTGCTGCATCAGGATGCCCATTTGAGGCAAACAGCTTGCTGGTGCCATTTAAATGAGGCCCGAGCCTCAAAATGGCTCTGACCTCTTCTCTGCCAGAATGGGCAGGCTGCTGGCATGTACCACCAATTGGTCTCCCAAAAGTTAAACTCGACCAGTTAGTTCCCTATGGCATCATAGGTACCTTCACTGGCTCTGATATATAGGTAAGTTTTTAATAGAATTTGATCTATCTTGTGCTTCTGCAGAATTCTACTCATCTTTGAAAATAGCAGAATAATAGTATCAACAGACTTTGATTCTGGCTCATTTACCAAACACATTTATTGTACAATAGATGAACAAGTGAATAAATAACAGTAATATACATTTGAAGTAGACAAATAAAGAAAATAATAAAATGATTCAGAATCTAATATCAAATTATATTTTATAAAGTGTATATTCTTACCTACCACAGGAGCTAACTGGCTTGATTTGTCGACTCTCTTGCATTTGGATAGCACACGCTAATTAATAACCCCAAAACAGTTGCTGGAGCTTCATGAATTTAAATAACCGTCGGTTAACAGTTATTCAAATAACAAGTGATATAGAAGCGTTGGAAAAAGTTCAGAGGGGCGGCAGTGGATTGACAACGAGTTTAAAAATTCTTTAGTTATCAAGGCTTAGAGAGCTGGGTCTTTTTACTGTAGAAAGCATAGATTTTGTGGAGATTTTATTGGGGTATTTAAAATGATGAAGGCTATTTGAAGTTATTAGGTTAGGGAGAACCAGCTTAGGGAGATCCAGAGGACATGCATACAAGTTACATAAGCATAGAATTAAGTTAGATGTCAGTAGGTTTTTCTTATCATAGAGGGTCATCGACCTCTGAAACAAGTTGCCAGCTGATGCAATGAGTGTAGGTTTACTGTGTGTTCAAAAGGGAGCTGGACAAGCTCCCAGATGAAACTGATATCACTGCGTACAAAAGGTAATGGGATGTTGGGTGATGTGCCTTGTGGTTACTGTGGTCTCCTGGAACTTGTTTTGATCATTTTTGGAGGTCATAAGAACATAAGAAATAGGAGCATGAGTAGGCCATTTGGCACTTCGAGCCTGCTCCACCATTCAATAAGATCATGGCTGATCTTCTACCTCATCACCACTTTCCTGCACTATCCTCATATCCCTTGATTCCCTTAATATTCAAAAATCTATCGATCTCTGTCTTGAATATACTCAACGACTGAGCCTCCACAGCCCTCTGGGATAGAGAATTCGAAAGATTCACCACCCTCTGAGTGAAGAAATTTCTCCTCATCTCAGTCCTAAATGGCCGACCTCTTATTCTGAGACTGTGACCCCTGGTTCCAGACTCCTCAGCCAGGGGAAACATCCTCCCTGCATCTACCCTCTTAAGCCCTGTAAGAATTTTGTATGTTTCAATGAGATCACCTCTCATTCTTCTAAACTCCAGAGAATATAGGCCTAGTCTACTCAATCTCTCCTCATAGCACAATCCCCCCATCCCAGGAATCACTCTGGTGAACCTTTGTTGCACTCCCTCTATGGCAAGTATATCCTTCCTTAGGTAAGGAGATCAAAATTGTACACAGTACTCCAGGTGTGGTCTCACCAGGGCCCTATACAATTGCAGTAAGACGTCTTTACTCTTATACTCAAATCCTCTTGTAATGAAGGCCAACATACCGTTTCCTTTCCTAATTGCTTGCTGTACCTGCATGTTAACTTTCAGTGATTCGTGTACAAGGACAACCAGGTCCCTCTGAACACCAACATTTCCCAATCTCTCACCATTTAAAAAATACTCTGCTTTTCTATTCTTCCTACCAAAGTGGATAACTTCACATTTCTCCACATTATATTGCATTTGCCATGTTCTTGCCCACTCATTTAGCCTGTCTATATCCCCTTGAAGCCTCCTTGCGTTCCTTCTTACAACTTACATTCCCACCCAGCTTTGTATCATCAGCAAAGTTGGATATATTATATTTGGTCCCCTCATCCAAATCATTGATGTAGATTGTGAATAGCTTAGGCCCAAGCACTGATCCTTGCGGTACCCCACTAGTTACAGCCTGCCAACCCGAAAATAACCCGTTTATTCCTACTCTCTGTTTTCTGTCCATTCCTCAATCCATGCTTTAAAACGGAGCCGGACAAGCTCCCAGATGAGGCTGATATCGCTGCGTGCAAAAAGTAATGGGTTGTTAGGTAATGTGCCTTGTGGTCACTGTGGTCTCTTGGAACTTGTTTTGATCGTTTTTGGGGGTCAGAGAGAAGTTTCTCAGAATTCTTTTATCCCCTGAATTGGCCTATGGTTTTTTAATCTTTTTAAAAATCTCCCAGCAGATTACATGGCTGCTGGTTGGTGGGCAGTATTGGGGGATCATGATGCTTGAGACTGATTGGGACAGGTTTAATGGACCAGCTGGTCTTTTCCTGTCCATCATTTTTGTATGTTCGTAGTTAAATTGAAAAGGAGCTTCCAGTCATAAACATAAGTGAGCAAGTCACACATTTGTTTGTGTTTGAATGTATGGCTTGGCTCCTTTTCCCAAGCCAACAACCTCGAAGACAACCAAACTGTCTACAAATCATTTGTATTGATTTAGGCTGGGGACATGATTCTGAATGTAGCTGAATTTCAAATCCTTATGTAATGTGATTGAATTAAAGAAACAACTGCCAAAGTAAGGCTAGGCAAAAATGTTTCATCTTTGTCAGAGTAATCACAAAAGCAAAATTTATAGTATTTTGCTAAGTGTTGTGGTTGCATTAAATAATATTTAATATTTCTCTATGAATGGAGAGTAGGTATTGAAATGCATACATGAGTTAAAAGTGAGCACTTTATCAGAGCTGTTTACTATCGATAAGATGGTAAAAGTAAGATGATAGCTATAGTCATTATTTGGCTACATTAAAAGGAACATGCTACTCATTAAACTCTTAAAGGTAAAAAATTCAACTGTTAAGACAGTATTGTAATGATTGTCATTTTAATATCTTGAATCACATTAGGATTCAGAATATTTCTTTACAAATTGACATGTCTTTCTTATTAACAGTGGCTGATCTTAACTGACAAATGTTTTAGAAAAATTTACAACAAAGACTTGGAAAAGCCTTGTATTTACAGAGGCCTAAAAATTTGATAACACGGGGAAAACAGCCAGTGCCACCGTGGGGCAAGGTTAACTCCCATCAGTAAAAACAGCACAGGCAGCACCATTATTTTCATGCTGCCTGATGATTTAAATGATTGGAGCACAGAACCTACCATGCAATGTGCTGTTTTGGGTGGTACGCTCAGCAGGAGGCTCAATGTAGCGTGGCCGTAGCGTCCCTTGAGCGAGGCAGCGTTGTCTTAAAGCTAGCCTGTCATTTTAGAAAGCAGTCTCAAGCCCTTAAAGGGGAACTGCCTTCTAAAATGAAAAAAATAAAAATCATTTAAAAATAGCCCTTAGAGCTCAACTGCCTACTGTTTAAAAAATAAACATTAAAAATAATTTCCAAATGGCAGTCTTCAGCTCTTAAAGCTGAACTGCCTTCTGCACCTAAAACTATGGTAAAAGTGCTTTAGTACTAGCACAAATGGCTCACACAAGCCAGGGTAGGCACACCCAGGGTTTCGCATGCAGTACTCCAGCTTTGTGCAGGGAGTCATCACTGGAAGAGAGGTCCTCTACCCACAGGGGGCACAATGCCCTCCAGAAAGAAAGATGTGGGACCAGATCGCCGAGGCCGTCACTGCCAGCAGTGTCGCCCCCAGGACCTGGTTCCAATGCCCAAAGAAGTTTCATGACCTCAGACCAGTGGTCAAGGTCAGTGAATGTAACTTCAAAAGCCATCTCCTACCAACTGCACCACTAGCCTCACACACTGCTCAATGCACGACCTCCCTTCCCCCCCCCCCAACCCGCCCATCACTCAACTACCAAACACAAGGCACACCTCACATTCCTAGCTTCAGCTCACCCCCTTGGAGGAGACAGTGCTGGCCATTCTTGGCAGGGGCATGGCTGAGCCCTTGGCCAGCGGCAGGGCTGAAAGAATACAAGATGCTGGTATCCTCATATGTTATCCTCCTTCTCACATCCCACAATATCTTCTTATGTACAAGCTGTGCATAGTGTCAGCATGCAGCTCTTGCTTTCCCACCCTCCCCTCACCACAACCCAAGAAATCCAACCTGCCCAGACAGTGGTTGACCAAGAAGAGGGAGAGGAGAGTGAAGAAGATGAAAAAGAAACACTGTCACTCAATGTCACACTCCCAGCCACCAGCTCCTTGAGGTCGTCCTGCAAGGCCATCTGCAGTGTACCCCACTGAAAGTCAGCAGCCTTCCACCAGCCATGCTGCAGCCACTGAGAGAGCATAGGCAAAGGCACACACAAGACAGTCACTAAGGGAATGCACAAAGGTGATGAGTTGATTTCTTGATGTCATATTGGATCGATAGATGTATAAAGTTGGATTGGAAAGTTTGCTTTGTGGAGGCTTTTATTTCAGCATTGTGGCCAAGAGGATGCTGTGATGGTCAGTAACAGAAGGAAGCTAATGTTGAAAGGGGATTTGGGGTTGTGGTCACTGGTACTGCCGGCGGATGATTTCAACCTGGATATCCCAGCCAGTAAGGGACTATCTGGATTGCATCCTTCCTTCTGTTTCCTCCTCTTCTGATTCCTCCTCTTCCCTCTGTGAGCTGCTTGCCCCCTTTGCTGCCTCTGCTTCATCGCCATGTGCCCAGGACTGTGAGCAAGTAGTTTTCTATGAGGCAAAATACTGCAGATGCTGGAAATCTGAAATAAAAGCAGAAAATGCTGGAAATACTCAGCACGTCTGCCAGCATCTCAACCTGAAACATTAACTCTCTTTCTCTCTCCATGGATGCTGCCTGACCTGCTGAGTATTTCCAGCATTTTCTGTCTTCTCAGAGACCCTCCTTTACCATCCAAAGCCTTGCAAGCATCCAGCAGCACTCCCTGCACACTTTAATAACTTTTTTAATGTATTGGACCAATCCATTACATCAATAAAATATAACAAAGCTGAAATTGAAACTTACCTGAAAGATGTGTGTGTCCATTTAAGAAGTGCTGACAGCGTCTCTACAGGGCTGATCCACACACGTTTCTCTGTGCGTAGTTATGATAGGGCGTTATGGCGTGCGAGAATGTCCAAAATAGCAGTCATGGCATTAACTCAGGTGTTGCATGCCGATTGACGTCACAATTTGCTTATTTATATTTGAGAGGCTAGTGCTGTCAATGGCAGCACTATGGCCCTCACCAAAATGGCGGCCGCCGTGTCATGTGCTGGAAGCGAGGCGGCCGCCATTTTCTCAACAAAACCGGCCTCAATGGCTGGCGCTACACCGGGGAATTTCTAGGTCAGAGTGTCTTATGTCTCTGAGGTACATCTCAAAGCACTTCAAATAAATTACTTTTTGAAGTGAAGTTACTGTTTTTATGTTGGTTAATGTGGCAGTCAATTTAGTTGAGGGGCAAATGTAATAAAGATAATTCCATGCTCTGTAATTCCAACTCAACAGGTGGAAGGATCTCAGTTTAATGTCTCATTTGAAAGACAGCACCTTTGACAATGCAGTACCCCTAGGTTACGTGCCCAAGTTCTAAAGCAGGGCTTGAACCTGACAAATTGCCAAATCTGTGACATCAAGTCTATTGTTGTTTGCACGTTTTCATCCCTCTCCCCAGTTCCCGCTCTCCCTCACCACATACATTATCCTTTTTGATCAAAAATGCGGGTTTTTGATTAAGAATGCGGGATGGTCCATCTCATAAATATTTCCGCAGATGTTGTTGAATACTGCTCCTTGTTTGACCCACCATGAACAGCAGTGATGGAGCCATTTGGGATGGAACCACTGTAGTTTTCTCTCCCTCCCTTGATTACATGATGAAATTGTCCTCCACAGGAAGCTAAAACATGACAATTGGTTTCAAGCTTGAGTCTCCTAGTGGGAAATGCAGAAATATTAGCATACCATGCTATAAGAACTATATTATTAGAAATTTATTCTGGTGAGAGTAGCTAGATTTACATCACAGTCAGGACATCATTTTGACAGAATTTGAAAGCCATCAGGAAAACAAATTTAGAGTCAAAGTTAACTGTGTCCGAATGCTTTAATGTTTTCATCTGAAATTCCTTCATCTGCTATTTAATGAAAGCTTCTTTTAATGTCTCTGCTAAAATAGTTGGGAGAGAATTTTCAGATGAATACTTTAAGGCTTTATATATTTGTATTCCACAGTGTAATTTCAGGGCTCATGTGTTTTCATGTTAAGAAAGAAAGAACTTGCATTTTTTAGTGCCTTTCACACCTTGAGAACATCCCAAATTGCTTCACACCCAATGAAGTGTAGTCACTGTTGTACTATAGGCAAATACAACAGCCAATTTGTGCACAGCAAGGTCCCACAAACAGCAATGAGATAAATCACTAGATAATCAGTTTTAGTGATGTTGTTTGAGGGATAAATGTTGGCCAGGATACCAGGAGAACTCACCTGCTCGTCTTCCAATAGTGCCACAATATCTTTTATGTCCACCTGAAAG
Source organism: Squalus acanthias (assembly GCA_030390025.1). Lineage (NCBI taxonomy): Eukaryota > Metazoa > Chordata > Chondrichthyes > Squaliformes > Squalidae > Squalus > Squalus acanthias. The sequence continues at coordinate 31,000,232 of CM059431.1, forward strand.
GGCAGACAGGGCCTTGGTTTAATGTCTCAGCCAATAGATGATACCTCTGACAGTGCAGCATTCCCTCAGTATTGCACTGCAGTGCGAGCTCTAAAGTCAGTGTGCAGGCCAAAGAGGTTCTTGCCTGGGAGTACCTCACCTCTCCTTACTATCTAATGATATATAGCTTGTTGCCCCAACAATGGATTTGTCAGATGCAACTGTTAGCCATGTTTGAGAATCTTTGCTTTACTTGTGTCTTGTACATTTGGCCTGCTGTAATATTTCTACTTGCCCTGTCCAGACAATAAAATGTATAATTAAATATTTATAAATTCATACCAAGGAATATTCCAATAGAATAGCCTTTTGCAGCATCATTTTCAATTTGGTCTGCATGAAGAGGAAAGCAAACTCCATTTCTTCCATAATAATTCCCAAATGTGTCTTCATTCCAGAGTGGAATTATAGCAATAATAAATCCAATAAGCCAAATGGTAATGAGTATTATCAAAGTCTGGTGCTTTCCTGGTTTGATGTTATTGAATGGGAAGACTATGACAATATACTTCTCCAGACTCAGGTAAGTCAATAACAGAACTGAGACTTCAGTAGAAAGCATGGCCAGAAATCCTATCATTCGACACTGGACACTTTCCATCCATAGCTGTGCGTGTTTGTTGTACTCCCCACGATACTTGACATCGAAAATTCCAACAAAGAATAGATATACTCCCATCAGGCAATCAGCACCTTGTATACAAAAAAGGGGAGACATACATCTTCTAAATATGAGATATTTGTATTTTGTATCAATATCATCAGTTACAAACTTCAGTAAAAAGAGAGGAATTGTACAAGTTTTCATTATCTATCAGTCCTCTAGGTATATTGGGCTGGTCACCTGTGTTTGAGAACACTTGGGGGGGAAAAATTCAGTTGGTTGTGCCTCCCGTTAGCGCCTTAAGAGGGCGCTAATGGGGCGCAAAGCATCTAGCGCCCAGGCGCGGCGAAGTTTGCACCGCTCGCGAAATTAACTAGACATTTTGCGGCGGCGCTAAACACTACCGCCACGATCTCCTGCGCCGGCAGATTGTGACGTCAGTCGAGTGCGCAACGCCCCGGAGCAGATATTGAGTGGCGCCCCCTGCCTTACCGCCTGACGCTAGCAACGACAGGTTGAGGGGAGCGTTCTGCAGTCATGAAGGGAAAGGGGGAGCGCTATTTAAAGGTGACTGCTTCCTGCCTTTTATTGATGGTGCCATTTTTGAACTACGCATTCTGAGAGAGAGAGAGAGAGACTTCTGGAGAGATTCAACGTTGTGTGAAGGAGTTTTGGGTACTGAGCAGCACTTTGCAGGTTCATTTTGATTTGCCATTCCTTGTATCGATTTAGAAGAGACTGTGGGGGCTGCACTCTGAGCTCTTTGCCTGGTACTCTCCATTGTTCTTTCCAGCAGATTTGATGTACAGGTCTCTCCAGGCCGAGATTCAAGGCTGCAATGAGCAGGATGTGGATGGAAAGCAAGATTAACCATCCCCTTTAAGAACTGGCCCGTGCCATTGTGTGTGTGTTCCATTGCTGACTGACATTACATGAGCTTCGCCAGCGCTCTGAGGTAGTGCCTCGCTCCTCGGCCTTTGCGCCTTAAGACAGGTGTGAAGCGCCTGATTTAGCGCTCCAATCACCTCCAGGGGCGATAAAAGTCAAGTTTGCAGTCGGTGGCGATAATTAGCGCCAGGCCGTAATCTTTGCGCCCAGCCGATAATTGCGCCCCAAATAGGGCGATACTGAATTTCTCCCCCTTGTTCCCTGAGCACAAAGCACAGAAAGAGACTGACGATGCTGGGTCTGCTCCTGTCACCCCACCCCCCTTAAATTGCTCCAGGATTAATTGGGTTTTCCGAGGAAGAGAGAGATGAAGTGCCTGCACTTACTATAGGCACAGGATAAAGGCTCCCATGGCAATGAGGTAGGAGGGGGCATACCCAGATTTGCTGTTGATAGAGCCATTCTTTGTAAAAATTTCTCATTCCACGACTAGATTAAGAGATTTCCTGACAAGTATATTGATTAAGTGCTTTGAAAAATGTTGAAGCATAACTGTAGTTTTTAGTTGCTGCTAATGGATTGCATTGTCAGAAATTGCACATAGCAAAACATACAAATAATTTAATTAGTAGTTGTTAATCTTGACAAAAAAAAACCAGGCATTTTGGTCATTTTTTCTTTTAAAGTAAGAATTTTTGTCCCAATGTTTCTCCATTTGCCTTTTATGTTAATTTTTGTAATTGATGACAGGTCTTCAGAAAACAAGCCCTTATTTCCTAATGAGACAGTTCCATTTCTATCCATGTAATTTCTCTGAGCAAGACTTCCAGTTTGATGGCAGTTTTGGCAAGTGGGCCTAAGTTCACTATGAATTGGATTGATATTTCCAGACTCATTTTGCTTAGGAGTGAGCAGACCTCTGTCTTATCAGTCCATGCAGCATTTGAAACCGATCGTAGAGGTGAAAGGTCAGTATGCTAACCAACTACACCATCCAGTCTTCTGTATCTTTTAAATTTTGAATAAAACAAATTAAAATAATAAAATAGATCAAATTAAATATCAGGGGGGAAAAATTCAGTTGGTTGCGCCTCCCGTTAGCGCCTTAAGAGGGCGCTAATGGGGTGCAAAGCATCTAGCGCTCGGGCGCGGCGATGTTTGCACCACTCGCGAAATTAACTAGACATTTTGCGGCGGCGCTAAACACTACTGCCACGATCTCCTGCGCCGGCAGATCGTGACGTCAGTCGAGTGCGCAACGCCCCGGTATCGCCCCGGAGCGGATATTGAGTGGTGCCCCCTGCCGCTAGCAACGACAGGTTGAGGGGAGTGTTTTGCAGTCAGGAAGGGACTGGGGGAACGCTATTTAAAGGCGACCGCTTCCTGCCTTTTATTGTTGGTGACATTTTAGAACCACGCATTCTGTGAGAGAGAGAGAGAGAGACTTCTGGAGAGATTCAACGCTGTGTGAAGGAGTTTTGGGTACTGAGCAGCACTTTGCAGGTTCATTTTGATTTGCCCTTCCTTGTATCGATTTAGAAGAGACTGTGGGGGCTGCACTCTGAGCTCTTTCCCTGGTACTCTCCATTGTTCTTTCCAGCAGATTTGATGTGCAGGTCTCTCCAGGCCGAGATTCAAGGCTGCAATGAGCAGGATGTGGATGGAAAGCAAGATCAACCCTCCCCTTTAAGAACTGGCCCGCGCCATTGTGTGTGTTCCATTGCTGACTGACATCACATGAGCTTCGCCAGCGCTCTGAGGTAGCGCCTCGCTCCTCGGCCTTTGCGCCTTAAGACAGGTGTGAAGCGCCTGATTTAGCGCACCAATCACCTCCAGGGGCGATAAAAGTCAAGTTTGCAGTCGGTGGCGATAATTAGCGTCAGGCGCTAATCTTTGCGCCGGCCGATAATTGCGCCCCAAATGGGGCGATACTGAATTTCTACCCCCAGAGCTTTAAAGTTGTTTTACGTGGTGTGATTATTGTCATTTGATAAAAACTAACAGTGACCCTGAAACTCCAAGGGCCACCAATAGGTTGTCTCCAATTCCATGCGCTTTCATTTATGTTAACAGTCTCTTATGTGGGACCTTGTTGAATGCCTTCGAGAAGTCAATATAAATAACATCCATAGACACTCCCTTACCTACCACATTAGTTACCTCCTCAAAAACTTCAACTAAGTTCGTTAGACATGACTTACTCTTTACAAATCCATGGCTCATATTTGGCCAATTGCTCAATCACTCTGTCTCTAATAACAGATTCTAGTAACTTCCTCACAACAGACATTAGACTAATATTCCTAGAATTTCCCAGTTTATCTCTCCTACCCTTCTTATAAAATGGAGTGACATTGGCAGTTTTCCAATCCAAGGGGACAATTCCTGAATCGAGAGTGTTTTGGAAGATCATGACTAAAACATCATCAACAATTTCCTCACTTACTTCTTTTAATACACTGGGGTGGAAACCATCAGATCCTGGAGATTTGTCCATCTTTAATCTCAAGAGTTTCTCAATCACCATTTTTTTAAACTTATATTGAATCTTGTTAGTTCCTCCCCTTGATTTATTTTTAGTTTTCGTTTTATCTCTGGTACTTTATCCAGATCCTCTACTGTGAAGACCGATACGAAATAGGTATTTAGTAAGTCTGCCATTTCCTGATTTCCAATTACAATATCATCTGCGTCTGTTATTAAGGGGCCCACATTACTCTTAGCCACCCTCTTTCTCTTAATATATTTGTAAAAACCTTTAGTGTTGTCTTTAATATCTCTCGCAAGCTTTTTCTTGTATTCCCTTTTTGCAGCTCTTACCACTTTCTTTGTATCCCTTTGCTGTTCTTTATATTTCTCTCAGTCCGTGGGATCTCTACTGTTCTTTGCCTTCGGTCCCTTTCTTTTAGTTTTATACTATCTCTCACTTCCCTTGTTGACCAAGGTTATTTAATTACACAATAAGAGCCCTTTAGGAGTATTTACAGGTCTTGTATTCTACCAAATACTATTTTGAATACCTCCCACGGTTCATCCGTAGTTTTATCCATTAACAGTTCTGCCCAATCTATTGTGGTCAATTGCTGCCTCATCCCTCCAAAGTCAGCCTTACCTAAATTTAAATCCTTGGTTAATGACTCACCCTTCTCCCTCTCAAACCTAATATCATAGTCATAGAGTCATAGAGTTATACAGCACAGAAAGAGGCCCTTCGGCCCATCGTGTCCGCGCCGGCCATCAAGCCCTGTCTATTTTAATCCCATTTTCCAGCACTTGGTCCATAGCCTTGTATGCTATGGCATTTCAAGTGCTCATCTAAATGCTTCTTGAATGTTGTGAGGGTTCCTGCCTCTACCACCCTTTCAGGCAGTGAGTTCCAGATTCCAACCACCCTCTGGGTGAAAAAGTTTTTCCTCAAGTCCCCTCTAAACCTCCTGCCCCTTACCTTGAAACTATGCCCCCTGATTATTGACCCTTCTACTAAGGGGAAAAGTTCCTTTCTATCTACCCTATCTATGCCCCTCATAATTTTGTACACCTCAATCAGGTCCCCCCTCAGCCTTCTCTGCTCTAAGGAAAACAACCTCAGCCTGTCCAGTCTCTCTTCATAGCTGAAGCGCTGCAGCCCAGGTAACATCCTAGTGAATCTCCTCTGCACCCTCTCCAATGCAATCACATCCTTCCTATAGTGTGGCGACCAGAACTGCACACAGTATTCCAGCTGTGGCCTAACTAGCGTTTTGTACAGCTCCATCATAACCTCCCTGCCCTTATATTCTATGCCTCGGCTAATGAAGGCAAGTATCCCTTATCTACCTGTCCTGCTGCCTTCAGGGATCTATGTACATGCATGCCAAGGCCCCTCTGATCATCTGTCCTTCCTAGGGTCCTACCATTCATTGTGTATTCCCTTGCCTTGTTAGTCCTCCCAAAATGCATCACCTCACACTTTTCAGGGTTAAATTCCATTTGCCACTGTTCTGCCCATCTGACCAACCCGTCTATATTGTCCTGTAGCCTGAGGCTTCTCTCCTCGCTATTTACCACCCCACCAATTTTCATGTCATCTGCAAACTTACTGATCATACCTCCTACATTCATATCTAAATCATTAATGTACACTACAAACAGCAAAGGATCCAGCACCGATCCCTGCGGTACACCACTGGACACAGGCTTCCAGTCACAAAAACAACCTTCGACCATCACCCTCTGCCTCCTGCCACTAAGCCAATTTTGGATCCAATGTACCAAGTTGCCCTGGATCCCATGGGCTTTTATCTTCTTGACCAGTCTCCCATGCGGGACTTTGTCAAAAGCCGTACTGAAGTCCATGTAGACCACATCAACTGCACTACCCTCATCCACACACCTAGTCACCCCCTCAAAAAATTCAATCAAATTGGTCAGACATGATCGCCCCCTGACAAAGCTATGCTGACTATCCTTGATTAATCCTTGCCTCTCCAAGTGGAGACTAATTCTGTCCCTCAGAATTTTTTCCAATAATTTCCCTACCACTGATGTTAGGCTCACTGGCCTGTAATTCCCTGGTTTATCCCTACTACCCTTCTTGAATAATGGTACTATGTTAGCTGTTCTCCAGTCCTCTGGCACCTCCCCTGTGGCCAGAGAGGTTCTGAAAATTTGTGTCAGAGCCCCTGCAATCTCCTCCCTTGCCTCACACAGCAGCCTGGGATACATCTCGTCTGGGCCTGGGGATTTATCCACTTTTAAGCCTGCTAAAACCGCTACTACCTCCTCCCTCTCAATACTAATTTGTTCAAGTATATCACAATCCCCCTGCCTGATTTCTATGCCTACATCGTCCTTCTCCATAGTGAACACAGATGCAAAATATTCATTTAAAACCCCACCTACATCTTCTGGCACTACACACAGATTGCCACTATGGTCCCTAATGGGCCCTACTCTTTCCCTGGTTATCCTCTTGCCCTTAATATACTTATAAAACACCTTGGGATTTTCCTTTATTTTGCCCACCAGTGTTTTTTCATGCCCCCTCTTCGCTCTCCTAATTTCTTTTTTAAGTACCCCCCTGCACTTTCTATACTCCTCCAGGGCTTCCACTGTTTTTAGTCCTTTGTATCTGCCATAAGCCTCCCTTTTTTTCCTAATCCATTCTCGTATATCCCTTGACATCCAGGGTTCCCTGGGCTTGTTGGTCCCACCCTTGACCTTTACGGGAACATGTTGCTGTTGTACTCTCTCTATTTCCTTTCTGAAAGACTCCCACTGCTCTGATGTGGATTTTCCTACAAGTAGCTGATCCCAGTCCACTTTGGCCAGATCCTGCCTTATCATATTAAAATCGGCCTTCCCCCAATTTAGAACCTTTGGGCGGGTTGGGGTCGTGTCATCCACTTTTCGTGTTATCCACCCGACTGCAATTGGATGTGGGAGATTGATGCGATTTTCACCTAATTGGGCAATTGAGTTCCAGCATGTGGGAACCCATGACCCAATTAGTGTTTTCAGTCTGAAAGTCACCTCTGATGATGTCATCATTGCTGCTGCATTGAAGGTCTGCAAAGACTGCCTGGCCTTTGCTGTGAGAGGACCTGGATGCAAAATGAGCAGCAGCAGCCCTAAGTCTGCTCCCAGATATTTTTGCACCACCACTCCCAGATATGTCTCCTCCTCATCCATCCATATATGTCTCCTCCTCATCCATCCATCCAGATATGTCTCCTCCTCATCCATCCAGATATGGCCAGCCAGCCAGCAAATGTGCTCCCGCCAGGTTTCACATTCGTGGTTCAGAACAGGCGTGCTTCACGTAGAAAAAGGGTTAAAATCACAAAGGCCTTTCAAAATGGCATTGTAGAGGCAATTTAGTGCTTGTTAAGGGCCTTAACAGCCTATCCCACCTCTTAGAGTCGGGCCGGAGTTGGGACCAGCAGACACGATTTCATGAAAATTGCGTGGAGGCGGGATGGAGGTGGGCTTGTGCCCGCCCACCAGTTTTTTCAATTTTAACCCCCCACACGCCTGTGAACCTGTGGAACTCATTGCCACAGAGGGCAGTGTACACCAGCTCATTAAATATATTTAAGAGGGAATTAGATATATTTCTACAGGCAAAAGGGGTTAAGGGTTACGGAGAGAAGGCGGGGACGGGATACTGAATTGGAGGATCAGCCATGATCTCATTAAATGGCGGAGCAGGCTCGAAGGGCCGGATGGCCTACTCCTGCTCCTATCTTCTATGTATCTATGTATCTATGTAAAACCCACCTCCATGGGTCAATGAAAATCCAGCCCTTTATCTCCGGTCCAGCTTTGTCCTTTTCCATGACTACCTTAAATCTCACCGAATTATGGTCTCTGTCACCAAAATGCTCTCCTACTAACACTTCTACCACTTGCCCAGCTACATTCCCTGGAATTAGGTCCAGTACTGCCCCCTCTCTTGTCGGACTTTCTACATGCTGGCTCAAAAAGCTCTCCTGGATGCACTTTAAGAATTCCGCACCCGCTAAGCCTTTCACACTCTGACTATCCCAGTTAATATTGGGGAAGTTGAAATCCCCTACTATTATTACCCTATTATTTCTACACTTCTCTGCGATTTGCCTACATATCTGTTCCTCTATCTCCCCCTGACTGTTTGGGGGCCTATAGTACACTCCCAGCAAAGTGCTTGCCCCCTTTTTGTTTTTAAGTTCTACCCATATGGCCTCATTAGAGGAACCTGCTAAGATATCATCCCTCCTTACAGCAGTAATTGACTCCTTGATTAATATTGCGACACCCCCTCCTCTTTTACACCCCCCTCTGTCTCGCCTGAAGATTCTATACCCCGGAATATTGAGCTGCCAGTCCTGCCCCTCCCTCAACCATGTCTCTGTGATAGCAACAATATCATACTCCCATGTGTTCATCAACACCTTCAATTCATCTGCCTTACTCGCAAGACTCCTTGCATTAAAATAAATGCCATCCAGCCTTGCCATACTCCTTTGTGCCGTTACATATTTGGTCTGCCTTCCAGGCTGATTTGTTTTTTCCTCTATATTTGGCTGTGCATCACCCCCTACTATAGCTCCACTCCATATCCCATCCCCCTGCCAAGTTAGTTTAAACCCCCCCCAACAGTACTAGCAAACCTCCCCGCAAGGATGTTGGTCCCGTTCCGGTTCAGGTGCAACCTGTCCGACTTGTACAGGCCCCACCTTCCCCAGAAGCAGACCCAGTGATCCAGGAAACTAAAGCCCTCCCTCCTGCACCAACTCTTTAGCCACGCATTCATCTGCTCTATCCTCCTATTCCTATACTCACTAGCACGTGGCACCGGGAGTAATCCAGAGATTACAACCTTTGAGGTCCTGCTTTTTAATCTGCTACCTAGCTCCCTAAATTCTTGTTGCAGGATCTCATCCCTCTTTCTACCCATGTCGTTGGTACCAATGTGAACCACGACCTCTGACTGTTCGCCCTCCCCCTTCAGAATGCCCTGCAGCCGTTCAGTGACATCCTTGACCCTGGCACCAGGGAGGCAACATACCATCCTGGAGTCACGTCTGCGGCCACAGAAACGTCTATCTGTTCCCCTTACGATAGAATCCCCCATCACTATTGCTCTCCCACTCTTTTTCCTCCCCTCCTGTGCAGCTGAGCCAGTCTTAGTGCCACGGATTTGGCTCTTGCTGCATTCCCCTGAGAAACCCTCTCCCCCATCAGTATCCAAAATGGAAAATCTGTCGGAGAGGGAGATGGACCCAGGGGACTTCTGCACTACCTTCCTAGTTCTTTTACTCTGTCTGGTGGTCACCCATTCCCTGTCTGTCTGTGCACTCTTTACCTGTGGTGTGACCACCTTGTTAAACGTGCTATCCACGAAGATCTCAGCTTCGCGGATGCTCCACAGTGACTCCAGCCGCAGCTCCAGCTCCAAAACGCGGATTTCGAGTAGCTGCAGCTGGAGACACTTCCTGCACATGTGTTTGCCCTGGACACCTAAAGTGTCCCTGACTTCCAACATAGCACAGGAGGAGCACTCCACGTTGCCGAGCTGCCCTGCCATGTCCTACCCTTAATTTACTCCTTTTAAATGAAAGAATATTAAATACACTAGGGACCATACTTACCTTTAAACACTACTTACTCCAAACTAGAGACCTTACTTTTACTTTAATGACTACAATGTAGAAATACTGTAGAAATACTCACCGCTGGTTCTCTGTCCCCTCTTGTACAGCTTTTTAGCTCCTGCTCTCCTGGAAGCTGACAAAGATGGAAAAAGAAAGGAACACCTCCCTCCCCAAACTCCCTCACTCACCAAACTCGCAGTTTAACACTCTGTTCCGATCTGCACTCTGTGACAAACTGCACTCTAGCCTCCCCTATTTATACTGCTGAGATTTAAATAAGTGAGCTCTCTGGCAGTTACAGAACCAGATTAGACCACTTAATTAATTAATTACTCTCACCTGCTCTCCGTCACAGAGCTTGCTTAGCCCTGCCCAAGCCTGGAAGAAACTTAAAACTTGAAACAGTAAATTTAAATGCTAATTGCAAGCACACAAGACTAGAATTTATAAAAAATAAGAGATTAACCTTTAAGATTTACTCCCTCACTCACCAAACTTGCAGTTTAACACTCTGTTCCGATCTGCACTCCGTGACAAACTGCACTCTATCGAATTCTATCAAAGTATGGTCACTGTTAGCTAGGTGCTCCCTTACCATTAGATTATTGACTAATTCAGGCTCATTATTCATTACCTAATCTAAGATGGCATTATCCGAAAAAAAGTTTTAAGCTCCTTGTGGATCCGGCCCGCTTCTTGGCCTGGATGCCCATAATGGTCCCCATTTGCACCCTTCAAATGGCCGGTATTCCTCTTTGCACATGGCCTATCAGCCTCCAAAGTTATTCCAAGTCCATGTAAGGTCAAGGATGCAGGAATTCCCAATGTAGAGAGTCCTTGCCGCCAGCCACACCTCTGCCCCCTCTGACGTGGGTGCCCTTGTAAGGGTGAACAGAGGTTCCACCTTTTATAAAGCTGCATGGATACTAGTGTTTCCAGGTCCTAATCTTTTTTGGCCCTTTCCACCACACTTCCATTGGCGTTGTAGTAGAAGTGTGCCAGAATGACTGTAGAATTTCTAGCCCAGTGTTACTAACTGACAGATGGGGGGATAATGTGACAGATCTGCAAGAGTAAAAGCTTTACCGGCTATTTTTTTTACAAGGCAGTTAAAACTTCAAAAAGAAATGATACTTACAGCACAAAATTTTTATGGACATAGCATGAAGTTTGTTTTCAGCTCTAATAAGTGACCTCATAAAAATGACGAAAATGTTTCCAAAGCAAGTGAGACAAGCTATGACCCAGACAAATACTCTAAGGATGATGTTTGCTAGTAAGTCTTCAAAGGAAGATATGCCATCTGTATTTGGTTTACAACTGCGTACGTGAGGAGAATATGCACAGTACTGAAATTTATTGAAGTATCTGTGAAGAAAAATAGCACAAACGACATTACAGTGATAAGTATGTCCACTGTTAGCTGTTACATTATTGCACATCTTGTCAGAAAAGGCATTGTACATTGAGTCTATGAAGTGGTATTAAAATTTCTGTGGAAACCATAGTAAGCCTCCAAAGTTTCAAATTTGTTTTTTTTTACTCCTGCCTGAATGCAAAGCATCAATCAAACACAATGGTTAATATCTAGTTTTCCCTTTTTAACACTAAAGGTTTTTTCCTTTGAATACAGCTCAGCATTGAGAGTATTGAGTTGACCTGTTAGTATAAAATAGCAGCACAGGACATAAGGACATAAAGGAAGTAATATTTGTTAAAGACTAAGCAAAAATGCTGCATTGACACAGAAATGTTAGCAAGGATGTAACAAGCAAGGTATCATAATTGAAACTTGCATGGTAATGCAGTTTATATTACACAATCAATGATGGGAAAGAATGTACCTCAGGAAGGAATTTCCATCGGCGAAATATCTTTTCAAGGAATTTCCTTGGGGGTTCTCCTAATCAGCCACTGTCATTTTGGAGGAAGACAGGTGGAAACCGTAGATGGACGTGTAAACAGAGTTTCTGCCAATCTTTCACCAAAGCTATGGTGGCCAATTGGGAGAACACCTGAGGAAATTCCCAACTGCTGTCTTGATCCCCACTGCTCATTTTTAAAGCAGAACTTGCATATAAGAAACAAGCACAACATGGTGGTCTCACTGAATTGAACTAATTAATGCAATTCAAGAAAGCAATAGTTGGTTTACTCAGAGGTGAGAGCCTGGAAGGCATCTGGACTGTGGAGATTGGAGTGGTGCACAAAACTACTCGTATGTACTATATTATAAATTGTGCAGATCTGCATAATAGTACATGTAATGACAATGAATAATTCAGATGAATAAATGTATTCATTACATTTTTAGGTTTCTTTTACCCCTTTTTTACTCAAAAAACATTTTCTTCCAAGTTTCAGACTATGTTCATAGGTGAGCCTTGAGACTGTTTTCGTTTGGGGCAATTTCGAAGTAAAATTTTGCAAATTGGACAGGGAATGAACAGAGAACCTACTATTAAGACTGAAATTGATAGATTTTTGTTAGGTAAGGATAACAAGGGTTATGGAGCAAAGGCAGGTAAATGGATTTGAGGTACATATCAGCCATGATCTGACTGAATGGCAGAACAGGCTTGAGGGCTGAATGGCCTACTCCTGTTCCTATGTTCCTAGAATGAGCTTGAATATTTTAACGTGGGTGAAGTTGGTTTTTAATTTCATATGTACTGTGACAGAATTGAAGAACCAACACCAAGCTAAATCTTAGACAAAAATGTTTCATTTTTATGTCCTTATAATATCCAATTTCCTTTCGTCATAGAGCAAGGAGACCCAAAAGATGGCCATATGCATTCAAAGAACACCACTCAGCTGAGCACCAACAATTACCATCCTTATTTGAGGCAGCCACCGGCACAGATAAATACACTGTGAGAGAAGGTAATAATGATGTTGAGGAGGAAACATAGAGTTAGGAACCAAGCATTTGTGATGAAATGGTGGTGGAGGTTGATGAGAAATCAGCAGGCATAGGGAAAAGGTCCATCATGCTGAGCGTAAATCATGAGTTGTATGGTATATAGAATTTGATGGGCATACTTTTCAACAGAGGCTGTTAGAGCACAAGACAGTCTTCTACAGTTATTTGCCTCCATACTTAAAACATTAGGGGATAAAAATTCAGTTGCTAACGGGGCGCAAAGCAACTAGCACCTGGGCGTGGCACCGCGAAATTCAGCGGGAGGTTAGCGACGGCGCTAACCGGTAGCGCCCCGCAGCGCTGCGCCACCGGCGATGACGTCATCACCGTGCGCAGCGCCCCACTCGTGCCCAGCCCGTGATCTTCTGGAGCGCCCCCTGAGTTACTGCCGGACGCTATGTCCGACGGGGTCAGGGGGGCCTACCTGCGGCCGGGGAGGCGCTATTTAAATGCGAGGTGCGGGGCGGCCAATTTTGTTGCTGGCCACCTGCCAGCACCTGCCTGCGCTCCCGTCCCCAGCCTCCTGAACCGTCCACCTCCCCCCCCCCCCCCCGCGGAGTGCCGGCTGCGCTCCAAGAGCCCGGCACTTCTCTTGTGTGCCGGGCTCTTTTGCCGGCACTCCCGATCCCCGGGGGCCCAGCTGAGCCCTGGGTCGCGCTGCGCAAGGCCCCTCCCCTTTAAGAAGGGGAGGAAGGCCTGCAATACCGCGGCATGACGTGCCGCAGCGCGTGGCCCTAGAAGAAAGTATGGTTAGGTTGATTTGGCTATGATAAATTGACCCTTAGTGTTAGGGGGGGATTAAATATGTGGGGTTACAGGGATAGGATGGGATATGTTAGGGGGAATTAAATACGTGGGGTTACGGGGATAGGGTGGGATATGTGTCGGTGCAGGCTCGATGGGGATTCTGTGTGAGAAAGCAGGGACAGGGTACTGGATTTGGATGATCAGCCATGATCGTATTGAATGGTGGAGCAGGCTCGACGGGCTGAATGGCCTACTCCTGCTCCTAGTTTCTATGTTTCTATGTATCTGCAATGTCCTCTATTATTGAGCATGTGACAACACTATTGACATCTGTAGTGGAGGTCTCAGTTATGCAGGCCATAAACACAGTAGCAGCAGTTCTCTTTAATGCTCCCACTACTATTATGAAAATTTTGAGGACCAAACTCCAAGAGACAATTATAGCCAGCTTCAACTGTTACATGAAAGTGTGATCCCAAGACCTTATTGATGCCCATTGTTTTATGCCCAGTGAGGATCATGTGAATATGGCCTTGAGCAGTGCCATGCACAGAGTAACACATGAGCAGCTGACAACATGCACAATGACAAGTAGGCACTGCTTCTGAACGCAATGAGCCCCCAGCAAAGGATACCCCAACACTGATCTGTCAGGCTTCATCACAGATACAGATAGCAGGTTTGGAAATTGGGAAATGTTGGTATTCAGAGGGACCTGGGTGTTCTTGTACATGAATCACTGAAAGTTAACATGCCGGTACAGCATGCAACTAGGAAAGCAAATGGTATGTTAGCCTTTTATTACAAAAGGATTGGAATATTAGAGCAAAGAAGTCTTACTGCAATTATATAGGGCCTTGGTGAGACCACACCTGGAGTACTGTGTACAGTTTTGGTCTTTTTACCTAAGGAAGAATATACTTGCCTTAGAGGGAGTGCAATGAAGTTTCACCAGACTGATTCCTGGGATGGGGGGATTATCCTATGAGGAGAGATTGTGTAGAGTAGGCCTATATTCCCTAGAATTTAGAAGAATGAGAGGTAATCTCATTGAAACATAACATTTTTACAGGGCTTGAGAGGGTAGATGCTGGGAGGATGTTTCCCCTGGCTGGGGAGTCTAGAACTAGGGGCCACAGTTTCAGAATAAGGGGGTGGCCATTTAGGACTGAGACGAGGAGAAATTTCTTCACTCAGAGGGTTGTGAATCTTTGGAATTCTCTACCCCAGACAGCTGTGGATGCTCAGTTGTTGAGTATATTCAAGCTAAAGATCGATAGATTTTTGGATATTAAGGAAATCAAGGGATATTGGAATAGTGCAGGAAGGTGGAGTGTGAGGTAGAAGATCAGCAATGATCTTATTGAATGGCGGAACAGGCTCGAAGGACTGAATGGCCTACTTCTGCTCCAATTTCTTATGTGCTTACGTTTGCAGTATCTCTTGTAGCTCACTAGTCAATTATGCAGACATGCAACATCGCTACTCCCCAGAGTAGTGCACACAGACTCACAAAACGGAGCTCACAATGCAGAAGGAGTTAATGCATGGCAAAACAAATTAATCAAATACATCTCAAGCAAAAACTTAAAATTAATTCATTTTAATGAGGTAGATCTTTGGTCTGAGCGGATTTTAGGTGGCTGATCGGTAGAGGCCTGGTACATTTTGAGGGCAATGGAAGGAAAATCAGTGACCTGGGACAGCCTGCTGGCTCTAGGCCACCACAATATCAGGAAACCAGGCCTGCCTCCGGGCCCAGAAAAAGATAACTTAGGGGGTGGGGGGGGGGGCGGGGGGGGGAACAGTGGAAAGCTGGTGGGGCAACAGCACAGGTTATTTTTGTGGAGCTCAGGGGAGCACAATTGCTTCTGGACCTACAAATATAAATCCTGGCCCTACAAATATAAATAAGTACTTGCCTTTGGGCTCCTCTTCAGCTGGACTGCCAGCTTATACTGGGCAGAGCATGCTCCACACAGTTGAGTCCTAAAATGGCACTGGAGTTCTATTAACATCATAGGACCCCAATTTAAATACCTAAATTACCTACGTCTGCTGCAGTCCACCTATTTCAATACCTAAATTAGCTATGCTTGCCCAGTCCACTTATTTCAAGGACCCCAGAAAAATAGCAACAGCCACTGCAACGACGAAATCTAGGCTGTAAGTACTTCCCTGCAATTTTTGGGGTGCTACCATCCTATTTCCGCCAGCAAGCTTCATCAAAATCTCCCCAAATATATCTTGCAATCTACCATTATTTCTTGTGAAAAAAAGAAAGTGTCAGGTGTCCAAAAGCCAAACCAGCGAAGTGACTGACTCTTGTGATATCCCCTGTGGATGCCTTGTGGTGTAACGGTTGAGGGCAGTGTTGACCTTCATTGTCACTGGGAATGCAGGATTGACTATGGAAGAATTTCCTTTTGCATCTAGCCAGTATAACTCACTGGGTGTGGGGGCTTTTTTTGCCCCCTTCCTTTATCCCAATGTCAGCTTGTGTGGGGGTAATGTGTTGGCAGCATGGTGTGCCTCCTTTGTCCCATCTATTGCATCTGCAGCTCCATTTCTCAAAGCCCATCAATGCACCAAATTCTGTTTTTTTCTTCAGAAATGGATTTGCAAACTGTTGGATGAATCATTCTACACAAATCTCAACAAATACTTTCAACTCATATCAAAGCATTATTACTTTCTAATGCATATTTAATGATAGATAAATACATCAGTATTTAATGTAAAAAGATACAATGTGGTGAATCTTCAGCTGTGCACTTACATATGTTCTAAGTTTGTCATAGGTTTGAACATTCTGCTTTCTATGTTTGTAATTTCTATTCCTTCAATACCGCTGTTAAAGAAAAATAAAAACAACAATTAACCTCAAGTTAAACAGTAAGATAGATCCTTAAGTAAAAGACAGAAAAATGCTAGGAACTTATTCATTTATTGTGGTTTTCCAAATGCATTTTATTAAATAAAACATGCATGAAGATATACCGAACTTCTTTTCGAACAGTAAAGTCTCATGACACACATGAACAGTACTTTTTCTTTCAAAATGAAATATAATTCTATGTAGTTGCCCACTTGTTTGATCTCAAAAACTATTTTGTCCATGTGATGAACTCAAGCCAAACTATATAAAACTAAATAACTGATTAGATTATGAGCTACATCTTAGAGATGATGTATAACATTTTATTGAATTCCACAAAAACAGTAGCTTATATTAATCTAAATTTTGCAATTAACTTACAGAGATTGAAGTTGGTTAAGAGCGTCAAACTGATCGAGATGAATAAACTTGAGGGGATTGTCGGATATATTCCTGAAAGAAGTTAATATGATTATTTTTATTATAGAAATACAAAATGCAAATTATATTAAGTAATAATACATCAATTATGGTAACATTAACTGGTTTTGCTTACAATTTTATCAGTAACTTAACATTTTTGAAAAGATGTTTGGGTAGTTCCTGAATCTTGTTTGATGCCAATTCCCTGAGAAAAATACAAAATGAGTGATCATAAAATTGTTGGTTATATTACTTATTCAGCAAAGCACAGTAACTTCATAGTACAATAAAACTTAAAAAATGATTTGTACATTAGAAGCAAAATTATTAACATTGAAGGTTTAGCATCAACAAAAGAAATCAATGGTTCAGATATTAGTCTCTATGAAACCATCTAAATCAAATCCAAAGATAACTGAGCTGCACTTCATTTTTCTGTATATAAAACACATTGGGCTAGAAATTCGGTGCATTTGCGCCCGGGCGCAGCGCAGCTAACGACTCCCGCTAAATTCAGCGGGAGTTTAGCGGCGGCGGTAACCGGTAGCACCCCGCTCAGCTGCGCAGGTGTGGCAGCGCCCTGTTTTCGCCCCGCCTGCAAAATTGGCCCGCACTAAATTTAGCGCCCAGGCGATGTTAGCGAACCAAACTGGTTGCTAATAATCCTGCAAACTACAGTGGGGGTGGTCAGTGTTGGAGGGCACCAGCAGGGAAACCTTCTACTATCTTTAGCTTATTTATTAGTATATACAATTTTTATTTTCATTCTCAGGATGTGTGCATTGCTGGTAAGGCCGGCATTTGCTGCCCATGCCTGGCAAAGCATGCCTCTTCATCCAGCAGACAGCAGGTCCTTTTGCAGGAAGCAGTACACCCTGTGGACTCCAACGAACAGCCCCCTTTGTCTTCTGTTGGGCACAGCTGGTGCTGGTTGCCAAGAGGCTGCTGCTCCTCTTCCTCCAAGTATTCCTCCACCCAAAAGAAACCAGTTATAATTGCAGCCATAACGAGCGTGGAAAACTTGCTGAGGGTGATACAGTCAAAAAAGTGGGAAAGAAGTTATCTGGTAGCTGGAAACTCTCCTGGAACACCTGACAGCAAAAAGATCCTATGATCCACTTACCTGCAGCGGAGTGCCCCTTATATATAGCTTCAGTGGCTATATATAAGAGGCACTCTGCTGCAGGTGAGTGGATCATAGGATCTCGCCCAGGACACAGTGTGGATCTGAGCGAGAGTGGCGGCAGCTTAAAGGGAGTACCGGAGAAGGCCCAGGACACAGCGTGGACCTGAGCGGGAGCAGCAGCAACTTAAAGGGAGCACCGGAGAAAGCCCAGGACACAGCGTGGACCTGAGCAGGAGCAGCAGCAACTTAAAGGGAGCACCGGAGAAGGCCCAGGACACAGCGTGGACCTGAGCGGGAGCAGCAGCAACTTAAAGGGAGCACCGGAGAAGGCCCAGGACACAGTGTGGACCTGAGCGGGAGCAGCAGCAACTTAAAGGGAGCACCGGAGAAGGCCCAGGACACAGCGTGGACCTGAGCGGGAGCAGCAGCAACTTAAAGGGAGCACTGGAGAAGGCCCAGGACACAGTGTGGACCTGAGCGGGAGCAGCAGCAACTTAAAGGGAGCACCGGAGAAGGCCCAGGACACAGCGTGGACCTGAGCGGGAGCAGCAGCAACTTAAAGGGAGCACCGGAGAAGGCCCAGGACACAGCGTGGACCTGAGCGGGAGCAGCAGCAACTTAAAGGGAGCACCGGAGAAGGCCCAGGACACAGTGTGGACCTGAGCGGGAGCAGCAGCAACTTAAAGGGAGCACCGGAGAAGGCCCAGGACACAGCGTGGACCTGAGCGGGAGCAGCAGCAACTTAAAGGGAGCTCAGCAGCGACTTAAAAAAACAAAAAAACAAGGAGTGATGTCACAGGACAGCAGGTAGGTGATTGGTTGGTGAGTAATACAGTTCTTTTGCCCTCTAGGTTAGGTACGTGGATTAAATTCAGAACTGGAAGAGTATTAACTACTATAACTTTATTGAATTAATAACTTAAACTAAATTAACTAATTAAAACTAAAAATTAAAAGTAAAAAATCGTTTGAATGAATACTGTAACTAATTATATAAATAAAATAAGGATAGAGATGGCAATGCAGGTGGTGTGTCGTAACTGCAGCATGTGGGAGTTGGTGGAGACCAATGAGATCCCGAGCAACCACATCTGCAGTAAGTGCCTGCAGCTCGAGGAACTTTGGCTCAGAGTTGTTGAGCTGGAGTCCAAGCTGCAGAAATTGCAATGTATCAGGGAAGGGGAGAGTTGCCTGGACACTTTGGGTGCGATCTTGCCAGCCCTGAGGAGGTGGGTATGGAGGCGGGATTGCCGGGAAAATGGCAGAATTTGGGGGCGGGTGCCCAACCCGCCTCCGTGCCATCTTCCCGGAGGCGGGTAGCCGTCCCGTGCCGAGTAGTTAACAGGCAGAAAATAGGATTATCCCCTTTTTGCCCTCACAAGTGTGGGCTTCCAGAAGGCTCCAAAACCTGCCAGGTCAGCGAGGCGAGTACTGGGTCTGCGGGGGTCGGAGGGGTGCAAAAGTGTGGCGTGAAGGTAAGTGATGGGTGCAAGTGTGGAGAGGTGAGTATCTGAGGTAAGTGCAAAGTGTTAGTAAAAGTGTACTTACCTTTGTTTCTTCCTGCAGGCTTCAGTCGGTGGGTATGCGAAGAGTCTCGCACCTTCGCGTTGGAGATGACAGATGGCCGTTGCATTCTCCAATGCAACAACCATCTCATTTCTGCAAAAGAAAGATGTTTGATGAGGTCTTGAATTCAAGACCTCATCAAGCTACAGAGAATGTCACTGTTTGACAGCTTCACAGAGCTGTCAAACGATGACAATTCATCTGTCAAAATTTTTTGACAGATGAAACGTCATACGTTGACTTTCTCTGCAACTGGTTTCCCTTAATTGGCCTGCTAAGCCCGCTGGGCGGGCTTAACAAGGTCACTCAAGGGAAAATAGCATGGGTTGGCCAGAAGTTGATGGAGGCGGATCTAAAACCTGACAAGTGGGAGTCCAGTAGGCAGTCACACCCCTTAGGTTAAGCAGTGCTTTGGAGTTAGTCAATGGTCAGGGACAGGAGGGGATGACTGCGAGTCAGGAAGGTATGGGGACCCAGGATATAGTGATGGTAGAGCCTCAGCCCTTGACCTTATCCAACAGGTATGAGGGGAACTTGCTGCCTGTATGGATGAGAACAAGGACTGCAGGAAGGATGGGCAAACTGACCATGGCACCATGGTACAGGTGGCCATTCAAGTGGGGGGAGTAAAAAGGAATGTGGTAGTGGTAGGCAACAGTATAGTCAGGGGGACAGATACTGTTCTCTGCAGCTGCGACACGAAGTACCGAAGGCTGTGTTGCCTGCCCGGTGCCAGGGTTAAAGATATCTCCTCGCAGCTGGAGAAGAACTTGGAATTGGAAGGGGAGGATCCAGTTGTCGTGGTCCATGTAGGAACCAACGACATAGGTTCTGGTTCTGCTGAGGGAGTTTGAGTAGCTAGGAATGAGGTTCTGCTGAGGGAGTTTGAGGAGCTAGGATCCAAATTAAACAGCAGAACCTCAAAGATAATAATCTCTGGATTGTTACCTGAGCCATGTGCAAATTGGCATAAGGACAAACAGATTAGAGGTTTAAATGTGTGGCTCAAAGAGTGGTGTGGGAGAATGGGGTTTCGGTTCATGGGGCACTGGCACCAGTACTGGGGAAAGAGGGAGCTTTTCCGATGAGACGGGCTCCACTTAAACCGGACTGGGACCAGTCTCCTGGCAAGCCGAATAACTAGGGCAGTAGACAAGGCTTTAAACTAGTGAAGGTGGGGGGGGGGGGGATTCAGGAAAGAGTAAATTTAAAAGCAGCAAGAGAAATGTCAAGGCTCTAGAGCAGAGTAGACTTTTGGGTAAAAATAAGCAGGGTAGTTCAGGAAGGGACAGAGAGAGTAACAAAGGTAATAAGGCATCAGTGACTAAGGTGACATCAGGGAAAAATAGAAAAAAGTCAAAGCTAAAGGCACTATATTTGATTGCGTGAAGAATTCACAACAAAATAGATGAATTAATAGCTCAGATAGAAATTATTAGGTTTGATCTAATAGCCATTTCGGAGTTGCAAAGTGGCCAAGGTTGGGAACTAAATATTCCAGGATACTTAACTTTTAGAAGAGATAAGCAAAATGGAAAAGTAGGAGGGGTAGCCCTGATAATAAAG
Organism: Squalus acanthias; assembly: GCA_030390025.1. Lineage (NCBI taxonomy): Eukaryota > Metazoa > Chordata > Chondrichthyes > Squaliformes > Squalidae > Squalus > Squalus acanthias. The sequence goes on from CM059431.1 coordinate 31,021,109, forward strand.
GATGGGATAAAGACAGTAGAGAGAAAGGATCATAGCTCCGAAAATCAAGAAGGAGAATCAGTTTGGGTGGAGCTAAGAAACAGCAAGGGGCAGAAAACATCGGTGGGAGTGGTTTAGAGGCCCCCAAGCAGTAGTTGTAATGTAGGGCAGAGTATAAATCAGGAAATTAGAGGCGCATGTAACAAAGGTAATACAGTAATCGTGGGGGACTTTAATCTACATATAGACTGAGCAAACCAAATTTGCAGTAATAGTGTGGAGGACGAGTTCATGGAATGTGTATAAGATAGTTTTCTAGATCAGTATGTTGAGGAACCAACTAGGGAACAGGCTATTTTAGATCTAGTATTGTGCAATGAGAAAGGGTTAATTAATAACCTTGTAGTAAAGGGGCCCTTAGGGAAGAGTGACCATAATATGATAGAATTTTATATTGAGTTTGAAAGTGATTTAGTTAAATCCAAAACTAGGCTCTTAAATCTAAACAAAGCAAACTATGTAGGTAGAGGGGCAAGTTGGCCAAGGTAGATTGAGAAACTACATTAAAAGGTATGACAGTAGACAAGCAATGGCTAGCATTTAAAGAATTAATACATAAATTACAACAAATATACATTCCTTTAAGGCACAAAAACCCCACAGGAAAAGTGGTCCAACCGTGGCTAACAAGAGAAGTTAAAGATAGTATTAGATCAAAGGAAGAGGCTTATAATGTTGTCAAAAAGAAGAGTAAGCCTCAGGATTGGGAGGATTTTAGAATTCAGCAAAGGAGGACCAAGAAATTGATAAAGAAAGGGAAAATAGAATGTGAGAGTAAACTAGCGAAAGACATAAAAACAGACTGTAAAAGCTTCTATAGGTATGTAAAAAGGAAAAGATTAGCGAAAATAAACGTGGGTCCCTTACAGGCTGAGACAGGAGAAATTATAATGGGGAATAAGGAAATGGCAGAGAAATTAAACAAATGCTTTGGGCTCGATTTTAATGGAGGAGGCGGGATGGAGTTGGGTTGCCTGGTGGGCGGGTTTCGGACCCGCTGCCGGTTTCAGACGCTCCCGGTTTCCCATTTTGAGTTAATTGGTTCAATTAGTCCCGTCGACGCGCTGCCTGCTGCAATGAGTTGTAGCGGGTCTGTTGGTCTGCACTGATGAGGTCTCTGCTGCACTTGTTTTTAAGAGCTCCATGTAGCCTCAGCCTCTCATTTCTTGTTGCTGCTGCTGCTGGAAAGGGCCAGGATCACCATGAGTGCTGCCATAGGCAAGAAGGCTGCTCCTAAATTCAATGACAACTCCCTGCAAGCTCTTGTAGAGGGAGTAAGAGGGCGCAGGGACATTCTGTTCCCTGCTGATGGCCGCAGGAAGCCTCCTCAACAGACGAAGGTAGCCTGGCTGGAGATACCTGAGGAGGTCAGCGCAAGGTCGCTGTGTGGCTCCAGTGCTGCAAACGCTTCAATGATCTTGTCCGAACATCAAAAATGAGTTTCACATCACACTTACCTTCACCCTGCTTCCCTTCTCTTCTCTTCTCTTCTCATCACCAGCACTCTGCATTGTCAGTCTGCTCCTCCACATCCCAGCTTACCCTTACTTCCCTTGCACCCTTACCTGTCTATCTCTCTCTCTCTACTGAATCACTTCAACATCCTGCTATGCAGCCCTCACACTCGCTCTCACTGTTATGCAATGACAACAACTAACAACGCACAGGGAGGCTCCTTCCTCTTGCCACCTCACTCCATCCTGGCCTCCCTCTAAGATTCTACCTTATGGATTCTTCACACTCACTCCATCACTCTCGCTGAGATTCCACTTGTGACTTGTGTCCCTCCTTGCAGGAAAATATAGCCCACAATAAGAGGGAGAGAGCCAAGACAGGAAGAGGCACACCATCACTCGCCACATTAACTCACGCTGAGGAGGCTGCTCGCGACATCTTGGGAGGTGGCGAGGAGCTGGAAGTGGGGGACGGAGAGACGGGTGCACATGAAGAAGCTGGTGACAGAATGCATTTTCATCCCTCGCTTTTACAATTCCTGATTGACTGCAATGGCATATGTTGCTCATAGAGATTTACTTCTGATCATCTGCACAATAGGATGTGTCTACTACCTCCAAATCTGATGTCTAACTCATGCCTTTACTCTCCCACGGGACCATCGAGAGCCCCCCCTCCCCACTGTCCAGGAGGAAGAGCCAGACGAATCCTCAAGGAACCTGGAGCCTCTGAGGGAGCAGCGTCACCAGGACTCAGCGCACCCAGCACCAGCGCAGATACGCACACCTCGCTGGGTCGTTTGTGACATATAGTGTTGTCACCTAGTGTATCACAGCTCACAAGTGAGCATCAGCAGATGCTGGAGACAGCGACAGCAGTGGAGAGTCCTCGTCAGAGGTCGCAGGACTTTCCTAGCTCAGCTCAGCTGCATGTAGATGCTGTGCCTCTGGGGACATCCAGAAAGAGAGCGGTGCTGGAAGTCTAGGAACAAGTGCAGGAGTCTCTGACAGGGTTTGCATCCAGGGTAACTGCGACTGTGGAGAGAATGGAGGAGTCCATCTCTAATATGAGCACTGCCTTTGTGGAGGCAATGGCGCATGAACGTGCCGCCATGGAGAGGGTGGCAACCTCCTTGGAGGACATAAGTCGCCACACTCAACAGAGCATGGTGACTCTTCTAAATAGATGGTCTGCTATGGAGGATAGATGGGCATCTATTGAGGAGAGACACCAGAGGATACATGGACGTCCCCGTTATGAGGATTGTCAGTACTGAGACATGGCCCCACTGAGGTGCAGCAGGTTGCTCTCCAGCCACTTGCTAGCAGTGAAGTGCGGCTGACCCATGAGAGGGATGTTGGCGGCAGACAACAAGGAAATGTGGGCTCCTCTCCAAGCGCTCACACGACCATCCCTCTGCGGAGCCCTCGGTCAGAGCCCCAGTTTCCTCACCCAGCTGAGATGGCTGTCTCAGCCACTGCACAGCCGCAGGAAGAGCGGACTATGGAGAAGCCCTCAGAGGCTCCCAATCCCAGAGGACGCCCGCCAAAGGCATCTAAGCAGGCGCAGCACCAAAGTGAGCAAGGTGCCTCTATATCTGCTGAAGCCACAGGGGAAGCACCACATAGGAGCACGCGTAATTGGAAGTTAAAGCACTAATAGTCACAAGGGTAGTCACTTGGGTGTTTTATAGTGTTGTTAAATATCGAGAGTCATCCTTTTGTGATGTAATTAAACAGAAGTGATGGCAAAGAGTTGACGTTCTGGCCTATGTGTTCTGGGAAATGGAAGTTCAAGAATGAGGGCTCAGGGCTAATTCCATTTATAATGATGGTGGTGAGAGTGAGCGGACACCACTGTTTATTGGACAGATGATGCATGAGGTTTTGAGAATGTCGGCCTTATATTCATCTCCATCTGCCAGCCACCTGTGTTTGAAGCGTAAGCTTACGCGAATCTGGCATGGATGAGTGCTTCCCTTGCCAGACGGCCAGCAATGTGGTCGTGTGCTCCTCGTCCTCCTCCTCATTCTAGGAGTGTGTGTGCTGAGCCACTTGTTCGTCCGGCAGCACTAAGCCACGCTGCTGTGCGATGTGTGCAGGGCACAGCAGACCACGATGATTCTGGACACCCTAGCTGATGCATACTGCAGGGCTCCACCAGATCTGTCCAGGCATCAGAAGCGCATTTTGAGCAAGCCGATGGTTTGCTCGATGATGCTTCTGGTGGATAAGTGACTCACATTGTAGTGCTCCTCAGCCTCGTTTGTTGGCCTCCTCATCGGTGTCATAAGCCACTTTTTCAGGGGATAGCCCTTGTCGCCAAGTAGCCATCCGCAAAGTTGGATTGGCAGATGGAAGAGCTGAGGCACGGTAAACTGGCGCAGGATGAAGGAGTCATGGCAACTGCCAGGGTACTTAGCGCAAACGTGCATGATGATCTTCCTGTGGTTACACACCAGCTGGACGTTCAAGGAGTGGAATCCCTTGCGGTTGACAAATATAGCTGGGTTGTGATAGGGGGCCCTAATGGCTACATGTGTGCAGTCTATGACGCCCTGCACCATTGGCAAGCCTGCCATACTGGCAAAGCCAACCGCACGCGCCGTCACACTTGGGCCATCCGTGGAGAAGTGGATATAATTGTGGGCCTTTGCAAAGAGGGCATTGGTGACCTGCGTGATGCAGGTGTGTGCGGCCGACTGGGAGATGTTGCTGATGTCTGCAGCTGATCCCTGGAAGGAGCCCGAAGCAAAGAAGTTGAGTGTGGTGATGACTTTGACAGCCACTGGCAAGGAGTATTCACATGCTCCTCTGGGCTCCAGGTGTTGGTGCAGCATTGCGCAGATGTCAGCGACTACATCTCTCGAAAGTCTCAGCCTCCTTTGGCACTGCTGCTCAGTCATGCTTAGGAAGCTGATCCTCTGCCTGTAAACCCTGTGTTGGGGGTATCTCCTGCGGCGAGGTGCAGCCCTGCGCTGATGCCCTCCGCCCTGTGCAGCATCAGGTGGGTGAGGAGGAGGTTGGCGCTCCTGGTGCTGGCTGGTTGTGGTGCTGCCGCGGCTGCTCTTCCTCCAGAATCATCATGGTCTGCTGTGCCCTGCACACATCGCACAGCAGTGTGGCTTAGTGCTGCCGGACGAACAAGTGGCTCAGGATGAGAGGATATAAATGGTTCCCATTCCATTGCTATAGATTTCAATTGAGGCAAGAAGCTTGCAAGCGCACAGTCAAAATGACCTGAGATTATTCAAATCAGATCACACTGCAGATGGCTGTCAGCTTGAACAGTCACAAGGTCAGTAGTGTTGTAAAATCTTATCCCAAACCTCCAACAACAAAGTTGTGGCATTTGAATGTCAGCCATGTTGTAGGAGCGCTTTAAGCGGCTGCAGCAATTGACAACAAATCATGTCCTCGAGAAACTCGACTCAATGCAGCTGGCGTGTTTCTCGGAAGACGGGAAACAGGAGCCAAAAACACCAAAATCGGAATTGCAGGTTAAAATAGGATTAGCAAGGCAGTTAACAGGCTGTTAACTGCCTTAACTGCCTGTCCCGCCATTTGCTGTCGGGTCAGTTTGGGAACGGCTGACCCGACACTTACAAAATTAGCGTAGTGTAAAAAATCGTGGATTGAATGAAACAATAGTCTGTTACGGGTTCCCTAGATCAGCAGTTTGCCTAAATTGATGACAGAAAGATTCCAGTCATGTCAGAAAAAGAGTTCTACAGAGAGCTGAATTACGAGGTCAGAACACAAAAACAGTCCTTCGAGTGGGCATAGCTTGGCCTGATAAGAGATCCAGCAAGGAGCTGTAAGATAAACAAGCTGTCTACGAGAGGGCAACAAGACCTTTAGGACAGAGATAAGGAGGAAAATGACCTTATGAGGCTAGGAGGGGGCTGTCATAGGTAGCCTCTCCCTTGTAATTGGATTATGGGATGGGTAAAAATGATTGACACCAGATATCCACCAGCCCATCGAAATATGGTATAAAAACAGACGACCGAGAGAGGAAAACAGACAGCTAGGGGCGAAGGTTCTTCGAGGTGGAAATCAATGCTGGCTTATGCCTAACACCTTGATCAAGTTTAGCCTCTGAGGTGAATCAATGCTGGCTGACGGCCTAACAGCTCGAGTGACTGTTACTGCAGGCTGCAGAGATCTGCTGACCCGCTACCTCAGAGCGCTGGTGAAGCTCATGTGATGTCAGTCAGCAATGGAACACAGACACAATGGCGCCGGCCAGTTCTTAAAGGGGAGGGTTGATCTTGCTCTCCATCCATTTAAATAGCGCTCCCCCAGTCCCTTCCTGACTGCAAAACGCTCCCCTCAACCTGTCATTGCTAGCGGCAGGCGGTAAGGCAGGGGGCGCCACTCAATATCCGGTCCGGGGCGCTACCGGGGCGTTGCACACTCGACTGACGTCACGATCTGCCGGCACAGGAGATCGTGGTGGTAGTGTTTAGCGCCACCGCAAAATGTCTAGATAATTTCGTGAGCGGCGCAAACATCGCCGCCCACGGGCGCTAGTTGCTTTGCGCCCCATTAGCGCCCTCTTAAGGCACTAACGGGAGGCGCAAACCAACTGAATTTTTCCCCCTAGCTCTTTAATAAAAAACCTTACAACTCCTAAGACTCTTTGGGTAATCTATGTGTGTCCTGTGATCCAAATCTTACAGTGGGGGTGGGTTGAAGGCGGGTTCGCAGCCAACCGGCATTTTTTCCGATTTTCGCTGCTGACCCGCCTCCAAACCCGCTCTCTGAGGTCCATTAAAATCGAGCCATTTGTGTCTGTCTTCACGGAATAAGACGCAAAAAACCTCCCGAAAATAGTGGAGAACCAAGGGTCTAGCAAGAATGAGGAACTGAAAGAAATTAGTATTAGTAAATAAATTGTACTGGAGAAATTAATGGGACTGAAAGCGAATAAATCCCCTGGACCTGATGGCCTACATCCTAGGGTTTTAAAAAAGAGGTGGCTATAGAGATAGTGGATGCATTGGTTGTCATCTTCTAAAATTCTATAGATTCTAGAACGGTTCCCATGGATTGGAAGGTAGCAAATGTAAGCCCACTATTTAAGAAAGGAGGGAGAGAGAAAACGGACAACTACAGACCAGTTAGCCTAACATCAGTAGCAGGGAAAATGCTAGAATCTATTAGTAAGGATGTAGTAACAGGGCACTTAGAAAATAATAATAGGATTGGGCAGAGTCAACATGGATTTATGAAAGGGAAATCATGTTTGACAAATATGTTAAGAGTTTTTTGAGGTTGTAACTAGCAAATTAGGTAAGAGGGAACCATGGATGTGGTGTATTTGGATTTTCAGAAGGCATTTGATAAGGTGCCACACAAGAGGTTATTAAACAAAATTAGGGCTCATGGGATTGGGGGTAATATACTAGCATTGTTTGAGGTATGGTTAACAGACAGAAAACAGAGAGTAGGAATAAGCGGGTCATTTTCGGGTTGGCAGGCTGTAACTAGTGGGGTACCGCAAGGATCAGTGCTTGGGCCTCAGCTATTCACAATCTATATCAATGATTTGGATGAGGGGACCAAATGTAATATATCCAAGTTTGCTGATGATACAAAGTTAGGTGGGAATGTAAGTTGTGAGGAGGATGCAAAGAGGCTTCAAGGGGATATAGACAGGCTAAGTGAGTGGGCAAGAACATGGCAATTGGAATATAATATGGAGAAATGTGAAGTTATCCACTTTGGTAGGAAAATAGAAAAGCAGAGTATTTTTTAAATGGTGAGAGATTGGGAAATGTTGGTGTTCAGAGGGACCTGGGTGTCCTTATACACAAATCACTGAAAGTTAACATGCAGGTACAGCAAGCAATTAGGAAAGCAAATGGTATGTTGGCCTTTATTACAAGAGGATTTGAGTATAATAGTAAAGATGTCTTATTGCAATTGTATAGGGCCCTGGTGAGACCACACCTTGGGGGAAAAAATCGGTTGCTTTGCGCCTCCTGTTAGCGCCCTAAGAGGGCGCTAACATGGGGCGCAAAGCAACTAGCGCCCGGGCGCGGCAATACTTGCGCTGCTCGCGAAATTGACCAGACATTTTGCGGCGGCGCTAAACACTACCGCCACAATCTCCTGCGTCCACAGATCGTGACGTCAGTCGAGCATGCAACGCCCAGGACCGGATATTGAGTGGCGCCCCCTGCCTTAACGCCTGCCGCTAGCAACGACAGGTTGAGGGGAGCGTTTTGCAGTCGGGAAGGTACTGGGGGAGCGCTATTTAAAGGCGACCGCTTTTGCCTTTTTTTGTCGGCGACATTTTTGCACCACTCATTCTGAGAGAGAGAGAGAGACTTCTGGAGAAATTCAACGCTGTGTGAAGGAGTTTTGGGTACTGAGCAGCACTTTGCAGGTTCATTTTGATTTGACCTTCCTTGCATCGATTTAGAAGAGACTGTGGGGGCTGCACTCTGAGCTCTTTCCCATGGCCTCTCCATTGTTCTTTCCAGCAGATTTGATGTACAGGTCTCTCCAGGCCGAGATTCAAGGCTGCAATGAGCAGGATCTGGATGGAGAGCAAGATCAACCATCCCCTTTAAGAACTGGCCGGCACCATTGTGTCTGTGTTCCATTGCTGACTGACATCACATGAGCTTCGCCAGCGCTCTGAGGTAGCGCCTCGCTCCTCGGCCTTTGCGCCTTAAGACAGGTGTGAAGTGCCTGATTTAGCGCTCCAATCACCTCCAGGGGCGATAAAAGCCAAGTTTGCAGTCGGAGGCGATAATTAGCGCCAGGCGCTAAACTTTGCGCACGGCCGATAATGGCGCCCCAAACGGGGCGATGCTGAATTTTTCCCCCTAAGTGTTTATACACAAATATTTGAAGAGCTTATTTTCTAAGCATAGATTCAGATTTTGGAAACACCAGGATTTTAGACAATTTGGTACCAAATTAAGAGTAGAAAACAATAGGAAATTAAATCCTTATTACTACACAATGGTGACTGAAATATTTATATATGGCTTTGTGTAAGCTGACTAAAAGCCTTTAAGTTACAAAGATGACAAGCAACTGACAGATAAATCTCCTGCAGAGATTAAAAATGCTCATGAACTAGACTGTACTTCAAAATTAATCAAATCTCTGGTATTTTTTAAAGGTGAACAGTTTTGAGACCCAATGCTAGATTCCTACATTACAACAGTGACTGCACTTCAAAAGTACTTCATTGGCTGTAAAGCACTTTGGGAGGTCCGGTGGCCGTGAAAGGCGCTATATAAATGCAAGTCTTTCCTTTTTTTATTTTCTTGCATTGGCAGTAAAATGTGCTTACATACCATTTGGCCCATTTTCTTCTGATGTTGGCCAAATTGAACTATTCATTTACCATCGCAGGTGATATTTAGGTCAGAAATGTGATGGTAATGAGAGAAAAGAAAGTCTATCCAAGCAATAAATATAGCATCGTTTTGCTAATTGACTGCTCACCCATTCCTGTTTATCCAATTCTACCCATCACCTTATAACCTAGGGTGAATAATTTTACTGATGGGGAAAAGTCTTTTTATTGCTTTGATAAATAAAAAGCATGCTGGCATTATCAACAAGAGTAAAATCTAGACACCTCAGCTGGTATTTCAAAAGTCAGGAACTTTTCTATATATATATATATATATAAAGCAAAGTTGCATAGATGATATTAGAAAGCATGCAGACTTACAATTCTATCAAATTATGTAGTGGAGCAAATGTCTTTTCTGAAATGGTAGTAATTTCATTCCGCTGAATGTACCTGCCAAAGAAAAAAAATCACAACTGTGTTGCTACATAATCAAATTGGTATGCTTGTCTTTAAACTCTAGTGTTTCCTGCAATTATTATAGGCTTAGACCTTCATGCACAATCGAGTTATTTCAGACATTCAAGTTCTTTGTAGTCCAATTTTGCCCTCTTGTGCACCCCCACTCCCTTTGGCCACCATTAGTGGCTATACCTTTAGATATCCAGGCCCTCAGCTCTCGAATTTTCCTCCCTAATCCTCTCTGCCTCTCCACCTCTGCCGGGGGGACGGTGATGATCGGAGGGCGGGGAGAGAGCTCGGAGACTGCGGGGGGAGATCAGAAGCTGTGCCGGAGAGAGCAGCGGCAGCTGGTGGGGAAGGTGGGGGGGGGGGGCGGGGTGGGTGGTGGTGCAAAGTCATTGCCGCGTTCTTTAAATGTGGGGCTCCTTCCAGCTCCACATTCAGGTTCAGGCAAGTATATTTCAAAAGCTTACCTTGGCGCCGTATTCAACTTCATGCTGAGCTTCCGACCCCATATGCTCTCCATCACAAAAAACACCTATTTTCACCTGCACAATATCCAGACCTGCCTAAGCCCATCTTCCACTGAAACCCTCCATCCATGTCTGTCACCTGAAGACTCAACTATTCCAATGCTCTCCTGGCCAGCCTCCCATTTTCTACCCTCCTTAGGCCTCTTGCTGATTTCCGCCCACCACACCCCCTCAACTGATGATTCAGTACTCATCCACATTGAGAACACCTGCAGGAAGCAAGGGCACAAAATATATTATGGGTGGGGGACTATAATGTCACCATCAAGATTAGCTTGTTAGTGCCACCACTGACCAAATCCTAAAAGGACATAGCCATCAGAATAGGCCTGTGTCAGGTGGTGAAGAACCAACATGAGAAAGTAGCCCACTTCCCCTAATCCTCACCAACCTACCTGTTGCAGACATGTCTGTCCATGAAAGGACTGGTAGGAGTGACCTAGTGGAGCTATAACACAGGACTACCTGCATGCCAAACACCAAAAACAGCAGGCTAGAGAGTGCTAAGTGGTTCCATAATCAAAAGATCAGAGTAAAGCTTTCAAGCTCTACAATTGAGAATGGTAGTGGACTTTCAGGCAACTAACAGGAGCTGAAGACTCCATGAATATCCCCATCTTCAACTATGCTGCAGCCTAGCATGTGAGTACAAGAGACAAGGATGAAGTATTTGCAAATGACTTAAGCCAAAAATGCCAAGTGGATGATCCTACTTACCCTCCTCCCAAGGTCCCCACCACTAATGTGCAGCCAATTCTGTTCATGCCATGAGACATTAAGAAGTGATTGAGTGCATTAGACATAACAAAGACCCCAACAACATCCTGGCTGTACTGCTGAATACCTGCTCCCCCAACTACACTGTTCCAGCACAGCTATGACACTGGCATCTGTCTGACAAGGCATATGATTACCCAGGTATGTCCTATCCACAAAATACGTGATAAATCTAACCTGACAATTACCATCCGATCAGCATTTTCTTAATCATCAGTAAAAAGTGCTGGAGGGGGTCATTAATGATACCATCCAGCAACACCTACTCCATAATAACCTGCTCACTAATACTCAGTTTGGGTTCTGCCAGTACCGCTCAGCTCCTGACCTCATTACATCCTTGATACAGACATGGACACAAGAGCTGTATCCCAGAGAAGAGGTGAGATTAGCTACCCTCAAGGCAACATTTGACCGAGTATGGCACCAAGAGGCACTTGGTGAGGAACCGTACTTTATACATCAGAAGATGGTCATGGTTGTTAGAGGTCAATTATCACAACTCCAGGACATAATTGCAGGAGTTCCTCATGGAAGTGTCCTTGGACCAACCACCTTCAGCTATTTCATCAGTGACCTTCCCTCAGGGAGGAATCAGTGACCTTCCCTCAGGGAGAAATAAGGTTATGAGTTGAGCTTATTCGCTGACAATTCCACAGAGTTCACCTCCAGTTACAATTCCTCTGATAATGAAGCAGCCCATACCAACCTGCAGCAAGACTTGGAACAGCATCCAGGCTTGAGCAAGTTTTTTTTTATACGTTTATGGGATGTGGGCATTGCTGGCAAGGCCAGCATTTATTGCCCATCCCTAATTGCCCTTGAGAAGGTGGTGGTGAGCCGCCTTCTTGAACCGCTGCGGTCCGTGTGGTGTAAGTACTCCCACAGTGCTGTCAGGTAACATTTGTGTCATACAAGTTCCAAACAATGACCATCTTCAACAAGAAAGCCCAATCACCTTCTGACCTTCAACAGTGGGGTGGCGGTCACCACTGACCAGAGCTTATTGGACCAGCCATATCAACACTGTAGCTACAAGAGCAGGGCAGATGCTGGGTACTCTACAGTGAATGGCTCACATCCTGATGCCTCAAATCCTTATTACAATCTATTCAGCTGAAGTCAGGAGTGTGATGGAATAATCACTACTCATCCAGAGCTTTACACCATCCAGGACAGAACAGTTCACATGATTAATGCCCCTGAGACTGAATTCAATACCCACCTCCATCACCACTGGGGCAGTGTGGCTGCAGTATGTATTATCTACAGAATGCATTGCAGCAACTCACCAAGCTTATTCCGACACCACCTAATTTCCTAACCAGGTGGGATATACAAAATGGGTAAGAAACACAATGGAAATAAAAGGAAATCTATGTGGGAAACAAGGCAGGTATTGCGAAGAACAAGAGTACATCTCAGCCTAAGAGCAACCGCTCCTAAATCACATGACTCCCTTACCTGGCAGGATAGATTGAAGTGAGAGATTTAGCAGCATTTTCTTTTAATGTTCTTAAGCCACATTGCAGAACCAGTTCTATGCCAGGAAGAGTCTTGAAAATCTACCCCATAATATGCAGCCACACAAGAATGGGTAGTCTCTTGAGATACCCGAGAGTTGCTGTGCCTCTGGGATCATGAGCGAATAAAATGACTTTTCTTTACAAAATTCTACCTACTTGTCAGATTTTGTATTTATTTGTTCATTTTAATTTTTTATGCAGCAATCTGTGGATTGGCATATAAACTACCATCCTCAAACTTCTGCACTATATCTTATTTGCATTTAACTACTACCACCCCTTTCAGGAATGTCAAAATGGGTGTGATCGCTGCAATATTGAAATAGTAGAACAGGAGGAGGTCACTGCCCTCTAAAACCATAGATTGAACAATCTCAAAAAAGTTGACAGAATTATACGCCCTCCTCCATCAGATATAATTGTAAAATACCATGGACTATGTTCAAAGACACTGACTTGCAGTTTTCACTGAAAAATGAATGGAATATGATCCTCAAAACACCAGATAAGTTTCCATAAAATCCCACAGTCCTGTGTAATAAAGATAGCATTTGATTTATTTAGTCAGGATAAACCAGTAGGCCGAATTATGAATGGACAAAATTGCAGAATGCAACCCCAAAAACACTGGTTAAAAATCTCAGAACTCCATGTAATAAAAATGAATTTGAATTATTCAGCCACCGTAAATCAATGGCTGTGATAGTGAACTCTCAGAGTCCACATCCTAATCCCTGTGATAGTGTCAACAGATAACAATATGGAAGAATAGACTTTACTATTTTGTGGGCTTCTCCCATTGTCTTTATCTTACAAATAGATTTGGCTGCATGAATATACTTACAGCACAATCAGTTTATCACATCTCAGGAAAGTTGAATAATCTAAAGACTTGATACGATTACTGTCAAAATCCCTAAAAAAACAATTGGTATCAAAATAAATTTGTGCACAGACATAATAGGATGAATTGGACTATAATAAGTATTTAGAAAATCAATAGTAAATACTAATAACTGAAAAAATAAGTTACATCAGAAAGAAAAATACTCATTAACTTTATAAACAAGTAGAAAATGTATTCACTCACAGCCAATACACGCTTGGGATTTCAGCACATATCGTTCTCTTTGGCAGTTTTTCCAGTAAATTGTTAACCATGGATCTAGAAAAAAAACAGATTTACTACAGTATGCTGAGCTAGGAAACTAAATCTTCTCCCACTTGTCACTCACTTGCAGAACAAAGAAGCACAGGATCACAAATGCAGATGAGTAAGGCCATTTGACCCATCCTCGTTTTCGGGCCTGAAATGGGTGCTGCACACAGAGCATCATTAATATTAATTCTGCCATCTTCAATTTCCCAGTTATATATGTAAGGGGCCTAACGCTTGTTTTAGGTGGCCGCCAGCGATGCCTGAAAAAAATGGCCTGACCCAATATTGGGTCGGATGTCTTCCATGCCTCTCCTGGGTACGGAAAATTGGTCCCTGAAATTGGCCCTCACTACATCCATTTTACACCCGTAAAATGGGTGCATCAAGGTCCAATTTCTGCCCCAGACTGTTTCCAGTAGTTGCAGGGTTGATTAATGAGGGGACAAAGTTACAAGATTAAATGTAAACAATTTAGAAAGGGGAGCAGGAGAAACACTTTTGCGCAGAGGGTTGTGAGACTGGGGAATGCACTACTGATATTAGCAAAGACCATGTCAACATTTAACAATAGGTTAGTTGGTGGTTGAAGGAAAAAAGGATAAACGGATATGGGAACAAGGCAGGCATATGGAATTCGACTACTGCTTGCATGGAGGACAAGCATTAACACGGACTGGTTGGGTCAAATGGCCCGTTTTCATGTTGTAATTTCTAGATAATTCTATGTAGTTATGTTGTTTTATTCTTCCAATAAAGTGAAGGAATATTAGTTATATCTTCAGCTTAATTTACACTGCTCATCATAGTTTTATTATCAGGGCTATCTTTGATTTATAATTTGTTGGGAGGCTGTGCCAGCTTTTGCTAGCTTTATAGTTTGGCATGTTTGCATAAACATGAACTATGCCTGCTAATTTTGGTGCATAATATGCCTATACAGAAGGATTGGGTGTTGCAACAGGAATGGGAGGGGGGGTTGCAACAGAGGAGAAACAAATTGGCTGATGTATGCACAAACTTCAAATTGCTGGCTTCAGGCCTCCAATGTGGTTTCCTGAGGCAGGTTCTGATTGGAGGAAGAAAGCGGCATTGTTGAATCCCAGATGATACTGTTTTGCCCTGGTCATGGTTGCAAAGGCAAGCAGGAGAGAGAGGTAACTGCCCACTTCTCAAAAGGTTGGACGGTATGTTTGAATACTTATTTGGTAGGCACAGTAGCGTGCATGTCATGTAAAGGCAGTAACAGCAGAATAAGTTATTCCAATAGAATGAGCAAAATGTCTAATCAGTGGCATTGAGTTCAATGCATTTCTTTTATGTGAGTTATACATCTTATATACTTATGCAATCTGCAGTGTACACTATATACAACACACAAATGTTAAAATACATCAGCCTTATTCAAAACAATGACATTAGTACATCAGTGACAATCATCTGAATACCTTTGAAAAAAAGAGTGAATGCCAAGAGCTCCAAAACACAAACTGCAATAAATTCACACTCTTCATAAAGAAAACCCTCAAAATATTTACTAAATTGGAAGAATAAAAAAAAGTACTTACAAAATAAACAAAGACTTTAGTCCAATAAATAATCGTGGTGAGATTTTTGATATTAGGTTGTCATCAAGAAATCTGAAAAATCGAATTACAGTATTTCAGCAAGAAAAGCAAAATATGCAAGAATTAGGTTTTATTAAGCTGCATGTTACATAGAATTACATAGAATGTACAGCTCAGAAACAGGCCAATCGGCCCAACTGGTCCATGCCAGTGTTTATGCTCCGCATGAGCCTCCGCCCACCCCTCTTCATGTAATTCTATCAGCATAACCTTCTATTCCTTTCTCCCTCACGTGTTTATCTAGCTTCCACGTAAATGCATCTATGCTATTCACCTCAAATACTCCTTATGGTAGCGAGTTCCACATTCTAACCATTCTCGGGGTAAAGAAGTTTTGCCTGAATTCCCTATTGGATTTATTAGTGACTATCTTATATTTTTGGCCCCCTAGTTTTGGTCGCCCCCATTCCCCTTAAGTATTGTAGGACGCATAAAGCATTTCAGGGCTGGTTAGAGGCAACAGTGAGTGCCATGCGGCAGAGTTTCCTGTTCCTGCATTGGGCGTAGTGGACTGTTGGGTGCAGTGTATAGAGGAAAATCAGGTGGAGAGGTTTGTCTCCCCAGTTTTTTGTCCATTAATTTAAAATAATTAAAGGGATGGGAAATACACCTGTGATGTTGGCTCCCGGTGATAAAAGATTCACACCAGGAGTGCACGTCCATAAAATCTACCCTGGAGTGAATGCTCCATTTAAAAGGAAATGTTTATCCTAATAAGCATTTAGTTAGTATACAAAACATCTTGTAAATTAAAAAGTGCCTCAAAAGTAGTTATTTAAAATAGATTGGAAAGGATCAAGCCATATATTGTAAAAATGATGATACTACACTGCAGCAGTAGAGAAGCACTACAGGAATCGTTGATACATACAAAATTTCCAGCTTATGAAGATCTTGAAATGTTCTTGGCTTCAGAATGGTGATTTGATTCTGACTGATGTACCTAGAAAACAAAAGTTAATGTGCAATTAACTAGCTTTGCGCACAAGACTGTTGTAATTATTGGCAGTAAATCTGTAAATATAAAAATTTGGAGAAAATATTAAATGGCTACAACAAATATGAAAGACAACAAATCATCCTAAACATGTAGGGGGCGCGATCTTGCCAGCCCTGGGGAGGTGGGTATGGAGGCGGGACTGCTGGGAAAATGGCAGAATTTGGGGGCGGGTGCCCAACCCGCCCCAACCTGCCTCCGTGCCATCTTGCCAGGGGGCGGGTAGCCGACCCGCACCGGGTCCCATCTCCTTGGAGGCGGGAAGGGGATTACAGTCACTTAACTGCCTGTTAACAGATAGTTAACAGGCAGATAAGAGGATTATCCCCATTTTACCCACACAAGTGCGGGCTTCCCGAAGGCTGCGAACCCCGCCAGGGTCACCAAGGCTAGTAGTGAGTCTGTGGGGGTCTGCGGGGTGCAAAAGTGCGCTGTGAAGGTAAGTGATGGGTGCAAGTGTGGAGAGGTGAGTATGTGAGATAAGTGGAAAGTGTTAGAAAAAGTTTACTTACCTTTGTTTCTTCCTGCAGGCTTCAAGAGTTGGGTATGCAGAGAGTCTCGCACCTCCGCGGCAGAGATGACAGATGGCTGTTGCATTCTCCAATGCAACAACCATCTAATTTCTGCTAAATAAAGAGGTTGATGAGTCTTGAATTCAAGAACTCATCAAACTACAGAGAATGTCAGTGTTTGACAGCTTCACAGAGCTGTCAAACGATGACAAATCATCTGTCAAAATTTTTTGACAGATGAAACGTCACACGCTAACGTTCTCTGTAACTGGCCTTCCCTTAATTGGCCTGCTAAGCCGCTGGCGAGCTTAACAAGGTCAATCAAGGGAAAATAGCGTGGGTTGGCCACAAATCGATGGAGGCGGGACATCGACCCGACAAGCAGCAGTCCCGCCTCCAACGCCCCCATTGTAAAATTGCATTGTGTTGCAAGATGCAACACTTGGGGAACTTAATGAATAACATGTCAGTAATTGGCTACTATCCTACAGAAAAATATATTCCTTTTAAGTTTACTAAGGAGGCAAAGGAAACTGCAATAGAGACACTCTTTGTCCAAATAAACATAAATATTATAAACTTAGCAATTATTTTAATGATAACTAACAAAACAGAATAGATGGAGGCAAAAATGCTGAAGTCTATTTGAGATATTTTAGGAATGAAAGAGGCTAGTTTTGGGGTAACAGCAGACTTGCTACCCCATAAAGGTAAGTGATACTAGACCACCGCCTGCATACCAGTTCCTGCTGGACACCCATAGGGCTCAATGTTGCTGTGGGTGTTTCATTAAATAGTATATGTGGGGACAAAAGCTCTCAGCAATCATCACCCTCACTGTCATTAAGTGCTATTAAAGCCAACTCATTATAAGTGTTACCACCATTCCAAACATATTAGGACAAAAATCTTCTAAACTCTTGTCCCCATTGAAGCGGGACTCAAGCCATTCATTTATCCTGCAATTTGGAAGAGAGAAGAAAATCCAGTTCAAACTCTGCTCTGGGGTGATGTTTTCACTTCCCTTCACTATCAGCAGTAACCATTGGTTTCAGATGCAAAACATTTTTTTGGACCAGAAAAAGCTTATGGTTTGATAGGTGATCACTTCTGATTTCAACTTCACTCTGTCTGTGTCGCAACCCTTCTTTCTTTGCTTTATTTTATCAGAACTACAATGATTGTTGCTTCTCTTTTTCTTCTACGTTCTAAATATAGCATCTTGCCCCAGCCTACAACCCTACTTTGTTCAGTCAAGTATCTGCTACTCTATATCTTGTTGAATGTACATGTACAAACACATCAAACTATAAAAAGTGATCATTTTGACTGACCAGCAGGCAGTTCTACATAAAGAGAGAGAGAGGGAGAGAATAGTTTTAATTGTTTATTTATCCTAGATCACCAATCAATGCATTACTCTGATCCTTCAACAAAAGGCATAATTCAAGTGGAGCAACTGATGTTTTGGATTTTCCCTTCCACCTACTGTGGCACCCACAATGGCAGTGGTTTTCCATGTAGAAGGTCCGAGCTGAGAACTAGCAAAGTCCATTCAGCAAGTATAAACGAGTTAAAGTGTGAGACAACCATGAGACTCAAGTTTATCCCCTTTTGGTTGAAAATTAAAAGTTCAGCCATTTAAATTGCTGGGCCAGCTCAGCAATAACAACTTGCATTTATATAATACATCTAGGTCGAAAAACATCCAAAGGTGCTTTGTAGAAAGCAAAAATTAGAGCAAACAGATGCTGAGCTATGTTGGGAGAGTTAGGAGAAGTGAGTAGAGCTTGATCAAAAAGATGGGTTTTAAAAAGAGCAGGTTTAGGAGGGAGTTCCAGAGAGTAGGACTGAGGTGGCTGAAAACTTGATCAACAACAGTGGGGTGAGAGGAAGGGGTTGTACAGAAGGCCAGAGTCAGAGGATTGAAGAGTGTAGCATGGGAAATAAAATGTATTTTTAAAGTTTGTTCATGGTATTTCAGGTTCTACCTTATCCCCACGTGAGAGGCCCAATCTCTTTTTCCCTCTAACATTTTTTAAAAGTCCGGATAAAAGTAGCTGCTCATTTCCTGGTTTCCTGTCTGTGAGAATTCTGCAATATGATTGGGTGCTTAGACAACCTGTTGACATCTCAGCAGTATTGCACCAGGGATTCCCACTACAGAGCGCTGAAATCACTTGAACGTTGAAAAAGACAAACTCCTTGCCACAGGTGGGCAGCTGTCTTCGAGACCAGCGGCGAGCACCCTTGCTTTGCCGCTGACTGCAAATTCATGCTGCCTGCTCATTTGCATGATTGCTGCGTGCAGCCAGCACTGAACGCGCTGTTGATCGGCTGCACGAATCAGCAGGGGGCCCAAAAATCGATACTTGCTAGCACTACTTAAAGCTAGCCTGCACTGCTTAAAGCTAGCCTGCACCTCTTGAAAGGGGTGGTGCATTGTGGCTGGAGCAGGTGCTGGGAGTCCTGTGTGAAAGTCCTCTGTTTGAAAGACAAGTGCTGCAAGAGGTTTAATGACCTTACACGAGTGGTCAAGGTCAGTGAATCTGGGTGTGAGGCTTGCAACAGTGCTAAATGTGTGAGGGTGAGGTGAAGCATATGTATGTTAGGTATGAGCCCTGATTGATAGGTCAGTGAATGCATCTTCAAATGCCATATCATATCAAATGCACTACTAGACTCAGGCACTGCTCAAATTACCATACCCTGTCACTCACCTACCAGCACTCTCTATCAATCAGGACTCATACCTAACATGCATCTGCTTCTCCTCCCCCTCACACACTTAGCACTGTTGCAAGCCTCACACCCACATCTCACAGCTTGCACACACTATTCAACCATGACAGCCACATCATCCAAACATATTGCACGACATTCACTGACACATTTCCCTCTCTCTTGTAGAAGAAGGTGGCACACAACCAAAGGCAGCAGGAACTAACCAGAGAGGGACAGGTGTGCCTGCATGCTCTAACCCCCATGGAGGAGACGGTGCTGGCTATTATTGGAAGGGCCATTACTGAGGCCGTGGCCAGCGGCAGGGCTGAAACCATTGAAAACAGTATCCTCATACCTAATCCTCCTCACATCCCACTTCCTCCTCATCCCACAATCTCTTCTGGCTTACAAGCAGCAGATGGTGTAAGTATGCACCTCTTACTTCCCGCCCCCTCTCCTCACTACAACCTTACCCGTGTGCATTTTTCCTTTCAGATACCCAAGAAGTACAATCTGGCCAGGCTGTGGAGGAACAGCAAGAAGAGAGTGATGATGAAGACACACTTGATTTCACACTCGCAGTCACCAGCTCAAATACAGACACTGCGCGTATCTTAGAATATAGATTAGAGGCGGAATCTGCATGTGGTACACGAGTGTGCTACAGCCAGGGCAAGGGGCAAGGATAGCTCCGGTGCCAGCTCGTCGGAGGGTGAGGTCGCAAACTAGTTCTGCTGCAGAGAACTCAAATGAAGACTGACATGAATCTTGTCATTCATGTATGAAGTAATACTGGGTGGCCTGCTGGTGGCGCTGTCCAGGGAGAGTATAAATACTCGGGCCTGGGCCCAGCTTGCTTAGGACATTCCTCAACAGGAACTAGTGAAGGACACAACTAGATCTCCATGTTGAAAAACAGTTGATTAAAGCTTTTAATGCTTAGATCAAGTGCCTAGTAGTTTTCTTACATCAAAGACTTCGATGGGGCAGGCTACAGAAGAAGGCGGATAGCTATACACAACAAAATGCTTGGTGCATTGGGGATCCTGCCAGAGAGGCTGCATTCAATGTCAAGGAGCAAGGACAAGTTTAGCACCAACTTGGCACAGGGCTTTGCATAGAGCTTGGAGCCCATCCTTTCCAGCATGGAAGTGGTGGCCAACTCCATTAGCACACTTGTGGACCCAACCATGATGCAGTGTCTGGTGGCCGATGTCTCAGTTTCCACTGCAGCACAAGCTTCCACCAAAAGTCTGAGTGTTGCAGTGAAAGCTCAGACTGAAGTCAGGCAAGGTCAGCTTGTTGCCATGCAAGCTCAGACTGCTCTCATGCAAGCTTAACTTGCTGCCATGCAAGTTCAGACTGCTGCAATCATGGCTGCAGATATCAGTGTTCAAAGGGGCTTGCAGGATGTCACAGCAGTCCAACAATTGGTCCTCCAAAAGATTACTAGGATTGCTCAGGTACCGCCCCAGGGGAGTGGCAGTGGCTCCATGGAGCAGGACTCTGCTGTCCTCTCTCAGGATGACAGCATTCGTCCTCCCACCTCTGCCACTCCGCCAATGCTCTTGCTATTGCCGGTTAGTCAGCCAGCCCAGACTGCTGCTGCCCATGCCAAGATGGTGCAGTCTGAAGCCACACCTTCTAGGCGCAGAACTGCTCGAGGTTGTCCTCCAAGGCCACCTGCAGTCTCCTCCACTGAAAGTCAGCAGTCTTCCACCAGCCACTGGGGTAGCACTTTGTAGGAGCAGTAGGACAGGCAAAGACACATGGAAGACAAGCACTAAGTAAATGCACAAGGGTGATTAGTTTATATTTGTAAGCAATATGGCATGATTTCATTTATAAATTTTATTTGGAATGTTTATTTTGTGATGGCTTTTATTTTTGTATTGTGGTCAAGAGGACGATGTGATGGTCAATGACGAAGGAAGGTATGGAGTGTGAGACTGTTGATGAATTAGGAATTGGGGTTGTGTTACTGGTATCGTATTTGAATTAGTTCTTTACGTACTGGCAGAAAGGGGCTGTATAGGTTGCTGCCTCCCTTCCTCTTCTTCCATGTCCTCCTCTTTCTCATGTTCCTGCTCCTCAGCTTCTCGCCTGATAGCTGGTGGCAAGGGCTGTCCCCTCATGATTGCAAGGTTGTGCAGCTTGCAACATACCACCGCAGATCTTGAGACCCGCTCAACTGAATACTGCAGGGCTCTTCCAGAGCGCTCCAGCGCTCCAGGCAATGGAATTGTTGCTTCAGCACGCCAATGGTCTGCTCTGTCACATTTCTTGTGGCAGCATGGTTAATAAGAACATAAGAACATAAGAAATAGGAGCAGGAGTAGGCCATTCGGGCCTTTGAGCCTGCTCTGCCATTCAATAGTATCATGGCTGATCTTCTACCTAGAACCTTACCTGGTTCTCATTGTATGCATGCTGCGCACATGTGCGTGGGTTGGGAAGCAGAGTCATGAGTCATGAGTCATGTCATCAGCGGCTAGCCCTTGTTGCCCAGTAGCCACCCTTTGGTTTGCTGCAGTGGCTGAAATACAGCGGGCACAGCAGACTGCCGCAGAATGAATGCATCATGACTGCTCCAGGATGCTAGGCATTGACCTGCATGATGCGCTGCCTATGGTCACACACCAGCTGCATGTTGAGGGAGTGAAATCACTTTCAGTTCCGGTACATGGTGGAGTTGACATGCGGCACCCGCAAAGCAATGTGCATGCAGTCAATGGCACCCTGCATCATGAGGAAGCCTGCATTCCTAGCAAAGCCTCGCTCTACCTGCTCATCTCTGGCAGGAGAGAATGAAATGAAATTAGCTCTCTTTGAATAGAGAGCCTCAGTGACCTCCCTTATGCAACAGTGGATGGCAAACTGTGAGA
Source organism: Squalus acanthias (assembly GCA_030390025.1). Lineage (NCBI taxonomy): Eukaryota > Metazoa > Chordata > Chondrichthyes > Squaliformes > Squalidae > Squalus > Squalus acanthias. The sequence goes on from CM059431.1 coordinate 31,043,126, forward strand.
TGTTGCAAATATCTCCAGCTCCAGCCTGGAAAGAGCCAGATGCATAAAAGTTCATCACCACGGTCACCTTCACAGCCACTGACAATGCGGTCCTTGCCTTGCTTTGTGGTTGGAGTTGTGGCTGCAGCAGTTGGCAGATTTCAGTGAGGACCTCTTTAGTAAAGCGCAGACATCTCACACATTGCTCCTCGCTGAGGTTCAGGTCGGAGAATTACTCCCTGAACACCCTGGGCGAATATGGCCTCCTGCGGAGAGCCCTTCTCCCCCTCCTCCTCCCTCTTCTAGCAGCTTGTCCTGCGCTTTGTGGGGCCTTTGCTCATTCTCCCAGGGATAATTTGTTCCAAGAGGAAGGCCTACTAGTACACCCATGTCTGGGAGCAATAGTTTGTGCAGAAGCCTTGAAGTCAGCAAAAACTACTTCTGCACCTGCCACACCACTCCCTGTAGAATTTTGAAACTTGAAACAACTATGGAAAGCACCAAAAACATGTAGAATTGTAGCAACAACCAGAAAAAAAAATCAACCAGCAACTAACTGTAAGTAGTTGATGATCCCTTTAAGTAGCACTGGTGGGGGTTCTTCCTGCTGCTTAACATGTGTTCAGCTGTGCGAGCTTAAGAGAGGGCATCGGCTGGACCGCTAAGCTGCAAAATGGCAAGTGCTGGCGTCAAATCAGCGTTGCGCGCTGATTGATGTCATGATCTGCCTGCTCTGCATACTTCCTGACAGACATTTACTGCATGCGCGCTAACGCCTGCACCAAGATGGAGTCCAACGCACTTTGCACCAGAAGTGTGCGTGCATGCAGGTTACCTAAGGGTACTTGTAGCGCCCAAAAAAAGGGCACAACCGAGCCTAATTTCTCACCCAAGAGATTTAAACAGGATTTTTAGGAGAAATAGGCACAGAGCTGGGAAGCAGCAAGTTCAAGGATTTTGGGAAAAGGTTAGTGATGGAGCGGTACTTAGATAGGATGGACAGGTTTATTGAGGAGGTGGTGATGGCAGTGGCAGTTTTCAAAAGAAGGGAAGATGACTTATCAAAAGGAGCCATTAACAATTTGGCAAATATGAAGAACTGGAAAGGTAATTGAGTGTTTAGGGGTTGGGCAAGGTGGGCATCAAGGAAGCAGGTTGGGGTCTCATGAAAATGGCATGGGAGAAAAAAAGCTTTCTTAACAGGTGGGTGACATAGACAAGGCCATATTAATTGCCCATCTATAGTTTCCCTGAGATGGTGGTGGTAGACATTGAACTGCTGCTGTCGTTGTGGTGATGGTGGTGCCTCTACGGTTATGTTAAGTTTGAGATTCCAAGACTTTGACTCAGTGATGATGAAGGAATGGTGTGAGACTTGGAGGGGAATGTGGAAGTGATAATGTTCTCATGACACTTTTGTTCTTGCCCTTCTTGATGGTGGAAGTCATAGGAGAGGGAGGAACTGTCAAAGTAAGTTTGGTAATTTGGTGCAGCCACAGTGCAGCAACGATGGAGGGTGTGGATAAGGACTCAAGTGTTAAGGGTGTTGATCAAGTAAACTGCTGTGTTCTGAATGGTGTCGAGCTTCTTGAGTGTTGTTGATCTCCAAGATGTTGATGATGGGGGACTCAATCGGGTGATGCTGTTGAAGGTCAGGGGGACGTGGTTAGGCATTTTCTTGTTGAAGGTGGTCATTGCCTGGCACTTAAGTGGCATGAATGTTACCTGACACTTAGTTGTCCAGGTCCTGCTGTACATTAGCATGGATGCAAATGAATACTGTGTCTTACCAGACTGTGGGAGAGTATGTTGGATTATAATGTACTGCACCACCACACATCCAGACAGAATTTAAAATAAATAAACTTTCTCCTTAATCATTTAATTTGGGGTGAGAAAAACACACATTCTACATCCAAACTGAGCCTGTTCCACTCATTCTTACCACAATGATAAATTCTGGATTCCAGGCTCCTAGTAGGGGGTCATGCTCAAAAAGTGTATGGGCTGGAGATAGGACAGCACACTCTCTTCAAGCATGCATCACCGCTGGAAACACTGTGGATTAAACTGCAGCCCTAGCCACATTTCATTTAGTAAATCATTTAAGCCTGTGCTCATGTTTAAGCATGCAAATATTTATTAGCTTTATCCCTAAGCATTAAAATAAGTCACTGTGTATAAATAAACTGTTTACTTACAATCGTCTGAGTTTGTAAAGTCCACAAAAAGCAGTTTTTGAGATGGATCTGATTCGGTTATTCTGCAGATATCTGCAAGGCAATGAAATAACGATTGTAGCTGTCTTCTTAGTTACATTGTTAAAGATTATATTCGGCATTACAAATTTGAACTAGAGAAAACAACTTGGGCATGTTTGTGTTCAAATTTATATTTGTCATTACTTCTGGAGACCAAAAGGTAAATCTCACCTGTCTCATAGAATCATAGAATGATACAGTACAGAGGAAGGCTGTTCGACCCATCTTGTCGGCGCTGGCTCTTTGGTAGAGCTATCTAATTACTCCCACTCCCTCGCTCTTTCCCCATAGCCCTGCAATTTTTTTCCCTTCAAGTATTTATCCAATTCCCTTTTGAAAGTATGAAATCTGCTTCTACCGCCCTTTCAGGCAGTACACTCCAGAACATATCAACATAAAGTGTCTCCCCTCTGGTTCCTCTGTCAATTACCTTAAATCTCTGTCCTCCGGTTACCGACCCTCCTGCCAGTGGAAACAGTTTCTCCCTCTGTGCTCTATCAAAACCCCATACAATGTTAAGCACCTCTATTAAATCTCCCCTTAATCTTCTCTGCTCTAAAGAGAACAATCCCAGCTTCTCTAATCTCTCCACATAACTGAAGTCCCTCATCACTGGTACAATTCTCGTAAATCTCCTCTGCACCCTCTCCAAGGCCTTGACATGCTTCCTAAAAAGTGTGGTGCCCAGAATCTGACAATACTCCAGCTGAGGCCCCATCAGTGATTTATAAAGGCTTTGTATAATTTCCTTACTTTTGTACTCTATACCTCTATTTATAAAGCCAAGGATCCCATGTGATTTGCCTGCCACCTTCAAAGATTTGTGTATGTGAGCATCCCTGATTATAATCGCTCAACCATTGGTGGCCGTGCCTTCTGTTGCCGAGGCCCTAAGCTCTGGAATTCCCACCTAAACCTCTCCGCCTCTCTACCTCTCTTTCCTCCTGTAAGATGCTCCTTAAAACCTACCTCTTTGACCAAGCTTTTGGTCACCTGCCCTAATTTCTCCTTATGTGGCTCGGTGTCAAATTTTTTGTCGTATAATACTCCTGTGAAGCGCCTTGGGACATTTTACTATGTTAAAGGCGCTATATAAATACAAGTTTTTGTTGTTGTTGATTTTAAATAACTGAAAGTGACTTTAAAAAAACTGTGCAGAACCATTTACTAGTTATATTGGCATACAGTAGTCAGTTCTTAGTAAAGTAAAAAAAAATAAAAGCTTTTGAAAGGTGCCTATTAATGCCCTTGCACCTAAAAAAAAGCTTAATTTTAAGAGCCTCCTTATCGGCTTTGAGGTTGTAGTTATGGCTGCAGCAGTTGGCAGATTTCACTCGCAACCTCTTTTGTGAAGTGAAGACGTCTCATTCATTGGTACTCGTTGAAGTTGAGGCAAGAGAATTGCTCCCTGAAGACCCTTGGCAGATATGGCCTCCTGCTGAGGGCCCTTCCCCTCCCCTTCCTCTTCCTCCTTTTTCTCCTGCTCTGTGTGGCCTCTCTTAATTCTCCCAGTCATGTTCAATTCCCAGAGGAAGCCCTACCAGGCCACCCATATCTGGAAGTAACTTCTTTCAGCACAAGATTTTATATGACAAAAAAAGTACTGCTAGACCAGCCTGACCACTCCCTGTAGACTATTCAAACTTTAGCCAAGTATCGGAAACCTCCAAAAATGCATACAATTGCACCAGCATCCAGAAGAAATCAACTAGCAACTAATCTGTAAGTCTTCATGATCCCTTTAAATCCCTGGTGGGGGACCCTTTATTCTGTTTAACGACATGTTCAGCTGTGTGAGGTTAGACAGGGCATTGGTTGGAGTGTGGAGTTCGACATTGGCAGCAGTAGCTCTAAATCAGCATTGCACACTGATTTGTGCCATAATCTGCCTGCTCTGCAGGTTGCCGGTGCTCATTAGACATGCACGTACGCAAACCCCTTTACCAAGATGGCGTCCTACGCACTTCCCGTCGGAAGTTCGTGCGCGCGCATCTCGGACCTAATTTGAATCTAATAAAACGGGCGCTACCTGGCCCAATTTAGCCTCCTATGCCAGTTTATGATCATAATTTTGCCATTGTAGGGAGGTGCAGAGCAAAGGTCAGATATTTCTTGGTGAGGGAGGGGAAAGTTACCTAAAGCCACTTTTATGCACCTGCTAACAAAAGATTATGACCTGGAATTTCCTTGGAGCTGCTCCCGGCTCTGTCACTAACTTTGCTGAAAGTGCTTTATACTGGGAATTTTCTGCTGAATTTATGCCACTACGGGTGTAAATTTGGTGTACAAATTCTAGTGAAACAAAGGGCCTTGTTTTGTTTTGGTGAAAGCTTGAAATAGTTCACTTACCTACACTCTTGGCCAGGAAATTGTGCATGGCTTAGAGAGATCAGAAAACCAAGGAAAAGGGTTCAGTTCTCTAATTTTGTTTAGGAAATATAAAAAAGGGGGAAAAATTGGGTTGCTTGGCGCTAACGGGGCATAAAGCCCCTAGCACCTGGGTGCGGCGCCGCTAATGCCTCCCGTAAAATTCAGCAGGAGGTTAGCGGAGGCGGTAGCCGGTAGCGTCCCGTGGCGCTGCGCCTCTGGCGATGACATCATCACCATGTGCAGCGCCCCACTCGTGCCCCGGCTGCAAACTTCAGTTGCGCCCCCTGACCTATCGCCGGATGATATGTCCGACAGGGTCAGGGTGGCGCTTTTGCAGCTGCGGCGGCGTAAGTTAAAGGGCAGGTGTCAGGCGGCCATTTTTTTTTGGCCGCCTGCCAGCACCTGTCCCCTTCCCCTTTTTTATTCACCGTGCGATATTCACTTGTAGCAGCCCAGGAAGGAGGGGGAGCGCTTCCAGTAGCGCCCCGCTTCCTGCTTGGGGCGCTATCACTGAATTTACGGCGCAGGGGCGCTAACTTTTAGCCCCTAAGGCTTTCCACAGTATACTTATGACAATCTGTAAACAGTTGATAATAGTGACCAGTTAATCTCATTAAAAAATAAAATAAAAATTATTTCTTTAAAGTACCTCAATATAGACATTAAAAACTAAGCAATATCATGGAAACAAGAATAAATAAAACTTGGAAGTTAAAGAAAATAAATAGAAAGTCATGCTTGATAGACAAAAAAAAAATGAAAATGTACTCACAATTCCTCCAGGTCATTGTATATGATGAAAACATCAGCAGGCAGATTTTTGATTTTATTGCTCTTCAGAGACCTATTATGGAGAAAAGTACTTTTAATATTTAAAATGCAATTGGTGTGGTATAAAATTTCTTTCACCAGGTTAGCCATGCAAATGTGTTAAGTTGACTCAAATAATATATTAATGATGGCACGTGCATAAGGAATACATATACAAAATCTTTTACATATGACATTAATCCAAAGGTTCAAGTAACCAAGTTAGACATGAGCACAGAAATCCACAGCGGTGAAATCCCAGCAGTTTCGCTCGGAATGTACCAGCCGCTTAACCTGTTGAGGGTCGCAAGGTCAGGGGAGAGGCCCCCTAGGCCTCTAAGATTGGGCCTTTGGTAAAGTGGGGGTGGCCAAGCTGGGACAGACAGATCATAAATCTATTCCATACCCTATCTTCAGGCCAAATTGTGCAATATGTATATTTTTTATCCACACTTTTGGTTTGTGCCTTTTCCCTTTTTTTTTCTCTCTCCCACATGGCAGCTGTCTTTCATTCTGCCAGCGCATATCACACTTCTAGAGCCATCTTTTGTTTCTTAACCTGTCCTATTACCATCTCGTCTCGCCTTGAGTATCTCTTAATGTCTCTACTTCTCACAGACCTCCCCTTTTGTTCTTTTATTCCTTTCCCCTGCCTCCAAACTTGCTTTTTCATCTGTTTCATTTCCTGCTTTTTTCTGTTTCTCTCTCCACGGATGTTGCCTGGCCTGCTGAGTTTTTCCAGCATTTTCTGTTGTTATTTCAGTTTTCCAGCATCCGCAGTATTTTGCTATTGTGCAATTACACAGTATGGCAAGTTTATATAAACAAAACCGTTAACGACAGTGAACATATATATCTATAAAAAGCGGATATAAAGTATGCCAAAACATTACAACAGAAAATCAAGTTATGCAGACAGCAAGTGCACACAGATATAATTGCTGGGTATTTCCTTGGGGTTACGACAGCAAAGTGGGAGAAGCCCCAAGGAAATTTCCAACAAAAATGCTTAGATAGATTCGATAGAGATAGAGATAGATAGATTTGATAGAGATAGAGATAGATAGATTTGATAGAGATAGAGATAGATAGGTTTGATAGAGATAGAGATAGATAGATTTGATAGAGATAGAGATAGATAGATTTGATAGAGATAGATAGATAGATTTGATAGATTGAGAAATAGAGATAGAAACAGATAGATACAGATAAACCCAACTCTGATCTGTGATGACACTATCTCTTCGGTCCAAAAAACAGCCATTAACTACTACTCTCTGTTATCTTTTAGCCCATTTCCTATTCCTGCTGTTACACTCTTTGTTATAATGCCCCTTAATTTTAATCAATAAGCCTGTCTATGCAGCACTATATTGAATGCCTGTTGAAAAGCCATATACACAACATCCACTGCATTTCCTTTATCAATACACACAGTTATTTCCTCAAAGAACTCCATTAAAATTTGTCTGACAGAATAGGATACCAGTTGGTAACAGCACAGCAGAAGGCCAATCAGCTCAATGTAAAAATGACAATACTTTGCCAGAGCAATCCAAAACTAGTCCCACTGCCCTGCTTTTTCCCATAGCCATGCATCTTCCTCTGCTTTCAACATTTATCCCTTAAAATATACAATGTCTCAATCACTCCCTATGGAAAAGCATTCAATGCTCTAATAATTGTGTAAAGAAATTTCTTCTAACCTGTCTCCTTATTCTTATAACTTTGAATTGATGACGCCTTGATACTGATTCCCAACCAGAGGAAATATTCTTTCTCTATTTACCTAATTTTAAAATTATGCAGTAAGATACTGCATAATTTTAAAAACCTCTTAAATCTCCTCAGCCTTCTCTCTTCGAATAGAAATGGTGTCAGTGGCCCGAAACTTTCTCAGGAGGAAGCGATCCAGTTATGTTGGGATCACACTCACCGCTGAACTCTGCTGGTGACTCTGCCGAAATTGGTGTCAGAATAACTTCACAAATAAGAAACATTTTTTTGGGCCTAGTCTTTGGGCTCTTCAAACTCCAATCCCAGCCTGGACCCTCAGATGGACCCCACTTTTGTGAGTTGTTGGGGAGGTATGCCTGATGAGACTACAAGGTACTTGAAGGCACGAAAAAGACAATTTTGTAATTTAAAAAAAAAATGTTCGTATGTAATTTTTCAAAATGTTACAAACTTTAGTTTGGACATTAGGGCTCCAAATTTCTGCAAGGATTATCCCAATCTCCCACTGTAACTTTAACGGGAGATCTGTGGAACCCCTAGAGAAATGGAATAAACTTTGATTTTCAGCCATTTCTCCAGAGGTTCTGGCAATCTCCTTAAGTTACAGCAGAAGATCAGGAGAACCCCCATGTAAATTCAGGACCTTGAGATTTTACTTATTGGCAGCTGAAAGCACTTTTGTTGAGTTTCAGATCAGGTAGATTTTCTTGAGTTTGTGTAGTTACAGGTGAGTTAGGATAGTGAGAGTTCTTTCTGCCTGTAAAATAAATGTGATGACAGAGCATTACAGGCAGGAACTGCATACTACTGTACTGCTAATATATTATAGATGGATATATTAGAATATAACTGTGTTTGGTTGGTTCAGAAAGTCTTGTGATTTTTGTTATTCTATTGCATGAAATGAGAAAGTCACAAAATAAAGATTGCCACAAAAACATTCTTTCCAAATCTTTTGAGTAGCAAAATGAAATTTACTCAGGGAATTAAAAGATATAACAAAATTCCAGCAAAACTGTAGCCTTGCAATTATGCTCTTTTTACGAATGCTTGCATTCATCTAAAATTCCTCTCTCTGCAGGCATTCGCTCATTGATTTTAAACAGGTTAGCGCCCCTGCCAAGATAGAAATAAGAATTTCAAACTGATACGTTAAGTATCTATACCCATTCCCCCAACCTAGTGTAATTTCAAGGCTTTTGTTTCTCTAGCTAGTTTTAGCTCTGTGATGTGCACTACTGATGCTTGGAAGAGTTCAGAAATGTTCTGCTCACCACATTTTGCAGCAAAAGGACTACTACAGAGGTAGCAGATGGCTAAAACATGATACTTGCTGTGCACCATACTTCAGATTTATCACCATTTTTACCGGGAACTGTAAAATATAATTATCCTCAGTGGGTGCACTGTCAGATGGTTGGTGTGATCCCAAAAAGAATACTGCTTTTTGATAAGAGGAGAATGTTACACTCAACTTTGGATTAGTTTACTTCAGTTAATAAAAGACAATTCAGATAAAAAAAACTTTAGAAAAGAATTACTCAATATATTATCCATTTTCAGATAGGTAAAACATGGCAATCAACTTAAACTATATCTGAAATAAAGGTCCTGATATTTTACGGGGAGGTGGGGAAGTTGCAGGGTAGGCTGAAAATGGCCGAAGAACCTGGCAAGGCTGGGGACGTGGAGGTCCTGCCAAATTTAACAGCAGGACCTCATTATCATTCTTTTGTTCCATTTCCCACCCGGCAGCCGGCTAAATAGACAGCCTGGCTGGCGGCTGGGAAGGAACACCAGCGGCAGGAGGCCACAGACAGGGACCCTTGGGGACGTTCCTGGGCAATCGGTAGAGGGAGGAAGGTCGGTGATCATGGCTGGGGAGGAGCTCCTGCCTCACATTCACTGCCGGGTTTTCATGAGTGAATTTTAAATCGGGCTCCCAATTGCACTGTGGGAGCCCGATTTAAATACGTTAATTAAATGTCCAGCCTCTCCATGGTGGGACACTTGGACACCCTGATATCCACCACCATAAAAAAGGCAGTGGGCGCGGGTTGTTGGGGATGTGTTCCCCGTATTTAAGTCTTTAACACCGCCCCATCCTGACCCTCTCCTGCCCGTTGTGGTGGTGGGGGGAGGGGTGGTGGTGTTAATATTGAGGCCAAATTGACTGGTTCTTTAGGGGTTAAAATGGAGACATTTATTGTAAAATCTGTTGTGTCAATTGTCCTTTTATGTAAGTCTTGATGTGTGAACCCTGAGTGGCAGCTATCTGCCAGTGCAGATTACCATTTGGCAGTTGACTTGCATTAAAGTTGCTGGTATAATATATACTCTAATTTTATATTATATGTTTACAACCAGTTTTGATCCCGTACTCAAATTGAATTAAATGGAATGAAAATCAAGTGGGTTCTACAACGATGGGCGATCCGCTCCGTCAGGTAAACCGGCCATTCGGTGAAAGTGAAATTTACCCCCCTTATCTATAACCAGTGAGGCAAGAAATGATAGAATTGTCTGGTACTTTTCAGCTACCTTCTCAGCTGAATTTATCCCCCGCCTTGCAATCCACACTAGTAAGCACTGAGGCAAGAAGTACAAAGAACTGGATTCAGTTACTGAGTCTGTTCTATAATACATGATCAGCGTAATGTTACATGGAATAAATGATGAATTGGAGTCATGTTGCAGATAGCTTAAACAAACTATCCCCATTGTATGAAAGGTAGCTTTTAATTTCTAGGAACATAGGAACAGGAATAGGCCATTCACCCCTCAAGCCTGTTCCACCATTCAATTAGATCATGGCTGACCTGTAACTTAGCTCCATTTACCCACTTTGGTTCCATAACTCTTAATACCCTTGCCTAACAAAAATCTGTCGATCTCAGTTTTGAAATTTGCAATTGACCCAGCCACAAGAGCTTTTTGGGGAGAGAGAGTTCCAGATTTCCACTACCCTTTGTGTGAAGAATTGCTTCCTGACATCACCCCGGAACGGCCTAGCTCTAATTTTAAGGTTATACCCTTTGTTCTGGGAGTGGGACTCTGCCACCAGAGGAAATAGTTTCTCTATATCTACCCGATCAATTCCTTTAATTATCTTAAACACCTCAATTACATCACCTCTCAATCTTCTATACTCGAGGGAATACAAGCCTAGTCTATACAACCTGTCTTCGTAATTCAACCATTTTAACCCCAGTATCATTCTGGAGAAACTGCGCTGCACCTCCAAGGCCAAAAGACCCTTCCTGAAGCGATGCCCAGAACTGAATGCAGTACTCCAGGTGGGATCGAACAAGAGATTTATATAACGAACATAACTTCCATCCATTTATATTCCAGCCCCCTTGAGATAAAGGCCAACATTCCATTAGTCTTTTATATTAATTTTTGTATCTGTCCACTAGCTTTTAGTGATTTCTGATCTCCACTTGTTGGATAAGCATATTCTTCTGGTGCCCAGATGATGGCTTCAAATTTGCAAGTTTACAAGGGATTGCCACCAAGTTCAAGAAATAACAGTACAAAACCTACAGGTATATTGTATTACATTCCAGCTTTAATTTGACTTAAGTGGTTATCTGTGACAGAAGAAAGAAAGAACTTGCATTTTTTAGAACACCTTTCATGACCTCAGGACATCCCAAAGTGCATTACAGCCAATGAAGTACTTTTGAAATGTAGTCACTGGTGTAATATAGGAAATACGGCAGCCAATTTGTGCACAGTAAGGTCCCACAAACAACAACATGATAATGACCAGATAATCTGTTTTAGTGCGTTGGTTGAGGGATAAATATTGGCCAGGACACCAGGGAAACCTTCAGCAAAATAGTGCCATGGCATCTTTTAACGTCAACTTGAGAGGGCAGCACTCCTTCAGTACTGCACTGCAGTGTCAGCCTAGATGTTGTGCTCAAGTCTCTGGAGTGGGACTTGAATCCATGACATTCTGACTCAGAGGTGGGAGTTCTAGCCACTGAAGCATGGCAGAAACCTGCTGGCATATAGGCCTAACAGATTTTTACAATTAGATTTTAAATTGGAAGTTGGAGCCTATCAACTTCTCTGGCCCTGAAATTGAACAATTTAAACTGTGGAGTCTCATTACTTCAGGCATCAAGAGATTTTAAGAATGTCATTTTCTTTTCTTACTTTTCCTTTCTGTCTCTTTTTTCTCTCTCTCTTAATTCAATCTTTCTTTCCCTCTCTATTTCTGTACCTGATTTGACTCCAATTCACTCGCTCTAATTCATCCGCCTTCTCAGTTGTTTCTCTGTTTCTTTCTTAATCCTTAAATCTCATTAGTTAGGGAGATACACTGTTGGTTCCACCATTCAGAGGTCCCAGATGCCCCGTTGCCCTCGCCATGCCTTTATCAGCTCGCAGTTCCAGCAAGTTATGGAGCAAAGCATTTTTGAGCTGAAGGGTGCAGAAAAAAGTCCAGCAATTTGCGGCCTATTGTTCATACTAGGGCTGTTCTATTAAAATAGAGACAAAGGTAACTTCTCTGAACAAGGGAATTATCTCATGGTCAAGGTGAATCAATTCATTAAGGTAATTTTCTTTGATTGTTTTCAGTAGGGAAACAATTATAGCAAAAAAGATGCAAAGATTAAAAAAAAATCATAGTTTGCATATGGGTGCAGGAGAAATAGTGTATGGGTCAGTCTTGAAATGCAATATGTTATACTATTTGAGTTCATGTGTCTGTGGGAGGGAGCGTGGAAGCAATGTTTGTTGGATAATTCCTTTAACTTTTTAAAGGATTCAAAAAGCTTGAGACAGTAATATGCCTGATAATTTGCTTCATTTATTATTGACAAAACATTCATCTTAAATACTTATACAGAACAGCACACGTTAGCCTTATGTTTAACACTCATGTGCGTAGGATCTAATTAGTAACCATGAAAATGGCATCTCCAAGCCTGTTCATGCCAACCTGTCTTGAAGGTCACAAAAAGTATCACTAACTAAGTAAAAACATTGCATCTCCTATACCATTTTCTTTATCATCTGCTTCCTGCTGGATGCAACATGATCTGATGTTTTAAGACCACCCAGTTGTCGAACAGATTGCCAGAAAAAAGAGCAGAGGCCTCAGGTCTTCTCACAGCATACTGTTACTTCTGATCATAGGGCTGAATTTTCCCAGTGGAGGTGGATTCACAGCGGGAGAGCTAGTTGGCGGGTTCTGGTCCCGCTCCCAGCTCCAGCCGCTCTGTGTAAACAATTTTGCACTGATTGGGCTTGTTAAGCCCGCTGTGCGAGTTACCCGGCCCAATTACAAGGTGCAGGTCTGTTGAGGTCCTCTGATGACGCGTTCATTGCCAGACTACTTAAGGGGGCCATGTCTCCATTTGCTCTCCATTCTGATTCGATGCTGCTTCTTTGAGAAATGACTGCAGAGAGACCAAAGGCTGCTCCACGATTCAACGATGACTCCCTCCATGTTCTTGGAGTCAGAGGATGCGGGGAGGTTCTATTCCTTGGGGATGGAAGGAGGAAACCTCCTCAGCAGACAAAGGCAGTCTGGCTGCAAATAGCTGAGGAGGTGAATGCAAGGTGTGTGTTTACTCACACCTGGGTCCAATGTAGGAAGAGGTTCAATGATCTCCTGCGTACAGGAAAAGTGAGTATAATAGCACACTTACCTTCATTCTGCTGTGCCTGTCATCACATCCCCATCTCTCTGCATTGCCAACCCTACTCCTGCACATCCTAACTCACCCCAACATCCCTTGCACCATCACCCATCCCTCGCTCCCTATATACAGAATCACTTCCCCATCTTACTATGGACCCCTCACACCCATCCTCAATGTTATGCAATGACAACAACTTACAACTCAAAAGGAGGCAACTTGGTATTGGCACCCCACTCCATCATAGTCTCCCTCTAAACATCTATCCTATCCATTCTTTATACTCATTCCATCACTCTCACTAAAACTACACTTCTTTCCCTCATTGCAGGAAAAGAGAGCCCACAATAAGAGGGCGAGGGAGAGAACAGGAGGAGGACCACCATCGTTGGCTCAGCTCACACACGCTGAGGAGGCAGCTCTCGACATTGCAGAAGCAGTTGACCAGCTTGACGTGGGGGACGGAGAGAGGGGCTCAGTAGAACAACCTGGTGACAGAATTATTCTCCATCCATCTTATTTGGCATTCATGAGTGACTCATGGGATCTGATATCAATAGAAATTGAATGCTCATTATGCGCATAATGGGATGTGTCTGCAATCTACATATCACATGTCTAACTCATGCCTTTACTCTCCCACAGGACCATCCAGAGCCCCCCTCCCTACTGTCCAGGAGGAAGAGCAGGAGGGCTCCTCAGAGGATCCTCTAGCCTCTGAGGGAGCAGGGTCAGCAGAAATAAGCACAACCTGCACCAGCGCAGAGACACACACCTTGGTGGGTCCTATGCGAGATAGAGTAGTGATGTCACCTGGTGTATCACAAGTCACAAGTGAGCAAGAGCAGATGGTGGAGACAGGGACAGCAGTGGAGAGTCCTCGTCGGAAGCCACAGGACGCTCCAAGCTCTGCTCAGCTGCATGTAAACGCTGAGCCTCGGGGGCCATCCAGGAAGAGAGCAGTCCTGGAGCTTCAGGAACAAGTGCAGGAGACTCTGACTGGGTTAGCAACCACAGTGACTGTGAGTGTGCAGAGAATGGAGGAGTCCATCTCAAATATGAGCAATGCCATGGTGCACGCACTGGCAACTGTAGGTATCACCATTGGACAGGATGGCAACCTCCATGGAGGACATACATCACCAGACTCAGGAGAACATGGTAACACTTCTAAATAGATGGTCAGCTATGGAGGATAGATGGGCATCTATCGAGGAGAGAAACCAAAGGTTCATGGACATCCTTGTTATGAGGAATGTCAGTTTAGACATGGGTCCTCATGGCCCCACTGATGTGCAGCAAGGTGCTCTCCCGCTACTTGCTAGCAGAGAAGTTTGGGTGGCCAATGAGAGGGATGATGGTGGGAGGGGACATGGAAGTAGGGGCTCCCCTCCAGGTGCTCAAACTACCACCACCTTGCCAACCCTTCGGTCAGAGCCCCAGATGCCTCCCCAAACAGTGATGGCCCAGTCTGCCCCTGCCGAACCGCAGGAGGAGCAAACTTTGGTGGGGCCCTCACAGGCTCCAAAACCCAGAGGACGACTGCCAAAGGCGTCTAAGCAGGCACAGCAGGGAAGTGAGCAGGCTTGCCTCTACATCTGCTGAAGCCACAGGGGTAGCACCACGTAGAAGCACGCGTAAAAGAAAGCTCCCACATAAATAGTCACAAGGGTAGTCACTTGGGTGTTTTGCTCTAAATGAATGTTAAGTTTCTGTTCTTTTATTTTGTTGTAATAAAGTAATGTTTTGTGAATGTTTGAATTCGTTGCCATATGTGTGCTCACAATTTGAAGTGGCACAGTGAAGGGTAAGGGTGCCTTTTATGCCCAGCAATGGTGGTGACAGTGCAAGGAATGCACAGTTCATTGTAGAGATACTCTATGGTGCATGTGGCAGCCACATGTCTGTGCGGCATAAAGTTAGGTGAATCTGGCATTGATCAGGCCATCCCTGGCATCACAGGCAGCAATGTGCTCGCGTGTTGATCACACTGTGCCTCCTCCAGGTCTTCCTCATCTGGAACCTCATTCTGCACCTCCTCCTCCTCCCCCTCCTCAGAGGCTGTGCCTTGTTCCTCATCCAGCGATAATCCTTGCTGCAGTGCAATCTTGTGCAGGGCACAGCAGACAACGATGATTTTCAAGACCCTGGCTGGTGCGTATTGAAGGGATCCACGAGATCTGTCCAGGTATGTGAAGCGCATTTTGAGCAACCCTATTGTTTGCTCTATGACACTTCTGGTGGAAATGTGGCTTTGATTGTAACACTCCTCAGACTCGTTTGATGGCCTCCTCAACGGTGTCATTAGCCACGTCTTCAGGGGATAACCCTTGTCCCCAAGGAGCCAGCTGGAAAGTTCGTTTGGTGGTGCGAAGAGCTGAGGGACAGTGGACTGGCACAGGATGTAAGAGTCATGGCAGCTGCCAGGGAACTTGGCACACATGCATGATGCTCTTCCTATGGTTGCACACCAGCTGCACGTTGCACACCAGCTGCACGTTAAGGGAGTGGAAGCCCTTGCGGTTCACAAATACTGCTGGGTTCTGAAGGGGTTCCCTGATGGCCACATAGGTGCAGTCGATGACGCCCTGCACCAGTGGGAAGCCAGCCAGATTGACAAAGCCTAGCGTCTGCTCGGTAACACTTGCTTCAGCAGTGGAAAAGTGGATGTAATTGGCGGACTTGGCAAAGAGGGCATCGGCAACCTGCGTGATGCATCTGTGGGCGGCAGACTGGGAGATGCCCTTTGCCTCCATGCGTAGGTCTCCATTTTGGTCACTAATCGGCCCCACTCCATCTCTTACCACCCGTTTAATATTTATAGGCCTATAGAAGACTTTTGGATTCCCAGCTGTTAGCTGCCAATCTATTTTCTTACTCTCTCTTTGTCCCTCTTATTTCCTTTTTCACTTCCCCTTTGAACTTTCTATATTCAGCCTGGTTCTCACTTGTATTCTCAACCTGACATCTGCTTCATCTTACTCTCTATCATTGCTTTCTCCGAGCTATAACTTTGTTCTAAACAACCTTTGATACATGCTCTATAGCAATATATTGCAGCAATCTCCTTTTCTTACACTACCCCTTGCTGTGATGAAAAGCCTGTGTTTTAAAAGCCTATGTGGAATCACAGAAACATAGAATGATACAGCACAGAAAAAGGCCGGTTGGCCCATCG
Organism: Squalus acanthias; assembly: GCA_030390025.1. Lineage (NCBI taxonomy): Eukaryota > Metazoa > Chordata > Chondrichthyes > Squaliformes > Squalidae > Squalus > Squalus acanthias. Next base: position 31,059,121 of record CM059431.1, read on the forward strand.
TACCTGTGCCGGCTCTTTGGTAGAGCTATTCAATTAATCCCACTCCCCTGCTCTTTCCCCATAGCCCTGTAATTTTTTTTCCCTTTCAAGTATTTATCCAAATCTCTTTTGAATGTTACTATTGAATCTGCTTCCACCACTCTTTCAGGCAGTGCATTCCAGATCAAAACAACCCGCTGCGTAAAATATGTTCCTCATGTCGCCTCTGGTTGTTTCACCAATCACCTTAAATCTGTGTCCTCTAGTTACTGACCCTCCTGCCAATGGAAACAGTTTCCCTTTATTTACTCTATAAAAACCATTCGTGATTTTGAACATGTCTATCAAATATCCTCTTAACCTTCTCTGCTCGAAGGAAACTTACTGAAGTCCCTCATCCCTGGTACCATTCTAGTGAATCTCTTCTGCACCCTCTCCAAGGCCTTGACATCCTTCCTAAAGTGTGGTGCCCACAATACTCCAGCTGAGGCCTAACCAGTGATTTATCAAGGTTTAGCATCACTTCCTTGCTTTTGTACTTTATTCTTCTATTAATAAAGTCAAGGATCCCATATGCTTTTTAAAAAAAAAACAGCCTTCTCAAGTTGTCCTGCCCCTCCCCACTGTAAATTACAACTTCTCCCCTTCCCCACTGTAAATTACAGCTCCTCCCTATCTCCTAAACTCACTGCCTGAATGGGTGGTAGAGGCAGAAACCCTCATCACATTTAAAAAGTACTTGGATGTGCACTTGAAGAGCCGTAACCTACAGGGCTACGGACCTAGTGCTGGAAGGTGGGATTAGGGTAGGTAGCTCTTTTCTGACCGGCACGGACACAATGGGCCAAATGGCCTCCTTCTGTGTCGTAATTTTTCTATGATTCTATAATCCAGAGAACCTTTGAGGTCCTGCTTTTTAATCTTCCTCCCTAACTCCTGAAACTCTGACTGCAGGCCTTCAACCCTTTTCCTTCCTATGTCATGCCTTCCCACATGGACCACGACTTCTGGCTGTTCCCCTTCCCCCCTCAAAATGTTCTGCACCCTCTCAGTGATGTCCTTTACCCAGGCACCAGGGAGGCAACACACTGTGCCGGACTCACGTCGCCGGTTGGAGAACCGCTTGTCTATTCCCCCTTACTATCAAATCCCCTATGACCATTGTATTTCTACATTTTGCTGTACCCCCAAGTGCAGTCATTTGCCCCACAGTGCTGTGGATGTGCTCTAGACTGCACTCCCCCCAAGGTGTCAACACCCTCACTGGTATTCAGCGCTGAAAACTGGTTTGAGAATGCCACATTCCCAGAGGATTCCTGTCCTGCCTGCCTCTTCCTACCCTGCCAGGTGGCCACCCACTTACTATCCTCCTGAACGCTCTGTAGCTGCGAGGTGACCACTTCCTGCAACATGCACTCCAGGAAATTCTCAGCCTCCTGTATGTCCTGCAGGGACTCCAGCCGCTGAGCAACTGGAGGCACTTCCTGCACACATGAAGCGTCCTGGAGTTTGCACATGCCACAGGAATTGTAGGCAACAGTTCTCAGCTGCCCCTTCATTTGCTTAAAAAAATCCTTTCAATCTAATTAATTACTCTGATGTGTTTCAATCTTAACAACCCTTTAAGCTCAATAATATCCACCGAGCTTACTTATTGAATAATCTATGGGCTCGATCTTGCCAGTCCTGGGGAGGCGGGTATGGAGGCGGGACTGCCGGGAAAATGGCAGAATCTGGGGGCGGGTGCCAAACCTGTCCCCAACCCGCCTCCGTGCCATCTTGCCAGGAGGCGGGGATTAGTGCCACTTATCTGCCTGTTAAGAGGATTATCCCCATTTTGCCCATACAAGTGCGGGCTTCCCGAAGGCTCTGAACCCCACCAGGGTCACCGAGGCGAGCAGTGGGCCTGCGGGGGTCGGAGGGGTGCAAAAGTGCACTGTGAAGGTAAGTGATGGGTGCAAGTGTGGAGAGGTGAGTATGTGAGGTAAGTGGAAAGTGTTAGTAAAAGTTTACTTACCTTTGTTTCTTCCTGCAGGCTTCAAGAGTTGAGTATGCGGAGAATCTCGCAACTCCGCGGCAGAGATGGCAGATGGCTGCTGCATTCTCCAATGCAGCAACCATCTAATTTCTGCTAAATAAACAGGTGTGATGAGTCTTGAATTCAAGAACTCATCAAACTACAGAGAATGTCAGTGTTTGACAGCTTCACAGAGCTGTCAAACGATGACAATTTGACAGATGAAACGTCATACGCTGACGTTCTCTGTAACCGGCTTTCTCTTAATTGGCCTGCTAAGCCTGCTGGGCAGGCTTAACAAGGTCAATCAAGGGAAAATAGCGTGGGTTGGCCAGAAGTTGATGGAGGCGGGACTGAAACCCGACAAGTGGGAGTCCCGCCTCCAAAAGCTCCCCATTGGCAAAATCCAGCCCTATATGTCCCTATCTTTACAGTACAATGTCCTCGGTGCTGAAATTCATCCTTCTCCAATGTTATTAGCATCATGGAAGGGAAAAGACAGGATTTTCTAGATCACTGTTTAAACCAATTCTTTCTACATTACTGTTCTGTGTTTGTTCTGTATTAGAATAAAGTAAAAACATATCTATATTCTTACAATGTTATGAAAGTTTGTTCTCTTTCAGAATTCTGTAAACTGGTATTAATGGCCCGAAAATTAGACCTAATACGCGAGAGTACGCACTGTGTACTCTCGTGTTTTAGGTCCCGAATTGCCGGTTTCCTGCATGCACTGCGCATGCGCGGGAAACCGGCACTTCGTGTATGGCAAAGGGGGCGGTTCCTAAGTGAACTGCGTGCGCGCTACAGGTTGTGCGCACGCAGTGCACTTAGTTTTTTTTTCAGGTTTGAACGCGCAGGTAAGTGGTGAAGATTTTACACATAAAGAAAGCAGGCGTAGGACCCCCTTTTAACAAGGTAAGTAGTTAATTAAGTGTTATTTTAAATTTTTTTCAACAGGTTTATCTTTTTTAGAGACTTTAAAGAAAGGTAAGTTTATTTTTATAACTTTTAAAAAGATTTTAAATTTTTTCAAAAATTAAATTTTTTGTTTAAAGTGGTTAATTTATTTAACTATAGTTATTTTATTAATGTGATGGCTTTTTTTAAAATTTAATTGAGGTTTAGCTGTTCTTTTGGGGGCTTGTCGTATTCATAGCTTTGACAGCCCTTGCTGTCAAAACTATGAATGAAAGATGGTGTGCTGCCATTGGCTCTAACTGAATCACGTGATCCCAGAGCTCGCATGAACTAATTGCGCCTCTGGGACACGCAAGCACTGCACGGTTGCAACAGGGAGAGGCCCTGAAACTAAAGTTCGTGTGGGCCCGAAACAAAAAGGTAGGCGCGGAGTGCGATATCGCGGGGAATCCTTACCCCCGCGGGAACCATCGATGTTTAATTTCTGGGCCAACGTTTCTTTTATATAAAACTGTTAAAGGGATTCTGTATGAAGCCACTATTTTTAATATTTTATAGATGGCTATCCCACATTTTAAGTGTTGTAACGTACATAAAGGGTTTTCCATTGAACTAAAAGACATACCTGCGCAATGTAATAAAGAAAATAATGGATTTACTTACAGCAAGGTCACATTTACTGAAACCTCTGGCACGTGGCGTAGGTTCACATCTACACATTCCACTTCTGTTTCCTGGCATTCACACTTCTGTGGGTAGTGCTGAAGTACTGTAAAACAAGTACGTATCATATCTGATCATACGCAAAAGAGTTCAATAACTTTTGTACAGTTTCTTCTCTGTATTCTAATATTAAGACCTAAAAAACTGACTAGAGCTTGGACATTCAGTCTGGTCCAATTTAAACTAAAACTTGGGGGTGATTTTCACCTGCCTACTGCCAGTCTTCTGGTCGTTGGAAGCGCCAGGCGGTAAGGCAGGGGGCGCCACTCAATTTCCGCTACGGGGCGCCACAAGGGCGTTGCACCATGGAATGACGTCACAATCTGCGCGCGCAGGTGGTCGCAGCAATAAGTTTTAGCACCGCCGCACAATCTCAAGTTAAGTTCTCGAGCGGCGCAAACATCGCTGCGCCCGGGCGTTAGTGGCTTTGCGCCCCATTAGCGCCCTCTTAAGGCGCTAACGGGAGGCGCAACCAAGTGAATTTTTACCCCCAGGAGTTTGAGACTAAATCACTTACAGCAATCTTCTGATATGTTTTCATTGCGAGTTGAACTAAAGATGATTTCAAACATATCTGCCCAGCCAGTATTATCATCTAAAAGAAAAGATAGCAAAGCACATTTCAATAAATTTTAGACACAAAATGTACTTAAAATTGATATAGTAACACAAGGCCTTGTCATCCCAGGATTAAAATCAAAATTAAAATAACAAGTGATCATTTGATTACTTCAAAGTAAGCTAAGAGCATTGGACCAGAGGACAGAAATGGAAATTAGTGGCAAGTATATCAGGAAAAAATATTTTGCTTAAATATATGGATAATAATCTACCAAACAAGGTAAGAGACAAAAAACCAATAGGGTCATTCTAAGTACAATTAAAGGTCGTGATGGTTGAGCCAATATCGTAGAGGGGTGAGTTTCAATGGAATTAAAGTCCTTCCTCAGATTTGATTTTCTTAACCCTTTAGAATCATGGAAGATAAGGTAAAATGTATAATGTATGATCCGCTATAGTTTTGCCTTACATCAATATGCACCATTGTAATTCCATGCGCTCCTTCACGTACCCTAGTTTGGGGCAGTTTTTGCTGTAAATACTTGGATGAAAGAATTCAGTTTGAATGTCCCAGTGAGTGTATCAGAAGAATAAATTAAACTGGCAACTTTATTCTTTCCTCTTTCCACCGCCCCCCACCCCCCCCCCCCCCCCGCTGCCCCCCTCAGTATTTTCCACCTTTCTTCTTTCCTCTCCTGCAGTGACTGACTTATTAGATACATAGAAATTACAATATGGACGTAGTTTTTTCAGCCCAACTAGTCTGTGTTGGTGTTTATCCTCCACCTGAGCAGTAGTCCTAATCCCATGTGTCTGCCCTGGGGTATGGTTCCACAGGCGTCAGCAGTCCCTTTGAACCTTGCTCGAGTTCCAATTTTTCACATTAGCCTGGACAGCGAGAGTTCAATAGTTGAGCGCCGCATAGGTGGCCCCGATCCTGTGCTCACCCAATGCTCACTCATGTGTGCTTCTGGTAGAGGTCATTGGATAGTTAAGAGAAGTGGAAAACCTAGATGATTCTTTTCCTCCCTATATATCCACGGCTTTGAGGTCAATTGTAACAGCACCACTACAGATGCACCGGCTATTTCAGCACAGGCACAGATTAGGAAGTGAGCTCACACTTTCATATTTTTCTACGCTGACACCTAAAAGTTAAGTTTGCAAGGCCCCATGTTGATAGTGAGGCCAATGAGTATTAGAAAACCACCGGCATAGTGCCCATATTTGATGTCCCTTGCTCAGCAATCAAATGTACATGGTCAGATCTGTAGAGCTCAGCTCCACTGAGTTATGCACAATGTCAAGGGGAATGAACATCAGACATTGTGTAGGGGTACATGGGAAGACTTCAAAAATCTTTCAGTGCAGATGTGCAATCTAAAATACACCAATACATGACCTGTAATATAGTAAACTACATTTAATTGTTTCCCCCCCAAGTGTATTTCACCTCCAAACATTTCTGAAAATCATTTTTACTAGCATACAATGGTAAAATAACATTTGTTGACTGCAAAATATTGGGCCAGAAATTCGGCCCTCCACGGGTGAGTACGCGCTGTGTACTCACCCGTAGACCTAACGAAAGTGCCGGTTTCACGCATGCACTGCGCATGCGCTGGAAACCGGAACTTCCGTTCCCCTGAAGGAAGGGGTTCAGAGGTCGAACACGTGCGCAGTAGAGGCAGCGCGCACGCAGCGAACTTCGGTTTTTTTTTTCAGGTTTCTCCGGGAGGGTAAGTATGGAGAAGCTGCACTTTTAAAAAGGAGGCGCAAGGCCTGTTTTTAACAAGGTAAGTGGTTAATTAATTACAATTTAAACATTTTTTCAACAGGTTTATCTTTTTTACATACTTTAAAGAAAGGTAAGTTTATTTTTAGCACCGTTAAAAAGTATAATTAATTTTTTCAAAAATTTAAATTTTTGTTTAACGTAGTTAATTTATGTAACTTATAGTTATTTGAAAAATGTGATTTAAAAAAAAAAATTATTTGAAGTTTAAGTGTGGTTTTGGGGCCGATCTCTATTCATAGATTTGACAGGTCTTCCTGTCAAATCTATGAATGAAAATGACCTGCTCTCCATGGCCCACGTGATCCCAGGGGATGCTTCGAACTAACTGCGCCCCTGGGATACGCAAGCACTGCGCGCCGGCAGCTGCAGGAGGCCCAGGAGCCGAAGTCCTCGTGGGCCCGAAGCACAACGGCAGGCGCGGTAGGTAAGTACGCGCGCGATGCTTGCACCCGCAGGAAGCCGGAGAGCCGAATTTCTGGCCCAATGTTTTTTTAAGTTTACAATGCTGAACAGGGAATCACCTCTGGTGATGCAACATGGCAGTTACCATTCTCTTTGGAATCAATTCTGAGCCCCGGTAGAAGCTTATTTTCCAATAACAATTGAAAATCAGTATAAAATGCTGGAGATAATGGACAAGATTTTAAAGCTATTTAATATTATTGTAATTAATGTTGTGAAATAGAGTGTGTGGACAAAACTATGTTCAGAAATCATGTTTTAAAAAATGAAGGGGCATAATAGATAAAGATAACTCGCTAATGCTGACTTCACAAAATGTTCTGCATCTATTCAAATTCATTGGGGGGACAACAACAAAAAAGTACCATATTTATCCTATGCTGGGTAAATCTACTACTTTGTAGTCACAATTTCATAACCATGCAACTTCGCAGCATTGGCTATTTCCACTGAATAAGCAGATCTAATTAAAAAACATGTAACAACATGTCAGATTATAATGATTGTTCCAACAATGCATCTTCTCAAACCAGAATTATATGCAATGTAAATGACAGTCTGACATGTTACTCCATTTCAGATGATAAAAAGTACATTACCACAATCCTCCTCATCAGCTCCGTTTTCACAGTCTTTAATTTTATTGCAATGCGATGACTGTGGTATACATACTGAGAGATTGCCACATGGGAAAAATCCAATTGCGCAACCAGGATTCTGAGAGATAATTTCTGTCATCACAAGTTCTAAAGAGGAAAAAGAGAGAGAATAAAACACAAATTGTTTTTACTTAAAGAGCTACTCGTGAAAATTTTCTCACTTTCAAGAGCGAGTTACAAATGATTGAAATATGAATAGCATTTCAGCAAATGAATAAGCCAGCCAGGATCTCAAAATGCAAAGATCACAAACTGATACTAAAAGGAACTAACTGTTTGATAAGTGTCAACTCTTTAAATTGATACAAATCCACTTGAAAACACAAAACGATTTAAACATTTTCTTTTCTTTTTCCAATTTTCTCCCAGTTTCTGTTCTCCTCACTTGAGGGTTGCTGGGGTTCATGTGTAAGCCTAGATAGCGAGTATGAGACTATTAATTTACAGTAGTCATCACAGTCAAGCCAGATCCTCTCCTCACAGACTTCAACACACACAAACACATTTTTCTATTTTGGTTACAGAATAGCAGTTACGAGCAGGAGCACTGTCTGTTTTTTCTTTTCTCTCTGCCCTGAGGATCCCAAGGAAAATGGTAGTGCCCAGCTGAGATCAGTTAGTTCAGCAAACGTAAATTCATGAATGAGGCTCAGTATCACACTTTGCTCTGCATCACTTTACTGAGCAATTGGAGAAGCCCACATTAACAGATTTGGAAGAAAATCTCAAAAAATATACATACCATCCTTTTTAAAAAAAAAATCTCCAGTTTTGCACTTCTCAACTTCTTAAAATAAAAATGGTCAATATTTTTAAAAATACAGGTGTCTATAGTAAAATTGTAATTTGATCAGTTTTGTTTCTAATTTATTCTGAACTATGAATATATTTAAGGTGTGATCTAACTGAGGTGTTTAAGATAATTAAAGGAATTGATAGGTTAGATAGAGAGAGAAACTATTTCCTCTGGTGGGGGAATCCAGAACAAGGGGGCATAACCTTGAGGCTAGGCTAAGATACAGATCAGCCATGGTCTAACTGAATGGTGAAACAGGCTCAAGGGGTTGAATGGCCTACTCCTGTTCCTATGAGGTTAGAACCCTACCCTTCCATCTGTGATCCATGTTCCAAAGCAACTCATACTGATGAAAGTCTCTGCTTCCCTACTGGCTGTAAAGAACCATTAGTGTAATAGTGCAGTTAGACTGTACATCTTGAGGCACTGCAACACAATGTCCATGTCACAGCATTCAGGATAAGTGAAAAGAACTGGACCAGAACCAGTGTCAGTCTAACAGTATGCATCAGGTGTGAAACCAGCCAGAGACTTTTTTTTAAAAATTTGTTCATGGGATGTGGGCGTCGCTGGCAAGGCCAGCACTTATTGCCCATCCCTAGTTGCCCTTGAGAAGGTGGTGGTGAACCATCTTCTTGAACTGCTGCAGTCCATGTGGTGAAGGTACTCCCATAGTGCTGTTAGGGAGGGGGGGTGGAAAGTTCCAGGAATTTGACCCAGCAACGATGAAGGAACTAATCTCAGTGCTTCAGTTTCACACCAGTTGCAATATAAAAAAGGCAACGGAGCCAATATTTTAAGCTTTTTGGCAGTGCTGTAGTGAATTTAAGTATCAATTTGTTTTGTCTCAGCAGAGAGTAATGCAAGCCAAAAGTATAATTTGATGTGGTTCATGTACACGGCTCTAAAAATGCTTATTGTGTCAAACTCGTAGGTTCAGTAACCACATCATTTGTCAGAAGTAATGGTAGTTGGCACAGTGTCAACTCAAGGTTACAAAAAAACCTATCCTATAAATGTGAAACTTGCCCATCTAGTTAATACTGGGATGCATCTTGAGGACATTTAATGACAAGGTCAAAACTAGCTCCTTTAACATTTTATAGCTTATTGGTGAGATCAGAAGATATTTCCTGGAGTTTTCTGCTTCTGTGTTCGCCAGCCCGTGATTAAATGAATAGAAAGAAAATTGTGAGCTGGCAAGCACAAAAGTGGTAAACCCCACTATTTCTTTGTAGTTTTGGACATCCCATCTTCAAAAAGTAATGAACTGCAGAGAGCTCATAGAAAAGTAACAAGGGTGATTCTATACTTAGGGCTCTCAAGTTATAATGAAAAAAAATAATAAAATGAACTGTGGAAATAGAAAATTAAGGGGTGACCTGTTTCAGATTTTAGGTATGGATGATGTAAATGTAACCAGATTATTTAATCTGGAATGTGAGTGGAGAACTGAAGAACACGACTAGAAAATTTACAAACTTCAAGTGAGATTAAAGATGAGAAGAAATGTTTTCCACCCTAAACAGTAGTGATGTGGAGTGGACTCCCAGCAAAAGCAGTGAAGACCATGTTAATTAACTCCATTAACAAGAAATGGGTTAGCCACATGTTTATAAATAATACCGAAGGTAATTAAAGGATGGGCAGAACTATATGGAATACAATGCCTTTTACACTGCTGAGACAATGGTGACTCATTGGTGGAATATAATTACACAGAATTGTTGGTGTGGGTTATAATTTGAATCAATATTCTAGAGGTTTGCTTGTTACTTTGGGAGGCTGGGGTATTTTCAACGAGGTTTATCTTCTTGGAAATGTCATGTACTGGTTTGCCTTCAAGAAAGCTCGACAAGTGAAGTAGAGTCTATGGTAGGACAAATTGTATGTGATTTGTAAAGGGAATAGATCAAATAGCCTTTTCTTGTTCCTTACTCTGCTTTTAATGTGAGAAATGGAAATGTTGCTGTGGTGCGGTAGGAGGTGCTCCAATATTGATGTTATGTCATGCTACTGGAATAGAGTAATGAGAGCTTTACTCTGCATCTAGCTGTACTACACCTGGCGTGGAACTACTTTTATACTGTTCTTGAGAGACAGAAGTGGAAAATGCCCCCTTCTCCAGTATTCACAGTTTTTATAATTTATCAAGGTGAAAGACTGCCAAAACACAAGAAAAATGTCATTTATTTTCCAAGGTAAATGCAAGTACATGATAAACACTAAAAAGATTTCATAAACAATGAATGTTCTTAAGTATTGTCCAAATATCACACTTAATATACCAATTACTGCATATTTCTATCATCCATTTTAATGCAATGCATTTTTTCTGTATTTATGGAAGAATTCATTTTGAAGGCATGACCATCCTGCCATAAAAATGACTTATCTCTTGTAGTTACTAATGCAGCAAGCTCTGATCAGTTCCATGGGTGATGGAAGAGAAGAGGCCCTCTAAAGTGCTTCTCCAGGGCCCACAAAAATAATTTGTGCTGCTGCCGCCCCGAGATGCCCACCCTTCACGATTGCGACCTCCCACCCCGCAACTTAGCTTGCTGGTGGTAGATCCAGCCCAATTTCCAGTGTTCAAACTGGCAAGCTGCATCGGGATGCCCAACTGGCGCCCCGCAGCTCGCTTGGTGAATTTAAATGAGGCTATAGCCTCAAAATCACAGGGGTCACCTCGCCACCGGAATGGGCGGCCAACCATATCAAAATCTACCCGTCTGTGCACACAAGATAACTGTCACAGAAACAGCATTTGACAAATACAATTAAATTTATACTTCACATCTGCAGATCGGTTTGGCTGGCAAAACTTCTCACACTGGGTTTTATCGGCCATGATAACTACCCAGTCCCAAAGCACACTGCCGAGACATTACCTACATCACCTATAGTTCCAGAAGACAAGTTACTGAGACAAATGAATTCCCGATTTAGTCGCTGGTTTGAGTCATATCTATACGCATGCATCGATCTTTGCTCCAACACAGATTTGTAAGTTATAATGATTTCAGTAGCGCAAAATGTCCAATTTAATGAATCGCTAGTAAAACCATTTTGAATAACGAAACTGAGGATTAATTTATCTAAAACATTCTCTTTAACACAGCACAGGGTGGGAATGAACTTGGTATATATTGCTCAGCTATGCGAACCCTTTGTTAAAATGAGTCACCTACCCTAATTCTAGCTTATTATGTACTTGACCACTTGGGTGTTGAAACGAGGTGCAAAATCTGAAAAAAGTACATCTTTATGCACAACATTTCTTCAACTATTAAAAGAAATCATTACTATTGCATGTATTACAATAAATGTAACAAATAGAGAGACTATAAAAGAAAAGTACAAAATCAGAATCCTCAATATAGTGACTATGACTTATTGGGTCAGGGACCAATAGCAAGTTAAGTGGATATTATAATTAAATTTGGGAATTTTGGGGCAGTTAAGTCCTTGAACAGTCAACCTTCAATGGTTGCTTATGATTCTTACAGCAGATGACATTTCTTCTACTGCACTGCTAATGACTTTCAGCAATAATGGTATGCAATTTATAAAATGAGAGGTACATTTTCAATTGCCAAGAAGTACTCCTGGAGTTTCGGACAATGTATTGGCTTAATCATGTCATTTTGGTGCACTCATTTTTGACAGTGTTATTTTATACCCTTAGAAGAACTTTGAGAGAGAAGTAAAAGCAATTTTCTCTGCAAGTTTCTGAACATTGTAGTGTGACTGAGCCACATGCATAACTGATTTTTGATTACCTTGAAATGACCTAGATAGAATTTGTTATTCACGATCAATTGGAAAATTCTAACCAAAATTCTGAAGCTGCCTGCTCTCACTGACATTACTTAGGTTTAACAGGATTATAATGTCACAACTTCAGCCTATGTGTTATAATCACGATGATAGCAAGTGTTTTCTTTATAAAAATGACCTCATTGTACACATTCCATTCTGTGGTAGACCCCACATTTCATTCTGGAGTAGACCCCACATTCCATTCTGTGGTAGACCCCACATTCCATTCTGTGGTAGACCCCACATTCCATTCTGTGGTACACCCCACATTTCATTCTGTAGTAGACCCCACATTCCATTCTGTGGTAGACCCCACATTCCATTTTGTAGCAGACCCCACATTCCATTCTGTAGCATAGAAACATAGAAACATAGAAGATAGGAGCAGGAGTAGGCCATTCGGCCCCTCGAGCCTGCTCCACCATTTAATGAGATCATGGCTGATCATCCAAATTCAGTACCCTGTCCCTGCTTTCTCCCCATATCCCTTGATCCCTTTAGCCATAAGAAATATATCTAACTCCTTCTTGAATATATTTAATGAATTGGCCTCAACTGCCTTCTGTGGTAGAGAATTCCACAGGTTCACCATTCTCTGGGTGAAAAAATTCCTCCTCATCTCAGTCCTAAATGGCTTACCCCTTATCCTTAGACTGTGACCCCTGGTTCTGGACTCCCCCGCCATTGGGAACATCCTTCCTGCATCTAGTCTGTCTAGTCCTGTTAGAATTTTATAAGTTTCAATGAGATCCCCTCTCATTCTTCTAAACTCTAGCGAATACAAGTCCAATCGTCCCAATCTCTCTTCATATGTCATTCCTGCCATCCCAGGTATCGCTGCACTCCCTCCATAGCAAGAACATCCTTCCTCAGATAAGGCGACCAAAACTGCACACAATACTCAAGGTGTGGTCTCACCAAGGCCCTGTACAACTGCAGCAAGAGATCCTTGCTCCTGTACTCGAATCCTCTCGCTATGAAGGCCAACATACCATTTGCCTTCTTAACCGCCTGCTGCACCTGCATGCTTACCTTCAACGACTGGTGCACAAGGACACCCAGGTCTCATTGCACTTCCCCTTTTCCCAATCTATTGCCGTTCAGATAATAATCTGCCTTCCTGTTTTTGCCACCAAAGTGGATAGCCTCGCATTTATCCACATTATACTGCATCTGCCATGCATCTGCCCAATCACCCAACTTGTCCAAATCATACTGGAGTTTCTCTGCATCCTCCTCACAACACACACGCCCACCCAGCTTTGTGTCATCTGCAAACTTGGAGATATTACATCTAGTTCCCTCGTCTAGATCATTAATATATATTGTGAATAACTGGGGTCCTAGCACCGATCCCTGTGGTACCCCACTAGTCACTGCCTGCCACTCGGAAAAAGACCCGTTTATTCCAACTCTTTGCTTCCTGTCTGCCAACCAGTTCTCTATCCAAGTCAGTACCTTACCCCCAATCCCATGTGCTTTAACTTTGCACGCCAATCTCTTATGCGGGACCTTATCGAAAGCCTTCTGAAAGTTCAAATACACCACATCCACTGGTTCTCCCTTATCTATTCTACCAGTTACATCCTCAAAAAATTCTAGTAGATTAGTCAAGCATGATTTACCTTTTGTAAATCCATGTTGACTTTGTCCGATCCTGTCACTGTTTTCCAAGTGCTCTGCTATTACATCTTTTATAATGGACTCTAGCATTTTCCCCACTACCGATGTCAGGCTTACCGGTCTATAATTCTCCGTTTTCTCTCTCTCATCTTTTTTCAATAGTGGGGTTACATTAGCTACCCTCCAATCCATGGGAACTGTTCCTGAGTCTATAGAATTTTGGAAGATGACCAGCAATGCATCTACTATTTCTAGGGCCACTTCCTTAAGTACCCTAGGATGTAGATTATCAGGCCCTGGGTATTTATCAGCCTTCAATCCCATCAATTTCCCTAACACCATTTCCCTACAAATACTGATTTCATTCAGTTCTTCCCTCTCATTAGACCCTATGTTCCCCGACATCTCTGGGAGGTTATTTGTGTTCCTCCTTTCTGAAGATAGAACCAAAGGGCTGGATTTTCAATGACCCATGGAGTCGGGTTTGGTGGTGTGTGGGGGGTTAAAGTTGCAGATTCGGGGGTCCCGACCCCATCCCGACTCCATTCCGCCTCCACGCAATTTTGACAAAATCGGTCGCGGGGTTCCCGACTCTGTCCCGCCTCCAAGAGGCGGGAGAGGCCATTAAAGCCCTTAACAAGCCCTAAATTGGCTCTGTAATGCCATTTTGAAACATTTTAGCTAGTTTAACCCTTTTCCGACGTGAAGTATACCTGATGTGAAACATGCCAGTGAAACCTGGCGGGAGCACACTTAGATAGCTGACTATCAGCTGCAGGTCCACTATTACAACGGAGATGTGATGAAGGTAGTAATAGTATTAGGTCTGAAAGTCGCCTCTGATGCTGCTGCATTGAATGTCTTCAGAGACTGCCTGGGAGGACTTGGTTGCAAAAAAAATTCTCTCTCTCTCTCTCTCTCTCTCTCTGAGATGCTGCTCATTTTGCATCCAGGTCCTCTCACAGCAAAGGCCAAGCAATCTCTGAGACCAGGCAGTCAGTCTCTGACCTGCAATGATGACATCATCAGAGGCGACTTTCAGACTGAAACCACTAATTGGGTCATGGGTTCCCACATGCTGGAACTCAATTGCCCAATTAAGTGAAAATTGCATCATTCATCCACATTAATCTGGAGTCGGGGGGGGGGGGCAACACAAAATGTGGGTAACACGACCCCAACCCGACCCCAAGACAAAATCCAGCCCAAAGTATGTATTTAATTGGCCTGCCATTTCTTTGGGCTGGATTTTGAATGACCCCATGGAGTTGGGTTTGGAGGCGTGTGGGGGGTTAAATTTGCGGGGTCGGGGTTCCCGACTCCGTCCCGCCTCCAAGAGGCGGGAGAGGCCATTACAGCCCTTAACAAGCCCTAAATTGGGTCTGTAATGCTATTTTGAATCATTGTAGCTAGTTCAACCCTTTTCTGACGTGAAGTACGCCTGGTGTGAAACACTCCAGTGAAGCCTGGCGGGAGCACAAGTGGATAGCTGACTATCAGCTGCAGGTCCACTATTACAACGGAGATGTGATGAAGGTAGTAGTAGTATTAGGCCTGAAAGTCGCCTGCGAGGGGACTTGGATGGAAAAAAATTCTCTCTCTCTCTCTCTCTCTCAATTTTCCATCCAGGTCCAATCACATCAAAAGCCAGGAAGGTCCTCTCTCACCAGCAGCCAGACAATCTCTGAGAGCAGGCAGTCAGCAATGATGACATCATCAGAGGCGGGTTTCAGGCTGAAACCACTAATTGGTTCACGGGTTCCCACATGCTGAACTCAATTGCCCAATTAAGTTAAAATTGCATCAATCATCAACATTAATCTGGAGTCGGGGGGTAAACACGAAATGTGGAGGACACGACCCCAACCCGACCCCAAGACAAAATCCAGCCCTTTGTTCCCCATTATAAATTCCCCTGATTCTGACTGCAAGGGACCTACGCTTGACTTCACCAATCTTTTTCTCTTCACATATCTATAGAAGCTTTTACAGTCAGTTTTTATGTTCCCTGCAAGCTTACTCTCATACTCTATTTTCCCCCTCTTAATTAATCCCTTTGTCCTCCTTTGTTGAATCCTAAACTGCTCCCAATCCTCAGGTTTGCTGCTTTTTCTGGCCAATTTATATGTCCTCTCCTTGGATCTTATGCTATCCCTAATTTCCCTTGTTGCCACGGTTGAGTCACCTTTTTTGTTTTATTTTTATGCCAAACAGGGATGAACAAATTCTGTAGTTCATCCATGCGATCTTTAAATGTTTGCCATTGCCTATCCACCGTCAACCCTTTAAGTAACGTTCCCCAATCCATCCTAGCCAATTCGCGCCTCATACCATCATAGTATCCTTTATTTAAATTCAGGACCCTAGTCTCTGAGTCAACTACTTCACTCTCCATCTTAATGAAGAATTCTATCATATTATGATCGCTCCTCCCCAAGGGGCCTCGCAGAACAAGATTCCATAATACCCAGTCTAAGATGACCTGATCTTTAGTTGGTTGCTCGACATATTGGTCCAGGAAACCATCCCGTATACACTCTAGGAATTCCTCCTCCACAGTATTGTTATTAATTTGGGTAGCCCAATCAATATGTAGATTAAAGTCACCCATGATAACTGCTGTGGCCTTATTGCACGCGTCTCTAATTTCCCATTAATTGCCATCCCCAACATCTGCATTACTGTTTGGGGGTCTGTATACAACTCCCACTAACGTAGCAGACCCCACATTTCATTCTGTAGCAGACCCCACATTCCATTCTGTAGCAGACCCCACATTTCATTCTGTAGCAGACCCCACATTCCATTCTGTAGTAGACCCCACATTCCATTCTGTAGTAGACTCCACATTTCATTCTGTAGCAGACCCCACATTCCATTCTGTGGTAGACCCCACATTCCATTCTGTGGTAGACCCCACATTCCATTCTGTGGCAGACCCCACATTCCATTCTGTGGTACACCCCACATTCCATTCTGTGGTAGACCCCACATTCCATTCTGTGGCAGACCCCACATTCCATTCTGTGGTAGACCCCACATTCCATTCTGTGATAGGCCCCACATTTCATTCTTTAGTAGACCCCACATTCCATTCTGTGGTAGACCCCACATTCCATTCTGTGGTAGACCCCACATTTCATTCTGTAGTAGACCCCACATTCCATTCTGTAGTAGACCCCACATTCCATTCTGTGGTAGATCCCACATTCCATTCTGTGGTACACTCCACATTCCATTCTGTGGCAGACCCCACATTCCATTCTGTAGTAGACCCCACATTCCATTCTGTAGTAGACTCCACATTCCATTCTGTAGTAGACTCCACATTCCATTCTGTGGTATAACCCACAATCCATTCTGTGGTAGACCCCACATTCCATTCTGTGGTATAACCCACATTCCATTCTGTGGTAGACCCCACATTCCATTCTGTGGTAGACCCCACATTCCATTCTGTGGTAGGCCCCACATTCCATTCTGTAGCAGACCCCACATTCCATTCTGTGATAGGCCCCACATTCCATTCTGTAGCAGACCCCACATTCCATTCTGTGATAGACCCCACATTCCATTCTGTGGTAGACTCCACATTCCATTCTGTGGTAGACCCCACATTCCATTCTGTAGCAGACCCCACATTCCATTCTGTAGCAGACCCCACATTCCATTCTGTAGTAGACCCCACATTCCATTCTGTAGTAGACCCCACATTCCATTCTGTAGTAGACTCCACATTCCATTCTGTGGTAGACCCCACATTCCATTCTGTAGCAGACCCCACATTCCATTCTGTAGTAGACTCCACATTCCATTCTGTGGTAGATCCCACATTCCATTCTGTGGTACACTCCACATTCCATTCTGTAGTAGACCCCACATTCCATTCTGTGGCAGACCCCACATTCCATTCTGTGGTAGACCCCACATTCCATTCTGTAGTAGACTCCACATTCCATTCTGTAGTAGACTCCACATTCCATTCTGTGGTATAACCCACATTCCATTCTGTGGTAGACCCCACATTCCATTCTGTGGTATAACCCACATTCCATTCTGTGGTAGACCCCACATTCCATTCTGTGGTATAACCCACATTTCATTCTGTAGTAGACTCCACATTCCATTCTGTGGTAGACTCCACATTCCATTCTGTAGTAGACTCCACATTCCATTCTGTGGTAGACCCCACATTCCATTCTGTAGCAGACCCCACATTCCATTCTGTGATAGACCCCACATTCCATTCTGTAGTAGACCCCACATTCCATTCTGTAGTAGACTCCACATTCCATTCTGCAGTAGACTCCACATTCCATTCTGTAGCAGACTCCACATTCCATTCTGTAGTAGACCCCACATTCCATTCTGTAGTAGACTCCACATTCCATTCTGTAGTAGACTCCACATTCCATTCTGTGGTATAACCCACATTCCATTCTGTAGTAGACCCCACATTCCATTCTGTGGGAGACCCCACATTCCATTCTGTAGTAGACTCCACATTCCATTCTGTAGTAGACTCCACATTCCATTCTGTAGTAGACCCCACATTCCATTCTGTAGTAGACTCCACATTCCATTCTGTAGTAGACTCCACATTTCATTCTTTAGTAGACCCCACATTCCATTCTGTGGTAGACCCCACATTCCATTCTGTGGTAGACCCCACATTTCATTCTGTAGTAGACCCCACATTCCATTCTGTGATAGACCCCACATTCCATTCTGTAGTAGACCCCACATTCCATTCTGTAGCAGACCCCACATTCCATTCTGTGATAGACCCCACATTTCATTCTTTAGTAGACCCCACATTCCATTCTGTAGTAGACCCCACATTCCATTCTGTAGCAGACCCCACATTCCATTCTGTGATAGACCCCGCATTTCATTCTTCAGTAGACCCCACATTCCATTCTGTAGTAGACCCCACATTCCATTCTGTGGTAGACCCCACATTCCATTCTGTGGTAGACACCACATTTCATTCTGTGGTAGACCCCACATTCCATTCTGTGGTAGACCCCACATTCCATTCTGTAGCAGACCCCACATTCCATTCTGTGGTAGACCCCACATTCAATTCTGTGGTAGACCCCACATTCCATTCTGTGGTAGACCCCACATTCCATTCTGTGGTAGACCCCACATTCCATTCTGTGGTAGACCCCACATTCCATTCTGTAGCAGACCCCAGATTCCATTCTGTGGTAGACCCCACATTCCATTCTGTGGCAGACCCCACATTCCATTCTGTGGTAGACCCCACATTCCATTCTGTGGTAGACCCCACATTCCATTCTGTAGCAGACCCCAGATTCCATTCTGTGGTAGACCCCACATTCCATTCTGTGGTAGACCCCACATTCCATTCTGTAGTAGACCCCACATTCCATTCTGTGGTAGACTCCACATTCCATTCTGTGGTAGACCCCACATTCCATTCTGTGGTAGACCCCACATTCCATTCTGTAGCAGACCCCACATTTCATTCTGTGGTAGACCCCACATTCCATTCTGTGGTAGACTCCACATTCCATTCTGTAGCAGACCCCACATTCCATTCTGTGGTAGACTCCACATTCCATTCTGTGGTAGACTCCACATTCCATTCTGTAGCAGACCCCACATTCCATTCTGTGGTAGACTCCACATTCCATTCTGTGGTAGACTCCACATTCCATTCTGTGGTAGACCCCACATTCCATTCTGTGGTAGACTCCACATTCCATTCTGTAGCAGACCCCACATTCCATTCTGTAGCAGACCCCACATTCCATTCTGTAGCAGACCCCACATTCCAATCTGTGGTAGACCCCACATTCCATTCTGTGGTAGACCCCACATTCCATTCTGTGGTAGACCCCACATTTCATTCTGTAGCAGACCCCACATTCCATTCTGTAATAGACTCCACATTCCATTCTGTGGTAGATCCCACATTCCATTCTGTGGTAGACCCCACATTCCATTCTGTAGTAGACTCCACATTCCATTCTGTAGTAGACTCCACATTCCATTCTGTGGTAGACCCCATAATTCCATTCTGTAGTAGACTCCACATTCCATTCGGTAGTAGACCCCACATTCCATTCTGTGGTAGACCCCACATTCCATTCTGTAGTAGACTCCACATTCCATTCTGTGGTAGACCCCACATTCCATTCTGTAGTAGACCCCACATTCCATTCTGTAGCAGACCCCACATTCCATTCTGTGGTAGACCCCACATTCCATTCTGTAGTAGACCCCACATTCCATTCTGTAGCAGACCCCACATTCCATTCTGTAGTAGACCCCACATTTCATTCTGTAGCAGACCCCACATTCCATTCTGTAGTAGACACCACATTCCATTCTGTGGTAGACCCCACATTCCATTCTGTAGCAGACCCCACGTTCCATTCTGTGGTAGACCCCACATTCCATTCTGTGGTAGACTCCACATTTCATTCTGTGGTAGACCCCACATTCCATTCTGCGGTAGACCCCACATTCCATTCTGTGGTAGACCCCACATTCCATTCTGTAGCAGACTCCACATTTCATTCTGTGGTAGACCCCACATTCCATTCTGTGGTAGACTCCACATTTCATTCTGTGGTAGACCCCACATTCCATTCTGCGGTAGACTCCACATTTCATTCTGTAGTAGACCCCACATTCCATTCTGTGGTAGACCCCACATTCCATTCTGTAGCAGACCCCACATTTCATTCTGTGGTAGACCCCACATTCCATTCTGCGGTAGACTCCACATTTCATTCTGTGGTTGACCCCACATTTCATTCTGTGGTTGACCCCACATTCCATTCTGTGGTTGACCCCACATTCCATTCTGTAGTAGACTCCACATTCCATTCTGTGGTAGACCCCACATTCCATTCTGTGGTAGACCCCACATTCCATTCTGTGGTAGACCCCACATTCCATTCTGTGGTAGACCCCACATTCCATTCTGTGGTAGACCCCACATTCCATTCTGTGGTAGACCCCACATTCCATTCTGTGGTAGACCCCACATTCCATTCTGTGGTAGACCCCACATTCCATTCTGTGGTAGACCCCACATTCCATTCTGTGGTAGACCCCACATTCCATTCTGTGGTAGACCCCACATTTCATTCTGTGGTAGACCCCACATTCCATTCTGTGGTAGACCCCACATTCCATTCTGTGGTAGACCCCACATTTCATTCTGCGGTAGACCCCACATTCCATTCTGCGGTAGACCCCACATTTCATTCTGCGGTAGACCCCACATTCCATTCTGCGGTAGACTCCACATTCCATTCTGTGGTAGACTCCACATTCCATTCTGTGGTAGACCCCACATTCCATTCTGTAGTACACCCCACATTCCATTCTGTGGTAGACTCCACATTCCATTCTGTGGTAGACCCCACATTCCATTCTGTAGCAGACCCCACATTCCATTCTGTGGTAGACCCCACATTCCAATCTGTGGTAGACTCCACATTCCATTCTGTGGTAGACCCCACATTCCATTCTGTGGTAGAACCCACATTCCATTCTGTGGTAGACTCCACATTCCATTCTGTGGTAGACTCCACATTCCATTCTGTGGTAGACTCCACATTCCATTCTGTGGTAGACTCCACATTTCATTCTGTGGTAGACCCCACATTCCATTCTGTGGTAGACTCCACATTCCATTCTGTGGTAGACCCCACATTTCATTCCGTGGTAGACCCAACATTCCATTCTGTGGTAGACCCCACATTCCATTCTGTAGTAGACCCCACATTCCATTCTGTGGTAGACTCCACATTTCATTCTGTGGTAGACCCCACATTCCATTCTGTGGTAGACTCCACATTCCATTCTGTGGTAGACCCCACATTTCATTCCGTGGTAGACCCAACATTCCATTCTGTGGTAGACCCCAGACTCCATTCTGTAGTAGACCCCACATTCCATTCTGTAGTAGACCCCACATTCCATTCTGTGGTAGACCCCAAATTCCATTCTGTAGTAGACCCCACATTCCATTCTGTGGTAGACCCCACATTCCATTCTGTAGTAGACCCCAAATTCCATTCTGTAGTAGACCCCACATTCCATTCTGTGGTAGACCCCACATTCCATTCTGTAGTAGACCCCACATTCCATTCTGTAGTAGACCCCACATTTCATTCTGTAGTAGACCCCACATTTCATTCTGTGGTAGACCCCACATTCCATTCTGTGGTAGACCCCACATTCCATTCTGTGGTAGACTCCACATTTCATTCTGTGGTAGACTCCACATTTCATTCTGTGGTACACTCCACATTCCATTCTGTGGTAGACTCCACATTCCATTCTGTAGCAGACCCCACATTCCATTCTGTGGTAGACCCCACATTCCATTCTGTGGTACACCCCACATTCCATTCTGTGGCAGACTCCACATTCCATTCTGTGGTACACCCCACATTCCATTCTGTGGCAGACTCCACATTCCATGCTGTGGTACACCCCACATTCCAATCTGTGGTAGACTCCACATTCCATTCTCTGGTAGACCCCACATTCCATTCTGTGGTACACCCCACATTCCATTCCGTAGTAGACCCCACATTCCATTCTGTAGCAGACCCCACATTCCATTCTGTAGTAGACCCCACATTCCATTCTGTGGTACACCCCACATTCCATTCTGTAGTAGACCCCACATTCCATGCTGTGGTAGATCCCACATTCCATTCTGTGATAGACCCCACATTCCATTCTGTGGTACACCCCACATTCCATTCTGTAGTAGACCCCACATTCCATGCTGTGGTAGACCCCACATTCCATTCTGTGGTACACCCCACATTCCATTCTGTAGTTGACCCCACATTCCATGCTGTGGTACACCCCACATTCCATTCTGTGGTAGACTCCACATTCCATTCTGTAGCAGACTCCACATTCCATTCTGTGGTAGACCCCACATTCCATTCTGTGGTAGACCCCACATTCCATTCTGTAGCAGACTCCACATTCCATTCTGTGGTACACCCCACATTCCATTCTGTAGCAGACTCCACATTCCATTCTGTGGTAGACCCCACATTCCATTCTGTGGCAGACTCACATTTCATTCTGTAGTAGACCCCACATTCCATTCTGTGGTAGACCCCACATTCCATTCTGTGGTAGACCCCACATTCCATTCTGTGGTAGACCCCACATTCCATTCTGTGGTAGACTCCACATTCCATTCTGTGGTAGACTCCACATTCCATTCTGTGGTAGACCCCACATTCCATTCTGTGGTAGACTCCACATTCCATTCTGTGGTAGACTCCACATTCCATTCTGTGGTAGACCCCACATTCCATTCGGTAGTAGACCCCACATTCCATTCTGTGGGAGACCCCACATTCCATTCTGTGGTAGACCCCACATTCCATTCTGTAGCAGAACCCCACATTCCATTCTGTGGTAGACCCCACATTCCATTCTGTGGTAGACCCCACATTCCATTCGGTAGTAGACCCCACATTCCATTCTGTGGGAGACCCCACATTCCATTCTGTGGTAGACCCCACATTTCATTCTGTAGTAGACCCCACATTCCATTCTGTGGTAGACCCCACATTTCATTCTGTGGTAGACTCCACATTCCATTCTGTGGGAGACCCCACATTCCATTCTGTAGTAGACCCCACATTCCATTCTGTGGTAGACCCCACATTCCATTCTGTGGTAGACCCCACATTCCATTCTGTGGTAGACCCCACATTCCATTCTGTGGTAGACCCCACATTTCATTCTGTAGTAGACCCCACATTCCATTCTGTGTTAGACTCCACATTCCATTCTGTGGTAGACCCCACATTCCATTCTGTGGTAGACTCCACATTCCATTCTGTGGTAGACTCCACATTCCATTCTGTGGTAGACCCCACATTCCATTCTGTGGTAGACTCCACATTCCATTCTGTGGTAGACCCCACATTCCATTCTGTGGTAGACCCCACATTCCATTCTGTGGTAGACCCCACATTCCATTCGGTAGTAGACCCCACATTCCATTCTGTGGTAGACCCCAAATTCCATTCTGTGGTAGACCCCACATTCCATTCTGTGGTAGACCCCACATTCCATTCTGTGGTGGACCCCACATTCCATTCTGTAGCAGACCCCACATTCCATTCTGTAGTGGACCCCACATTCCATTCTGTCGCAGACCCCACATTCCATTCTGTGGTAGACCCCACATTCCATTCTGTAGCAGACCCCACATTCCATTCTGTAGCAGACCCCACATTCCATTCTGTAGTAGACCCCACATTCCATTCTGTGGTAGACCCCACATTCCATTCTGTAGCAGACCCCACATTCCATTCTGTGGTAGACCCCACATTCCATTCTGTGGTAGACCCCACATTCCATTCTGTGGTAGACCCCACATTCCATTCTGTGGCAGACCCCACATTTCATTCTGTGGTAGACCCCACATTCTATTCTGTGGTAGACCCCACATTCCATTCTGTGGTAGACCCCACATTCCATTCTGTGGTAGACCCCACAATCCATTCTGTGGCAGACCCCACATTTCATTCTGTGGTAGACCCCACATTCCATTCTGTGGTAGACCCCACATTCCATTCTGTGGTCGACCCCACATTCCATTCTGTGGTAGACCCCACATTCCATTCTGTGGTAGACCCCACATTCCATTCTGTGGTAGACCCCACATTCCATTCTGTAGTAGACTCCACATTCCATTCTGTAGCAGACCCCACATTCCATTCTGTGGTAGACCCCACATTCCATTCTGTGGTAGACCCCACATTTCATTCTGTGGTAGACCCCACATTTCATTCTGTAGCAGACCCCACATTTAATTCTGTAGCAGACCCCACATTTCATTCTGTAGCAGACCCCAAATTTAATTCTGTGGTAGACCCCACATTTCATTCTGTGGTAGACCCCACCTTCCAATCTGTGGTAGACCCCACATTCCATTCTGTAGTAGACCCCACATTCCATTCTGTAGCAGACCCCCTTGACTTAACTCATGATCAGACCGGTGAATGCATTTGTGTCAGCAACAACAACTAATAGTGGCAGGGTGGGCAGAACCCTGGGGAAAACTCTTCAAGATGTCGGCTGTCACAAGGGTGGTGAGATAAAAACATGGACTTGCAAGCACTGCCTGCTGGAACCTTCCTCACTATTTTGTTGGAATTAAGCTGGAGGCTTAGGAAAGACAATGGATTAGAATACATTAAACTTGGCAGGATAAGAGTGCACTACAACTTGTACACGTCAAATCACCCTTTACATTGCACTCAAGAGATGCAGAACTACTAATGCTGAAAATTAAGAAAGTGGCTGATCTGGAGACTCCTTCTGTGTACAGCCAATGGACGAAATCCTAATAAAATGTTTCCATATGACGAGCGTACACAGAGAAGTCCAAGTATTCAATTTCCTGGTGTTCAACATGCTGCAATGTGTTATTCACGCCTCCTACAAAAACAGTGCCAACTATCAAAGAACCAAGAGGACAAGCTTCTTTCACTCCAAGCAGAGTGACAAGATGGAGTCAAACCGTTAGGACAAATAAGACTCCATGAAAAATCCAACAGCTAAAGATACAGCACAAGATGTTAGAGATAAAAGTAATCTTTGTCACAGAAAAATCCAAGATCGGAATAAATTGGAAATTATTTAAGCAAGTTAGGGATCCTCAGACATGGAGTGGCCAAGCATCAACAGTTTGGCCAGCTCCCTGAAAGAGCTGCACATTGAGGACAGATAGCTATAGCTATGGATGGTAGCATAGTGATTATGTTACTGGACTAATAATCCAGTAGGCCTGGACTAGTGATCCAGTAGACGCGAGTTCAAATCCCACTACAGCAGCAGGGGAATTTAAATTTGGTTAATTAAATAAACCTGGAATAAAAAGCTAGTATCAGTATCAGTAATGGTGACCATGAAACTACCGGATTGTCGTAAAAGCTAATGTCCTTTAGGGAAGGAAATCTGCCAGCCTTACCTGGTCTAGCCGATAGGTGACTCCAGATCCACAGCAATGTGGTTGACTCTTAACTGCCCTCTGAGCAAGCCACTCAGTTGTCCCAAACCACTCCAGAAAAACAATAAGAAGAATAAAACTGGACGGGCCACCTAGCATCGACCTCGGCACCAGCTTCGGACATGACAAAGCACACCCAGCCCAGTTGACCCTGTCAAAGTCCTTCTCACTAACATCTGGGGACTTGTGCTAAAATTGGGAGAGCTGTCCTACAGACGAGTCAATCAACAGCCTGACAGTCATACTCACAGGATCATACCTTTCAGCCAACGTCCCAGACTCCTCCATCGCCATCCCTGGGTATGTCCTGTCCCACCAGAGGTGGTTGCACAGTGGTATACAGTTGGGAGGGAATGGCCCTGGGAGTTCTCAACATTGACTCCGGACCCCATGAAGTATCATGGCTTCAGGTCAAGCATGGGCAAGGAAAGCTCCTGCTGGTTAACACCTACTGCCCTCCCTCAGCTGATGAATCAGTACTCCTCCATGGAACACCACTTGGAAGAAGCACTGAGGGTAGCAAGGGCACAGAATGCACTCTGAGTGGGGGACTTCAATGTCTATCACCAAGAGTGGCTCGTTAGCACCACTACTGACCGAACATATTTGACCTCGTCCTCACCAATCTAGCTGTCACTGATGCATCTGTCCACGACAGTATTGGTAGCAGTGACCACCACACAGTCTTCACACCCTCCATCGTGTTGTGTGGCACTACCACCGTGCTAAATGGGATAGATTCAGAACAGATCTAGCAGCTCAAAACTGAGCATCCATGAGGCGCGGTGGGCCATCAGCAGCAGCAGAATTGTATTCCACCACAATCTGTAACCTCATGGCCCGGCATATCCCTCACTCTACCATTGCCATCAAGCCAGGAGACCAACCCTGGTTCAATGAGGTGTGCAGAAGAGCATGCCAGGAGCAGCACCAGGGGAGCTTACCTACAAATGAGGTGTCCACCTGGGAAGCTGCAACATAGGACCACATGCATACTAAACAGAGGAAGCAGCATGCTATAGAGAGAGCCAAATGATCCCACAACCAACGGATCAGAGCAAAGCTCTGCAGTCCTGCCATATCCAGTCATGAATGGTGTTGGACAATTAAACAACTAATGGGAGGAAGAGGCTCCATGAACACCCCCATCCTCAATGATGGAGGAGCCCAGCACGCGAGTGCAAAAGACAAGGCTGAAACGTTTGCAACCATCTTCAAACAGAAGTGTCGAGTTGATGATCCATCTCGGCCTCCTCCTGAGGTCCCCACCATCACAGAAGCCAGTCTTCAGCCAATTCGATTCACTCCACGTGATATCAAGAAACAACTGAGCGCACTGGATACAGCAAAATCTATGGGCCCTAACTACATCCCAGCTGTCGTACTGAAGACTTGTGCTCCAGAACTAGCCGTGCCCCTAGCCAAGCTGTCCAGTACAGCTACAACACTAGCATCTACCCGACAATGTGGAAAACTGCCCAGGTATGTCCTGTCCACAAAAAGCAGGACAAATCCAATCCGGCCAATTACTGCCCCATAAGTCTACTCTCAATCATCAGCAAAGTAATAGAACTGTCGACAGCACCTTCCATCAAGTGCCACTTACTCACCAATAACCTGCTCACCGATGCTCAGTTTGGGTTCTGCCAGGACCACTCGGCTCCAGACTCATTACAGCCTTGGTCCAAACATGGTCAAAAGAGCTGAATTCCAGGTGAGGGTGACTGGCCTTGACATCAAGGCAGCATTTGACCAAGTGTGGCCTCAAGGAGCCCTAGTAAAACTGAAGTCAATGGGAATCAGGGGGAAACTCGCCACTGGCTGGAGTCATACCTAGCACAAAGGAAGATGGTTGTGGTTGTTGGAGGCCAATCATCTCAGCCCCAGGATATCGTTGCAGGAGTTCCTCAGAGCAGTGTCCTAGGCCCAGCCATCTTCAGCTGCTTCATCAATGACCTTCCCTTCATCATAAGGTCAGACATAGGGATGTTTACGTAATGCTCCGTTCCAATCGCAAATCCTCAGATAATGAAACAGTCCATGCCCGCATGCAGCAAGACCTGGATGACATTCAGGCCTGGGCTGATAAGTGGCAAGTAACATTCACATCACACAAGCACTAGGCAATGACCATCTCTAACAAGAGAGAGAGTCTAACCACTGCCCCTTGACATTCAACGGCATTACCATCGCTGAATCCCCCACCATCAACAATCTAGGGGGGGGGGGCGGTCACCAGTGACCAGAACCTTAACTGGACCAGCCACAAATACTGTGGCTACAAGAGCAGGTCAGAGGCTGGGTATTCTGTGGCAAGTGTCTCACCTCCTGACTCCCCAAAGCCTTTCCACCATCAACAAGGCACAAGTCAGGATTGTGATGGAATACTCTCCACTTGGCTGGATGAATGCAGCTCCAACAACACTCAAGAAGCTCGACACAATCTAGGACAAAGCAGCTAGCTTGATTGGCACGCCATCCACCACCTTAAACCTTCACTCCCTTCACCACTGGCACACCATGGCTGCAGTGTGTACCATTTAGAAGATGCACTGCAGCAACTCGCCAAGGCTTCAACAGCACCTCCCAAACCCGCGACCTCTACCAGCTAGAAGGACATGGGAACATCATCACCTCCAAGTTCCCCTCCAAGTCACACACCATCCTGACTTGGAAATATATCACCGTTCTTTCATCGTTGCTGGGTCAAAATCCTGGAACTCCCTCTCTAACAGCAGTATGGGAGTACAGGAAACTCTCGTTTAAACGGCACCTAAATATCTGGAATTCTCTAATAACCGGCAGAATTCATACTCCGAAAACTACAGTATACAGTCGTTTATAAGTTTTGTTTTACTGTTAAGTAATTAAAGAGTTATGGATTACCCTCAACTGGCATTACTATACTTAATCAAGCATCTTCCACCATCCATTTAACACAACATTCTGTAGGGGAGTACCCAATTATACTGCACATTTCTTGATTTTTTTATTTTTGTTTGTTAAAAATAGCCTCGGTAGATAACCCTCTCCGTTTCCGGAATTTTTAATCAACCGGCACCACCCCGGTCCCGTCGGTGCTGGATACGAAAGAGTTTCCTGTACCTTCACCACACGGACTGCCGCGGTTCACCAACACCTTCTCAAGGGCAATTAGGGATGGGCAATAAATACTGGCCTTGCCAGTGATGCCCTCATCCCAGGAACGACTAAAAAAAATTAGGGATTGAAAGACCTTGGTGTTTTGACCTTAAATATGACATGTAAAAAGACCACAAAACATTCACTGACGACAGAATTCCAGTCCTATGTGCTTCTTTGTCCCTACCTATTTCAATTTACCTCCACGTTTATCTCTAAACTATCTGTTTACCTATCCCTCACCAACTTGTTACTTTCCAACTTGATTTACGATGACAGATAGGCTTGCAGAGATTACTGCCAAGAGCTGATGTGATACACAACTAGAGTAAATATCTCAGAAGGGAAGAGAGAGAGAATTATGCAAAATGTCAAAGTAAATGGCTGGAGAATTTATGAAAAATGAATTAACACTTAAAAATAAAAATTAATTCACACAGAAGCAGATTTGATAAGAGTTTGAATCTGTTGAAGATATTTCAGAGGTTGTGGGTTCAAGTCTCACTCCGGAGACTTGAGTATATAATCCAGACTGACACTATGGGCTCGAATTTCCAAGCCCCGTGGAGGCGGGTTTGGAGGCAGGAGTGGTAGGAAATTGCAGATTCGGGGGGCACGTACCCATCCCGCCCCCATGCCAATGTTCCAGGAGGTGGGTACCCAACCTGTGCTGGGAGCCGCCTCCCCGAGGCAGGAAGGGGATTAGTGCCAATTAACTGCCTGTTAACAGGTAGTTAACAGGTAGTTAACAGGCAGTTTTTTGGCTAATCCCTATTTTTAGCCCTGAAGTGTGGGCTGCCCGACGGCTCCAAACCACGCCAAGTTAGCGAGGTGGACCATTGGTCTGCAGGGCTTGGAGGGGTCGAGATGTCTGGTGTACAGGTGAGTGATGGGTGCATGAGTGCAGAGGTAAGTGTGTTTGGTGTGTGTAAAGTGTTTTAATAAGTTTTACTTACCTTTACTTTCTCCTCCAGGCTTCCTCCCTTCAGTTCTCAGGAGTCCCTCAGCTCACCGGCACAGAAAGCAGAATGGCCGCTGAGCTGTCAAAAGCTGCAGCCTCTGCTTTCTGGTCTGGAGAGCTCTCTAACTGAGTCTGAGTAGAAGGACTCAAGTTAGAAGACAGATTGTCAGTGTTTGACAGCTTCACAGAGCTGTCAAACACTAATATTTCATCTGTCAAATGCTCTTGACAGATGAAATATCAATCGCTGACGTCACCAGTAGCCAGGTGTCCCTTAATTGGCCTGCTGAGCCCGCTGGGTGGGCTTAACAAGGTCAATCAAGGGAAAGTAGCGTGGGTTGGCCACAAATCGATGGAGGCGGGCCAGCACCAGGGGAACTTACCTACAAATGAGGTGCCCACCCGGGAAGCTGCAACATAGGACTACATGCATACTAAACAGAGGAAGCAGCATGCTATAGACAGAGCCAAAAGATCCCACAACCAACGGGAGTCCCGCCTCCATTGACAAAATCGAGCCCTATGGGTGCGATCTTGCCAGCCCTGGAGAGGCGGGTATGGAGGCGGGACTGCCGGGAAAATGGCAGAATCTGGGGGTGGGTACCCATCCCGCCCCTAACCCGCCTCTGTGCCATCTTCCCAGGAGGCGGGTAGCCGACCCGCGCCAGATCCCGTCTCCGAGGCGGGAAGGGGATTACAGCCACTTAACAGGTAGTTAATAGGCAGTTAAGAGGATAATCCCCATTTTTCCAACAGAGGCGCGGGCTTCCCGACGTCGGGAAACCACGCCAGGGTCACCGAGGTGAGCAGTGGGTCTGCGGGGGTCGGAGGGGTGCAAAAGTGCACTGTGAAGGGTGCAAGTGTGGAGAGGTAAGTATGTGAGGTGAGTGGAAAGTGATAGAAAATGCTTACTTACCTTTGTTTCTTCCTGCAGGCCTTCAACAGTTGGGGATGCGGATAGTCTCGCATCTCACCGGCAGAGTTGACAGATGGCTGCTGCATTCTCCGATGCAACAACCATCTAATTTCTGCTAAAGAAAGAGGTTTGATAGAAACATAGAAACATAGAATCTAGGAGCAGGAGTAGGCCATTCGGCCCATCGAGCCTGCTCCACCATTCAATACGATCATGGCTGATCATCCAAGTCCAGTACCCTGTCCCTGCTTTAATCCCCACAGTACACATATCCCACCCTACCCCCGTAACCCCACGTATTTAATTCCCCCTAACATATCCTATCCTATCACCATAACCCCACATATTTAATCCCCCCCTAACACTAAGGGTCAATTTATCATAGCCAAATCAACCTAACCCGCACATTTTTGAATACAAGGACTCATCAAACAACATAGAATGTCAGTGTTTGACAGCTTCACAGAGCTGTCAAACGATGACAATTCATCTGTCAAAGATTTTTGACAGATGAAACGTCATACGCTGACGTTCTCTGTAACCGGCTTCCCCTTAATTGGCCTGCTAAGCCCGCTGGACGGGCTTAACAAGGTCAATCAAGGGAAAATAGCGTGGGTTGGCCACAAGTCGATGGAGGCGGGACAACGACCTGACGAGCAGCAGTCCCGCCTCCAACACGCCCCAATTGGCAAAATCGCTCCCAATGCGGTACTCAGGGAGTGCTGCGCTGTCAGAGGTGCCACCTTTTGGATAAGAGGTTAAACCAAGGCTCCGTCAGGTTCTCCCCAGTGTCTTGGCCAACATTTATCCCTCAACCAACATCACTAAAACAGATGATCTGGTTATCATCTCTTTGCTGTTTGTGTGACCTTGCTGTGTGCCAATTGCCTGCTGCGTTTCCTACATTACAGTGACTACACTTTAAAAGTATCCACTGAAAAAATTGGCTATAAATCACCTTGGGAAATCCTGAGGTCATGAATGGTGCTATATAAATGCAAGCTCTTTATTTAAGGCAGTATTGAAGTATCCTGAACCAATGCTAAATGGTTGCATGAGCAGATGAGACTTTTGTCCAAAATAGATGTCACTATAGGACAAGTAACATTTAATAACACTTGAAAAAAAATCCATAAGAGAAGAATTCAAAATGTCTTAGAGATATTAATACCTTAGCAGAAAAATACAAAAGGTTAATAGGTTAATGGAGAAACTATATCATATGGAAGTAGAGTGTGAAGGACAAAAACCTCAAAATATATACAAGACTGCAATGATTAGATGAGGGTGACATACAACACATTAAACTCCATTATATTGGAATATGTAAAGAAAGAAATTTACCAACAAACTAAGAACAGATTTTATTATAATCAAATCATGTACAGAACAATCTTTATAATAATGTCACTGAAAAAATGATTAAAACAGCAGCAAATAATCATCCACTGCAAAAATGGCATATTACAGTGTTGATGTTCTTTTTGTGGAATATGTTAAAACATATATAGTACAGCATATGTGGAGTATGTTGGAATTATATAGTACAGCATATTATAAGTAAACTAAATACCAGTGTTAAATGGAGGAACGGTGTTGCAGAACTGTTTCAGGTGCTTGATAAAATGTACACTAAACAGCAAAGGGTTGAGTTTATATATAAGAACACAAAGAACTATGGACTACAGAAAGACCATTCAGCTCACCAAACCTATGCCCTTTGTATAACTTCCCCATCATGGACCTTTCTGACTTCTTCGCTCTTAAAGGAAAGCAACCAATCACAAGTAAACATCCAAAAAAAAGAGAATTTCTCCTCAACTCCCTAGAATACTAATCCCGTTTTACAACCTTGAAATGGGATCTATCGTTATAGAGATAGATATAGCCGAAGTATGTCATAGAATTGAAGGATTCCATTGGGCAGGGGAACGTTTGGCGGGCAGCAGGCCAGGATTGAATAGTTCAGAGGTCAGGGCAGTTGAATGTTCAGAAGTTTTGATTGATGATCATTGTGGATTAGAAAGGATTTATGCAGAACTTTCCTCGGAGATTAAATGGATGGGATGCAGTTCATGTACGCATCGATTGCAGATGGTTTGTGGAAGGTCAAGCTCGATGGACTAAATGGCCTTTTCTCCTTCCATATTTCTTATTTTAACCCACACTTACAAATCATCTGCAAGTGACTGTATGGTTCTACTAGTGGCATTAATCGCCTTCCATAGAACATTTGGTCATCTCTGCCTTCTATTCCATTCTTAAACATGTATCCCGCTCCTTTTAAAAAAGGTGTATTTCAATGGGTTTCACTGCTTTTGCTGGATACCTCGTCCACATATGAACTTTTTTTCCTGGGTGGGGGGGACATTCTAACCTGCAGTTTTGCTTGTGGCTTGGCTTTAGTTTGTGATCACAGTCCAGTCTATAACAGACTGGAGCCTGTTCGGAGGACGTAAAACACGTGGGCTCAGACTATATTATGTTACATTTACCCCTTCACTTTACTGCCTTGTGTCAGATTCAAACCTGATTATAAAGATAGGCTTATGCCATGCCCTAGCTTCTGTTCTGCTTTTCTTGTATGTTTCCCCCCTACAATAAACAACAAATCTTGTCAGATGTTTGAATTAAATGCAACTGTCTCGATCAGCAAAAAGGTCATTTCAAAAGCAGCTATGGTTTACACGTGAAATGTTTATTAAGAATGACCCCATAAGACCTTGCGTGTTATATATAAACATTTTCAGCTACAGTTAAGGCACATTGAAAAGGTGACTGATCGATACACGAAATTACACCGAGAATTGTAATGAACACGAAACAGTACTGAGCGTGTAAATTTGTCTTTTTTCCTCCAACACCAGTCGTTCATCACTTGTTATTTCTGCCTAACCTCCTATTTGCATCGTACACTTCCACCTGCCCCGTGCTCTACTCAAAATCGGGTTATGATAAATTCGATAGCAAAATACTGCAGATGCTGGAAATCCGAAATAACAGAAAACGCTGGAAAAAGTCAGCAGGCGAGGCAGCATCCGTGGAGAGAGAAACAGAGTTAACGTTTCAGGTCGAGACCTTTCATCAGAACTGGAAACAGCAGGAAATCCAGCAAATTTCCTGCTGTTTCCAGTTCTGATGAAAGGTCTCGACCTGAAACGTTAACTCTGTTTCTCTCTCCACGGATGCTGCCTCGCCTGCTGACTTTTTCCAGCGTTTTCTGTTGTTATTTATGATAAATTCGCCCCAGTGTGCGAGAGACACCAGTCGGACTTTGACAACATTACACACTTACCTTTTGTTCTTGTGAAATCCATTCACACAGCGTGGCTTTCGGAGTTCGTTAGCAGTAACCTCTGGAGAAATTCCTTCAAATGATTCTGTTAACGAATACCGGCAATGTCCCAACAGTAGACATGACCGCAGCTGATGTATCCCGACTCCCAGTTATAAAGGGACCCGTGCAGCCTCTAGAGTCCGCCAGGGGGCGCTGCGGAACCGGCTCTGCTTCGACACAAACAGGCTGCGAAGGGGAAGGAGCAGCTGGGAAAGCTTTACTCGCTACAAAGACTGTTCTTTTTACTCGCTGCCTAGATTAATTTATTTATATGCTTCAAAACATTAAAACCCATCAGTTTAATCTTTGTTTGATTTCTGATCGATGGTTGTACGATTATATTTTAAATAGATTTTTAAAAAACTTCTAGGACGCTTTACAGCCAATGAATTATTATTGAAGTGTAATCACTGTTATGTAGGAAAACGCAACATCCAATTTGCGCACAGCAAGGTCCCGTAAACAGCAAACCCACTTATACCTCCTTTAATTTAATACAGAGAAGTGATGCATTTTGCCAGAAGGAACAGGGAGAGGCAATATACACTTAATGGCACAGTTTTAAAGAGTGTACAGGGACAGAGGGACCTGGGAGTTAATGTGCATAGGTCCCTGAAGGTGGCGGGACATATTGAGAGAGTGGTTTATGAAGCATATGGGATCTTGGGCTTCATAAATAGAGGTATTGAGTACAAAATAGAGAAGTTATGCTGAACCTTTATAAAGTGCTGGTTAGGCCACAACTGGAGTATTGCGTCCAGTTCTGGTCACCACACTTTAGGAAGGATGTGAAGGCCCTTGAGAGGGTGCAGAGGAGATTTACCAGAATGGTTCTGGGGATGGGGGATCTTAGCTACAAGGACAGAGAAGCTGGATTTGTTTTCATTAGAGCAAAGGAGGTTGCGGGATGATTTGATAAGAGGTGTACAAGATTGTGACGGGTTTGGATAGGCTAGATGGGGAAAGGCTGTTCCCACTAGTTGATGGCACAAGGACTAGGGGACACAGATTTAAGGTTTTGGCCAAGAGATAAAGGGGGGAGGTGAGGAAAAACTTTTTTACGCAGCGAGTGGTGAGGACCTGGAACTCGCTGCTGACAGAATTGGTGGAAGCGGAGACACTCAATGTTTTCAAGGGGAGACTGGATAGGCACTTGAGGGAAATAAACTTGCAGGGCTATGGGGATAGAGCGGGGGAATGGGACTGACTGGATTGCTCTAGAGAGAGCCGGCACGGACTCGATGGGCCGAATGGCCTCCTTCTGTGCTGTTCTGACTCTATGACTCCTTCTTTGGCTCGTCATTCACTTCTTTGATTTTTGCCCCTGTAAAACTGCTTGGGATGTATTTCTACGTGAAAAGTACTGCCAGTTGTTGTTGCTGACCTGTTAATCTGTTTTGGTGGGGGTAAATTGTTGTCTTCACTGCCTGGGCAGTGATCTGGTGGAGCGGAGCACTTGCTCAAGTTAATTTTATTGAAAACAATGGAACTAATGTCTTGCAAGTTCTATAGCAGGGGCTCCGGCAGATTGCCACCCAGAAAGTGAAGATGAAAATTTATCCCATGGGGTTAGTTGAGGATTAATATTGGCCAGGATACCAAGAGAACGCCTCTGTTCTTCTTTGAATAGTGCCATGGGATATTTTACATCCACCCGAAGGGGCAGACTGGGCCTTAGTTTAACATCTCATCCAAAAGATAGCACTTCTGACAATGCAATACTCCTTCAGTACTGAATACTCTTAAGAAATTTTTAAAAGAAAAAAAATAATTGCCTGGCTTCTTTATAACGACTTCTCACTATATGGGTTCATTCCATTGACATCATTCATATATTGTATAATATTGCAGCCACAATCAATGATGCAGTTTATTGCGGCTTAGTGCTGTTATAGTAACTCTCCACAATGCATTTTCTCTTTTTCACATTGTTGAAGAGTAAAGATAGAAAGTCCTACCATAGAAATAATTATTTATTATATATAATAAAATAATATGGTGGTACAAAAAAAGTGACTAAACATAAAAGATGATGTTGCTGAGATACAGGCAGTGAGTAGGCTTTGTATTTAGCAAGAAATGTTATGTTGGTGATGATTACAATGTTAGGGATGAAAGAACTTTTCACCCTTAAGGTGCTGGCATGTCCAGATAATTCTGTGTCCATGGACTGACTTTTTCAAAAAAAAATACATATTTCACCTCAGTGAGGCTCAGGAAAATCACCCACTTAATATTATGGAAATGCTAGGACTATCAATGTAATGGCAATATAAAAAAATATATACGTTGAAATCCTTAAATAAAAATAAATCACATGAAATTACCAGGACTACTGGTTTATGGCAACCACAAAAGTTAAATTATGTTTTTTATTACAATGGATTCCAAACATTTTACTAGTGTTTGGGGATCTGATTTTACCATTCTGTCTGTTTATAATTAGGGTTACAGGTTTATTAGTAACTCGATAAGTTAAATTGTATTATCTAGAATTTCAGTATTTTTACCGGTGTGAGGAAAATCGCATTCTTTGATTCCACCATTTTTCCCCATGAAAGCTGCAAACCAGCAGCCTTGCTCATTACTTCGGGCTCTCTTCCCTTTCTATTTCTTACCTGTACTAATGAATTTCACATGATGTAGCTCACAGTAAGTCAGATATACAGTGTTTTATAACTACAGGAGCATTCTAACATGTGATGTTCAATGTATCTTTATAAGAAAAATGGACTGTTTGTGTTATAGGCATAAAGTAAATGCCTTGTGGAAAGCCATAAACTGCTAAAATTGGAATAGTGTTTAACATGGCATGTCCCTTTAAGGTACCAAAGCTCAATGAGAGCAAAGCATAAAATCTGTTCTTATACCTACTCAACTACTCCCTATGGTGAAGTGCTGTAAATAAGCACACCGTGAGGTCATTAAGGCTAATTACTGTTAGTCCTTGTAGTTTGTTTCTTGATTGGCAGCAGTTTGTAAATCCTTGCTATTGCGCCTTGGAGTACGGTTACCAAGGCCACCAGAAGCAAGAAAGAAATAATTAACTTTCTTTCTCATTTTCAATATTTTTTTTAAAGATTGTTCCATTGTGATTTGTTGCTGTTTTATGATTTTATATTTGAGCCAGTCAGATATGTGACATACATTTTAAATGTGTGAATTTCCAGTGGGACACTGAGGAATAATAGTTACACTTAATGCAAGGCTGTTCATGTATATATTGATTGTATATTTCATGATTTAATTATTTGCAAGAACTAGAACATTTCCCACAGCATTGTTCATGGCCCTGGGAGAGGTACTGGAACAAACAGGAATACACAACTGAGACAGGTTGGTAAGTATGCCAGCAGGATGAAACACATGAATGTGGTGTGACAGGGAGACAGGAGCATGGTGGGGAATGAACAGCAGGTTTATGGCATGTTGTATGGGTAGAGATGGCATTGGAATGGCCAACGAGAAAACAGCAGGCAGTGCTGATCACAATGGGATTAGCAATGTGTTGGCAAAAGCTAGAAGTTAATTTCATACATTTGCCGAGAGACTTTCATGACAACTGATTTTTTCTGACACTTCTGATCAGTTCACTGTTTCTATTGTGAAAAACACAATCAGAAAGAGTTGATTCCCTCCCATAGATCTGATTCGTTTAGTTCTTGTTGGTGACACTGGAGGAGTTTAACAAGATGACTGCAGACTAATCAGGAGAGTTAGGTTACAACCTTAGAGCGCCCAGATATCACAGCAATTCTTCGGTATAAAGGAAAATGCTTTGCACTTAATAACTTCCCGATCAGTTCTGTCTTTGAAAGTGTTACTCACGCAATGACCTAGTGTTTTCCAGTGTAAACTAACCAGCAATAAAATAATTGTTCAGCAAAACATCAGCACAACTGCAGTTTTCATACCTTTAGATTATTTCGTTTTTTTACGGTACAGAGGAAGATGTTTAAAGGTGCAGTTAGACTGTCACTTTCTCCTCAATAAGAATCGGTTCTGATGCTCATTG
Source organism: Squalus acanthias (assembly GCA_030390025.1). Classification (NCBI taxonomy): domain Eukaryota; kingdom Metazoa; phylum Chordata; class Chondrichthyes; order Squaliformes; family Squalidae; genus Squalus; species Squalus acanthias. The sequence continues at coordinate 31,096,898 of CM059431.1, forward strand.
AAGCAAAAGCGGCAGTAAAATTCAGGAATGGGGTGATGACTAAACAGATGTAGATAGTATTAACAGAAAATGCTGGAAACACCCAGCAGGCCAGGCAGCATCAGTGGAGAGAGAAACAGAGTTAACGTTTCAGGTCGGAGACCCTTCGTCAGAACTGGGAAAAGTTGGAGATGTAACAGAATTTAAGCTACATCTCCAACTTTTACCAGTTCTGAAGGGTCACAGAGATGAAACGTTAACTCTGTTTCTCTCTCCACGGATGCTGCTTGGCCTGCTGGGTGTTTCCAGCATTTTCTGTTGTTATTTCAGATTTCCAGCATCCGCAGTATTTTGCTATTGTGGAGAGTATTGCACCACTCTGAATTCCAATGGATGCAGTCGAACTTCAGCCCAGTGTAAAGTCCCATTTTAAAAGTGCCCAGGCGTTGAGTCTCCTGGGGACTTTACAAAGATGGGAAAATTCGTTTGTAATGTTATGAGAGCTTGAAATTTAACATTATAAAAATGGCTGGCCGTGGAGCGAGCTCTGAGTATGGGTCAAAGCACATGGCTAGAGCTGCTTGGAGAGTGAGTTTAGCGTGAGGTACAGTCAGTAGCATAACTCAGGTGCGCTGATTGATATCGGAATCTGTGGTGTAACTCCACCCTACAGCTACATTATAAAAAGACCAATCGGGATTGGGGAGCCCTTTTACTGGTTAGGGTTCCTACTAACTGTCGGTTTACGAACAGGGTTAGGGTTAACAGAAAGCACAGATACATCAATAGGGTTAGGATTCGCGGTTAGAAAATCCTGGTTAGGATCGACGACAGATTGAGCCATTTTAATATTAACGTTAACAGAAAGCCACCTTAACTCCTATGAACCCCAATCCTAAAGGACAGTTTGGCCACATTCAGAGTTTTGCTATTCGCGCTAGGGTAGAGTTCACAGCCTTGTTTTCAGATTGCCTTAAACAAAAAAACTGCGAAGTTACCACCAGCACCCGGAGCACAGAAACTGTAGACTCCTCTCGATAACACGACACATGGCAGCAGCGAAATATTCCTCCAGGTCCCCAGGTAGTTAGACAACTATTACAAAGAAAAATAACAGGAGCTTCTGAAATGAACGAGACTAATAGTGCGGGTTTTTTTTGCGAACAGTTTTGATGTGATTTTTTGTACTGATTTAAAATATTGACAGAATGGAAGGCAGCATTCTCTGTGTAAAAACAAACACTGGATTGCAATGTCCAGCTTGGATTCCATTCAAAATATGTTACGAGCCTTCAGCCCCGGGCAACTCCTCTTTCTGTTCAACAAATGTGGAAAATAATTAAAAACAACAAAGATCGCTATTCAAATTAGCGTCTTAACAGTGCTCGTAAAATGCAGCCTTTCATGTGGCTAACTTTCCAGCTGCGACCAGTACAATGTCCAGAGGTCATTTATAGAATAAAAGACTTTCGGATATTAAGTGAAACCACGTTTCAGAATTGCCGAGGAGAAGGGCTTCACTAAAGCAAACTTTTACATTTCCAGATTTCTCTAAATGAAATACAAAGCAAAAATGACAATCAGCCCAAATCAGCTCGATGACTTTCTTAATGTCGTACATTACAGTTCACGCAGACCTTGGCAACCGATTGGGCAGCTTGTATTGAATAAGGTGAAGGAAGGTGCATTGATTGGGACCCCCCTTAGTAACCTTCCGTTTAGGGTTATCAACATTTTATTCACAAAACTACAGCCTATAAAAGTCTAATTGAACCTCATCAATCTTTAGCAATCTCATCTGACATGGGTGGGGGTGGGGGTGGGGGTGGGGGTGAAGTGGCAAAGTGTAATTATGACACTCGGGGTTTAGGAAACGAACTCAATGTTGGGAGGTTTGGGTTTCGGAAAACCACGGTCATTTATCCCACCAGACAGACATACTTCAAACTGCACTACTACTTGTTTGAGTATTGAGAAACACGTATATTTTCCAAAATCAGGTATGGCACTGTATCCAGGGCCAGATGTCTACCGCTTGTGCCCATCCTTACCCTAACTCTAAACCGCTACTATTGTTTGTATTAGTCCGTTCCCAAACTCTAAATATAACATTAACCCGACACTACGGTTTGTGCTATCCTTACCATAACTAACCCGTATCCAATGTGCTATCCTTACCATAACTAACCCGTATCCAATGTGCTATCCTTACCATAACTAACCCGTATCCAATGTGCTATCCTTACCATAACTAACCCGTATCCAATGTGCTATCCTTACCATAACTAACCCGTATCCAATGTGCTATCCTTACCATAACTAACCCGTATCCAATGTGCTATCCTTACCATAACGAATGCGTATCCAATGTGCTATCCTTACCATAACTAACCCTTATCCAATGTGCTATCCTTACCATAACGAACGCGTATCCAATGTGCTATCCTTACCATAACGAATGCGTATCCAATGTGCTATCCTTACCATAACGAATGCGTATCCAATGCTACCGTTGGTCTTTCCTCCAACTAACCCCAGGCATGTTTCTTACTTACTATGACCACCTCTGATACAAGTACTATTTATACTAGAGCTTACTCGAATGATAACCCTAAAATACCACTTACTTCTCCTATGCCATACTCTACGTCTAAAACAACCATTCATTCTGCAGTTTTCACTTGGCGCGACTCCCAATGTAATTGAGCGAAATTACCCACTGGCCACTTGTTTACAAATTCACACAATAATTACTAATCAATAAGCGCAACAGCCGCTGACAAGCAGTGTAAATCAATCATAAAATGGAAGGAAAAAAAAGTCTTACCGTTTAGTTGGCCGAGCACAAAGAGATAAGGAAGTATCATCGCGCTGGGTGTGCGGGCCAGGAGCGGGGAGAGACACTGTGGAGTTCGCATCTTCTCCACTTCACATCTCTCGGTCCTTCTAATAAAGCCAGAGTCCAAGATCCGCGCAGGCGCCCACTCCAGGACCGGCAGGAGCTGTGCTGAGCTAACTAGGTAACTAGGAGCTGGCACTTTATTACAAAGGATGAGTGTAACCTGACTACCTGAAAAAGAACCCCCCACCTCTAACCATTTAGAGATCAATGTTAGTTGGGGTAGACTCTCTGGTTATGAATTACGGGGAAAGGAGGGAGCGGACTGTTTCGCCTCTGTTACTGAAAGAAAAAGACAACGCTGTCCGGTACGAGGAGACTGCGAGGAAACCAACACTGCTAGTTTGCAGTTGACGAGGCAAATAAGCCTGCGATGCAAAATGACAACACATTCAGCTATGAGTCACTTGAAAGGGGCCCGCTGCGGTCCTCAGGACAACAGCATCCTGACAACTGAGTGGACTGTCATCAAATGAAAGATTTACAAGCTATCTCAATCATTAATCCGGAACTTGTATTTAAACTTGTTATTGTTCTAATAATAACGTAGCATTCTCTAAAGGACTCGATATCTATTATAATTTTGACACCAATTATAATTTTAACATCAATTGTAACGTGTCCTTCAACTCGATCGAACTTTCCAGGTACAATGTCAAACCAAGTACGACATGTTAGGTCAAATTCTGTTTTGTTGAATGTATTTGTTGCAAATACATCTCCACTAGATAGTCACACCGGTTTACTGGCCACTCCTGTAAGCAGATCCATTTCATCTAAGATTAGGAGTATTCTTTTACTACCCAATATCTAGTTAAGTATTTGATCGTGATCGAGTGCCTTAACAATAAGACCCCTTGTGTGTAGGGCTACATGTACCCCACGAACATTTTCTCCTATCTTCTGGAAAGTAGACTGATGAGATGAGGCAAATTGTAAACCAACAAGTTGATTTAATTTACATGAAATACACCGATGAAGAGGATATTATCATAGTGAGATTGACCTATTTCCTATTACTCCTCATAAAATGTGAGGTTATGCACTTTGGCAGGAAAAATCAGGGAGCAAGTTATTGGCCCAAAAATTCGTGAGGAAGCCTTCGTGCGAGGGTAAGGCCTCCCCGCGATCTCTCACTGCGCATTGGTTTTTCAGTTCCAGCTCGCACGAACTTGATGTTCTGGACAGCTGCTGTGCTGGGCTTGCGTATCCCACCGGCGTAGTTAATTCGTGCGAGCTGTGGGATCACGTGACTCAGTTAGAGCCAATGGCAGCACACCATCTTCCATTCATAACTTTCACATAAGTGCTGTGAAAGCTATGAATACTATAGCCCCCCAAAAGAACCGCTAAACCTCAATTAAATTTAAAAAAACCCCATCACATTAATAAAATAAGTATAGTTAAATAAATTAACCATTTTAAATAAAAAATTAAATTTTTGAAAAAATTTAAAATCTTTTTAAAAGTTATAAAAATTAACTTACCTGTCTTTAAAGTCTCTAAAAAAGATATACCTGTTAAAAAAAATTCAAAATAATACTTAATTCACTACTTACCTTGTTAAAAGTGGGTCTTACTCCTCCTTTTTTTATGTGTAGAATCTTCCGTACTTACCTGCGTGTTGAAACCACTAAGTGCACTGCATGCGCGCAGCCTGTAGCGCGCACGCGGTTCACCTAGGACCCACCCCCTTTTCCATTCACCAAGTGCCGGTTTTCAGCGCATGCGCAGTGCATGCAGAAAACCAGCAATTGGAGACAGAATTCGCGAGAGTACGCAGTGCGTACTCTCGCGTAGCAGCACTAATTTTTGGGCCATGATCTTAATGGCGAGAAACTGGAAAGTACTGCAGTACAAAGGGATCTGGGGGTCCTAGTGCAAGAAAATCAAAAAGTTAGTATGCAGGTGCAGCAGGTGATCAAGAAGGCCAACGGAATGTTGGCTTTTATTGCTAGTGGGATAGATTATAATATCAGGGAGGTATTGCTGCAGTTATATAAGGTATTGGTGAGACCACACCTGGAATACTGCATACAGTTTTGGTGTCCATACTTAAGAAAAGACATACTTGCTCTCGAGGCAGTACAAAGAAGGTTCACTCGGTTAATCCCGGGGATGAGGGGGTGGACATATGAGGAGAGGTTGAGTAGATTGGGACTCTACTCATTGGAGTTCAGAAGAATGAGAGGCGATCTTATTGAAACATATAAGATTGTGAAGGGGCTTGATCGGGTGGATGCGGTAAGGATGTTCCCAAGGATGGGTGAAACTAGAACTAGGGGGAATAATCTTAGAATAATGGGCTGCTCTTTCAAAACTGAGATGAGGAGAAACTTCTTCACTCAGAGGGTAGTAGGTCTGTGGAATTTGCTGCCCCAGGAAGCTGTGGAAGCTACATCATTAAATAAATTTAAAACAGAAATAGACAGTTTCCTAGAAGTAAAGGGAATTAGAGGTTACGGGGAGCGGGCAGGAAATTGGACATGAGGCTGAGTTCGGATCGGTCAGGGTCCTGTGGGTGGCGGAGTGGGCCCAGGGGCTGTGTGGCCGGGTCCTGCTCCTACTTCTTGTGTTCTTTAGATTTGAGGTTAGGATCAGATCAGCCATGATCTTATTGAATGGCGGAGCAGGCTCGAGGGGCCGATTGGCCTACTCCTGCTCCTATTTCTTATGTTCTTATGTTCTAACATCAAAAATGATACACCATGTAAGTTTTATCCTTTATATGGGCCTACCATCACTTTAAAAGTAAGTATCAATGACAGAGCGACTCTCACTTAGAAAAAACAGTTTTTAGACTCTCCCACTCTGTTCCAAACCAAAACTACTGCAGACATATTTTAATCCAGAGAGAGACAGGCAGAAGCTTAACTTGCCCCATCTCCGCTATCTGTGCTGAAGATTGACTAATTGAACTGCCAATCAAAGCCACACCCCACTCCCTCAATGCCAGCCATGGAAACTACATTGCCCTACTTTGCTAAGACTCCTGCTGTGCTCAATGAATGGAAATCATTCCAACATTACCATCATCATCACCACTCAATGTTATTACTCCTTGTGGAATATAGATTTTCTACTGTTTTTTTCTCCATTAAACTCTGTTTTGGGCAACCACTTCAAACTGATCTTGTGTAGCCTGCTCTCTTTACTTCAGCATCCACAGTTCTATGCCAAGTATTTTTTGGTCTGCCTGGCCTTTTTCCTTCAATTCCTTTCAACAACTGTCTAGTGACAAAGGTTTGGAGTTTTCTAAGGGTAGTCCAATCCAACCGAATTTTCTCCATCTTATTTGCAACTCTGTTCACTCCTCCTGTCAGCTGTGGCTCAGTTGGTAGCACACTCGCCTCTGAGTCAGAAGGTTGTGGGTTCAGAGTCCCACTCCAGGGACTTGATGTTGTGGAGTAATACCAATTACTCGACACGGAGACTGAAGTTGCGTTTCATAAAGCTTTATTCGAGCATATGCCAGGAGAGTCTCTTCCCGACCGCTCAGGGCAGACAACTCTAATTAATACAAATTTGGACACCCTTTAAATTCCCTGCCCTACGTAATGAGGGGCGGTCCCTGATCACATGGGCTCACAGTCTAATTTCATCTTACGTCCCCATAACCGTTCCGTTGATTGTCTCACACAAAGCTGACTTGGTGTCTTACTTAATGTTAACCTGGTCTATTATGACCTAATCATTGGTGACCTAATGATCGGCACCTGCTGACCCCTGCTCCCTCGTGCTGAGTAATCTTATTATCTCTTATCTTGCTAACAGCCTACGTGGTCTAGGGTGGTGATCTTTTGACAGATGTATTTCTATCCTACGTTTTCTTACTAATGTCTACTTCTAATCTTAACCCTATATTTTCCCCTACAACTCCCCCCTTTTGGCCCTTGGCTACCTGCCCACCGGGCCACTGTCCCCCCTTTAAATGTGCTGGCTGGGTTTGTCCTCCTTTCAGACACTCGCTATGTTGGCCAGTCATGCGGTCTGAATGGGGAGAAGCCACAGCAGAACCTTTATTTTCATTTATCTTCCTTTCCTCGTCTTTCTCTACCCAGGGCTCCATACTCCATCTGTATTTCTTTTAACAGAGATTCATAGGGCAGAATTTTCATTGACCCGTGGAGGCGAGTTTGGAGGCGTGTGGGGTGGGAAAATAACAGATTCGGGGGTCCCAAACCCATCCCGCCCCCAACTCGCCTCCATGCCAGTTTCACAGGAGGCGGGTACCCGACCTGTGCTGGGACCCACCTCCCCGAGGCGGGAAGGGGATTAGTGTCAATAAACTGCCTGTTAACAGGTAGTTAACAGGCAGTTTTTGCCTAATCCCTATTTATGGCCCTGAAGTGTGGGCTTCGCGACAGGTCTGAACCACGCCGATTTAGCGAGGCGGACCGTCGGTCTGGAGGGCTTGGAGGGGTCGAGATGTCTGCTGTGCAGGTGAGTGATGGGTGCATGAGTGCAGAGGTAAGTGTGTTTGGTGTGTGTAAAGTGTTTTAAGAACTTGTACTTACCTTAACTTTGTCCTGCAGGCTAAGGTGTTGGGAATCCCTCACATCCACGGCACAGAAAGCAGAATGGCCGCGGAGCTGTCAAAAGCTGCAGTCTCTGCTTTCTGTGCTGGATTGATTTCTAACTGAGTCTAAGTACAGGGACTCACGTTAGAAATCATATTGTCAGTGTTTGACAGCTTCACAGAGCTGTCAAACGCTGAAATTTCATCTGTCAAAAGCTCTTGACAGATGAAATTTCAATGGCTGACGTCACCTGTATCCAAGGGACCCTTGATTGGCCTGCTAAGGCCGCTGGGCGGGCTTAACAAGGTCAATCAAGGGAAAATACAGTGGGTTGGCCACAAGTCGATCGAGGCGGGACTACAACCTAAAAAGTGGGAGTCCCGCCTCCATCACTTCCCCATTGACAAAATCCAGCCCATACTCTCTCCAGTTATCTTTCTTAATCCGTTTTGCCACTGCCTGACTCTGACGCCTTTTACAATACCGACATCGGTCGATCAATAATCCTATTACAAGTATTAATTGTACAATCACTAATACATGGGAGATAATCCGAAACCAAGGATGAATTTCAACATTGAGTCCAAAGTTCAATATGTTGTCCCACCAACTGCTCCCTTGGAGGTCCTCATCCGCCTTCTTTCCTAGGTCCTTGACCTCTTCCTTGATAATGTGATACTGAGTGACGATGGACTGTGCTTTCTCCCTCAGTTGACACAGGTGCTCCTCCAGGTGAGGGATTGATGCTGTTTCCGGCAGGACAAATCTGCTTATGTCACCCAGCCCTCCGTCCGCATGTACAGTGACATTAAGTGCTGTCCAAACCTTGACAATATGTTGTTCCCTGATCACTGTAGGGTAATGGGGCTTAAGACAAAAGCTTGAGTTTTCAATAGGACATATCAGATTCTTATACAAGTATGCTGTTTCTCTGGTGGTAACACAGTATATCCCTTCTTCCCGGGATGCCACCAGGGTTTCATGATGTGACAACTTCCGGGTTTCTACTGTACAATTGATTGTCTGGGTGAAGCCACATCTATCCCTATTTCCAATTCCCACCGGATGGAGACATATGACTGCTGTGCCACTGGTCTTGCAATGATTCAGGAATACTCCTACTACACTATTGTTCATCCTGGTTGTATACTCATGGGGGTTGGACATATTTCACCAAGTAGTCCTCTCTGGTCACCACTATATTCCCTACTTCCCATAGAGGCATGGGGTGTTGTCCATCGAGTTGCGGTACAGCCAGGACCAATCCTATCACTCCCGCATCTGGGTGTTTACATGCCTCCTTTTCATTATAGGCCATAGTAGTGGCCCTTATCACACATGCTTCAGTTCCATTTTCCTTTGTTCCTGATTTCCCCAGGCTGTGAGGGTCTGGTCGGTCACCCAATTTGGTACCTCCCCTTGAGTAATTTGTCCTAAGTTCTGCTTAATTTCCCCTACTAGCCATGTGGCGTACATGGTACAAACCGTGGCTCGGTGCGCTTGGTCGGACATATTCTTGGCTTGATCTATTACCGCGTTCACCGTCCTTGCGTGTGCTTCCAATATGTCTATTTCATCCCCTAGCAACCCTCCTACCTCTTGACCTGCCCTGGCTGCTTCCTGTCCTACCTCAGTATTCTGGGCCCATAGTCCTCGCAGCTTCCTTCTGAGCTCATTCAGACTTCGCTGAACCTCTTCTATACTGAACGAGTTGACGGTGGACATTCCAGTGTCGTACCCGTTCAGTACATTGTTAATAATCCCTCTCCTAACTCTAGTCCTTCCTGCGTTTCTACTTGCTGTCAGCAGGGCCTGTTTTTTTCATTTCCTTGTACATGTTCCTGGTGTCTTCTAGACACCAGTAGGGTAGTTCCAGTTTAGTTATATTTATTATCAGTTTTACCGTATGGTAGGGGACGTTAGCATACAAGTGCTTGTCTGTGTTATGTAATACCAGCCCACTCGCCGGTCCATCTGTGACGGGGGGACATGTCAGGGGCATGGGTATTGTACTCTTCAGAGTTGTGGTTGGGATAGTAGTGGGTGGCACGGTTGTTGTGGGTGGTTTCTCCACCACCGTGAGCATAAAATTCCACTGGTGGAGTAGCACTTGCCTGTGCCACCCTCTTTCCCAGCATTGTTACCATTTTCCGACCCTGGAAAATATCGACATTCTACAGTCGCATTAGTTCCTTCAACGGTCTCGTTGTAACCTTCTGACTTACTGGGCTGGATTTTCAATGACCCGTGGAGTCGGGTTTGGAGGTGTGTGGGGGGTTAAAATAGCGAAAAGTGGCGGGCGGACCTGATCCCGACTCCATTCCGCCTCCACGCAATTTTGACAAAATCGGTCGTGGGGTTCCCGACTCCGTCCCGCCTCCAAGAGGCGGGAGAGGCCATTAAAGCCCTTAACAAGCCCTAAATTGGCTCCGTAATGCCATTTTGAATCGTTTTAGCTAGTTTAACCCTTTTTCGACGTGAAGTACGCCTGATGTGAAACACGCCAGTGAAACCTGGCGTGAGCACAAGTGGATAGCTGACTATCAGCTGCAGGTCCACTATTACAACGGAGATGTGATGAAGGTAGTAGTAGTATTAGGTCTGAAAGTCGCCTCTGATGCTGCTGCATTGAATGTCTTCAGAGACTGCCTGGGAGGACTTGGTTGCAAAAAAAACTCTCTCTCTCTCTCTGAGATGCTGCTCATTTTGCATCCAGGTCCTCTCACAGCAAAGGCCAGGCAGTGTCTGAGACCAGGCAGTGTCTGAAAGCCTTCAATGCAGCAGCAATGATGACATCATCAGAGGCGACTTTCAGACTGAAACCACTAATTGGTTCATGGGTTCCCACATGCTGGAACTCAATTGCCCAATTAAATGAAAATTGCATCAATCTCCCACATCCAATTCCAGTCGGGTGGATAACACGAAATGCGGATGACACGACCCCAACCCGCCCCAGTATCAAAATCCAGCCCACTGTGTTTTTCCCAGTGGCTCATGTTTCTCCATATTATAGTAAACCCATTACTTGAGGACCTCTCTTCCTCGCCAGTATCTGCCCAAAAGCCCGTGTGTATCCCCTGTGGTGCTTCCTTCGGGCGCTCACGACTCATATCCTGCGTCCATGTCAGGACGGTGAAGTCCCCTCCACATTGGAACCTGTGTCCCAGCCCCCATGGTATTCACAGTATGGGTCTCCCGGTTCCATTCTTTGGGCAGTTGATTCCAAAGTTAGGTTCATATGTTAACGACATATCTGGGCTTCCTACGGCACGGTTGGGTGGGTTGTACCGGGGTGCAGCCGTCCGGGTACTTGCCACCTGGACTCTGACGAGCGTGAGGCATGCCAAAAGTCTCCACATCCTTTACCTGTGGGGTAAATATAAATTCCGGTCATCACCGGATTGATTAGTCCCACCTTTCTTATTGTCTTGGTATGGTTTTAGTTGTGTCCAATGTTTCCACCTTCCTTTTCCCTGCATTTCTACGCATGCGCATGTGATGCTAGTCATTATTATCTCATAGGGTCCCTGCCACCTGGGGGCGAGTCCCACCCTTACTGGGAGGGTCCTTACCATTACTTTACTACCTACCTGTCTGTGTGGAGTTTGCACATTCTCCCCGTGTCTGCGTGGGTTTCCTCCGGGTGCTCCGGTTTCCTCCCACAGTCCAAAAATGTGTGGGTTAGGTTGATTTGGCTATGATAAATTGACCCTTAGTGTTAGGGGGGATTAAATATGTGGGGTTATGGGGATAGGATGGGATATGTTAGGGGGAATTAAATACGTGGGGTTACGGGGGTAGGGTGGGATATGTGTACTGTGGGGATTAAAGCAGGGACAGGGTACTGGATTTGGATGATCAGCCATGATCGTATTGAATGGTGGAGCAGGCTCGACGGGCCGAATGGCCTACTCCTGCTCCTAGATTCTATGTTTCTATGTTACCTCTGGTAAGGCTACCTCGTCTTCCCCATCCTGTGCTTCCAAGTCTCTGATGATTTGTCGGTCCCTTACTTCTTTCCTTAAGTCAGGCAGTTGTGTGCATAATTCTTCAACAAACCGCCGGACTCGGTCTCGGGCTGGTCCGATATCCTCGCTACCAGTGATGGTCCCTTCTGGTAGTCTCATAGCCCGTCCGGTCATTAGCTCAAATGGGGTTAGTCCCGTCATCCTTCTGGGCGTTGCCCGGAGTCTCATTAGGATACTGGGTAGCAAATCTGCCCAACCTTTCCCGGTTTTGGCTATTGCTCTGCCCAGTGCTGTCTTTAGAGTTCGGTTCATCCTTTCAACTAGTCCTGAGCATTGGGGATGGTACGGGATGTGAAATTTTTGCTTTATTCCTAATAACGCACAAGCTTGTTTCATGACTCTCCCAGTGAAGTGTGTTCCTCTATCGGGGTCTATCTGTAGAGGGTCTCCCCACCTGGGGATCACCTCTTCTGCTAATATTGGCCCTGAAATTCGCCTCTCCGGCTTGCCGCGGGGGTAAGGATCGCGCGCGCACTTATCTACCGCGCCTGCCGTTGTGTTTTGGGCCCACGGGAACTTCAGCTCCTGGGCCTGCTCCAACTGCCGGTGCGCAGTGCTTGCGTGTCCCAGGGGCGCAGTTAGTGCGATGCGTCCCCTGGGATCACGTGGGCCATGGAGAGCCAATGGCAGCAGACCATCTTTCATTCATAGATTTGACAGGAAGACCTGTCAAATCTGTGAATTGAAATCGGCCCCAAAAGAACAGCTAAACTTAAAATACATTTAAAAAACCCCATCACATTTATAAAATAACTATAGTTAAATAAATTAACCACTTTAAACAAAAATTTAAATTTTTGAAAAATTAAAATACTTTTTAAAAGTGATAAAAATAAACTTACCTTTCTTTAAAGTATCTAAAAAAGATAAACCTGTTGAAAATTGTTTTAAATTATACTTAATTAACCACTTACCTTGTTGAAAACGGCTCCTGCGCCTCCTTTTTATAAGCGTAGGTTCTTCACTACTTACCCTCCCGTAGAAACCTGAAAAAAACCCTAAGTTTGCTGCGTGCGTGCAGCCTCTACCACGCACACGGTTCACCTAGGAACCGCCCCCTTCACCAGACCGGAAGTTCCGGTTTCCCGCGCATGCGCAGTGCATGCAGGAAACCGGCACTTCGGGACGCCTTACGGGTGAGTACACACTGAGTACTCACCCGGGAAGGGCCGAATTTTTGGCCCAATATCTTTGCTACCGTCCCTGCCGAGCAGTCGCGTGTGGCAAATGCTTCTACCCATCTAGTGAACTGATCTACGATCACGAGACAGTATAGCTTTCCCTTACTAGGTGTCAGGGGCCCAGTGAAATCAATCTGGAGTTGCTCCCAAGGTCCCTTTGGTCAGGGTTGGTGTCCCAATCTAATCTTTACCGCTTTTCCTGGATTATGTTGGGCGCAAATGATGCACCTCTGGCAATGTTTCGCTACATCTCTTCCCATTCCCGGCCACCACCAGCATCTCCCTAAGCAGGCTTGAGTCCCGTTTCTCCCTTGGTGTTGGTTTCCATGATATATCTCCAACAGATTCTGCCTTAGGCGTTCTGGGGCCACTACCCGCCCGTCATATCTCCATATCCCATCATTACCCACTGTTGCTCCCAGGTAGCCCCAGAAGTCCTTGTCCTTTGCTTCCACTCCTCGGAACACTTGTTGTAAGTCTATTTCCTCTGTAACCGTTGAGTTAGTTGCCACCGGTGCTAGAGTTCCTGTCCTGGCCGCTAATTTGGCTGCCTCATCTGCCCATTGGTTTCCCTTTTGCTCCTTACATTCTACCTTACGATGTGCTTTTATCTTTATTACTGCTGCGTGTTGGGGCAGCTTTGCGGCTTCTACCAGTTCCTTCACTAGCCCTTCATGTTGTACGTGGCCGCCGCTTGACGTCACAGACTCTCTCCTACTCCATGCTGTCATGTAATCATGTACTACCCCAAAAGCGTACCGGCTATCGGTATATATATTTACACTTCGATCCCTTGCTAACTTCAGGGCCTCCGTGAGTGCTGTGAGTTCCGCCACCTGTGCTGACACTCCTCCCGGCAGGCGCCCCCCTGCTACAGTTTCTCCTGCATCATTGACTACTGCCCATCCCATATGGGGCATCCCGTCTATGTACTGTCTGGACCCGTCTATGTATAAGGTAACATCCACGATGTCTATTGGCTCTTCTTTTAGCTGGTTGGGGTACTCGGATTCTATCCTTTCCTGACATTCATGTGGTTCTCCCTCCTCTGCCATTCCCTCCGTGGGGTTGGGTCCCATATCCCTTACAATAGGTACTGATTTATCTTTGGGCAACAGGATAGCTTCCCAGCTGTCCGATACTGTTTTTAATCTACCTGTATTTAGTAGTTCTACTATAGTGTGTCTAGTATATAGCACAATTTCTCCGGTCATTATTGCTGGTTCACTGACCCTTACTGCCCAAGTGACACAGTCAATTGCTGCCACACATCGTGGCATGCCAACTACCACCGGTTCTTCTCAGGTCCAGAAGTAGGCGACCGGTCTCATTCGGTCCCCGTGTTCCTGGGTCACTATAGTGCTATAATGATCGTTCTCATTGTGGGCTTATATGTGGAAGGGTTTTCCCATATCGGGCAGTCCCAGAGCGGGTGCGGATATGAGGGCCTCTTTAAGGCAGCTGAATGCTTGATCCTGCTCTATCCCCCATTCCACTGTTTCTAATGCTGCCTTTCCTCCTTTGACCAAATCTTGTATGGGTGCGGCGAGCTGTGAATAGCCTTCAATAAAATTCCTACAGTAGTTAAAGAGGCCCAAGATCTTTCGGACCCCTCTCACATGGTAGGGGCATGGCATCTTTCTAATAGCTTCCTTTCTGTCCATGGGCAATGCTCGTTTTCCTTGTTGGATGTCATAACCTATGACTCTAAGTATTGTACCTGTGTCTGGCCTACTTGCACCTTCTTGGGACTAACTTTAAATCCTGCGTTTGCTAATTGCTCCAACACCGTCACTAACGCTCCTGCATGTCCTCCCGGACTGGTGGATGCTATGAGGAGGTCATCCACGTATTATAAAATAGTACTGCCATAAGGAGTTAAGTCTAACCCCTCTAATGACATACTCATGGCTCTGTGGAATATCCCAGGGCTATTATGAAACCCTTGGGGTACCCTCGTCCAGGTGTACTGCTTGTTTCCTACAGTGAATGTGAATTTTTTCTGTTACTCTTCTGCTAATGGTATTGACCAAAACCCATTTGCGATGTTCAATCTAGTTCTATAAATTTAGCAGCAGCTACGTGGGCGGTTGTTCTCCGGGGGTAGCCATGGGCCCCTCCCTGTCCGCCCCCCTTTGGCCAGGTCATTTGGTCCTTTTTGGGGTCAATTATGGCTCCTAATTCTCTCATTATATCTATTCCTAACACTGTTCCCTCGGTGGTCTTACATACCCACATCTGGGTGGGTATGATTATACCTGCTATTTCTAGCAGAGTCGTTTCACTCTGATACTCTTTTATGCTTTTCCCCCCCAATCCAAGTATGTTTACACTATGTCTCGTTGTAGGGAGAGGAATGTCAGTTATGGATACGGATGCTCCGGTGTCTATCAACATTTTGCATTGCCGGCCCTCTAACAACGCATCGATAAACATTCGGGGGTCCCTTCCCTCTCCGCCGGGGGCCGGTGCTACCTATTTCTGGTTCTGGGAGGCGAGCTTAATCATTTTGCGGATATCCTCTAGGGTCACTCCCGAGTCTGTTTTACTACCACCGCCCTGTTGGCGGGGTCCCTATCCTGCTTTCCCTCCCCCAGGTGCCCAACAGTCTGCCCGTTTATGTCCGTTTTTCTGACAGTTTGAGCAAACCGGGCCGTTACTTTTGGAGGCCTTACATTCCCTTTTAAAGTGGCCAGGCTTACCACAAGCATAACAATTTTTATCCTGCGATTCGGCATTTCCCACGGCTCCCACCTTGGATGTCTGCCCCTGGTGGCTTTCCACCTCGCAGGCACATCGCATGACGTTTGTAAAATCTCCTCCCACCGGTAATCCGGGCCCATTCCTTCCTTTAACATCTTTAGAAAGATTTCATCGTCTCGCCCCGTGCGACCCTGTCCCAAATATGCACAATATGCCTGATATTTTCTTTCTGCGTAATCCGTGACAGGTTCCCCTTTCTTCTGGGTAACCCCTGTTATAGCCCCCCAGTTACTCTCTGCTGGCCCCAGGACAATCTTAACTGCCTCCTCGAAGGTGTCATGCATCTGTTTTGGGGTCGGTCCCTGTTCGTCGGTGAACGTACCATTTCGATATCGTGGTACCAGGTCTGCACATTGCCCTTGGGGGCACTTGGCCTTGACCAGGATATATGTATCCTTTGGGTGCGTGGAATGGAAGTCCTGCATTTCATGTAAGGCTTCCCAGAAGGTAGTATTGGCACTTCTGGGTTTTAATCTGGGTAAGTCCTTTAGGAGGAGTTGTTTTTCTCCTGGTGTAAAGGGGATGTGTTTCATTTTTTCTGTTACCTCCTCCGTCCCCTTATTATCTCCATTGTTCTCTCCGTTCCCGTCCCTGTCTGTGGAATCTGCCCCCTCTTCGGGTATTCCTCCGTCCTGTCCGTCGGGCCCGAGTAGTCACCATCGGGGCTGCTTTTGCATCCCCCTCAGTCGCCGACTCATAGGGTGGATGTCCACCCTTCTCGTCTTTGTCTGAGTCTCTACTGTCGTACTCTAGTGGAGGGGCTGTAGCCGCCACTAATCGGTCTCGTCCTTTTCCCACATACTCGTGCACTCTTTCACTAAGTCCTAGGTAAGTTGGTCACTATGACAGTTGCTTTGTCAGTTTTGTCATTTTTCTGACCTGTCCACCATCCTTTCTGGGTTTCCAGAGAACTCTCGGGTCCCATCCCTCCTTTTCCATCTTCTCTATCAGTTTTTTATTCTTCCCCATTATATACTGCATCATTGAACCCTCTGGTCCCCATTTAGGACTGTCTTTGTCCTTCTTACTGGCCATTATATCTAGGGTTATCCTGGCGCGGTTTATATCATAGTGTCTAGCGCGGTGTCTTCTCCCGCCTGCTCGGCTTCTACTCTTTGCTCGGTGCGGTTTCTATCCCGCCTGCGCGGCTCCTACCAGCGCGGTTTTACCCTTTCCCCATGGGTCCCCAAACACTGCTTCAGTCTCCACCTGTTTTTGTTCTAGATACTCACGGGGACTGAATCCGACTGGCCACTACCTAACTACTGTGTGGTATTTTAATGTACTCACCCGTTTGCCGTGTCCAGTTGGGGTCGATGCGAATATCCTGCTGACTACGCCAATTGTTGTGGAGTAATACCAATTACTCGACACGGAGACTGAAGTTGCGTTTCATAAAGCTTTATTCGAGCATATGCCAGGAGAGTCTCTTCCCGACCGCTCAGGGCCGACAACTTTAATTAATACAAATTTGGACACCCTTTAAATTCCCTGCCCTACGTAATGAGGGGCGGTCCCTGATCATGTGGGCTCACAGTCTAATTTCATCTTACGTCCCCATAACTGTTCCGTTGATTGTTTCACACAAAGCTGACTTGGTGTCTTACTTAATGTTAACCTGGTCTATTATGACCTAATCATTGGTGACCTAATGATCGGCACCTGCTGACCCCTGCTCCCTCGTGCTGAGTAATCTTATTATCTCTTATCTTGCTAACAGCCTACGTGGTCTAGGGTGGTGATCTTTTGACAGATGTATTTCTATCCTACGTTTTCTTACTAATGTCTACTTCTAATCGTAACCCTATATTTTCTCCTACATTGAGCACATAAAGCTAGGTTGACACTCCAGTGCAGTGCTGAGGGAGTGCTGCACTGTCGGAGGTGCCATCTTTCGGATGAGACGTTAAACTGAGGACCTGTCTACTCTCTCAGGTGGACGTAAAAGATCCCATGGCATTATTTCAAAGAAGAGCAGGGGAGTTATCCTCGGTGTCCTGGCCGATATTTATCCCTCAACCAACATAACAAAAACAGATTATCTGGTCATTATCACATTGCTGTTTGTAGGACCTTGCTATGCGCAAATTGGCTGCCGCATTTCCCACATTACAACAGTGACTCCACTTCAAAAATACTTCATTGGTTGTAAAGCGCTTTGAGACATCCGGTGGTTGTGAAAGGCGCTATATAAATGCAAGTCTTTCTTTCTTTGAGTCCGATGGTTGTGGGTTCAAGTCCCACCCTAGAGACTTGAGCACAAAATCTAGGAAGTGCTGCACTGTCGGAGGTGCCAACTTTCAGATGAGACATTAAACCGAGGCGCTGTCTGTTCTGATAGCTGTCTGTTCTGCTGAGATTTTCCAGCGCTTTCCGCTGTCTGTTCTCTCAGGTGGCTGTAAAAGATCCCATGGCACTATTTCAAAGAAGAGCAGAGGAGTTATCCCTGGTGTCCTGGCCAATATTTATCCCTCAATCCATGTCACTAAAAAAAACAGATTATCTTGTCATTATCACAGTGTTGTTTGTGGGAGTTGGCTGCTGTAATTCCTACATTACAACAGTGACTACATTTCAAAAGTACTTCATTGGCTGTATGGTGTTTTCGGATGTCCTGAGGTCATGAAAGCCTCTGTATAAATGCAAATGTAATCTCCTGATTACTCCCAGTGTCACGCGCTAGTGAGTATAGAAATAGGAAAATAGAGCAGATGACTGCGTGGCTGGAGAGATGGTGCAGGAGGGGGGCTTTAGAATCCTGAGGCATTGGGACCGGTTCTGGGGGAGGTGGGACCTGTACAAGCCGGACGGGTTGCACCTCAACAGGACCGGGACCAATATCCTCGCAGGGGGTGGGGGGGGGGGTTTACTAGTGCTGTTGGGGAGGGTTTAAACTAGCTTGGCAGGGGGATGGGATCCTGAGAGTAGATTCAGAAGGGAGAGAAGCAAAGCTGGAAATGGAAGGCAATAAGTTAGTAAGTGATAGCAAAATACTGCGGATGCTGGAAATCCGAAATAACAACAGAAAACGCTGGAAAAACTCAGCAGGCCAGGCAGCATCCGTGGAGAGAGAAAGAGAGTTAACGTTTCAGGTCGATGACCTTTCATCAGAACTTTCATCAGGAGATAAAGAGACATTAAGAGACATTAAGAGTAATGCAAGGCAAGAGGTGGTGTTAATGTGACAGGTTAAGGCTGAAAGAAGTGTGAAATCCACTGGCAGAATGAAGGACAGCTGCCAGCTTCTAGGAGGAAAAAAAAGTGGGGGGGGGGGGCCAAATAAAAGGGTGGATGAAAAAATAAAATATAAATGTGATTGGAGCTGAGGTTATGATCTAAAATTGTTGAACTCGATATTGAGTCCAGAGGGCTGTAGCGTGCCTAAACGAAAGATGAGGTGCTGTTCCTCGAGCTTACGCTGCGCTTCCGTGGAACAGTGTAATAGGCCGAGGACGGTGAGGTCAGAGTGGGAGTGAAGCGGTGAATTAAAGTGACAGGCGACCGGGAGCTCGGGGTCCCCCTTATGGACTGAACGGAGGTGTTCCGCAAAGCGGTCACCCAATCTGCGTTTGGTCTCCCCAATGTAGAGGAGACCACATCGTGAGCAACGAATACAGTATACTAAATTGCAGGAAGTACAAGTAAATCGCTGTTTCACCTGGAAGGGGTGTTTGGGGCCCTGGACAGTGGGAAGAGGGGAGGTATAAGGGCATGTGTTGCATCTCCTGCGCGTGCACGGGAAGGTGCCGGGCGAAGGGGAAGGGGTGCTGGGGGTGGTAGAGGAGTGGACTAGGGTGTCGCGGAGGGAGCGGTCCCTGCGGAATGCTGAA
This sequence comes from Squalus acanthias, assembly GCA_030390025.1. NCBI lineage: Eukaryota > Metazoa > Chordata > Chondrichthyes > Squaliformes > Squalidae > Squalus > Squalus acanthias. The sequence continues at coordinate 31,116,101 of CM059431.1, forward strand.
AGGGGAGGTGAGGGGAAGATGCGTTTGGTGGTGGGATCACGCTGGAGGTGGCGGAAATGGCGGAGGATGATCCGTTGAATGTGGAGGCTGGTGGGGTGAAAGGTGAGGACAAGGGGAACCCTATCGTGGTTCCGGGAGGGAGGGGCAGGGGTGAGGGCAGAAGTGCGGGAGATAGAACGGACACGGTCGAGGGCCGTGTCGACCACGGTAGAGGGGAATCCTCGGTTGAGGAAAAAGGAAGACATGTCGGAAGCACTGGTATGGAAGGTGGCATCATCAGAGCAGATGCGGCGGAGACGGAGAAACTGGGAGAATGGAATAGAGTCCTTATAGGAGGCGGGGTGGGAGGAAGTGTAGTCCAGGTAGCTGTGGGAGTCAGTGGGCTTGTAGTGAATGTTAGTCAATAACCTATCCCCAGAGATGGAGATGGAGAAGTCGAGGAAGGGAAGGGAAGAGTCGGAGATGGACCATGTGAAGGTGAGGGAAGGGTGGAAATTGGAAGCATAGTGAATGAAATGTTCTAGTTCAGGGCGAGAGCAGGAGACGGCACCGATACAGTCATCAATGTACCGGAAAAAGAGGTGAGGGAGGGGACCCGAGTAGGACTGGAACCAAGAGTGTTCCACATATCCCACGAAAAGGCAGGCATAGCTAGGACCCATGCGGGTACCCATAGCAACACCTTTAATTTGGAGGAAATGGGTAGAGTCAAAGGAGAAGTTGTTCAATGTGAGAACAAGTTCAGCCAGGCGGAGGAGGGTGGTGGTGGATGGGGACTGGTTGGGCCTCTGTTCAAGGAAGAAGCGGAGCGCCCTCAGGCCATCCTGGTGGGGAATGGAGGTGTAGAGGGATTGTACGTCCATAGTGAAGAGGAGACGGTTGGGGCCGGGAAACTGGAAACTGTTAAAATGGCAGAGGGCGTCGGAAGAGTCGCGGATGTAGGTGGGAAGAGACTGGACAAGGGGAGAAAAAATAGAGTCGAGATAGGAAGAGATAAGTTCCGTGGGGCAAGAACAGGCTGAAACGATGGGTCTACCAGGGCAGTCCTGTTTGTGGATCTTGGGAAGGAGGTAGAAGCGGGCTGTGCGGGGTTGGGGAACTATGAAGTTGGCGGCCATGGGGTCAAGATCTCCAGAGGAGATGAGGTCAGTGACAGTCTTGGACACGGTGGCTTGATGTTCGGTAGTGGGGTCATGGTCCAGGTGGAGGTAGGAGGAGGTGTCGGAGAGTTGGCGTTCAACTTCCGCTAGGTAGAGGTCGGTTCGCCAAACAACAACAGCACCACCCTTGTCAGCAGGTTTAATGACAATGTCAGGGTTGGATCGGAGAGAATGGAGTGCTGCAAGTTCAGAGGGAGGTAGGTTGGAGTGAGTGAGGGGAGCAGAGAAATTGAGCTGGCCGATGTCACGGCGGCAGTTAGCAATGAAAAGATCTAGAGAGGGTAAGAGGCCAGAGGGAGGGGTCCAGGTGGAACGAGAATTCTGAAAGCGGGAGAAAGGGTCAGCCGTGCGGGGGGAAGACTCCTGGCCAGAGAAGTGGGCACGGAGATGGAGGCGGCGGAAAAAGAGCTCAGCATCGTGCCGAGCTCGAAATTCATTGAGATGGGGGCGTAAGGGGATGAAGCTCAGGCCTTTGCTGAGGACTGATTGTTCGGAGTCAGAGAGGGGAAGGTCAGAGGGGATAGTGAAAACGCGGCAGGGGGTGAGATTGGGAGAAGGGGGGTCAGAGGAAAGTGAAGGGGAAGAAGGTTCCGGAGGGGCGTTAGTGTCCAAGAGTTGTTGAAGCTTGCGATCCTTGACATCGGAAAGGAAGAAGAAAAGTTTTTTGTTGAAGCGTCGGATGAGTCTAAGGATGAAATGGAAATGTGGACCCGGACAGCTTTGAGATAGAGTGCGTTGGTGCTGCTGAAGAGAGATGTCGAGAGTGTTCATGTGGCGCCGCATGGCGTTGAGCGTGGATCTCAAGATGCGGCGAGAGCAGTAGTTCAAGGAACGATGAATATCTTGGAGATATTTGTAATCCTGGGTTGAGCCGAAACACGAAGGGTGGAAGTTTAGTTGGAATCCACGTGGGATAAGTCGGAACCGGAGACAGTTGCTGAGGAAAGTAATGTGGCTGTGAAACCGAGTCTTGGCAGATACCTGATCAAACACGAGAAGGGAAACTGAAAGCAATGAAGATGAACAAGGCTGAAGAGCGAAACGGAAATCCCGTCGAAGAGAAGAGCAGAACTTCTTCAAGGTAGGCATTCCTAGAAGAGAGGTGGCAGTGAACCAAACACTAATACGATAGCAAAATACTGCGGATGCTGGATATCCGAAATAACAACAGAAAACGCTGGAAAATCTCAGCAGGCCAGACAACATCCGTGGAGAGAGAAAGAGAGTTAACGTTTCAGGTCGATGACCTTTCGTCAGAACTGGAAAGAGCTGGAAATCAAATAGATTTAAGGCCAGGATAAAGCTGGGAAAAGGGGGAGGGGATAAAGGAACAAAAGGGGAGATAAAGAGACATTAAGTGACATTAAGAGATATGCAAGGCAAGAGGTGGTGTTAATGTGACAGGTTAAGGCTGAAAGAAGTGTGAAATCCACTGGCAGAATGAAGGACAGCTGCCAGCTTCTAGGAGGAAAAAAAAAGTGGGGGGGGGGGGGCCAAATAAAAGGGTGGATGAAAAAATAAAATATAAATGTGATTGGAGCTGAGGTTATGATCTAAAATTGTTGAACTCGATATTGAGTCCAGAGGGCTGTAGCGTGCCTAAACGAAAGATGAGGTGCTGTTCCTCGAGCTTACGCTGCGCTTCCGTGGAACAGTGTAATAGGCCGAGGACGGTGAGGTCAGAGTGGGAGTGAAGCGGTGAATTAAAGTGACAGGTGACCGGGAGCTCGGGGTCACCCTTATGGACTGAACGGAAGTGTTCCGCAAAGCGGTCACCCAATCTGCGTTTGGTCTCCCCACTGTAGAGGAGACCACATCGTGAGCAGCGAATACAGTATACTAAATTGCAGGAAGTACAAGTAAATCGCTGTTTCACCTGGAAGGGGTGTTTGGGGCCCTGGACAGTGGGAAGAGGGGAGGTATAAGGGCATGTGTTGCATCTCCTGCGCGTGCACGGGAAGGTGCCGGGCGAAGGGGAAGGGGTGCTGGGGGTGGTAGAGGAGTGGACTAGGGTGTCGCGGAGGGAGCGGTCCCTGCGGAATGCTGAAAGGGGAGGTGAGGGGAAGATGCGTTTGGTGGTGGGATCACGCTGGAGGTGGCGGAAATGGCGGAGGATGATCTGTTGAATGTGGAGGCTGGTGGGGTGAAAGGTGAGGACAAGGGGAACCCTATCGTGGTTCCGGGAGGGAGGGGCAGGGGTGAGGGCAGAAGTGCGGGAGATAGAACGGACACGGTCGAGGGCCGTGTCGACCACGGTAGAGGGGAATCCTCGGTTGAGGAAAAAGGAAGACATGTCGGAAGCACTGGTATGGAAGGTGGCATCATCAGAGCAGATGCGGTGGAGACGGAGAAACTGGGAGAATGGAATAGAGTCCTTATAGGAGGCGGGGTGGGAGGAAGTGTAGTCCAGGTAGTTGTGGGAGTCAGTGGGCTTGTAGTGAATGTTAGTCAATAACCTATCCCCAGAGATGGAGATGGAGAAGTCGAGGAAGGGAAGGGAAGAGTCGGAGATGGACCATGTGAAGGTGAGGGAAGGGTGGAAATTGGAAGCATAGTGAATGAAATGTTCTAGTTAGTAAGTGAGTTTGGAAGGCAGAGGAAACAAAGGCTAGAAAATAGACAACAAAGGGGTTTGGCAGTGCTTAATAGTATATACTTCAATGCAAGGAGTCTAGTGAATAAGGCAGATGAGCTGAGGGCACAGATAGACATGTGGAAGTATGATATCATAACTATTACTGAAACTTGGCTGAAAGAAGGGCAGGTATGGCATCTCAACATTCCTGGTTACAGGGTGTTCAGATGAGATAGAGAGGGGGATAAAAAAAGGAGGGAGGGTCGCAATATTGGTTAAAAACACAATTACAGCTGTGAGGAGGGATGATATCTTAGAAGGATCATCAAATGAGAACATACGGGTTGAACTGAAGAACAAAAAAGCGGCAGTCACATTGCTGGGAGTGTACTATAGACCCCCAAATAGTCAGAGGGAGATAGAAGAGCAAATATGTAGGCACATTTCTGAGAAGTGCAAAAACAATAGGGCAGTAATAGTAGGGGATTTCAACCACCCTAACATTAACTGGGATAGAATCAGTGTAAAAGGTATAGAGGGCGCTGAATTCTTAAAATGCATTCAGGAGAACTTTTTGAGCCAGTACATAGGAAGCCAAACAAGAGAGGGGGCGGTTCTGGACTTAGTTTTCGGAATGAAGTTGGGCAGGTGGAAGGGGTATCAGTGGGAGAGCATTTTGGTGGTAGTGATCATAATTCAATTAGATTTAGCATAGTTACGGAAAAGGACAAAGATAGACGAGGAGTAAAAGTTCTTAATTGGGGAAAGGCCAATTTTACTAAGCTGTGATGTGATTTAGCAAAAGTGGACTGGAAACAGCTACTTGAACGTAAATCAGTGTCAGAGCAGTGGGAGGCATTCAAGGAGGAGATAGTGAGGGTTCAGTGCAAATATGTTCCCACAAAGAAAAAGGGTGGGACTCCCAAATCTAGAGCCCCCTGGATGTCAAGGGGCATACAGGGTAGGATAAGGCAAAAAAGGGAAGCTTATGTCAGATACCGAGAGCTAAATACTGTAGAAAGCCTAGAGGAGCATAGAAAGAGCAGGGGCAAAATTAAAAAGGAAATTAGGAAAGCAAAGAGAAGGCATGAAAAAATGTTGGCAAATAACATCAAGGCAAACCCAAAGATGTTTTATAAATACATAAAGGGCAAGAGGATAACTAAAGGAAGAGTAGGGCCTATTAGAGACCAAAAAGGAAGCTTGTGTGTGGAGGCGGAAGACGTGGGTATGGCTCTTAATGAATACTTAGGGGGCGATTTTCCCACTGGAGGCGAGATGCAGGTGGGTTTCAGTTTGGTGGGTTTGAAACTCGCCTCCACTGATAGGTTTCAAAAATTAGCGATTTTCCCATGATTGGCCACTTGATTTCAGAGGTGTGGGATGCCCTTGCTCAATTAGTGTTTTGGAACTGAAACTCGCCTCTGTTGACAGCACTTTTCCAGTCTGATTTTATGGCTTCTTGCTCCCTTGGCTCATTCCACAGCATTTCTGCGTCTCCTGCACCACCTCCAACATCTTTTGAGTAACCACTATGTCCAATTCCAAGACAAGGGCCTACCCGAGGCTCTCGGATGAGGCGCTGCAAATGTTGTTTGAGGGGGTGACAGCTAGCATGGAGGTGCTGTTCCACTCATCTCGGAGGAAGAGGCCTGCCAAAGAAACCAAGGCTGTGTTGGTACAGCTGGCAAGGGGTATAACCTCCAGATCTGTGTGCAGATTGGGAGACTGTTTCTGTGTATTGATGAAATGCCATCCCTGTTGGAAAGCATTAAAATGATTTGAAGCCAAAATGTTGGCGTTATGCCATCTGTTCTTTCACCTTAGGCAGCTCCACATTGCGGGCACCGCCACACTTGCACTGTCAGGTTGGTGGCCTGAGTGAAAGGAGGCCAGAGAGTCATGTCCATTGTCAATGATATCCTAAGATGGAGCCAAGGACATGTGCCAACTTGGGCAACCTATGCAAATCTGGCCAGGATAAGTTCATCCCTTGCACCCCGGGCAGCCATGTGCTCGCGTGCTGCCGCTGCCGCTGGTCGATACACCGGCGCTCTGACCTCCTCCTCCTCCTCCTCCTCCAGATCCTCTCCTCCTCCTCCTCATCTGAGGTCCATGCAGAAAGAAAACGAATGGTTCCCATGCTGCTTGTAGATGCCTCCCTTGGGGAAGCGCTCATTGCAAGCGGGGAGAGGGTCTTCCAAGGAGGTCCCATAGAATCATAGAAGGTTACAGCCCATCCTGTCCGCGCCGGCCACAAAGAGCTATCCAGCCTAATCCCACTTCCCAGCTCTTGGTCCGTAGCCCTGCAGGTTACAGCACCCCAAGTGCACATCCAAGTACTTTTTAAATGTGGTTAGGGTTTCTGCCTCTACCACCCTTTCAGGCAGTGAGTTCCAGACCCCCACAACCCTCTGGGTGAAGAAATTTCTCCTCAAATCCCCTCTAAACCTTCCACCAATTACTTTAAATCTGTGCCCCCTGGTTATTGACCCTTCTGCTAAGGGAAATAGGTCCTTTCTATCCACTTTATCTAGGCCCCTCATAATTTTATACACCTCAATAAGGTCTCCCCTCAGCCTCCTCTGTTCCAAGGAAAACAAACCCAGCCTATCCAGTCTTTCCTCATAGCTAAGATTCTCTACTCCCGGCAACATCCTTGTAAATCTCCTCTGTACCCTCTCTAGTGCAATCACATCTTTCCTGTAATGTGGTGACCAGAACTGCACGTAGTACTCTAGCTGAGGCCTAACTAGTGTTTTATACAGTTGAAGCATAATCTCCCCTGCTCTTGTATGCTATGCCACGGCTAATAAAGGCAAGCATTCCGTATGCCTTCTTAACCACCTTATCTACCTGGTCTGCTACCTTCAGGGATCTGTGGACATGCACTCCAAGGTCCCTTTGTTCCTCTACACTACTCAGTGTCCTACCATTTAATGTGTATTCCCTTTCCTTGTTAGCCTTCCCCAAATGTATTACCTCACACTTCTCTGGATTGAATTCCATTTGCCACTGTTCTGCCCACCTGACCAATTTATTGATATCTTCCTGCAATCTACAGCTTCCTTCTTCAGTTTCAACCTCACAGGCGATTTTAGTATCATCTGCAAACTTCTTAATCATACCCCCTGACGTAAGAAAACTACTAGGCACTTGGTCTAAGCGTTAAACAAAGCTTTAATCAACTGTTTTACAACATGGAGATCCAGTTGTCCTTCAAAGTTCCTGTTAAAGAATGTCCTGAGCAAGCTGGGTCCATGCCCAAGTATTTATACTCTCCCTGGACAGCGCCACCAGCAGGCCGCCCAGTATTATGTCATAAGTCATTTCCCATGAATGACAAGATTCATGTCACCCCCTATATTCAAGTCTAGATCATTGATATATACCACAAAAAGCAAGGGACCTAGTACTGAGCCCTGCAAAACCCCACTGGAAACAGCCTTCCAGTCACAAAAACACCCATCAACCATTACCCTCTGCTTCCTGCCTCCGAGCCAGTTTTGAATCTAACTTGACACTTTGCCCTGGATCCCATGGGCTTTTAACTTTGTGACCAGTCTGCCATGTGGAACCTTATCAAAAGCCTTACTAAAGTCCATATACACTACATCTACCCTCCTTGTTACCTCCTCAAAAAATTCAATCAAGTTTGTCAGACACGACCTTCCCTTAACAAATCCGTGCTGACTATCCTTCATTAATCTGTGTCTTTCTAAATGAAGATTTATCCTGTCCTTCAGAATTCTTTCCAATAATTTTCCCACCACCGAGGTCCCACAAGTTGATGGAGTCAAGCTGCAGCACCTCTGACTTCGGAAGGCCTTCTAAAAGTGCTCAGAGACCTTTTAAAGCCAAGGTCTGGCACCTGCAAGTAATCCTTGCTGCAGTAAACGATGTCTTGTTAGACCTGCCGCAGTGAGGAGGCCTCCCACGAGTCAACCCGCCAGGTTTACCTGGTGTGGTTCAGGAGTTGCGTGGATCACGCCGAAAAGCTGGAAAAATCACGAGGGCCTCTCAAAATAGGCTTAGAGAGGCCCTTAACGAGCATTTAAGGATCTTTAATAGCACAATGGCCAGCTGGAGGCGGGAGCGTTTCCCGACCTCCAAAACCGGCATCGGCAAAATCCCGCGGAGGCAGGTTGGAGGCGGGTTCCGAACCTAACCTCTTCAATTCTGATTTTCCCACCTTTCCTGCCTCCAAACCCGCCTCCTCCAACGTCAGAAAATCGCCCCCTTAGAATCATAGAATCATAGAATGGTTACAGCACAGAAGGAGGCCATTCGGCCCATTGAGAAAGAAAGAAAGAAAGACTTGCACTTGTATAGTGCCTTTCACGACCACCGGACGTCTCAAAGCGCTTTACAGCCACTGAAGTACTTTTGGAGTGGAGTCACTGTTGTAATGTGGGATACGCAGCAGCCAATTTGCGCACAGCAAGCTCCCACAAACAGCACTGTAATTATGACCAGATAATCTGTTTTTGTTATGTTGATTGAGGGATAAATATCGAGCCCATGCTGGCTCTCTGCAAGAGCACTTCAGCTAATCCCACTCCCCCGCCCTTTCCCCGTAGCCCTGCAAATTCTTTTCCTTCAGATACTTATCCAAGTCCTTTTTGAAAGCCACGATTGAGTCTGCCTCCTCCACCCTTTCAGGCAGTGCATTCCAGATCCTAACCACTCGCTGCGTAAAAAAGTTTTTCCTCATGTCACCTTTGGTTCTTTTGCCAATCACCTTGAATCTGTGTCCTCTGGTTCTCGACCCTTCTGCCAATGGGAACAGTTTCTCTCTATCTACTCTGTCTAGACCCCTCATGATTTTGAACACCTCTATCAAATCTCCTCTCAACCTTCTCTGCTCTAAGGAGAACAACCCCAGCTTCTCTAGTCTATCCACGTAACTGAAGTCCCTCATCCCTGGAATCATTCTCGTAAATCTTTTCTGCACCCTCTCTAAGGCCTTCACATCCTTCCTAAAGTGCGGTGCCCAGAATTGGACACAATACTCCAGTTGAGGCTGAACCAGTGTTTTATAAAGGTTCATCATAACTTCCTTGCTTTTGTACTCTATGCCTCTATTTATGAAGCCCAGGATCCCTTACGCTTTTTTAACTGCTTTCTCAACCTGCCCTGCCACCTTCAACGATTTGTGCACATATACCCCTAGGTCTCCCTGTTCATGCACCTCCTTTAGAATTGTACCCTTTAGTTTATATTACCTCTCCTCGTTCTTCCTACCAAAATGTATCACTTTGCACTTTTCTGCATTAAATTTAATCTGCCACGTGCCTGCCCATTTCACCAGCCTGTCTATGTCCTCTTGAAGTCTATCACTATCCTCCTCACTGTTCAATATACTTCCAAGTTTTGTTCCATCTGCAAATTTTGAAATTGTGCCCTGTACACCCAAGTCTAAGTCATTAATATATATCAAGAATGCAGAGGTCCTAGAACCGACCCCTGGGGAACACCACTGTATACCTTCCTCCAGTCTGAAAAACAACTGTTCACCACTACTCTCTGTTTCATGTCACTTAGCCAATTTCGTATCCATGCTGCCACTGTCTCTTTTATTCCATGGGCTTCAACTTTGCTGGCAAGCCTATTATGTGGTGCTTTATCAAACGCCTTTTGGAAGTCCTTATACACCACTTCAACCGCATTGCCCTCATCAACCCTCTCTGTTACCTCATCAAAAAACTCGATTAAGTTAGTTAAACATGATTTGCTTTTAACAAATCCATGCTGGCTTTCCTTAATTAATCCACACTTGTCCAAGTGACTGTTAAATTTGTCCCTGATCATCGTTTCCAAAAGCTTCCCCACTACCGAGATTAAACTGACTGGCCTGTAGTTGCTGGGTTTATCCTTATATCCTTTTTTGTACAAGGGTGTAACATTTGCAATTCTCCCGTCCTCTGGCACCACCCCCATATCTAAGGAGGATTGGAAGATTATGGCGAGTACCTCCGCGATTTCCTGCTTAACCTCCCTCAGCATCCTAGGATGCATCCCATCCGGTCCTGGTGACTTATCAACTTTGAGTTCAGACAGCCTTTCTAGTACCTCCTCTTCATCAATTTTTATCTCATCCAGTATCTCCACTACCTTCTCTTTCACTATGACTTTGGCAGCATCTTCTTCCTTGCATTTGTCTTCACAAAAGAGAGGGACAATGCAGAAATTTTAGTTAAGGAGGAGGAGTGTGAAATATTAGATGAGATAAACATAGTGAGAGAGGAAGTATTAAGGGGTTTAGCATCCTTAAAAGTAGATAAATCGCCAGGCCCAGATGAAATGTATCCCAGGCTGTTAAGAGACGCAAGGGAGGAAATCGCGGAGGCTCTGACCATCATTTTCCAATCCTCTGGCTACAGGTGTGGTGCCAGAGGACTGGAGGACTGCTAACATTGTACCGTTTCTTAAAAAGGGGGAAAGGGATAGACCAAGTAATTACAGGCCAGTCAGCCTAACCTCGGTGGTGGGCAAATTGTTGGAAAAATTCTGAGGGACAGTATTAATCGTAATTTAGAATGGCACGGATTAATCATGGACAGTCAGCATGGATTTGCTAAGGGAAGGACGTGTTTGACTAACTTGATTGAATTTTTTGAGGAGGTAACAAGGAGGGTTGATGAGGGTAGCGCATTTGCTGTAGTCTACATGGATTTTAGCAAGGCTTTTGACAAGGTCCCACATGGCAGACTGGTCAGAAAAGTAAAAGCCCATGGAATCCAAGGGAAAGTGGCAAGTTGGATCCAAAATTGGCTCAGTGGCAGGAAGCAAAGGGTAATGGTCGATGGGTGTTTTTGTGACTGGAAAGCTGTTTCCAGTGGGGTTCTGCAGGGCTTAGTACTAGGTCCCCTGCTTTTTGTGGCATACATCAATGATTTAGACTTCAATGTAGGGGGCATGATTAAGAAGTTTGCAGATGATACAAAAAGTTGCTGTGTGGTTGATAGTGAGGAAGGAAACTGTAGACTGCAGGAAGATATCAATGGACTGGTCAGCTGGCAAATGGAATTCAATCTGGAGAAGTGTGAGGTAATGCATTTGGGGAGGGCTAACAAGGCAAGGGAATACACAATAAATGGTAGGATACTGAGAAGTATAGAGGAACAGAGGGAGTGCATGTCCACAGATCCCTGAAGGTAGCAGGACAGGTAGATAAGGTGGTTAAGAAGGCATACTGGATACTTTCCTTTATTAGCCGAGGCATAGAATATAAGAGCAGGGAGGTTATGCTTGAACTGTATAAAACACTAGTTAGGCCACAGCTAAAGTACTGCATACAGTTCTGGTCACCACATTACTGGAAAGATGTGATTGCACTAGAGAGGGTACAGAGGAGATTTACGAGGATGTTGCCAGGACTGGAGAAATTTAGCTATGAAGAAAGATTGGATAGACTGGGGTTGTTTTCTTTGGAACAGAGGAGGCTGAGGGGAGACTTGATTGAGGTGTATAAAATTATGAGGGGCCTAGATTGAGTGGATAGGAAGGATTTATTTCCCCTAGCAGGGAGGTCAATAACCAGGGGGAAGAGATTTAAAGTAATTGGTAGAAGGATTAGAGGGGAGTTGAGGAAAAGATTTTTCACCCAGAGGATGGTGGGGGTATGGAACTCACTGCCTGAAAGGGTGGTAAAGGCAGAAAAATTCATCACATTTAAAAAGTACTTGGATATGCACTTGAAGTGCAAGGCTACGAACCAAGAGCTGGAAAGTGGGATTAGGCTGGATAGCACTTTTTTGGCCTGGCTCAGACATGATGGGTCGAATGGCCTCCTTCTGTGCTGTAAATTTCTATGATTCTATGAAGTCTTTCTTTCCCACGGTTCCTCATTCATGATGGTCTCCAGCCAACGAATGCCCAAGATTGTTCATAGGCATTTATTGACAAATGTCTGTAACTTGTTTGTCATGGACTTCGTTTCTCTCCATGATTCCACTCCTTACAAAAGCACTGATTTGATATTGGTGTTAAAAAAAAGTAAAATTTGGTCTTTTGAGATCTCCAAATTTGCTTTAGGGATAAGAATGCTGTTCTCGCCTTTCCTATTCTTGTTTGGATATCTTTATCAGTTCCTTTATACTTACTGATGATGCTTCCAAGATAGATGAATTTGTTTATGTCCTCGAGGGCTTCACCATTTAGGGTAATCCTGTCATTCTTAATGTTTATGTGCATAACTTTAGTTCTTTCTGTATTAATATTGAGGCCTGTTTTTGCTGCTATTGCTGCTTGTCTATTGCTCTTGTTCTTTATATGTTTTTCTATCCGTGGTCCAGCTGGGTGGGACTGCACTCGCCTGGTTCCATTCTTATCTATCTAATCATAGCTGGAGAATCGCCTGCAATGACTTCTCTTCCCACTCCCACAACGTTACCTCTGGTGTCTCCCAAGGATTTAACCTTGGTCCCCTCCTATTTCTCATCAACATGCTGCCCCTCAGGCGACATCATCCGAAACCAGAGCATCAGTTTGCACATGTATGCTGATGACATCCAGCTCTACCTTACCACTACTTCTCTTGACCCCTCCACAGTCTTTAAATTGTCAGGCTGCTTGTCCGACATCCAATACTGGATGAGCAGAAATTTCCTCCAACTAAATATTGGGAAGACCGAAGCCATTGCCTTCAGTCCCTGCCACAAACTCCGTTCCCTAGCTACTGACTCCATCCCTCTCCCTGGCAACTGTCTGAGGCTGAACCAGACTGTTCGCAACCTTGGTGTCATATTTGACCCCGAAATGAGCTTCCAACCACATATCCATGCCAGTAGTAAGAACACCTATTTCCACATCCAGAACATCGCCCGACTCCGCCCCTGCCTCAGCTCACCTGCTGCTGAAACCCTCAACTATGCCTTTGTTACCTCTAGGCTTGACTATTCCAACGCACTCCTGGCTGGCCTCCAACGTTCTACCCTCCATAAACTTGAGGTCATCCAAAACTCTGCTGCCCATGTCCTAACTCGCACCAAGTCCCGTTCACCCATCACCCCTGTGTTCGCTGATGTATATTGGCTCCCGGTTAAGCAATGCCTCGATTTTAAAATTCTCATCCTTGTTTTCAAATCCGTCCATGGCCTCGCCCCTCCCTATCTCTGTAATCTCCTCCAAACCCACAACCCTCCAAGATATCTGCGCTTCTCTAATTCTGGCATCTTGAGCATCCCCGATTTTAATCGTTCCACCATGGGATAAAGGGGAAAGTATTGACGTGGATAGAGAACTGGCTGTCAGATAGAAAACAGAGAGTTGGAATAAACGGCTCATTTTCTGAATGGCAGGCAGTAACAAGTGGGGTACCACAGGGATCTGTCCTGGGTCCCCAGCTGTTCACAATTTATATTAATGACCTGGATCAGGGAGTCGAATGCAGCATTTCCAAATTTGCAGACGACACTAAACTAGGAGGGGGGGTGGGCTCAGAGGAGGAGACCAGGAAGCTCCAGAGCGATTTGGACAGACTGGGTGATTGGGCGGATAAATGGCAGATGCACTATAATGTGGACAAGTGCGAAGTTATCCACCTTGGGTGCAGGAACGGGAGGGCAAATTATTATTTAAATGGCAATAAATTGGGAGAGGGGGAAGTACAGAGAGACCTGGGTGTTCTTGTACACCAGTCACTGAAGGCGAGCATGCAGGTGCAACAGGCGGTCAAGAAGGCAAACGGTATGCTGGCCTTCATAGCAAAAGGGTTGGAATACAGGAACAGGGATACCTTGCTGCAGCTGTACAGGGCACTGGTGAGACCACACCTCGAGTACTGTGTACAGTTTTGGTCGCCTCATCTGAGGAAAGATGTTCTTGCCATGGAGGGGGTGCAGCGGCGATTCACCAGGCTGATACCAGGAATGGCGGGATTGACCTATGAGGAGAGACTATGTAGTTTAGGGATGTACACACTGGAGTTTAGAAGATTGAGAGGGGACCTCATAGAAGTGTATAAAATTCTGACAGGTCTAGACAGATTAGATGCAGAAGGAATGTTTCCCTTGGCGGGTGAGAACAGAACTAGAGGACATAATTTAAGGATAAGGGCTAAACCATTTAGGACAGAAATGAGGGGGAATTTCTTCACTCAGAGAGTGGTGAACCTGTGGAACTCATTGCCACAGAGGGCAGTGTACGCCAGCTCATTAAATATATTTAAGAGGGAATTAGATATATTTCTACAGGCAAAAGGGGTTAAGGGTTACGGAGAGAAGGCGGGGACGGGATACTGAATTGAAGGATCAGCCATGATCTCATTAAATGGCGGAGCAGGCTCGAAGGGCCAGATGGCCTACTCCTGCTCCTATCTTCTATGTATCTATGTACCATTGGTTGCCTTGCCTTCAGCTGCCAAAGCCCTAAGCTCTAGAATTCCCTCCCTAAACTTTTCTGCCTCACTACCTTTCTTTCCTCCTTTAAGACACTCCTTAAAACCTACCTCTTTGACCAAGCTTTTGGTTATCTGCCCTAATATAAGAACATAAGAACATAAGAACATAAGAAATAGAAGCAGGAGTAGGCCAATTGGCCCTTCGAGCCTGCTCCGCCATTCAATAAGATCATGGCTGATCTTCTACCTCATCTCCACTTTCTTGAACTATCCCCATATCCCTTGATTCCCTTAATATCTCCTTATGTTACTCTGTGTCAAATTTTGTTTTATAATGCTCCTGTAAAGAGCCTTGGGACATTTTACTACGTTAAAGGCGCTATATAAATACAAGTTGGTGGTGGTGGTGGTGGCAGTTGTGTGATAGAAGGACAATGTCATCGGTGAAGTCAAAGTCATCTAGCTGGCTAAGTAGTGTGCACTGTATGCTGAGGCTACATCCTTCTGTTGTCCTTTGCATTATCCACTCTATTATTAAGGAAGCAACAAAAGCAATGCAAACAGCCCTGCAGTACTCCAGATTACACTTCAAAGGGTTCTGTGAGGGTTCCATTGTGGACTACTTTGCATGCTGGACTTTTGTATTTTTTGAGTTATGTTAATAAATCTCTCCAGTATTCCATAGTGTCCCATCAATTTCCAAAAGGTATTTTGGTCTACTCTCGACATTATCAAATGCCTTATCAAAATCTATGGTGCAAATATCTCTGTGGTGCAAATATCTCTATGGGTTGTCTGATAAACCTCATTGTATCAAATCGGGTATGTGAGAAATATAGTTCTATAATTCCTTCATCTGGCACTCCAGCTAATGGGTTTGATCAACATCCCAGATAGCTTTTGTAGTCCTTGTGGCTCAAAATTAACTTCATAGTAACATCATAATATAAGTTATCCTAAAACCTCTTTTAGATCAAATAGGCAAAAAATTCAAAACATGGCAGTCTTTCACAACTTTTAAAACATTTTTACAATTTATCTCTGTCTCTTTTTATTGTAGTTCCCTCTGGACTTGAGTCTTTACTGTGTGAGGACAGGCACCAACATTCCCTTTGCTGAAGACATGCAGTTTTCACCCCTGGGGGTAAGTAATATTGCAGGGCCTAGCTGACACCTACACAACTTCACTATAATCAGGAACTGAGGGAAATACAACTCTGGGGCTTTTCCACTCGGTACATTAAAGCACATTTTTACTGCTCCAAACAAGAAACGAATTTGCATTTATATTGCGGCTATCATATCCTCAGGACATCCCAAAGCAATTCACAACCAATTAACTGCTTTTGAAGAGTAGTCACTTGTTTTGTAGGCAAATGTGGCAGCCAATTTCAACACAGCAAGATCCGACAACAGCAATGAGATAAATGGCCAGTTAATCTGAGTTTTGTTTGTAACACCATCCATCCCTATGACCAGAGTGAGATTATAATACTTTACAATTTTGTGTCTGAGGCCAATGGAAACTGTGTTAAAACTGCCTTCATTGCATCTACTGTAGGACTCTTACAGCCATTAGTGAGGAGGTATTCACTTTACCAATCTGGACTAGCTTCAAGCCCAGGTCTGCAGCATGCATTACACTATAGAAAATGTCTGACCTCTCCACCAGTGTTCCAGTTCAGTCTTTCAGCAATCATCACATTTGAGAGATATCTGCCCTCGTTGGTTTCTCCCATTCAGACCTTGTTATTATGCCAAGTTATGTAATAAAAACACATAGCATCATCCAAAAGATAGATTTTTAAGATCAACTAGATTAAACTAAATCAATAAAAGCAATATTAATGACCTCAAACAACCTCAGTAAAGTTAAAGCACAGCATAAGAGTTCAGTTACTGTCATCTTTATGATCTGTATAAACTTTCCATTTAATGCAAAACTAGGAAAAATTTCTTTTGTGAAGCCACATCGACTGTCTGGCTCATGATTGGCCAGACTCATCACTTAGCAAGAGTTCGAGAAAGACCTTTCCATTCCTTCTCTCATATGTATATGAACTGAGGTTTAGATGTAAAATATAATGTTCCAAAACAATTTTAACAGGCTCAAAATAAGGAAGAGCAGCATAAATCAATCTTGGAAAGTTATTTACTGTACAACAGCTTCCTCAGTCCAGCCCCATGATGTAGCCAAGAGCTCCTTTTGGCAATTGAATAGGCTGCCTCATGTTGCCAATCTTCTGCACCTAATTGTGAAGATCATTAGCAACCCA
Source organism: Squalus acanthias (assembly GCA_030390025.1). NCBI lineage: Eukaryota > Metazoa > Chordata > Chondrichthyes > Squaliformes > Squalidae > Squalus > Squalus acanthias. Next base: position 31,132,454 of record CM059431.1, read on the forward strand.
AATCACTATTACTAACCATGTCCAAATCGTAGTACTGAGCATGTGTATAAAACTTTACTCTGGCAAATTTTGAGTGCATAAATATATTAACTAATTAAGTTACACATGACTTTATTTACCATTTATACAAGTTCCAATATTTTCTGTTGGCTTCTGTAGCTAGCATGGATACGAAATTGGCTAAGTGACAGGAAACCGAGAGTAGTGGTGAACGGTTGTTTTTCGGTTCTAGGACCACTGCTTTTCTTGATATATATTAATGACTTGGATGTGGGTGTACAGGGCACAACTTCAAAATCTGCAGATGACGCAAAACTTGGAAGTATAGTGAACAGTGAGGAGGATAGTGATAGACTTCAGGAAGACATAGACAGGCTGATGGAATGGGCAGACACGTGGCAGATGAAATTTAATGCAGAAAAGTGCAAAGTGATACATTTTGGTAGAAAGAATGAAGAGAGTAAATATAAACTAAAGGGTACAATCCTAAAGGGGGTGCATGAACAGAGAAACCAAGGGCTATATGTGCACAAATCGTTGAAGGTGGTAGGGCAGGTTGAGAAAGCAGTTAAAAAGCATACGGGATCCTGGGATTCATAAATAGAGGTATAGAATACAAAAGCGTGGAAATTATGATGAACCTGTATAAAACACTGGTTCAGCCTAACTGGAATATTGTGTCCAATTCTAGGCACCGCACTTTAGGAAGGCTGTGAAGGCCTTAGAAAGGGTGCAGGAAAGAACTTGGAGTGGGAGGGGGAGGATCCAGTTGTTGTGGTCCAGGTAGGTACCAACGACACAGGTAGGACTAAGAAAGAGGTTCTGCTGAGAGAGTTTGAGCAGCTAGGGACTAAATTAAAAAGCAGAACCACAAAGGTCATAATCTCTGGATTATTACCTGATCCACGAGCAAATTGGCATAGGGTCAATAGGATCAGGGAGATGAATGCGTGGCTCAAAGATTGGTGTGGGAGAAGTGGGTTTCGATTCGTGGGGCATTGGCACCAGTACTGGGGAAAGAGAGAGCTGTTCCGTTGGGACGGACTACACCTGAACCATGCTGGGACCAGAGTTCTAGCGAATCGAATAACTAGGGAGGTAGATAGGGCTTTAAACTAAATAAGGGGTTGGGGGGGGGGGCGGAGGGTCCCGGTGGAGAGAAATCTAGAATGCTAAAGAGAAAAGACAAGGAAGCAGTGCAGGAATGTGATTGGGGTAAGGATAACCAGATTGTGTCAGGAAGGGACAGAGCATACAAACAAAAGAGTGCACTAACAAATAGGGTCCGGGTAAGAAAAAATGGTAAGACAAATAGGGTCATAGTACAAAAAAATGTTAAGATGTCTAAAAATGTTAAAAAGACAAATCTAAAGGCATTGTATCTGAATGCATGAAGCATTCGTAATAAGGTAGACAAATTAACAGCGCAAATAGATGAAAACGGATACGATATAATTCCGATTACGGAGACATGGCTGCAGGGTGACCAAGGCTGGGAGCTGAATATCCAAGGATATTCGATATTTAGGAAGGACAGGCAAAAAGGAAAAGGAGGTGGGGTGGCGTTGTTAGTAAAGGTTGAAATCAGAGCAATAGTGAGAAAGGATATTGGCTCAGAAAATCAATTCGTAGAATCAGTCTGGGTGGAGCTAAGAAGCACCAAGGGGCAGAAAACATTGGTGGGAGTTGTATATAGGCCTCCAAACAGTAGTGGTAATGTAGGGGACGGCATCAAACAGGAAATTAGAGATGCATGTAGCAAGGGTACTACAGTAATCATGGGTGACTTTAATCTACATATAGACTGGCCAAACCAAATTAGTAATAATACTGTGGAGGATGAATTCCTGGAGTGTGTACGAGATGGTTTTTTAGACCAGTACGTTGAGGAGCCAACTAGGGAACAGGCTATCCTAGATTGGGTATTGTGCAATGAGAAGGGGTTAATTAATAATCTTGTTGTGCGGGGTCCTTTAGGGAAGAGTGACCATAACATGATAGAATTCTTCATTAGGATGGAAAATAGTCCAATCTGAAACTAGGGCCCTAAATCTAAACAAAGGAAACTACGAAGGTATGAGGAGGGAGTTGGCTATGATAGATTGGGGAGCTTCATTAAAAGGCATGACAGTGGATAGGCAATGGCTAACATTTAAGGAACGAATGCATGAATTGCAATAGTTATACATTCCTTTCTGGCGCAAAAACACAAAAGGAAAAGTGGCCCAACCATGGCTAACAAAAGAAATTAAGGATAGTATTAGATCCAAAGAGGAGTCATATAAAGTTACTAGAAAAAGTAGCAAGCCTGAGGATTGGGAGCAGTTTAGAATTCAGCAAAAAAGGACCAACAGATTGATTAAGAGAAGAAAAATAGAGTATGAGAGTAAACTTGCAAGGAACATAAAAGCGGACTGTAAAAGCTTCTACAAGTATGTAAAAAGAAAAAGATTAGTGAAGACAAATGTAGGTCCCTTACAGTCAGAAAAGGGAGAATTTATAATGGGGAACAAGGAAATAGCAGTGCAATTAAACAAATACTTTGGTTCTGTCTTCACGGTAGAGGACACAAATAACTTACCAGAAATGCTAAGGAACCAAGGGTCGAGTGAGAAAGAGGAATTAAAGGAAATTAGTATTAGTAAAAACATAGTGCTGTAGAAATTAATGGGACTGAAAGCCGATAAATCCCCAGGGCCTGATAATCTGTATTCCAGAGTACTAAAAGAGGTAGCCATGGAAATAATGGATGCATTGGTTGTCATCTTCCAAAATTCTATAGATTATGGAACAGTTCCTGCAGATTGGAGGGTGGCAAATGTAACCCCACTATTTAAAAAAGATGGGAGAGAGAAAACAGGGAACTACATCAGTCTAACATTAGCCTAACATCAGTGGTAGGGAAAATGCTAGAGGCTATTATAAAGGATGTGATAACAGAACACTTAGAAAATATCAACGGGATTAGACAAAGTCAACATGGATTTATGAAAGGGAAATTGTGTTTGACAAACCTACTGGAGTTTTTTGAAGATGTAACTGGTAGAATAGATAAGGGAGAACCAGTGGATGTGGTGTATTTGGATTTTCAGAAGGCCTTTGATAAAGTCCCACAAAAGAGGTTAGTGTGCAAAATTAAAGCACATGGGATGGGGGTAATATACTGGCATGGATTGAAAATTGGTTACCAGACAGGAAACAGAGAGTAGGAATAAATGGGTCTTTTTCGGGATGGCAGGCGGTGACTAGTGGGGTACCTCAGGGATCAGTGCTTGGGCCCCAGCTATTCACAATATATATCAATGATTTGGATGAGGGAAGCAAATGTAATATTTCCAAGTTTGCTGACGACACGAAACTAGGTGGGACTGTGAGTTGTGAGGAGGATGTAAAGAGGCTTCAAGGCAATTTAGACAAGTTGAGTGAGTGGGCAAATACATGGCAGATGCAGTATAATGTGGATAAATGTGAAGTTATCCATTTCGGTAGGAAAAACAGAAAGGCAGAGTATTATTTAAATGGTGATAGATTGGGAAATGTTGATGTACAGATGGACCTGGGTGTCCTTGTGCACCAGTCACTGAAAGCAAACATGCAGGTGCAGCAAGCAGTTAGGAAGGCAAATGGTATGTTGGCCTTCATTGCAGGAGGATTTGAGTACAGGAGCAAGGTTGTCTTACTACAGTTATACAGGGCCTTGGTGAGACCACACCTGGAGTACTGTGTGCAGTTTTGGTCTCCTTACCTAAGAAAGGATATACTTGCCATAGAGGGAGTGCAGCGAAGGTTCACCAGACTGATTTCTGGGATGGCAGGACTGTCGTATGAGGAGAGATTGGGTCGACTAGGCCTGTATTCACTAGAGTTTAGAAGAATGAGAGGGGATCTCATTGAAACGTATAAAATTCTGACAGGGCTAGACAGACTGGATGCAGGGAGGATGGTTTCCCTGGCTGGGGTGTCTAGAACGAGGGGTCACAGTCTCAGGATATGGGGTAGGACATTTAGGACTGAGATGAGGAGAAATTTCTTCACTCAGAGGGTGGTGAACCTGTGGAATTCTCTACCACAGAAGGCTGTGGAGGCCAAGTCACTAAATATATTTAAGAAGGAGATAGATAGATTTCTAGACGCAAAAGGCGTCAAGGGGTATGGGAAGAGAGCGGGAATATGGTATTGAGATAGAGGATCAGCCATGATCATATTGAATGGCGGAGCAGGCTCGAAGGGCCGAATGGCCTACTCCTGCTCCTATTTTTCTATGTTTCTAAAAGATTTACGAGAACGATTCCAGGGATGAGGGACTTCAGTTATGTGGATAGACTAGAGAAGCTGGGGTTGTTTTCCTTAGAGCAGAGAAGATTGAGAGGAGATTTGGTAGAGGTGTTCAAAATCATGAGGGGTCTGGACAGAGTAGATAGAGAGAAACTGTTCCCATTGGCAGAAGGGTCGAGAACCAGAGGACACAGATTTAAGGTGATTGGCAGAAGAACCAAAGGCGACATGAGGAAAAACTATTTTACTCAGCGAGTGGTTAGGATCTGGAATGCAATGCATGCAATTTGCAGGGCTATGGGGAAAGGGCGGGCGAGTGGGTCTAGCTGAAGTGCTCTTGCAGAGAGCTGACACGGGCTCGACGGGCCGAATGGTCTCTTTCCATGCTGTAACCATTCTATGATTTTATGATCCTATTCTAGCTTAGACTTTGGAGCTTCAGTTCTTCAACGTTTTAGTGACTCTTCATTGCTTCCCAGATCTGATCTGATCTGGAAAATTAGGCCCGTATTTTCCGATCCCTACAGGTGTGTACGAGCTGTGTACACACCCATAGGGACCTCGCAAGTGCCGGTTTCAGGCATGTGAAGTGCATGCGCTGAAAACCGGCACTTCCGATCTGTCAAGAATCCTCTTGACAGATCACACGCCTGCCCTGGAGAAGGGCCTCTGCGGGTGGAGAGTTCCACTTTCTGCAGAACCTCCGCCCGCTGAAATCCCTTAAAAATCTTACGCCCGGTAAAAGCAGACGTAAGGCCTGCTTTTACCAGCATAAGATTTTTAAAAAGTAAAAAAATATATATTTTTTTCACTCATTTATAATTTAAAAATACTTTTAAAAAAGGTAAGTTTATTTTTAGCCCTGTAAAAAACTTAATTTCTTTTTCAAAAAATTAAATTTTTGTTTAAAATATTTAATTTAATGTAATTTTAACTAATTTTAAAAACATGATTTAAAAAAAAAATGTATTTAATGTTTTGATGTGTTTTTGGAGTGATCTCCATTCATACTTTTGACATGTCTAAGCTGTCAAAAGTATGAAGGGAGATTCCCTTCTCCCATTGGTTACCCATGGCCCACGTGATCCCTGGGACGCTTGTGAACCGCATGCACCCCTGGGATACCTGGGCCCTGCGTATTTCGTCGTGGAGAGGCCCAGGAGCGGAAATGGCAGGACCTCTCGAGCCCTCAGGTAAGGGCGTAGATTTTTTCCAGATCGGAGGCCTCCGCACGCAGGAAGCCTCCGATCGGAAAATACGGGCCTATATATATTTTAAGCACAATGTGATGAAATATGTTTACTCTACTTCTTAAAGACTATAGACATTGACTCAAAATCCAATATCAGAACAAACAAAGCATAGGATCAAGGTAAGGTGACAGTTAAATACAGCCGTTACACTGCAGATCTAGAGTGTACAGCAGCTCATCTTCCAACCAAGAAAGGTTTCACCCTGAAAAACTCAGTAACGATAAACATGTTTACCCACCCCCAACTTCTTCTATCACAGTCCCAGCACATCAATTCCATGAGGTCAAAAGGGATGTCTCAAATTTCCAATGGGGAATGGAGACAAGTGTCCACAGATACATCTCGGTCACCTACAAGTTCCCAGCAAAAGGGAGGCAAACCTCAGATACTACTGAAAGGCAGCTTAGGTTTAAGGTGTTGTGGCCAGGAGCCACCTGTGACTGGCTATGAAGGTGAAAAACGTGATCCTCAAAATATGCGAAGTCGCACAACACCAGGTTATAGTCCAACAGATTTATTTAATTTTACAAGCTTTCGGAGCTATCGCTCCTTCGTCAGGTAAGTTAGCAATGAGAGAATCTCCCAGAATTCACAATTTAAACCCAGACAAAATCTATTCACATTATTCGCTACAACAAAGAGCACAGCCAAGACAATGAGATGTGTCCCAGGGGGTCCAGCGTGTCAAACCACCTGCTGGCTGCATATCCTGTCAATTTGTGTTCTTGTGTTTTTAAAAAAAAAACCAAAAAAAAAAAAACCAAAAAAAAACACCTGGGAAGACCGGCCATGATGTCAAGTCACGTTCTGTATCGTGACATGAACCCGATATCGCGATTGAGGCCATCCTCATGAGTGCGGAACTTGGCTATCAGTTTCTGCTCTATGATTTTGCGCTGTCGTGTATCTCGAAGGCCGCCTTGGAGAACGCTTACCCGCAGATCCGAGGCTGAATGCCCCTGGCTGCTGAAGTGTTCCCCGACTGGGAGGCAACCCTCCTGCCTGGCGATTGTTGCGCGGTGTCCGTTCATACGTTGTCTCAGTGTCTGCATGGTCTCGCCGATGTACCATGCTCTGGAGCATCCTTTACTGCAACGTATCAGGTAGACAACGTTGGCCGAGTCACATGAGTATGTACCGTGTACCTGGTGGGTAGTGTCCTCACGTGTAATGATGGTATCTGTGTCCATGATTTGGCATGTCTTGCAGAGGTTGCCGTGGCAGGGTTGTGTGGTGTCTTGGTTGCTGTTCTCCTGAAAGATGGGTAATCTGCTGCGAACGATGGTACTTTTGAGGTTAGGCGGCTGCTTGAAGGCGAGTAGTGGAGGCGTGGGGATGGCCTTAGCAAGGTGTTCGTCGTCATCGGGGAACACTTCAGCAGCCAGGGGCATTCAGCCTCGGATCTGCGGGTAAGCGTTCTCCAAGGCGGCCTTCGAGATACACGACAGCGCAAAATCATAGAGCAGAAACTGATAGCCAAGTTCCGCACTCATGAGGATGGCCTCAATCGCGATATCGGGTTCATGTCACGATACAGAACGTGACTTGACATCATGGCCGGTCTTCCCAGGTGTTTTTTTTTGGTTTTTTTTTTTTTGGTTTTTTTTTTAAAAACACAAGAACACAAATTGACAGGATATGCAGCCAGCAGGTGGTTTGACACGCTGGACCCCCTGGGACACATCTCATTGTCTTGGCTGTGCTCTTTGTTGTAGCGAATAATGTGAATAGATTTTGTCTGGGTTTAAATTGTGAATTCTGGGAGATTCTCTCATTGCTAACTTACCTGACGAAGGAGCGATAGCTCCGAAAGCTTGTAAAATTAAATAAATCTGTTGGACTATAACCTGGTGTTGTGCGACTTCTCATTTTTGTCCACCCCAGTCCAACGCCGGCATCTCCACATCATGACCTCAAAATATGCAGCATTGTTCAAGTAAGTGAAATCATAGCAATAGAGTTACTCCTGTAAATACCATGTGAGCACAATAAACATTAACAATAAAACTATGAAAAACAATGGACAAAAAGTGACATCTCAAGAATCAGCCATGCTTATACCAGTTTTAATGACAAGAGTTTAATTACCATTTAAGCATAATTTTGTATTAATATCCATAGGAGCTGGGTTGAGGCTCTCCAAACTTATTTCACAAGATCCTTATATCCATTAGAGATAGACTTTCATCCCATCAATCTGAATTAGATTCAAACCCAAGATCCAAGGTTAAGAAGTATCCCAGCATGCAGGAAGCTACAGAAAAAATCCTTGACTTGCCTATTGGTATCCCAGTATGATTACTCCAAATCTTTGTATATTGCCAGCAACCACCCAGGTCCACTTTGAGATATCTGCCCTTGTTACAGCTTACTTCAGCTGCACCTGGTTGATGTGCCAAATATACATAGATCAAAAGAAAAATTTAGCACCATGCTTGCCTGTTGCTCCAATTTAGTAGACTCAGCTTAGGTAACTTTCTTAGTTCTGAGAGACTTTGGGCAATCTTAATACAGATCCTTGTTGACATAGGATTGTAACACAAATGACTCAAACTGCAATGAGATGGTTCAATCATACTCAGACCATAGGTGGTTTGGTGTGGAAAATGAAAATGGAGTCCCACAGAGTTATACGGTCTGCTATGGCTGAAATACACCTCTCACATGCCAATCACATTGCAATAGTGACAGTAGTTGCAGTAAAATGCATAGCCAGTATTAAAGGGTTCCACCCTTCTGGTTAGTTGAAATGATGGTGAGCAAATTGCAAAAGGAAGAATACTGAGTGGCAACAATAATCAGCCGAATCAGCTTCCTTCCTAGCTCAGTTGATAAAGGCACTGCTCAGTGTGGAATTGAACGATACAGACAAGAAGGGTCCCAGATATGATTCCTAGTCTGTGCAGAGTTAGTTGATCTCAGCCAGGGGGACCAGAGGATCACTATTATTGCTCTCAGTTAGAGAAACCATTGAGATGCTAAAGTTGGCCTCTGCATCCTCATGCTAAGAAAGAAAGGGGGGTGGGGATCAGCTGAACTTCCCATTCCAGATCACCGCAACCAATTCTTCCTGGAAAGTACGTGTTGATGTTGAGTGTGAATAAGATCAGGCTTAGCAGTGATGCCCACACAGTTTAATGGCCTACTAATGCTCACCATCTAGGGTTACATGAAGATTGGACACCAGAGGACCTCCACAGAAACATACTATGGAGCTAGTGCCTTTAGGAGGGAAGGGGAAAAAAGAATGCAACCTCACCCCTAATTGAGAGAGAAAGCGATACTGTATGCTTTGTCGATGCTGCCATCAATTTAATACATTGCAGGCATACCAATTGAGGTCAATTCTAAACAGGACACTGACAGAAGGTTAAACAACCAGCTGGACCTTAGATTCCTAATTGTAGATGGAAGCATAAAATTACAAAGAGATATTAATAGATTAAGTGAATGGGCAAAACTGTGGCAAATGGATTTCAATATAAGCGAGTGTGAGGTCATCCACTTTGGACCTAAAAAGGATAGAACAGGGTACTTTCTAAATGGTGAAAAACTAGAAGCAGTGGAGGTCCAAAGAAACTTGGGGGTCCAGGTACATAGATCATTAAAATGCAATGGACAGGTACAAAAAATAATCAAAAAGGCTAATGGAATACAGGCCTTTATATCTAGAGGACTAGAATACAAGGGGTTAGAAGTCATGCTACAGTTATATAAAACCCTGGTTAGACCACACCTGGAGTACTGTGAGCAGTTCTGGGCACCATACCTTAGGAAGGATATATTGGACATGGAGGGAGTGCAGCGTAGGTTTACCAGAATGATACCTGGACTCCAAGGGTTAAATTACGAGGAGAGATTACACAAACTAGGGTTGTATTCCCTGGAATTCAGAAGGTTAAGGGGTGATCTGATCTAAGTTTTCAAGATATTAAGGGGAACAGATAGATAGAAACTATTTCTGCTGATTGGGGAATCTAAGACTAGAGAATATAGCCTAAAAATTAGAGCCAGGCCTTTCAGGAGTGAAGTTAGGAAAGACTTCTACACACAAAGGGTGGTAGAAGTTTGGAACTCTCTTCCGCAAACGGCAGTTGATGCTGGGTCCATTGTTAATTTTAAATCTGAGATTGATAGATTTCTGTTAACCAAAAGTATTAAGGGATATGGGCCAAAGGCAGGTACATGGAGTTAGGTCACAGATCAGCCATGATCTCATTGAATGGCGGAAGAGGTTCGAGGGGCTAAATGGCCTAATCCTGTTTCTTTGTTTCTAATTGAAACATTTACTTACTGTGCTATTTGATCTGTAAGCACAAGCAAAGACAAAAGAATCGAATAAAATAAAGTGAAAAAAATGAAATACAGAAGACAAATGAAGCTGAAGGTGAAATGCAAAGCAATGGATATAAATGAGTTAAATTACTTACGATTCAGTACATCCTTCAAGTAAGCACCAGGTGACCCAGCAGAACACAGTGAGATCTCAACTTCAATGAGACTGTCCAAGAAAGACACCAAAGGGGTCAGAAAACCCTTGAAAAAACGGGCAGCCGGCAATTGAAAATTGGAGAGCATCTGTGCCGCCCATTGATACAATTTATAGATGGGTCTGTAAATGGGTGATCAGCCTGCCCACATATTTCTGGTTGTAGGAAGCACTGAGCAGCCTAACCAGCAGTCTTTAAAGGCTAGCTTAGCATGGGCCAATTTCCCACCCTCCCACAACTGGTGAGCTGTAGCAGGGTGCCCATTTAGCAATTTGCTGGTGGTAGTTAGATGAGGCCCAAACTGAAACTGGTTCGGGCATCCCAACACTGGCTTTCGGTGGGTGGCGCAGCTGCTCTGCTGACTTCGTGCCCATTTTGGGTGGAAGTTGAAGATCGCCCCTACTGTCTCATGTTAAATTCTGCATGATTGGTTGGGGGTGGGGGGCGTGACACCTGCCCTCTGAATTGGTCTGCCTTCCCAATGGAAATATTGGCAATATAAATAAAACTTGGATTTATATAATGTCTTATTCCACCTCTCAGAAGGTGCCTCATATAAAGAGAACTATTTGGAAGGGACAACAGCCATTTTATGCACATAAAAATCCCACAAACATCAATGAGATGAATGAGCAGTTAATTAATTTTGTTAGTGATGGTGGATTGAGGGTGGAACATTGGCTGGGACATCAAGAGAATTCTTTGATGTCCTTTGAGTAATATCACAGGATCTTTAACATCCACTTGAACAGGCAGACAGTTTAATATCTTCGGCAAAGGACTGAGATCAGTCTAGTTTTACACATAAACCTGCTAGCTGTATTTGAAGTCCATTAATAACATTATAATTATACAATAGGTCACAATGAGCTTCATTTCAGTATTGTGTTTGGCTATCATGGCAATATAGACCTCCCACAGCATTGCAGAGCCCCTCCGCCATACAATCAATGAGAACATTATGTTTAGATTCTTTAACTGCGTGCTATGATGAAAAGATTTTGCCTGTTATGTTATATAAGTATGACTTATATAAGATCATTAAAGATCTAAGGGATAGTTTTGTGAGGCTTCACTCTGTGTCGAGCCTTATTAGAAGGGAGTGTGGGTTACAGAATTGGCCTTGTAGCGTTATAACTGCCTCGGATCCACTCTCCTATTTAGCAAGGCTAAATGTTTGAAATGGAACTTTGTAAATGTACCCCTATAAAACGTACCATGAGAGAAAGTTCTGAAAAGAACACACAGTCCCGATTTTAAACCAGCTTGCCTGATAGGAACGGGGCGCGCAGTTAAAATAGCAGTACAGTACTTACCGCTGAATTCTCCATGTGCTCCCGCCCGCCACCATTTTAACTGTGCACTTTGTGGAGGTGGCCGAGGCAGGCGGGGTCCTCGTGATACATTTGAGTTGGGGTCGTATGATGCAATTAGGACCCAGCTGCCATTTTTACTTCAAGTGGTGGAAACCCTGCCCAGTGCTCAATCCACCACTAAAACCTGGCATTATTGGTCTCTCAGAGCCAGTGAAGCAGTAGTTAAAGGGGCTCTCACCTGCAGCTGATTGGATCACAGGATCTTTGTACTCTTTGAATTGCCAGGAGAATTTCTAGCTTTCAGTTAGCTTCTTTCTCACTTTTTTTTGTCTTATTACCCTCAGTAAGTTTTATCTCCTTATCACGGGTACGATAATGGCCAGTTTCATTTAGATGAAGGAACACTTGGAGGAAGAGGAGCAGGAATAGCAGCTACAGCAACCAGTAGGAAGACAGCAGGTGAGGGGGGACTGCACGTAGGAGGCCAAACCAACACACAGGGTCGACAAGCCGTCACTCTCTTGGATCTATCTGAAGAGCAGTACATCAGGAGGCTGTGCTTCTCCAGGCAGGATGTTGCAGAGCTCTGCAGCCTCCTGCAACTAGACCTGCTGCCTACTGGAGCAGGAGGAAATTACTTTTTCCAGGGCCTGTCAATGTCACCACAGCCCTTACCTGCTTTACCACTGGTGCCTTCCAGTCTGTGACAGGGGACATCAGCCACATCCCCCAGTCTGCAGTACACAGCTGCACCAAATAGGTAACTGACGTTCTCTTCGACAGAGTTGGCGAGTCTATCGCCTTCCCCATTGACCTCAACTGTTAACATGAGAGAGTTCAGGGATTTGCAGCAGTGACTGGCTACCCCCACGTCGAGGGGGTCATTGAATGCGCACATGTTGCTATCAAGGCACCAAAATGTCAGCCAGTAACATTCGTCACTAGAAAAGACTACAGGCTAGATTTTCATTGACCCGTGGAGGTGGGTTTGGAGGCGTGTGGGGGGTTAAAATTGCGAAAACTGGCGGGCGGGCACAAGCCCGCCTCCATGCAATTTTCATTAAATCATGTCTGCTGGTCCTGACTCCGTCCCGCCTCTAAGAGGCGGGATAGGCTGTTAAGGCCCTTAACAAGCACTAAATTGCCTCTATAATGCCATTTTGAAAGGCCTTTGTGATTTTAACCCTTTTTCTACGTGAAGCACACCTGTTCTGAACCACGAATGTGAAACCTGGCGGGAGCACATTTGGATAGCTGACTATCGGCTGGCTGGATGGATGGATGGATGACATATCTGGGAGTGGTGGTGGATGGGAGACATATCTGGGAGTGGTGGTGCAAAAATATCTGGGAGCAGACTTAGGGCTGCTGCTGCTCATTTTGCATCCAGGTCCTCTCACAGCAAAGGCAAGGCAGTCTTTGCAGACCTTCAATGCAGCAGCAATGATGACATCATCAGAGGCGACTTTCAGACTGAAAACACTAATTGGGTCATGGGTTCCCACATGCTGGAACTCAATTGCCCAATTAGGTGAAAATTGCATCAATCTCCCACATCCAATATCCAATTGCAGTCGGGTGGATAACACGAAAAGTGGATGACACGACCCCAACCCGCCCCAGTATCAAAATCCAGCCCTACTACTCCACTAATGCGCAAATAGTGTCTGATCACAGAAAAAGAATCATACAAGTTTGTTCATGGGTACCCAGCCAGCTGTCATGATGCACTTATCCTGCAACAGTCTACCTTCTCCCCCAATATTCAACATCCCAGTAGCTGCTGGGGGACAAGGGAGACCCCTTTTAGATGTAGCTCTAGACACCCCTCCGCAACCTCACCATACCAATGGATGCAAACAGTTTATTCCAATTATGGGTGGTCTGGTAGGTCTGCATTTGGATCTGGAGGAGGAGGGGGAGTAGCAAAGAAGACAGGAGAGAACAGGAGCAGTTGGGAGAAGAGGAAGGAAAAGGGCACTGCACAGGAGGCCATACGCACAGTGAATCTTCAGGGAGCGCTTCTCATACCTCAGCTTCACCAAAGAGCAATGTATGAGGTGTCTGCTCTTCAGCAAGGAAACTGTCACCGAGCTATGTCACCTGCTGCAGCTACAACTGGAGCCCCAAACTAGGATATGGTCAGCATTGCCTGTGGCTGCCAAGGTCACTGTGGCTCATAACTGTTACTCCATGGGATTGTTCCAGGCTGCATCAGGTAACATCAGCAACATCTCCCAGTTTACTGTGCACTACTGTATTAGGGAAGTGACCAAGGTTCTCTACGCCAGGAAGAACACATACATCACATTCCCCATGGACAGAACAAAGCAGGATGAGAGAGCACTAGGCTTTGCACGCATTTCTGGCTTCCCCAGGATTTAAGGTACCATAGACGGCACCCACATTGCCTGGTACGCTCCCCATCACCAGCCTGAAATCTTTCGTAATAGAAAGGAATACGACTCCCATAATGCTCAGCTTGTTTGCGACCACAGGCAGCGCATGATGAAGGTCTGTGCCCAGTTTCCCGGCAGCAGTCATGATTTATTCATTCTGTGCTGGTCCTCTGTGCCACCTTTATTCCAACCAGACCTCTAGGTCACAGTCTGGCTACTTGGTAACAAGGGATGTTCCCACCAGACAAGGCTCATGATGCCTGGCACAGACACAGAACATGCCTACATGGAGAACCATGGCCCACCAGATATATCATTGAATAGACCATCGGCATGCTTGCACTGCCTGGATCATTTGGGAGGAGCTCTGCAATACACCCCTGACTATGTTTCCAGATTTGTGGTCGTCTGCTGCATGCTGCGTAACTTTGCTATACTGAGGGATCAGCCCTTACCTCCACCTGGGCTGCAAGAAGTGGAGGAGGAACAGAAAACAAGAGATGATTCAATGGCAGAAGTGATATTAGACAATAAAGACATACTGAGAAGAATTTATGAGACGCAGAGAATGTGGAGGAGGTTGGGGGGGAGGGGGGGTAAAGCAGGTAGAAATGGAAACATGAAAAACTGGCAAAGTGGAGCAGGGTCCATTATCTAACCATGCTCGAGAAGCAATAGCTGGAATGGATTTTGTAAAGGAAGATGATGTATGATTTATTTGAAGGCACTGCAGGTAAAGTAGATAATAGATTTCTCTTCTGAAGCAGTTTGTCTGCAGTTTCAGAAAGCTCTTGACAAATGTTCCACATAAAGGACTCCAAATGAGGCTGAGAATCAGAGAAATCCAGGGTAGAAGGTGGGGCTGGGTCAGAAATAGAGGACACTCATGAGAGAAGGAATGTCAAACTGGGGAGAGGTGTTGAGTGAAGTGGTGATCCATACTTGGATCCCAAATGTTCCTAATTTATATGAATGACATGGATCTTGAAACTAAATTTAAGCTTGTCAAATTTACCAACAATACTGAAATAGTGAAGAAGGGCAAAGACAGAGGGCTGAATTTTAACCCCCAAAAACGGGTGTGTTGGGGTCAGGTGAGATGTAAAAATATTTAAAATCTCAAACCTGACCCCAACCCGCCTCCAACCACCCACTTCCGGGTTTAACGGAGGCGGGACAGGATGTAGGAGGTAGGTTGGCCATTTAAATATTGTAATGAGGCTGGGAGCCTCACATTTAACTTCCCTTACAGGTTCGGGGAACAGATAGGTATCCATACAGCACTGCTTGTGGGCCAGGAGGAGCAGGAGTGCTTCCCCCCCACGCCCCAAGTTTACCTGCTTCCCTGGGATTGGACCCCACCCACGCTCCCACGAGCAGCTGCAGGCTCCTGACCTGTGGCTGTGGCTGTGGCCTGCTCCACAGTGCTCCCTGCCCGACTGGAAGCCAAGCCTGGAAATCAGAATGACTTTCGGGCGGGGATTCAGTCAAAAAGAAAATACACATGCTGTGGAGTTAAAACTCCACAGCATGTGGGGACCCAACCGAAACTCCGCCCCCCTCGCTCGGAAAATCCGTCCCTGTCAATATTGTGGCCAGAGAGTGCAAAAGTGTTTAGATAGATTATGCATTTGGGCAGACAAATGAAATTCAAACTGATAAATGTATCATATTGCACCTTCATATAAAAAATGGAAGAATTGGGGTACGAGAAGGATGAGCTTTGATGGGATGCATGGCCATTCCTTGTCTTTGACTTTTCTAATGTTGTTATTACAATAGATTAAAGTCTGGCCTTTAACAATAACAATCAACTCCAAAGGTATGACTATGCTGATTTTTTAAAAATTCGTTTATGGGATATGGGCGTCGCTGGCAATGCCAGCATTTATTGCCCATCCCTAGTTGCCCTTGAGAAGGTGGTGGTGAGCCGCCTTCTTGAACTGCTGCAGTCCGTGTGGTAAAGATACTCCCACAGTGCTGGTAGGGAGGGAGTTCCAGGATTTTGACCCAGCAACGATGAAGGATCGGCAATATACTTCTAAGTCAGGATGGTGTGTGACTTGGAGGGGAACTTGGAGGTGGTGGTGTTCCCATGCGCCTGCTGCCCTTGTCCTTCTAGGTGGAAGAGTTCGCAGGTTTGGGAGGTGCTGCCGAAGAAGCCTTGGAGAGTTGCTGCAGTACATCTTGTAGATGGTACACACTGCAGCCACGGTATGCTGATGGTGGAGGGAGTGAATGTTTAAGGTGGTGGATGGGGTGCC
The DNA here is from genome assembly GCA_030390025.1 of Squalus acanthias. Classification (NCBI taxonomy): domain Eukaryota; kingdom Metazoa; phylum Chordata; class Chondrichthyes; order Squaliformes; family Squalidae; genus Squalus; species Squalus acanthias. Next base: position 31,148,451 of record CM059431.1, read on the forward strand.
AATCAAACGGGCTGCTTTGTCCTGGATGGTGTCGAGCTTCTTGAGTGTCATTGGAGCATTGGAGCTGCACTCATCCAGGCAAGTGGAGAGTATTCCATCACACTCCTTACTTGTGCCTTGTAGATGGTGGAAAGGCTTTGGGGAGTCAGAAGGTGAGACACTTGCCGCAGAATACCTAGCCTCTGACCTGCTCTTGTTGCCACAGTATTTATGTGGCTGGTCCAGTTAAGTTTCTAGTTAATGGTGACCCCCAGGATGTTGACGGTGGGGGATTCAGCGATGGTAATGCTGTTGAATGTCAAGGGGAGGTGGTTAGACTCTCGCTTGTTGGAGATAGTCATTGCCTGGCACTTCTGTGGCGCGAATGATACCTGCCACTTATCAGCCCAAGCCTGAACATCGTCCAGGCCTTGCTGCATGCGGGCATGGACTGCTTCATTATCTGAGGAGTTGTGAATGGCACGGAACACTGTGCAGTCATCAGCGAACATCCCCATTTCTGACCTTATGTTGGAGGGAAGGTCATTGATGAAGCAGCTGAAGATGGTTGGGCCTAGGACACTGCCCTGAGGAACTCCTGTAGCGATGTCCTGGGGCTGTGATGATTGATCTTCAACCACCACAACCATCTTCCTTTGTGCTAGGTATGACTCCAGCCAGTGGAGAGTTTTCCCCTCGATTCCCATTGACTTCAGTTTTACTAGGGCTCCTTGATGCCACACTCGGTCAAATGCTGCCTTGACGTCAAGGGCAGTCACTCTCACCTCACCTCTGGAATTCAGCTCCTTTGTCCATGTTTGGACCAAGGCTGTAATGAGGTCTGGAGCCGAATGGTCTTGGCGGAACCCAAACTGGGCATCAGTGAGCAGGTTTTTGGTGAGTAAGTGCTGCTTGATAGCACTGTTGATGACACCTTCCTTCACTTTGCTGATGATCGAGAGTAGACTGATGGGGCGGTAATTGGCCGGATTATTTGTCCTGCCTTTTGTGGACAGGACATACCTGGGCAGTTTTCCACATTGTCGGATAGATGCCAGTGCTGTAGTTGTACTGGAACAGCTTGGCTAGAGGCGCGGCTAGTTCTGAAGCACAAGTCTTCAGCACGATAGCCGGGATTTTGTCGGGGCTCATAGGGGGAAAAATTAGGTCGCGCCCCATTTGGGGCGCAAATATCGTCTGGACGCAAATATTAGCGCCTGGCGCTAATTATCGCCACTGACTGGAAACTTCACTTTTACCGCCCCGGGAGGTGAGTGGAGCGCTAAATCAGGCGCTGCACACCTGTCTTAAGGCGCAAAGGCCGAGCAGTGAGGCGCTAACTCAGCGCGCGAGCGCAGCGCAGCTGTTGCCAGTTAGCGAGGGAACACAGACACACTGGCGCCGGCCACTTCTTAAAGCAGGGGGGGCCAACTTGCTCCCCAGCCACACCCTGCTCATTGCAGCCTTGAATCTCGGCCTGGAGAGACCTGTGAATCCATTTTGCTGCCAAGGATGGAGAGGGTGAGAGAACGAGCTCATCGCTTCACCGAGCGGGCCTTGGATGCTCTGGTTGGCGCGGTGGAGCGCAGAAGATGTATACTCTTCCCTGAGAGTGGCAGGAGGCCTTTGCCACGCGAGTTCAGAAGAGTATGGAGGGAGGTGGCTCAGAGCGTCTCCTCCAGGAGCATGGTGCCCAGGACCCATACTCAATTCCGCAAAAAGTTCAACGACCTCACTCGGGTCGTCAGGGTGAGTGGCTTTTTCTCAATACCTCTCCATCCCTCCATCTCAACCTCACTCTATGGCCAGAGGGTCTTAAAACCCCAATGCACAACACTCATCCAACACCTATGGCCCTTTCATCAAACACACACACACATTCCACACTTTGCATACAGTAAGGGCTATTCACCTATGGGAGGCACATCAGGCAAGACCATGGCTGCATACAGTAAGGGCTATTCACCTATGGGAGGCACATCAGGCAAGACCATGGCTGTATATTTACTCAGATGCTGTCCTTTTTCTTACAGGCCAAGCTGGCGCATAATCGGAGACAGCAGCAACGGACAGGTGGAGGGCGGCCTCAGCTGCAACCCCTCAGCGATCTTGAGGAGCGCGTCCACAGGATTGTGGCAAGCCGGGTGATCGGTCCCATCGCCACTGGAGACGCCGACCCCGTTCTGGACAGCAATGGTAAGGTCATCACCTTTTTGTCCTCTGTCCTTCCACTTGTCCCTCACAACACCAGCCTTTGACACTTTCAATCCAACTTGCTAACTCGCTGCACTTATTCCTCCCTTACTGCCACCCTGTCCTCACGCTAAAGCCACTCTTGTACCTCCCTGCTTTCAGATGGTGATTCACCAGCTGAGGAGACGGGCCCTGAAGCTGCCACTGGGAGTGAAGCTGCAGCCGAGGAGGAAGAGGAAGCCGGAGCATCAGTGCCACCCTCTCCCGAGGAAGCCCATGCCCACACTGGGAACACGCCTTCCCTGGAGGGGAGCAGGGGGGAAGGGTCTGATGAGGGTGAAGCTCCAGGACCCAGCGGGCTGCAGCAACGCCATGGGGGTAGGGAAGAACGGGGGCCTTCTCCCCAGAGGGAGAGTATGCCAGAGACTCCTACTGCAATGGACGCAGAGGAGGAGCGGCTGATCGCAGAAATGAACACCCAGGCGGTGGGCATGCACACTGAGCTCATGGGTGCAGTGGGAAGGGTGCCCGAATGCATTGAGTCACTGGCAAGGAGTGTGGAGCACTTCGCTGTAGCACAGGCGGATGCCACACTAACGCTTAGTGCTGCAATTCAGTCACTGGCTGCCGTGATCCCATCTCTGACTGCTCTCATGCAGACTCAGATTGAGGCCACGCGAGCACAGACTGCTGCCAACCTCGATGGTTCGTTCACATGTCCCCGGGGCTGTCACCGCGCCGCAGCAGGCCAGCAATCTGTTCTCCAGCAGATTGCTCCGGATGCTGAAGTGCTGCCCCGTGGGAGTGCCAGTGTGTCGGGCGAGCAGGGAGTTGCTGTCCTCTCTCACGATGACAGCATTCCTGCTGCCAACACTGTCACTTCTCCACTGCACTTGCCACCGCCTGTAGGACAGACTGCTGCCGCACATGCAGAGTTGGTTCAGTCTGCAGCCGGGCCCTCCAGGCCCAGAACTGGTCGAGGCCGTCCTTCAGGGGCATCTGCAGTGTCAGGGTCTGACGAGCAGCAGCCTTCCACCAGCCTTGCTGCAGCCACTGAGGTCCCATTACGGAGGAGCAGTAGGGTTAGAAGGGGGGAAGTGCGCAAGGGAAGGAGATCACCCTCGAAGGGCAAAAAGTAGGAGGTGTGACAAAATGCTGGTCATTTTTTTATTAAAGGTCGAGGTTCATGGTCCAACTTTTGTTTAGTGTTTTGGACATTATCTCCAGGTTGTGAGAACCAGTTATGTTATTGACTGTTTTTTTGTGTTTATTTCTATGAGTTTGTCATGAGGAATTGACACACACAGAGTTTGTAAAATAAATAAGTTTCTGTATTCAAAATATACATGGTTGGTGGTTGGAATTATTGGTGCCTTGGCTGGCTTAGGGGTTGCGTGCTGGGTTCATTGATGTTGTTAGCAATGGCAGAAGCCATTTCCACAGCAGGGGCCCTAGAAGCGGCTTGCTATTAGCCGTTGACGGACGGCCCTTGCAGTTTGACCATTGTGGGCCGCCCTCCCGCCTTGGTGCTGCTGATGATCATCCTCCTCATCCTCTTCCTCCTCTTCCTCCTCCTCCTCTGGTGGTGCTCCAAGGCCTGGTGGCATTGGCTGGGTCCTGAGGATTGCCATGTTATGCAACATGCAGCACACAACTACGAAGTTGGATACTCGCTCAGGCGAGTACTGCAGGGCTCCTCCAGAATGGTCGAGACAGCGGAACCGTTGCTTCAGCACGCCGATTGTGCGCTCAATTATGTTCCTGGTAGCTTGATGGCTCTCATTGTACCGCAGCTCAGCAGGGGTGTTGGGCGTACGGAGCGGTGTCATCAGCCAGGTGCTCAATGCATACCCCTTGTCCCCGAGAAGCCAACCAACTGGCTGATGCGGTGCCTCGAAAAGTTCTGCCACAGTAGTCTGGCGCAGGATAAAAGCATCGTGGCAGCTGCCAGGATAGTGGGCATTGACAGCGAGTATCAGCTGTCTGTGGTCACAGACCAACTGAACATTCAAGGAATGGAACCCCTTTCTGTTCCGGAATTCCTCGGCATTCTCATGCGGAGCATGCAAAGCCACATGCGTGCAGTCAATGGCGCCCTGCACCATGGGGAAGCCCGCTACCCTCGCAAAGCCCAGAGGGTGGTCACGCTGCTTGTCTGGGGTCATGGGGAAAGAGATGAACTCTCGTCTCCTTTTAAAGAGGGCATTTGTGACCTGCCGGATGCAGCAATGCACCGCGAACTGGGAGATATTGGCGAGGTCCCCAGCAGCAGCTTGAAATGAGCCAGTAGCGTAGAAGTTGAGAGCCACTGTGACCTTCACTGCCACCGACAGAGACGTCCTGGACCTCAGTTGAGGCTGCAGATCTGGCTGCAGCAGGTGGCAGAGCTCAGTGACCACCTCCTTGCTGAATTGCAGCCTTCGCAAACACAGCTCCTCAGACATATGAAGGTAGGAGAGCTGTTCACGATATACCCTGGGAGGGTAAGCTCTCCTGTACATACGCCTGTTGGCCCTCCTCCGTCTGGCCATCATTGCCACTCTCTCTCTGCGTCTCTGTGTCCTCCGATTCAGCTGGAGCAGGACGACGCCCCCAATCAGTGCAGCCCCCATAGTCTCTTTGCAAGCAAAGTAATGAAGGACAGCAACTAAAGTACTAGCGAAGTTAGGATCAGTAGGCAAAACTACCTCACAAAGCGTTGAGTCAATGCAGAAGTCTCTCTTTCTCTCTCTCCGAATCTCTCTCTTTCTCTCAGAACGAGTGGTGCAAAAATGTCCACCACAGAAAAAGACAGGAAGAGGCCCCCTTTAAATAGCGCCCCCCCCCAGCCCCACAGCGATTGATAGCGTTCCAGTCTTCCGGTCGTTGGATGCGCCAGGCGGTAAGGCAGGGGGCGCCACTCAATTTCCGCTCCGGGGCGCCACAAGGGCGTTGCACCATGGAATGACGTCACAATCTGCGCGCGCAGGTGGTCGCAGCGGTAAGGTTTAGCGCCGCCGCACAATCTCTAGTTAAGTTCCCGAGCGGCGCAAACATCGCTGCGCCCGGGCATTAGCGGCTTTGCGCCCCATTAGCGCCCTCTTAAGGCGCTAACAGGAGGCGCAACCAACTGAATTTTTACCCCATAGTCTTTGTTGTATCCAGTGCGTTCTGCCGTTTCTTGATATCACGTGGAGAGAATCGAATTGGCTGAAGAATGGCTTGTTTGATGGTGGGGCCCTCAGGAGGAGGTGTTGGGGGGTGGGGGGGTGCGGGGGGGGCGGTGGTGTGGTGGTGGTTGTGTGATGGCAATGGCCCAGATTATTTTTGTGGGGTCCGGAGGAGCACTCCTGATCTGCTTGGCCCAACAAAATAAATTTAAAACTTACCTTTCTCGGGCCTCTTCAGCTGTATGACCAGTGAAACCGGTTGGAGCGAGTACACTGCACACTACGACCAGTTCTGTCCCAAAATGGCAATCAGGATGCTATGCACATCATAGGACTCTAATTTGTATATTAAAAGAGGCCTATCAACTGAAACAGGCACATGCTGCACCACTGGACCAACTGTTCTATATTCAGGGCCAAGACTTTAATACTTCCCCACAACCTTCAGCATTTAACTTAAGCACATAGGAACATGGCTGATCTGTATCTCAACTTCATCAATTTTAAAGCTATTATTTCATAAAACTACAAATTGTCAAAGTCAAATGAAATATAGCTTTCCTAATACATCTGCATTTTATTACAAATTTCTTAATTTTGTCTGCTTCTCATTAACTGAGTTTAAATGGTCATGAAATGAGAGTTCCTCAAAGAATACCAGAAAGACTGCTCAGCGCCACATAAGATTGGAGCCTCCGTGTGATAAAACCATGGAAATGTTAGGAAGCTATGATCCCAAGGCTAATCATGTACCTTGGTTTATAATTGCATTTATCTTCCTGCACTTCAATCAGTTGATAACAATCGGTCAGTGATGGGAGCCATACGTCCAAAATTACCTGTTCCTCCCAAGTATGAGACCAAAAGGAGCGGACCTGGTGGGAGCACAGCGAGAGTGAGCAGTTAAAAGGAGCAGTTCCGAGCGGCAGCAACTCAACAGAGGCAGTTTTTGGAAAAAGTGAAGTCAGAGTTAAAAAAAGAGACGTCGGCACAAGGGAAGGAGCTGATTGGTGAGTAACATAGAAACATAGAAGATATGAGCAGGAGAAGGCCATTCGGCCCCTCGAGCCTGCTTCGCCATTCAATGAGATCATGGCTGATCATCCAAATTCAGTACCCTGTCCCTGCTTTCTCCCCATATCCCTTGATCCCTTTAGCTTTAAGAAATATATCTAACTCCTTCTTGAATGTATTTAATGAATTGGCCTCTACTGCCTTCTGTGGTAGAGAATTCCACAGGTTCACCACTTTCTGGGTGAAGAAATTCCTCCTCATCTCAGTCCTAAATGGCTTACCCCTTATCCTTAGACTGTGACCCCTGGTTCTGGACTCCCCCGCCATCGGGAACATGTGCCTTAACTTTACACTTTACACACAAAATCAGTTAAGGACAATTAGTATTATCACAAACTTTGATATAATTGATGTAGTAAAAAGCTCTGGCTGTGGAGAGGCAATGACTATCACAGTTCCAGTGGTATGTTCAAAATCTTGCTCTGTTCACCATATTCATAAATGATTTGAAATAGAGGTTTCTTGTAATATTATAAAATTTGCAGATAGCACTCAGTTATGTAGTCAGGTGATAAGGGAGATTGATAGCATTCAAAAGGATCTAAAGAAATTATTCAGGTAGACTACTGAATGGCCAATATATTACCTATAGCAAGTGTATGTTATTGGAAGATGTAGGGCTGGATTTTGATACTGGGGCGGGTTGGGGTCGTGTCATCCGCATTTCGTGTTATCCACCCGACTGGAATTGGATGTGGGAGATTGATGCAATTTTCACCTAATTGGGCAATTGAGTTCCAGCATGTGGGAACCCATGAACCAATTAGTGGTTTCAGTCTGAAAGTCGCCTCTGATGATGTCATCATTGCTGCTGCATTGCAGGTCAGAGACTGCCTGGTCTCAGAGACTGCCTGACAGAGAGAGAGTGAGAGTGAGAGTGAGAGTGAGAGAGAGAGGGAGAGAGAATTTTTTTGCATCCAGGTCCTCTCACAGCAAGGCCAGGCAGTCTCTGAAGACATTCAATGCAGCAGCATCAGAGGTGACTTTCAGACCTAATACTACTACTACCTTCATCACATCTCCGTTGTAATAGTGGACCTGCAGCTGATAGTCAGCTATCGACTTGTGCTCCCGCCAGGTTTCACTGACGTGTTTCACATCAGGCGTGCTTCATGTCGGAAAAGGGTTAAACTAGCTAAAACGTTTCAAAATGGCATTACAGAGCCAATTTAGGGCTTGTTAAGGGCTTTAATGGCCTCTCCCGCCTCTTGGAGGTGGGACGAAGTCGGGAACACCGCGACCGATTTTGTCAAAATTGCGTGGAGGCGGAATGGAGTCGGGATCAGGTCCGCCCGCCACTTTTGCTATTTTAACCCCCCACACGCCTCCAAACCCGACTCCACGGGTCATTGAAAATCCAGCCCGTAGTGATGAATGGATGGCTTTAAAAAATGTTGGAACAAGAAAATGGTATGGGAGTAAGGATCAAAGCACAATCAATCTGAATATGTTATAAACAAGGCTAGTCATGTTCTAGGGTGTAGCTCAGCACTTAATCATAAACTGAAACGGGCAGTGTATATTAACCATGTACAGACTCAATTGTGAGGTGGCATCTGGAATACAGTGAGCAATTTTGGTCACCTCATTTTCAAAAGAACATCACATAGTACTTAGTTTGCTTTCAGGTTCTTATTTGCAAAGGGTTACACCTGGATATTAGATATTTGTAGAGCTAATTAAGTTTTCTTGCGGATATTTATCACTAGACTTGACTGAATCCCAGAGGACTGGAAAATAGCAAATGTAACTCCCATCTTCAAAAATGGGGTGAGGGATGAACCATCAAATTATAAGTCTTACTTCCACTGTTGGTAAAGTATTTGAAAGTGTTATGAGGGATAATATACAGGAGCATCTTGGGGGCATAAGCTAATCTGAACCAGTCAGCATTGTCTTAGGAGTGGGAGGTCGTGTTTGACTAATTTATTGGATTTCTTTGAGCAGATGACAGACCTAGTAGATAGGGGAGAGACAGTGGTGTGTATCTACCTGTATTTCAAGAAGGCATTTGACACAATTGCACATAATAGGCAGCTAGATGATGTCCAAGCCCATGGGATAGATGGGAATGTATTAAAATGGACTGGCAAATGGTTGGTTGGTTGATAGACAACAACGAGTAATAATTGATGGCCAGGTATCTGGTTGGTGATCAGTTACCACTGGAGTTCCATGACGTTCATTGTTGGAGCTGCTGTTGTTTCTAATTTTTATAAATGATTCAGAGGAAGGAATTATATCTAAAGTGTCCAACTTTGCAGATAAAATCTAATTGGAGGCAGTTGCAAATGATTAATATCAACATGCAGAAATTCAAAAGGATCTTTACAAGCTTGATCAGTGACATGGCAGAGAAATGGCAGATGCAAATTAATATAGGAAATTGTAAATTTATGAGATTTGGCAGAGGGAAGGTTGATGTGGATTATGTGCAAAATAGGAATGCACTAGAGGTATTGGAGCAGGAGATCTTGGGGTTTTCGTGGACAGGTCATCAGCACAATGTTCCCAGAATGTTAAAAAGAAACAAACAGAATGTTGGGATGCATAGCAAGGTGCATAACATGTACATTCAGCGAGGTCATTTTAAAATTGTATTTGGTCCCGGTGAGACCCCATCTGGAGTACCTATTTAAAAAGGATATTCATTTATTGGATCAGGTGCAGAGAAGGGTTACACGGTTGATTCCAGAACATAAGAGAATGATATACGAGGAAAGATTGGTTACCCTGGATCTTTTCTCTCTTGAAAAGAGAAGACTGAGATAGGATATGATAAAAGTGTTTAAAATTATGAAAGGTTTGGACAAAATGGATCCAAGTAAGCTTTTGTACTGAGTACAGGATTTAAGAATAAGGACCTAATAATTGGATGGTTTAGTGCTGGCCATTAAGGCCTGTTTTATAGAAAAAATGGCGGCCGCCTTGTTTTCACCTGCTTCCGATGTGGACACGTCAGCTGCCATTTTGGTGATGGCCATGGTGCTGCCGTTGACAGCGCTGGCCTCTCAAATGTAAATAAGCGGATCGTGAAGTTAGTTGGCGTGCAACACTTGACGTCTCGACTGTTAATTTGGACGTTCTCGCTCTCCATTACACTGTGTCCTAACCACGCACAGAAAAGCGAGCGTGAAGCAGCCCTGCAGAGACGCTGTCAGCACTTTTTAAAGGAAATCACACATCGTTCAGGAAAGTTTGGATTTAAGCTTTTGGACTTAAAAAATATATATTTTATTGAAGTAGTGGCGTGCTGCAATAGATTTAAAAAGTTTTAAGTGCATGGAGTGCTGCTGGACACTTGCAAGGCTTCAGCTGGTAAAGGAAGGCCTCTGAGAAGACAGAAAATACTGGAAATACTCAGCAGGTCAGGCAGCATCCGTGGAGAGCGAAACAAAGTTAACATCTCAGGTTGAGATGCTGCGTGACCTGCTGAGTATTTCCAGCATTTTCTGCTTTTATTTCAGATTTCCAGCAGCCGCTCGCGGAGGGAAGAGTAAGATGCAGAAGAGTAAGATGCAGAAGAGGAGGAAGCAGAAGAGGAGGAAGCAGAAGAGGAGGACACAGAAGAGGAAGACGCAGAAGGAGGAAGTGGAAGGAAGGATGCAACTCAGACAGCCCCTTTCTGGCCGGGATATACAGGATGGAATTATCTTGCAGAGCACTTGGAAAACAGTGACAGGATCGGACAAAGTCAACATGGATTTACAAAAGGTAAATCATGCTTGACTAATCTACTTGAATTTTTTGAGGATGTAACTGGTAGAATAGATAAGGGAGAACCAGTGGATGTGGTGTATTTGGACTTTCAGAAGGCTTTCGATAAGGTCCCGCATAAGAGATTAGCGTGCAAAGTTAAAGCACATGGGATTGGGGGTAAGGTACTGACTTGGATAGAGAACTGGTTGGCAGACAGGAAGCAAAGAGTTGGAATAAATGGGTCTTTTTCCGAGTGGCAGGCAGTGACTAGTGGGGTACCACAGGGATCGGGGCTAGGACTCCAGCTATTCACAATATATATTAATGATCTAGACGAGGGAACTAGATGTAATATCTCCAAGTTTGCAGACGATACAAAGCTGGGTGGGCGTGTGTGCTGTGAGGAGGATGCAGAGAAACACAAGTATGATTTGGACAGGTTGGGTGATTGGGCAGATGCATGGCAGATGCAGTATAATGTGGATAAATGCGAGGTTATCCACTTTGGTGGCAAAAACAGGAAGACAGATTATTATCTGAACGGCAATAGATTGGGAAAAGGGGAAGTGCAATGAGACCTGGGTGTCCTTGTGCACCAGTCGCTGAAGGTACGCATGCAGGTGCAGCAGGCGGTTAAGAAGGCAAATGGTATGTTGGCCTTCATAGCGAGAGGATTCGAGTACAGGAGCAAGGATGTCTTGCTGCAGTTGTACAGGGCCTTGGTGAGACCACACCTTGAGTATTATGTGCAGTTTTGGTCGCCTTATCTGAGGAAGAATGTTCTTGCCATGGAGGGAGTGCAGCGAAGATTCACCAGACTGATACCTGGGATGGCAGGAATGACGTATGAAGAGAGATTGGGTCGATTAGGCTTATATTCACTAGAGTTTAGAAGAATGAGAGGGGATCTCATTAAACTCATAAAATTCTAACAGGACTAGACAGACTAGATGCAGGAAGGATGTTCCCGATGGCGGGGGAGTCCAGAACCAGGGGTCACAGTCTAAGGATAAGGGGTAAGCCATTTAGGACTGAGATGAGGAGGAATTTCTTCACCCAGAGAGTGGTGAACCTGTGGAATTCTCCACCACAGAAGGCAGTTGAGGCCAATTCATTAAATACATTCAAGAAGGAGTTAGATATATTTCTTAAGGCTAAAGGGATCAAGGGATATGGGGAGAAAGCAGGGACAGGGTACTGAATTTGGATGATCAGCCATGATCTCATTAAATGGCAGGAACAGGCTCGAGGGGCCGAATGGCCTACTCCTGCTCCTATCTTCTATGTTTCTATGTTTCTATGTTTCTATCTGCCTGTGGTACCAGTGACCACAATCCCAATTCCCCTTTCAACATTTGTCCCGCACCTTACCTTCCCTCTGTTACTGACCATCGCAGCGTCCTCTTGGCCACAATGGTGAAATAAAAGCCACCACAAAGCAAACTTTCCAATCCAAATTTATCCATATATGTATCCAATATGACATCAAGAAATCAACTAATCACCCTTCTGAATTCCCTTAGTGACTGTCTTGTGTGTGTCTTTGCCTATCCTACTGGTGTCATGCAGTGCTACCCCAGTGGCTGCAGCATGGCTGGTGGGAGACACTGCAGATGGCCTTGCAGGATGACCTCGAAGAGTTGGTGGCTGGGAGTGTCAAATCGAGTGACGGTGTTTCTTCTTCTTCTTCTTCACTCTCCTCTCCCGTGTCGGTTTAACTGCCGGGTTTCATGAATTGTATGAAATCCATCCACAGGCAGTTAAATTCAAAAGGGAGGGGGAAAAAGAAGCTTCCAGCCTTATTACAATATTTAAATGAAGGTAACGCCCCCTGGCAGCGGGTTGGCTGCCCGCCCCCCATCCGACCTCCTGCAAAACCGGAAGTGGGCGGGTTGGAGGTGGGATCAGGTCAGGAATCCCATTTTTAACAATTTAACTGCCCCCATACTCCAAACCCACCCTTTGTTAGGGGAACATTCCGGCCTATTACACAATTAGAATATTTGGAGTCAGAATGAACAATAACTGCTAGGTTAAGAACAAATCATCAGTAATTTGAGATCTTATAGTTGTGTATAGAATGATAGAAAGAAAGGAAGATATATAATCTAGTAAGCTTCCCCGGACATTGCTCATAATATGTCATAAGGCAATGCTAGAAATTTATGGCAGTGGATTGGCTCAGAGGTAGCACTCTCATCTCTGAGTTAAAAGATTGTGGTTCAACTACAGAAACTACAGGCTGACACTTCAGTGTAGAACTGAGGAAGTGTTGTACTGTCAGAGGTGCCAGCTTTTGGTGAGACATTAAGCCAAGGCCCTGTCTGCTTTTTCAGGTGGACGTAAAAGATCCCATGGCATATTGGAAGAAGAGCAGCAGAGTTCTCCTGGTATCCTGGCCAATATTTAGAAACATAGAAAAATAGGAGCAGGAGTAGGCCATTCGGCCCTTCGAGCCTGCTCCGCCATTCAATATGATCATGGCTGATCCTCTATCTCAATATTTATCCCTTAACCAACATCACGAAATCAGATTATCTGGTCATGTATCTCATTGCTGTTTGTAGAACCTCGGCACAAATTGGCTGCTGCGTTTCCCTACTTTACAACAATGACTACACTTCAAAAGTACTTCATTGGCTGTAAAGCACTTTGGGACGTCTTGATGCCGTGAAAGGCGCTATATAAATGAGAGAGAGAGAGAGAGACTTCTACATTGACTCAACGCTTTGTGAGGTAGTTTTGCCTAGTTCATCCTAACTTTGCTGCTACTTTCGTTGCTGTACCTCATTACTTTTCTGGCAAAGAGAAGATGGGGGCTGCAATGATTGGGGGCGTCGTCCTGCTCCAGCTCAATCGGAGCAGAGTGAGACGCAGACAGAGAGTGGCAATGATGGCCAGACGGAGGAGGGCCATCAGGCGCATGTACAGGAGAGCTTACCCTCCCAGGGTATATCGTGAACAGCTCTCCTACATCCACATGTCCGAGGAGCTGTGTTTGCGAAGGCTGCGATTCAGCAAGGAGGTGGTCACTGAGCTCTGCCACCTGCTGCAGCCAGATCTGCAGCCTCAGCTGAGGTCCAGGACGTCTCTGTCGGTGGCAGTGAAGGTCACAGTGGCCTTGAACTTCTACGCCACTGGCTCATTCCAAGCTGCTGTTGGGGACCTCGCCAATATCTCCCAGTTTGCGGTGCATCGCTGCATCCGGCAGGTCACCAATGCCCTCTTCACAAGGAGACGAGACTTCATCTCCTTCCCTATGACCCCAGACAAGCAGCATGACCGTGCTATGGGCTTTGCGAGGGTAGCGGGCTTCCCCATGGTGCAGGGCGCCATTGACTGCACGCATGTGGCTTTGCGTGCTCCGCGAGAGAATGCAGAGGAGTTCCGGAACAGAAAGGGGTTCCATTCCTTGAATGTGCAGTTGGTCTGTGACCACAGACAGGTGATTCTCGCTGTCAATGCCCACTATCCGGGCAGCTGCCACGATGCTTTCATCCTGCGCCAGAGTACTGTGGCAGAAATTTTCGAGGCACCGCATCAGCCAGTTGGTTGGCTTCTGGGGGACAAGGGGTACGCATTGAGCACCTGGCTGATGACACCGCTCCGTGCGCCAAACACCCCTGCTGAGCTGCGGTACCAGGAAAGCCAACAAGCAACGAGGAACATTATTGAGCGCACAATCGGCGTGCTCAAACAACGATTCCGCTGTCTGGACCATTCCGGAGGAGCCCTGCAGTACTCGCCTGAGCAAGTTTCCAAATTCGTAGTGGTGTGCTGCATGTTGCACAACATGGCAATCCTCAGGACGCAGCCAATGCCACCAGGCCTTGCAGCACCACAAGAGGAGGAGGAGGAAGAGGAGGAACAGGCCGAGGACGATGATCAGCAGCAGCACCAAGGCAGGAGGGCGGCCCACAATGGTCAAACTGCAAGGGCCGTCCGTCAACGACTAATAGCAAGCCGCTTCTAGGGCCCCTGCCAGTGCTACAAACACGAATCAACCCAGCACGCAACCCCTAAGCCGGCCAAGGCACCAATAATTCCAACCACCAGCCATGTATATTTTGAATACAGAAACTTATTTATTGTACAAACTCTGTGTGTGTCAATTCCTCATGACAAACTCATAGAAATAAACACAAAAAAACAGTCAATAACATAACTGGTTCTCACAACCTGGAGATAATGTCCAAAACACTAAACAAAAGTTGGGCCATGAACCTCGGCCTTTAATAAAAAAATGACCAGCATTTTGGCACACCTCCTACTTTTTGCCCTTCGAGGGTGATCTCCTTCCCTTGCGCACTTCCCCCCTTCTAACCCTACTGCTCCTCCGTAATGGGACCTCAGTGGCTGCAGCAAGGCTGGTGGAAGGCTGCTGCTTGTCAGACCCTGACACTGCAGATGCCCCTGAAGGACGGCCTCGACCACTTCTGGGCCTGGAGGGCCCGGCTGCAGACTGCACCAACTCTGCATGGGCGGCAGCAGTCTGTCCTACAGGCGGTGGCAAGTGCAGTGGAGAAGTGACAGTGTTGGCAGCAGGAATGCTGTCATCGTGAGAGAGGACAGCAACTCCCTGCTCGCCCGACACACTGGCACTCCCACGGGGCAGCACTTCAGCATCCGGAGCAATTTGCCTGAGAACAGATTGCTGGCCTGCTGCGGCGCGGTGACAGCCCCGGGGACATGTGCACGAACCATCGAGGATGGCAGCAGTCAGTGCTCGCGTGGCCTCAATCTGAGTCTGCATGAGAGCAGGCTCAGATGGGTTCCTGGCAGCCAGTGACTGAATTGCAGCAGTAAGCTTTAGTGTGGCATCCGCCTGTGCTACAGCGAAGTGCTCCACACTCCTTGCCAGTGCCTCAATGCATTCGGGCACCCTTCCCACTGCACCCATGAGCTCAGTGTGCATGACCACCGCCTGGCTGTTCATTTCTGCAATCAGCCGCTCCTCCTCTGCGTCCATTGCATTAGGAGTGTCTGGCATACTCTCCCTCCGGGGAGAAGGCTCCCGTTCTTCCCTCCCCCCCCCATGGCGTTGCTGCAGCCCGCTGGGTCCTGGAACTTCACCATCATCAGCCCCTTCCCCCCTGCTCCCCCGTTCTTCCCTCCCCCCCCCATGGCGTTGCTGCAGCCCGCTGGGTCCTGGAACTTCACCATCATCAGCCCCTTCCCCCCTGCTCCCCCGTTCTTCCCTCCCTCCCCCATGGCGTTGCTGCAGCCCGCTGGGTCCTGGAACTTCACCATCATCAGCCCCTTCCCCCCTGCTCCCCTCCGGGGAAGGCGTGTTCCCAGTGTGGCCATGGGCTTCCTCGGGAGAGTGTGGCACTGATGCTCCGGCTTCCTCTTCCTCCTCAGCTGCAGCATCACTCCCAGTGGCAGCTTCAGGGACCATCTCCTCAGCTGGTGAATCACCATCTGAAAGCAGGGAGGTACAAGAGTGGCTTTAGCGTGAGGACAGGGTGGCAGTAAGGGAGGAATAAGTGCAGCGAGTTAGCAAGTTGGATTGAAAGTGTCAAAGGCTGGTATTGTGAGGGACAAGTGGAAGGACAGAGGACAAAAAGGTGATGACCTTACCATTGCTGTCCACAACGGGGTCGGCGTCTCCAGTGGCGACGGGACCGATCACCCGGCTTGCCACAATCCTGTGGACGCGCTCCTCCAGATCGCTGAGGGGTTGCAGCTGAAGCCGCCCTCCACCCGTCCGTTGCTGCTGTCTCCGATTATGAGCCAGCTTAGCCTGCAAGAAAAAGGACAGCATCTGAGTAAATATACAGCCATGGTCTTGCCTGATGTGCCTCCCATAGGTGAATAGCCCTTACTGTATGCAGCCATGGTCTTGCCTGATGTGCCTCCCATAGGTGAATAGCCCTTACTGTATGCAAAGTGTGGAATGTGTGTGTGTGTTTGATGAAAGGGCCATAGGTGTTGGATGAGTGTTGTGCATTGGGGTTTTAAGACCCTCTGGCCATAGAGTGAGGTTGAGATGGAGGGATGGAGAGGTATTGAGAAAAAGCCACTCACCCTGACAACCCGAGTGAGGTCGTTGAACTTTTTGCGGCACTGGACATGGGTCCTGGGCACCATGCTCCTGGAGGAGACGCTCTGAGCCACCTCCCTCCACACTCTTCTGAACTCGCGTGGCAAAGGCCTCCTGCCACTCTCTGGGAACAGCATGCATCGTCTGCGCTCCACTGCGTCAACCAGAGCATCCAAGGCCCGCTCGGTGAAGCGATGAGCGCGTTCTCTCACCCTCTCCATGCTTGGCAGCAAAATGGATTACAGGTCTCTCCAGGCTGAGATTCAAGGCTGCAATGAGCAGGGTGTGGCTGGGGAGCAAGTGGCCCCCCCCGCTTTAAGAAGTGTCCGGCGCCAGTGTGTCTGTGCTCCCTCGCTAACTGGCAGCAGCTGCGCTGCGCTCGTGCGCTGAGTTAGCGCCTCACTCCTAGGCCTTTGCGCCTTAAGAGAGGTGTGCAGCGCCTAATTTAGCGCTCCACTCACCTCCCGGGGCGGTAAAAGTGAAGTTTCCTGTCAGTGCCGATAATTAGCGCCAGGCGCTAATATTTGCGCGCGGACGATATTTGCGCCCCAAATGGGGCGCGACCTAATTTCTACCCCATAGAGTCATAGAGTTATACAGCACAGAAAAAGGCCCTTCGGCCCATCATTTCCGTGCCGACCATCAAGCCCTGTCTATTCTAATCCCATTTTCCAGCACTTGGTCCATAGCCTTGTATGCTATGGCGTTTCAAGTGCTCATCTAAATACTTCTTGAATGTTGTGAGGGTTCCTGCCTCTACCACCCTTTCAGGCAGCGAGTTCCAGATTCCAACCACCCTCTGGGTGAAAAAGTTTTTCCTCAAATCCCCTCTAAACCTCCTGCCCCTTACCTTGAAACTATGCCCCCTGGTTATTGACCCCTCTACTAAGGGGAAAAGTTCCTTTCTATCTACCCTATCTATGCCCCTCATAATTTTGTACACCTCAATCAGGTCCCCCCTCAGCCTTCTCTGCTCTAAGGAAAACAACTCCAGCCTGTCCAGTCTCTCTTCATAGCTGAAGCGCTCCAGCCCAGGGAACATCCTGGTGAATCTCCTCTGCACCCTCTCCAATGCAATCACATCCCTCCTATAGTGTGGCGACCAGAACTGCACACAGTATTCCAGCTGTGGCCTAACTAGCGTTTTGTACAGCTCCATCATAACCTCCCTGCTCTTATATTCTATGCCTCGGCTAATGAAGGCAAGTATCCCATATGCCTTTTTAACCACCTTATCTACCTGTCCTGCTGCCTTCAGGGATCTATGTACATGCACACCAAGGTCCCTCTGATCCTCTGTCCTTCCTAGGGTCCTACCGTTCATTGTGTATTCCCTTGCCTTGTTTGTCCTCCCAAAATGCATCACCTCACACTTTTCAGGGTTAAATTCCATTTGCCACTGTTCTGCCCATCTAACCACCCCGTCTATATCGTCCTGTAGCCTGAGGCTTCCCTCCTCGCTATTTACCACTCCACCAATTTTTGTGTCATCTGCGAACTTACTGATCATACCTCCTACATTCATATTTAAATCATCAATGTACAGTACCAACAGCAAAGGACCCAGCACCGATCCCTGCAGTACACCATTGGACACAAGCTTCCAGTCACAAAAACAACCTTCGACCATCACCCTCTGCCTCCTGCCACTAAGCCAATTTTGGATCCAATGTGCCAAATTGCCCTGGATCCCATGGGCTCTTACCTTCTTGACCAGTTTCCCACATGGGACTTTGTCAAAAGCCTTACTGAAGTCCATGTAGACTGCATCAACTGCACTACACTCATCCACACACCTCGTTACCCCCTTGAAGAATTCAATCAAATTGGTCAGACATGATCTCCCCCTGACAAAGCCATGCTGACTATCCCTGATTAATCCCTGCCTCTCCAAGTGGAGACTAATTCTGTCCCTCAGAATTTTTTCCAATAATTTCCCTACCACTGATGTTAGGCTCACTGGCCTGTAATTCCCTGGTTTATCCCTACTACCCTTCTTGAACAATGGTACTACGTTAGCTGTTCTCCAGTCTCTGGCACCTCCCCTGTGGCCAGAGAGGTTCTGAAAATTTGTGTCAGAGCCCCTGCAATCTTCTCCCTTGCCTCACACAGCAGCCTGGGATACATCCCGTCAGGGCCTGGGGATTTATCCACTTTTAAGCTCGCTAAAACTGCTAGTACCTTCTCCCTCTCAATACTAATTTGTTCAAGTATATCACAATCCCCCTGCCTGATTTCTATGCCTACATCACCCTTCTCCATAATGAACATAGATGCAAAATATTCATTTAAAACCTCACCTACATCTTCCGGCTCTACACACAGATTGCCACTTTGGTCCCTAATGGGCCCTATTCTTTCCCTGGTTATCCTCTTGCCCTTAATATACTTATAAAACACCTTGGGATTTTCCTTTATTTTGCCCGCCAGTGTTTTTTCATGCCCCCTCTTCGCTCTCCTAATTTCTTTTTTAAGTACCCCCTGCACTTTCTATAGCTCCTCTAGGGCTTCCACTGTTTTTAGTCCTTTGTATCTGCCAAAAGCCTCCCTTTTTTTCCTAATCCATTCTTGTATATCCCTTGACATCCAGGGTTCCCTGGGCTTGTTGGTCCCACCCTTGACCTTTACGGGAACAGATATGTAAACAAATCTCAGAGAAGTGTAGAAATAATAGGGTAATAATAGTAGGGGATTTCAACTTCCCCAATGTTAACTGGGATAGTCAGAGTGTGAAAGGCTTAGAGGGTGCAGAATTCTTAAAGTGCATCCAGGAGAGCTTTTTGAGCCAGCATGTAGAAAGTCCGACAAGAGAGGGGGCGGTACTGGATCTAATTCTAGGAAATGTAGCCGGGCAAGTGGTAGATGTGTCAGTAGGAGAGCATTTTGGTGACAGTGACCATAATTCGGTGAGATTTAAGGTAGTCATGGAAAAGGACAAAGATGGACCGGAAATAAAGAGGGAGAAATTCAGTATCGCCCCATTTGGGGCGCAATTATCGGCCGGGCGCAAAGATTAGCGTCTGGCGCTAATTATCGCCACCGACTGCAAACTTGACTTTTATCGCCCCTGGAGGTGATTGGAGCGCTAAATCAGGCGCTTCACACCTGTCTTAAGGCGCAAAGGCTGAGGAGCGAGGCGCTACCTCAGAGCGCTGGCGAAGCTCATGTAATGTCAGTCAGCAATGGAGCACACACACAATGGCACGGGCCAGTTCTTAAAGGGGATGGTTAATCTTGCTTTCCATCCACATCCTGCTCATTGCAGCCTTGAATCTCTGCCTGGAGAGACCTGCACATCAAATCTGCTGGAAAGAACAATGGAGAGTACCAGGCAAAGAGCTCAGAGTGCAGCCCCCACAGTCTCTTCTAAATTGATACAAGGAATGGCAAATCAAAATGAACCTGCAAAGTGCTGCTCAGTACCCAAAACTCCTTCACACAGTGTTGAATCTCTCCAGAAGTCTCTCCCTCTCTCTCTCAGAATGCGTAGTTCAAAAATGGCACCAACAATAAAAGGCAGGAAGCGGTCACCTTTAAATAGCGCTCCCCCTTTCCCTTCATGACTGCAGAACGCTCCCCTCAACCTGTCGTTGCTTGCGTCAGGCGGTAAGGCAGGGGGCGCCACTCAATATCCGCTCCGGGGCGATACCGGGGCGTTGCGCACTCGACTGACGTCACGATCTGCCGGCGCAGGAGATCGTGGCGGTAGTGTTTAGCGCCGCCGCAAAATGTCTAGTTAATTTCGCGAGCGGCGCAAACTTCGCCGCGCCTGGGCGCTAGATGCTTTGCGCCCCATTAGCGCCCTCTTCAGGCGCTAACGGGAGGCGCAAACAACTGAATTTTTCCCCCAAAGGTTCTAAATTGTGGGAAGGCCGATTTTAATATGATAAGGCAGGATCTGGCCAAAATGGACTAGGATCAGCTACTTGTAGGGAAATCCACATCAGAGCAATGGGAGTCTTTCAGAAAGGAAGTAGAGAGAGTACAAATGCAAGTCCTTTATAAATGAATCGTTTTTTGATTTTCTCACTTTTTCCAGAAACCAGCCAAAAAAGCATGACAGATTTTTTGTGCTGTGGACACATTTAAAGTATGATACATTCAAAAAAAATTGACAAAGCTTTAATCACCTCTCCTAATATCTCCTTTGGATCTGTGATTTTTGTCTGATTATGCTTCTGTGAAGCGCCTCGGAACATTTTTCTGCATTAAAGGCGCTATATAAATGCAAGTTGTTGTGACGCATGCTATACACAAGACGTTTAATATATTATTACTAGCTGATTTCCAATTGTGTTGCTAGTGGATAGTCTGAGGAATGGAGGATGGTCATGATGTTTAGCATGATCTCATTCTGAGCTGGAGACTGGCGCTTAGTGAGGTTGTAGAGTAGAGTGCAGCAGGGAGATGCCAATAACTTCCTATAATAATCGTCAATGTTAGGTTTGAAAAGGAGAAACGTAGCACAGTTACTAAGGTTCTAGATTTTGGTAAGGCTAACTTTAATGGGATGAGACCGAGACTGATGACAACAAAGTGTAAAATTACAGATGATCAGTGGGAGGTGTTCAAAAAAGAATTTAGCTCAATACAGGACCAATGTACATCCCTAGGGAGCAAGGGTTCTACTTACCAAAACAAACAGCCATTGTCGACAAAAGAGGTGAGAGATGACATAAAACTAAAAGAAAGAGGATACAAAAGTGCAAAGAATAGTGTAGATCCAGGGGAGTGGGAGAGATATAAAGAACAGAAAAGGAGATGAAAAAGATAGTAAGAGCTGCAAAAAGGAATACGAAAAGAAACTTGTGAGGGATTTCAAAATTAACACAAGGTGGAATTTTAACCTGAAAATACGGGTGGGTTTGGAGCGTGGGAGCGTAAGTGTCTTTACACTAACCTCCTGGCTCCAGGGTCCCTGCCTAACTCACCCCCCGCGATCGGAGAACCCCACCCCCAGGTCTCTGATCGCATTCCCGGACCCCCCACTCACGATGATCCTGAGGCCAGCCCCAATCCCCTGGTGGCCGGCCCTGATCTGTTCTTCCCTTCCATGATCCTCCGGAGGCCCCGATCTTCCTTGTCCACCCCTGAACCTCTGGAAGCCCCAATCTTCCTTGTTACCCCCCACCCCGCCCCCGATCCTACGGAGGCCGGCACTGGCCCCCACCCAATCCCTCCCTCCATCCTCTGTGCAGCCTAGTGCCGCAGGCCTACCTGCCCGCAGCCAGCCAGCCTCTTAATCTGGCTGGCTGCGGGTGGAAAACAGAGGCTTCAGATGCAAATCAGGCCCTGCCGTTAAAGTCGGCAGGGCCTGCAGGAATCCCGTTCTCCCAGGTTTCCCAACCGCATCGGAGCACCCCCCCCGCCCCCCCGCCCCCAACCCACCTTCCCCATGAAAATTCAGCCCAAGAAGTTTTTACAATTATATTAGAAGAAAAGGGTTATTCAGGTGTAATGTGGGCCCTTTAAAAATGAATGTGGGTAATATTGCAAATTAAAATAAGGAAATAGCAGACTTGTTGTATAATTACTTTGTGTTAGTCTTCACAGTAGAGGAAGAGGATAATATACCTGACATTCCAGGGAAACTAATAATGAATCAAGGACTGGAACTCACTAAAGTTAAAGTAAGCAAGAAAACATATTCAAAAAAATAATGGCACTAAAGACTGACAAATCCCCAGGACCTGATGGTTTCTATCCCAGGGTTTTAAAGGAAGTAGGTGATGAAATTGCAGATGCTTTAGCCATAATCTTCCAAAGTTCTCTCGATTCAGGAATTGTCTCTTTAGATTGGAAAATCGCAAATGTAATTCCATTATTTAAGAAAGGTGAGAGAGAGAGAAACCAGGAAATGATAGACCTGTTAGTTTAACATCTATTGTAGGGAAGTTATTGGAATCTATAATTAAGAACAAAGTGACTGAGCACTTACAGAAATTGAAGCTGATTAGAGAGAGCCAACATGGATTTGTAAAGTGTAGTTCATGTCTAACAAACCTAATTGATTATTTTGGGGAAGTAACTAAAGTAGTAGACAGGAGAATGTCTATAGTTTATATGGACTTCCAGAAGGCATTTGATAAGGTTCCACTTAAGAGATCATTAGCTAAAATTAAAGCTCTTGCAATTGAAGGCAATTATTGACCTAGTAGGAGATTAGTTAGGTGGTAGAAGACAGAGAGTAAGGATAATGGGAATGTACTCAAATTATAAGGAAGTGATTAGTGGTGTCCCATAAGGATCTGTGCTGGGGCCTCAATTATTTACTATATTTATGAATGACTTAGATAACATAATGGAGAGCCACATATCCAAGTTTGCTGATGACACAAAGATAGGTGGCATAGTAAGTAGTGTAGAAGGAGTATAAAATTACAAAGAGACATTGATTGATTTAGTGAGTGAGCAAAATTATGGCAGGTAAGTGTGCTGTCATACATTTTAGACCAAAAAAGGATAGATCAGAGTATTTTTTTAAATGGCGAGAAACTAGGAACAGTATTGGTCCAAAGAGATTTAGGGTTCCACGTACTCAGATCACTAAAATGTAGTGGTCATGTACAAAGAATAATCAAAAAGGCTAATGGAATGTTAGCCTTTATATCTAGAGGGCTAGAATATAAAGGGGAGGAAGTTTTGCTCCAGTTATACAAAGCCCTGGTTAGATCACATCTGGAGTACTGTGTACAGTTCTGGGCATCGCACCTTAGAAAGGATATATTGGCCTTGGAAGGAGCGCAGCGCAGATTCACCAGAATGTTACCAGGGCTTCAAGGGTTAAATTATGAGGAGAGATTACATAAACTAGGATTGTATTCCATGGAATATAGAAGGTTAAGGGGTGATTTGATTGAGGTTTTTAGGATTTTGAAAGGAATTGATAGGGTAGATAGAGAAAAACTTTTCCCTCTGGTGGGGGAGTCTAGGTCAAGGCAACATAACCTTAAAATCAGAGCCAGGCCATTTAGGAGAGAAGTTAGAAAACACTTCATCACACAAAGGGTGGTAGAAGTGTGGAACTCGCTCCCACAAAAAGCAGTAGATGCTAGCTCAATTCATAATTTTAAATCTGAGATCAATAGATTTATTGCCAGCGAAGCGTATTAAGGGATATAGAGCCAAGGCAGATGGATGGAGTTAGGATACAAATCAGCCATCATCTCATTGAACGGCAGAACAGGGTCGTGGGCTGAATGGCCTACTTCTGTCCTATGTTCCTATAAGATGTGGGGTGATATAAGCAGAGTACTTCAGAAGGGGGAACAGAGTACAGTAGAAGGAAGAAGCCATAGGACACAGCACAGCAGAGGAAGAGGGTTGGGAATAGAGTAAATGCAAAATGGAAAGGAGAAGAGGGCTGTATAGAATTTTAAAATTAAAACCATTGGACCTTGAAGTGTGCACTTACCTGAGACCTTTTTTTGTCTGAAAATCATCATGTTTTGTTAAATAACCAGAATTTTAAAATGATTAATGGAAAAACTGGCCATGAGGAAAAAAAAACCGAGAGGCAGTACTCCTCTGCAGTTTGGCAGTTCTGGACTACCAGAACAACACATGAATTTGATAGTGCTGAATTCTTGGAGTTGCCCTTCACCAGTATAACATGCAGAGAGTCTATTTGCTTGAACTTCTTCACTGAGTGTTGACCAGGATAACTCTACTCTGGTTTAGGCAGGGATCTCATAGACGCTGTATAGCTTAAGGTATAACTTTATTCATCTAAAGTCACGAAAGCTTAGCAGAGTGCTACAGTTATACATTGATCATAAAGCTATAATATCCATTGTTACAAGTATCATGTACTCACAACTTAGGACAACTCAGTCTGTTCTCCTAAGATGCTGACTAACTAGTCTTATTCCGCTTATTTATTTGGTTTGCTGATGGGCCATACACTGTGTTTCTATTGTATGATCAGGCATACCTGACCTATAATGGGATTATGGCTGTGCAGACCAAAAACAGCTTTATCTTTTATCACAAGTTTCAACCATGAGTTTTACTTGTCACTACCCTGTATCACATCAGCAGAAATCCTATTAACTCTTCTCTTAAAACAATGGAACAGCAAAATCATATTATCTCTTTTCTTGAAACAATAGGACAGCAGAAATCATATTAATTCTTTTGAAGGAACCTTTTATATATAATGATTTGACAAAGTTAGTGGCTTATTTCTCAACACTGAGAGACTTGAATAGTGGCAAAACTTCAGTCCCAGGCTTCTACCACAGGTGCAGGCTCTGAACAAAAACATTCATGAAAACATTCAAAGATGTAATAATCAACAGCATAGGTAAGTTTAAATATTGTGAATTCTTAATTTTTATTTCTTGCCTTAGACAGCTTAGCCCAGAAATTGCATAATTATTCTAGGGTAATTCTGGCAATGGGGAGTGGAAAACAGGACAGAACCAGGGTTAACGCCACATTCTCAAATGCCCTGGATATTGCGATGGGGGTTGCATCTTCTACCCACCCCATTTATGTCCAGCCAGCACTTCGGGGGTGAGTCAGTGATGATCCCGGGCTACCCTGGTAATTCCACCAGAAGCACCCCTGATAGGGGCAACAGGGCCTATGGCTACTGAGAGCAGACATACATCCCAATCTGTAACTGGTGAAGACTCCAACAGTGAACAGCCCAACAGTAATCAAACCTAGAAGGATCGATTATCATTACAAAGTGACCCTTCTGGTCCTTTGGCCTAATCCAGACCTTTGGCTCCCCCAGTTCTGGTGGCAACTCAGAGCTGGCACCTCTGTTGCGCCGATACAGTTGCAAATGCCAGCCCCCTTATTTAAATGAACTCGTCTCTGTAATTAGGATTCGGTTGAAAGCAGCGGGCAGAAGTTCTTCTGGGGCAACACAACAATGCTGCAGAATTTCCCCCCTCTTATTTTTATTACTCTTTTGCAGTGACCAAAAAAATAAGATGGTGTGAGAAACAATTTTCAAAAAATAATTTGAGTGATTTAAATGATTACCATTTTTATTGTCAGCTGGTAGTGTGCATTTCCTCTTGCTACTTGCTGATTTGTAAGTTGCATAACTTATCAGTTGTGATTTGTTGCTGTATTATGAAAAGGATATCTGAAACAATTGGGTGCAAGTGTGACAAATATTTTCAGATGTTAATGGACGTGTCCTAGGCGCAAGACTTTAAAAAAAATAGATATATACTAATGGATCTCCCTAATGGTGAGTACACTATTCCAATGTAGGGTCAGGTGGAGAGCTGCAGGGGTTTGGAAAGTTCTACGAGGCCATGTCCTCCCCCCCACCCCCCCAACAATATTTTTATTTTTGACAATTTATATGGTGCATTTATTAGCATCTTGGAGTCTACTGTAATTCTGAATATGAATCTCAGTATATTTTATTAATTAATTAAAACTCCTCTCCCTATTTTATTTACAAACCTTGGCAATTCCACAAGTACAGTGGCAAATATTGTCAGATAAAGGCATTCACACCAGAAAATGTTCACCTTATCTCATAAAAGCAGCTTGGAGGTTTTAATAATTAAAACTAAATTGGCCTTTTCTCTATCGAGGTTCAGTCGCATTCTCCATTGACTGTATGCTCTATAGCTGGGTCATCACCATTTATTCTGGTTAATTGGGTTATTAACTGATTGAGAACTATTAAAGGATCATTATTGCAGGTGTGCTGTATTTGGCTGTTATTTTATTAATTCCTGCAAATTAAAATCCTGTTTAGAAATTGCCCATTAAAAGTTTTGCACTCCCATGATATTGTTACCCATATTTTCATTTGGGAGAAAACCATGCTTTGCTCCCCATTTTTCATGAAGAGGAAAAAACCCCTGCAAGTAGCTATTTGATGATGTTATTGGATTATAGAGCGAGATTCCTCCTGTTGACAATTGAGGTGGAAAACCTAGCCTGAATAAAAAACACAACTTTTTGCACAATATTGACGAGGGGAATCTTGTATTGTACTATCAGTTAAATGTTTGTTTTATTAAAGTTTTAGGCCCCGAAATTGCATGCCATTATTTTCGGCATCGCTATAACGTAAAATTGAGGCAATTCGTTTTTCAGGCCAAAAAATTGGGGCAGAAGCAATTCCATCTCAAAATTGATCCCCCAAGTTTCCAAGTGTGGTTTGGCCCTTCTTGCAATCCTCCCGCTGAGTCCCCAGCCAGCTAATCATATAATAATGGGAGTCAGCGATGCTGCTGAAAGTCCTGGATTTGTACTTGCAATTCACTAGGTGTGAGTTAGAATGAGACATTTAAGGCACAGCTGTTGCCCAGATCAGCTGAGACAGAGGGAAGTAAGCAGTTTTTCAGCCTGAAGATTGCTGAAAGTTTGAGGAGTGATCTATCTGGGAACGAGCTTATGGAGTGATTTTCTTTTTTGCTATTCTGCCTACAAAGCCTTGTACTTGCTTCTGGGAATGTGAGACTACCAGGAGATTTTGACCCTTCCCAACCACCACCAGGTATCAGGCATGACATTCCCTATGGGCATACCATTGCATGCCATTATCATGGAGGACAAGTAGGAGCTGACAGAGCGGAGGATGAAGGAAAGGCGAGTGAGGCAGCATTTAAGGATAAACCCCACCAGATATTACACCAACTCAAAGAATATGCAAGCAACACAGGTCCTATGAGGAAAATAATAAAGAGATGTGTATTTGAAGAGTATGCCTCATCAAAGAAGCAATAGGAGATCTCTGCCACCTACTGTATGAAGACCTCCAGCAACAGTTATCTGTCCAGATTGCTTTGTCTGTGGCTATGAAGGTGACCACCATACTCAACTTTTATGGCATAGGTTCATTTCAGGTACCACAAGGTATCTCTGTAATATCAGCCAGGGTGCAGTATGAAAATGCATCGCTTTCCCCAGGTTGCAATTGATGACACCCACTTTGCTTTGCAAGCTCCTACTGTCAATCCCTGAATGTACAAATTGTGTGTGACAACATGCAGAGGATCCTGCATGCCAGAGTGATATTTGATGGAAGTTGTCACAATGCATTCATCTGTTGAAATTTGGCCCTCTCTGACCTCAAGGAAGAAAGTCGTGTCAACGGATTACTTGTGGGTGACAAGGCCTATCCCCTAAACCTCCTCATCATCTACCCATCACTGCTGTGGTGAATATAGAATCATAGAATGGAATAGCACAGAAGGAGGCCATTCGGTCCATCTAGTCTGCGCCGGCTCTTTTGAAGAGCAATCCAGTTAGTGCCACTTCCCTGCTCTTTCCCCATATCCCTGCACTTTTTTCACCTTCATGTATTTATTCAATTCCCTTTTGAAAGCTACTATTGGATCTGTATCCACAACCCTATCAGGCAGTGCATTCCAAATCCTAACCACTCGTTGCATAAAAATGTTTCATGTCGCCTCTAGGTTCTTTTGCCAATCACCTTAAATCAGTGTCCTCTGTTTATCGACCCTTCAGCCTTTGGAAACAGTTTCTCTTTATTTACTCTATCTTATCCCTTCATGATTTTAAATACCTCTATCAAATCTTCTCAGTTTTCTTTGCTCTAAGGAGAACAACACCAGCTTCTCTAGTCTATCCACATAACTGTAATCCCTCATCCCTGGAACCATTCTAGTAAATCTCTTCCGTACCCTCTCCAAAAGCTTCAAGTCCTTCCTAAAATCTGGTGCCCAGAATTGGACACAATACTCCAGCTGGGTTTAGCATATATTCCTGGCTTTTGTACTCTATACCGCTACTTATAATGACCAGGATCCCATATGCTTTATTAATTGCTTTGTTAACCTGTCCTGCCACCTTCAGAGATCTGCGTACACACACACCCAGGCTTCTCTCTTCTTGCACCCCCTTAAAAATTGTACCAATTAGCATGTATTGCCTCTTCCCATTCTTCTGACCAAAATGTATCAACTCACACTTTTCTGCGTTGAATTTCATCTGCCATGTGTCCGCCCATTCCACCAGCCTGTCTAGGTCCTCTTGAAGTCTATTACTATCTTCCTTACTGTTTACTACACTTCCAAGCTTTGTGTCATCTGCAAATTTTGAAATTGTGCCCTCTACCTCCAAGTCCAAGTCATTAATATAGATCAAAAACAGCAGTGGTCCTAGTACTGAACCTTAGAGAACTCCACTGTATACCTCCTGCCAGTCTGAAAAACAACCATTCACCACCACTCTCTGTTTTCTATCCCTTAGCCACAGTTGTATCCATGCTGCTATTGCCCCGTTTATCCCATGGGCTTCAATTTGCGAACAAGCCTAATACTGTATGTGGTACTTTATCAAACACCTTTTGAAAGTCCATATACCCAACATCAACAGCACTGCCCTCATCCAACCTCTCTGTTCCCTCATCAAAAAACTCAATCAAGTTAGTCAAACATGATTTGCCCTTAACAAATCTGTGCTGGTTCTCCTTTATTAGTCCATGCTTGTCCAAGTGGCTGTTAATTTTCTCCCGGATTATTGCTTCTAAAAGCTTCCCCATCACCGACGTTAAACTGACTGGCCTGTAATTGCTAGGTTTATCTTTCTCCCCTTTTTTGAACAAGGGTGTAACATTTGCAATCCTCCAGTCCTTTGGCACCACCCCTGTATCTAAGCAGGATTGGAAGACTGTGGCCAGCACTTCGGACATTTCTATACTTTCTTCCCTCAGCAACCTAGGATGCATCCCATCCAGACCGAGTGACTTATCTACTTTAAATACTGGCAGCCTTCCTAGTACCACCTCTTTATCTATTTTTATTTTATTCAGTATCCCGGCAACCTCCTTGTTTACCGTAGCTTTGGCAAAGTCCTCTTCCTTGGTAAATGCTGCTGCCAAGTACTCATTTAGTACCTCAGCCTTGCCTTCTGCCTCCACCAATAGACGTCCATTTTGGTCTCTAATCAGCCCCACCACCCCTCTGAAAACCCTTTTACTGTTAATATACCTATAGAGGAACTTTGGATTTCTGCCAATCTATTCTCGTACTATCTCTTTGCCCCTTTTATTTCCCTTTTCACTTCTCCTCTGTACTTTTTATATTCAGCCTGATTCTCCCTTGTATTATCAAGTTGACATCTATCATACATCCCCTTTTCAGCTTCATCTACTCTCTAACTCCTTCGTCATCCAGGGAGCTCTGGCTTTGGTTGCCCTTCCTTTCCCCCTTGTGGGAATGTATCTTAGACTGTACTCGATCCATCTCCTCTTTAAAGGCCGCCCATTGCTCCATTGCATTTCTGCCTGCCAGTCTTTGACTCCAATTTACCCGGGCCAGAACCCCCCTCAATTCACTGAAATTAACACTCCTCCAGTTAAGTATTTTTATTCTAGACTGATCCTTGTCCTTCTCCATAACTAATCTAAACCTTACGATACTATGATCACTATTCCCGAGATTCTCCCTGACTGTGACATTCTCCACTTTGCCCATTTCATTCCTTGGGATTAGATTCAGCAATGCCTCCTTCCTTGTTGGGCAGGAAACATACCGATCAAGAAAATTCCCCTGAACACACTTCAGAAATTCCTCCCCTTCTCTGCCCTTAACACAATCACTACCCCATTCAATATTGGTATAGTTAAAGTGTCCCAGTATCACTACTCTATAGTTCTTGCACCCCTCAGTAATTTCTTTGCAAATTTGCTCCTCTAACTCCTTCCCACTATTTGGTGGCCTATAAAATACACCAAGTAGCATAATAGCTCCTTTATTGTTTCTCAACTCCAACCAAATAGATTCTGTCTTTGATCCCTCAAGGACATTCTCTCTTTCCAGCACTGTAATATTTTCCTTAATCAAAACTGCTACCCCGCCTCCTTTTTTCCCTTCCCTATCTTTTCTGAATACCTTGTACCCAGGAATATTAAGCATTCAATCCTCCCCTTTTTTGAGCCAGGTCTCAGTTATTGCCACTACATTATATTCCCATGTGGCTATTTGTGCCTGCAGCTCACCAACCTTATTAACCACACTTACACACATGTACTCCAAACCTAACTTCGACCACTTTGTATTTTCTAAGATCCCACCTAATTCTGTACAATTTCTAAGTCTGCCTCTCCCAGTCCTTTGTGCACCTTGTTCCTATTTTTTAATACTACATCTTGGTGCCCAACCCCTACCGAATTAGTTTAAACCCTCCCCATAGCACTAGTTGACTTGCCAGCAAGGTTATTGGTCCCAGCTCTGTTCAGGTGCAACCCATCCATCATGAACAGGTCCCTCCTGCCACAGAACTGGTCCCAATGCCCCAGGAATCTGAAGCCCTTCCTCCTGCACCATGCCTCTAGCCACGCATTAACCTGCCATATCCTCTTATTTTGACTCTCACTAGCAAGTGGCACTGGGAGTAATCCAGAGATTACTACCTTTAAGATCCTGCTTTTTAACTTCCTTCTTGAAATGTGTACAAGTGAACTTTCTTGATCAGTATGTTTGCAGCCCAACGAGGAAGGAAGCAGTGCTGGATCTAGTTCTGGGGAATGAAGTGGGGCAAGTGGAGTATGTTTCAGTGGGAGAGCATTTGGGAAACAGTGATCACAATATCATTAAGTTTTGAGTAGTTATGGAAAAGGACAAGGAAAAATCAAATGTGAAAATATTCAACTGGAGGAAGGATAATTTCAGTGAGTTGAAAAGGGATCTGGCCCAGATGGATGGGAATCAAAGATTGGCAGGTAACAGTAAATGAGCAATGGAAGGCCTTCAAAGAGGAGATAATTTGGGTACAGACTAGACACAGTCCACGAGGGGAAAAGGAAGGGCAGCCAAAGCTAGAGTTCCCTAGATGACTACAGATATATAGATTAAAATTAAACAGAAAAACCAGCAAAGGATGACTAAAAAAATAATAAAGAGAGAGAAGATGAATTATGAGAGTAAGCTGGCAAGAAACATTAAAACAGATAGTAAGAGGTTCTACAGGTATATAAAAAGGAAGAGGGTAGCTAAAGTAAACATTGGTCCCTTAGAGGATGAAACTGGGGAATTAATAATGGGGAACGGGGAAATGGTAGAGACCCTGAACAAATATTTTGCATCTGTCTTCACTGTAGAAGACATTAACAACATCCCAATAATGGATAATCAAGGGGCCACAGGGAGTGGGGAACTAAAGACAATCACTATCACTAAGGAAATAGTACTCGGTAAAATAATGGGACTAAAAGACGACAAGTCCCCATGACCAGATGGCCTGCATCCCAGGGTCTTAAAAGAAGTGGCTGCAGAGATAGTTGATGCATTGGTTGCAATATACCAAAATTCCCTGGACTCTGGAGAGGTCCCAGCGGATTGGAAAACCACTAATATAACACCCCTATTTAAGAAAAGAGGAAGACAGAAAGCAGGAAACTATAGACCAGTTAGTCTAACATCTGTCGTTGGGAAAATGCTGGAGTCCTTCATTAAGGAAGCAGTAGCAGGGCATTTAGAAAAACATACTGCAGTCAAACAGAGTCAGCATGGTTTTAGGAAAGGGAAATCATGTTTAACAAATTTGCTAAAGTTCTTTGAGGATGTAACAAGCAGGGTGGACAAGGGTGAGCCAGTGGATGTGATGTATTTGGATTTCCAGAAGGCATTCGATAAGGTGCCACATAAAAGGTTACTGCATAAGATAAGAGCTCACGGAGTTGGGGGTAATATATTAGCATGGATAGAGAATTGGCTAACTAACAGAAAGCAGAGAATCGGGATAAATGGGTCATTTTCTGGTTGGCAAACGGTAACTAGTGGGGTGCCACAGGGATCGGTGCTGGGGCCCCAACTACAGGAAACTCTTTGGTATCCGGCACCGACGGGACCGGGGTGGTGCCGGTTGATTAAAAATTCCAGATGACGGAGAGTTATATCTACCGAGGCTATTTTTAACAAACAAAAATAAAAAAATCAAGAAATGTGCAGTATACAGTAATTGGGTACTCACCTACAGAATGGTGTGTTAAATGGATGTTGGAAGATGCTTGATTAAGTACAGTACTGCCAGTTGAGGGTAATCCATAACTCTTTAATGACTTCCGACAGCGCCAAGAAGCCGAGTAGTGGCAGTTTGGAGAACTACTCCCACTGACTAACTCGGCCACCGCGGGAGACTCGGACTTGGACTCGGCAACATTTCCGGTTATTGAGGTGTTGTTTTTGGAGTATGAATTTTGCCGGTTAATAGAGAATTCCGGATATTTAGGTGCCGTTTAAACGAGAGTTTCCTGTATTTACAATCTACATTAATGACTTGGATGAAGGGATCGAGTGTAATGTAGCCAAGTTTGCGGATGATACAAAGATGGGTGGGAAAGCAAGTTGTGCAGAGGACTCAAAGAATCTGCAAAGGGATATAGACAGGCTAGGTGAGTGGGCAAACATTTGGCAGATGGAGTATAATGTGGGAAAGTGCGAGGTTATCCACTTTGGCAGGAAAAATAAAAAAGCAAACTATTATTTAAATGGAGAGATTACAAAATGCTACAGTTCAGAGGGACCTGGGGGTTCTTGTGCATGAAACACAAAAAGTTAGCATGCAGGTACAGCAAGTAATCAAAAAGGCAAATGGAATGTTGGCCTTTATTGCAAGGGGGTTGGAGTATAAAAGCAGGGAAGTCCTGCTACAACTGTACAAGGTATTGGTGAGACCACACCTTGAGTACTGCGTACAGTTTTGGTCTCCTTATTTAGGGAAGGATATACTTGCATTGGAGGCAGTTCAGACACGATTCACTAGGTTAATTCCAGAGATGAGGGGTTTGACTTATGAGGAAAGGTTGAGCAGGCTGGGCCTATACTCATTGGAATTTAGAAGAATGAGAGGTGATCTTATCGAAACATATAAGATACTGAGGGGGCTCGACAGGGTAGATGCAGAGAGGATGTTTCCCCTCATGGGGAAATCTAGAACTCGGGGGTACAGTCTCAGAATAAAGGGTCGCCCTTTTAGAACTGAGATGAGGAGGAACTTCTTCTCTCAGAGGGTCATAAATCTGTGGAATTCTCTGCCCCAGAGAGCTGTGGAGGCTGGGTCATTAAATACATTTAAAGTGGAGATAGACAAATTTTTGCAAGATAAGGGAGTGAAGGGTTATGGGGAGCGGGCGGGGAAGTGGCTTTGAGCCCAAGATCAGCCATGATCTTATTGAATGGCGGAGCAGGCTCGAGGGGCCAAGTGTCCTATTCCTGCTCCTATTTATTATGTTCTTATTATAAATGCTAGGTTCATAATTCAGTAGAGAACCAAGCTGAATACAAAAAGAACAGGTGAGAACTGAAAAAGGATTAAGAGGGGTGACGTAAGAAAACTACTAGGCAGTTGGGCGAAGCATTAAACAAAGCTTTAATCAACTGTTTTACAACATGGAGATCTAGTTGTGTCCTTCACTAGTTCCTGTTGAGGAATGTCCTAAGTAAGCTGGGCCCATGCCCGAGTATTTATACTCTCCCTGGACAGCGCCACCAGCAGGCCGCCCAGTATTACTTCATACAAGATTCATGTCAAGGGGCAATGAGAATAGATTAGTGGGTAACATAAAAGGAAACACAAAAATCTTTTATAAACAGATAAATAGTAAAAGGGTAGTCAAAGGAAGGGTGGGGCTGATTAGGGACCAAAAAGGAGATCTTCTTATGGAGGCAGAGGGCATGGCTGAGGTACTAAATGAGTACTTTGCATCTGTCTTCACTAAAGGAGGAGGTAGTAGAGACATTGGATAGGATAAAAATAGATAAAGAGGAGGTACTTAAAAGGTTGGAAGCGTTCAAAGTAGAAAAGTCACCCAGTCCAGATGGGATGCATCCTAGGTTGTTGAGAGAAGGGTGGAAATTGCTGAGGCTCTGGCCACAATCTTCCAATACTCCTTAGATATGGGAGTGGTGACAGAGGACTGGAGGACTGCAAATGTTATATCCCTGTTCAAAAAAGGGGAGAGGGATAAACCCAACAATGACATACCAATCAGCCTAATGTCGATGGTGGGGAAACTTTTAGAGACATTAATTTGGGACAAAATGAATTGGCACTTGGAAAAATATGGGTTAATAAATGAAAGCTAGCGTGGATTTGTTAAAGGCAAATTTTATTTGACTAACTTGATTGAGTTCTTTGATGAAGTAATGGAGAAGGTGGATGTAAGTAGAGTGGTTGATGTTGTGAATAAGTACTTTCAAAAGGCGTTTGATAAAGTGCCACATAACAGATTTGTTAGAAAAATTGAAGCCCATGGGATTAAAGGGGCATTGACTGTGTGGAATTTTCTAAGGGACAGAAAGCAGAGAGTAGTACTGAACGGTTGTTTTTCAGACTGGAGCGAAGTGTGCAGTGGTGTCCCCCGGGGGTCGGTGTCTGGACCACTGCTCTTTTTGATATATATTAATGACCTAGACTTGGGTATAAAGAGCAGAATTTCAAAGTTTGCAGATGACATGGAACTCGGAAATGTAGTAAATAGTGAGCAGAATAGTAACAGACTTCAGGAAGACATAGACAGGCTGGTGAAATGGGCAGACACATGGCAGATGAAATTTAACACAGAGAAGTGTAAAGTGATTCATTTTGGTAGGAAGAATGAGGAGACTAAATATAAACTAAATGGTGCAATTTTAAAGGGGTTGCAGGAACAGAGAGACCTGCGGGTGTATGCACACATATCTTTGAAGGTGGCAGGACAAATTGACAAGTCTGTTAAAAAGGCATATGGGATCCTTGGCTTTATAAGTAGAGGCATAAAGCAAGGAAGTTATGCTAAACCTTTATAAATCATTGGTTAGGCCCCAACTGGAGTATTGTGGCCAATTCTGGGCACCACATTTTAAGAAGGATATCAAGGTCTTAGAGAGGAGGCAGAGGAGATTTACAAGAATGGTACCAAGGATGAAAGACTTCAGTTATGTGGAGAGACTAGAGAAACTGAAGTTGTTCTCCTTTAGAGCAGAGAAGGTTAAGGGGAGATTTGATAGAAGTGTCCAAAATCCTGAAGGCTTTTCATAGAGTAAATAAGGAGAAACTATTTCCAATGGCAGAAGGATCGGTAACCAAAGGACACAGGGGTGATATGAGGAAAACATATTTTACGCAGCGAGTTGTTATGATCTGGGATGCACTGCCTGAAAGGGTGGTGGAAGCAGATTCAATAGTAACTTTCAAAAGGGAATTGGATAAATACTTGAAAAGGAAAAATTTTCTGGTCTACGGGGATAGAGCTGGGGAGTGAGACTAATTGGGTTGCTCTTTCAAAGAGCCGGCACAGGCACAATGGGCTGAATAGCCTGCTTCTGTGCTGTATCATTCTATGATTCTAACATTGAATCAATTTTAATTGAGATGCTAGAAATGATTTTTATGATAAGGTTTTTGAGGGGATGGCAGTAAAAGTTAAAAAGTAATGTCAGACAAAACAGTTAGTGAATCGTTATGGGTAGGATTGTCATGTTTGCGGTTGTATTCATGCTTGGTATTCAGTTGGCAAATACATTTTGCCCTATATTTCTGCTAAGCCATATTTCATGCAATGAACTAATTTCGGATGTTAAGCATACCATCTAAATAGAATGCCACCAATTAAAGGATTACCCTTAATAAATTAAGCCAAGTCACGACTTTGCATCACTGCTAAGCATTAAGCAAGAGAATTAAGCATGGAGAATTATTTGAAGTAGAACTGAATTCTTCCCCTCTTAAGGAGACATGTCAATCACAGATCAGCTGCATTTATTGTATTACAGGATGTAAGAAACTAATATCATTGTTTATATTATAATTATATGGAATGTAATTTATAATACATCAAGAAGCACTGTATTGCAATTTTAGAAGAGTTTCAGTATTGGTAAAACACGGATGAATTTTACAAACTCAGACCAACTTAAATGCACTTAAAGGAAAAGTAATAAATACAATATTACTTCGATGGAAGCTGCACTCCATTCCACTAGTTTGATGAATTCCCCAGCAGAAAGCAAGATATATTTTGCATGCAAATATAATGGCAATGAGAACCCAATCATTTGCCAAAGCACTTCAGAAAATAAAAATAAAAGGACAAAGGGTCATCTCACAATATTGCATCCACAATAAAGTCTTTTATTTTGCCTTAGCAAGGAAAATAAATCTGATACAGAAATGATAAAATATGTTGTCATTGACCAGTCTGCAATAAAAATGTAAATATGCTTTTTGTTGATTTGTCAATTTCATGATAATTGGTTTAGTAGAAAAAACCTCCTTACACAGATTTGTGTAGAAATAAACTGGGTTGATATTATGAACTTATGGTTATACAACTTGACAGTTATTTGAAGTTTGTCATCGTGCTTGCGAAACAATAATACAAGTTAGGGTTGAGAAGGAACAACATTTCTTTTTTGGTGCTAAATCTACTTAGACCATTGAATTGTTGTTGAATTAATTGCAGATGTTAAGCATGATAACAGAAGTAGAAAGTCACCAGTGAAAACAATAATTCAATGACAGCTCTGACCAAATTACACACTGTACTGATGTCGCATGATTCTTTTAGGCTTTAAACAAATATGAAATTATAAACATAGGGGAAATTTTAACTGGGAGCAGATATTGGGTGGGTGGGGGCGGGGGTGGGTGCATGGGGCCAGGGCAAGCGCCAATCCTGATGTCGGCCAGCATGAGGCCCGGTCAATTGTAACTCCTGGACCTCATTTGCATGTGATTGAAGGGCTGTTCACCCGATCATGCCCACTTTTAGGGCACAATTTCCGACGGGCATCCAGAGGCCTATTTGCAGCAACAACAGCAACTTGTAATTATAAAGTGCCTTTAGTTAAATGTCCCAAAGCGCTTCACAGGAGCGTTATCAAACAAAATTTGGCACACAAGGAAATATTAGGACAGGTGACCAAAAGCTTGGTCAAAGAGGTAGGTTTTAAGGAGCGTCTTAAAGCAGGATAGAGATGGAGAGGTTTAGGGAGGGAATTCCAAAGCTGAGGGCCGAGGGAGCTGAAGGCAAGGCCACCAATGGTGGAGCAATTAAAATCGGGAGTGTGTGAAAGGCCAGAATTGGAGGAATGCAGAGATCCTGGAGGGTTGTAGGGCTGGTGGAGGTTACAGAGATAGGGAGGGTCGAGCCCAGGAGGGATTTGAAAACAAGGATGAGAATTTTTAAATCGAGGTGTTGTCAGCCAATATAGGTCAGCGAGTACAGGAGTGATGGGTACGAGTTAGGAAATGGGCAGCAGAGTTTTGAATGAGCTCAAGTCATTGAGGGTGGAAGATGGGAGGCAGGCCAGAAGAATATTTGAAGTCAAGTCTAGAGGTCCATTTAAAACGGAGATGAGGAGGAATTTCTTCTCTCAGAGGGTCGTGAATCTTTGGAATTCTCTACCCCAGAGAGCTGTGGATGCTGAGTCATTGAATATATTCAAGACGGAGATAGACAGATTTTCGAAAAACAGGGGAATCAAGGGGAGTGGGCAGGAAAGTGGAGTTGAGGCCAAGATCAGATCAGCCATGATCTTACTGAATGGCGGAGCAGGCTCAAGGTGCCGAATGGCCTACTCCTGCTCCTGTTTCTTATGTTCTTATGTTCAAAGGCATAGATGAGGGTTTCAGAAGCAGATGAGCTGAGGCAGGGGCGGAGACAAGCGATGTTACAGAGATCGAAGTAGGCGGTCTTGATGATAGAGAGGATATGAGGTTGAAGGCTCAGCTCATGATCAAATAAGACGCCAAGGTTGCGAGCGGTTTGGTTTAGCCTCAGACGGTGACCAGAGAGTGGAATGGAGTTGTTTGCTAGGGAACAGAGTTTGTGGTTGGAACCAAAGACAGTGGCCGCGATATTCACTGGGGCGGGATTTTGGAATGGGTGGGGGGGGAAGGAGATGTGGTCAGGAAACCCGGAAGTTTCCTCGAATGCCACGTA
Source organism: Squalus acanthias (assembly GCA_030390025.1). Taxonomy (NCBI): domain Eukaryota; kingdom Metazoa; phylum Chordata; class Chondrichthyes; order Squaliformes; family Squalidae; genus Squalus; species Squalus acanthias. The sequence continues at coordinate 31,186,462 of CM059431.1, forward strand.
GTTTTAACTTCAGGGCGTGCGTGCATGGAAGTCAGGCTGATTGACAGGCTTGGCTGCCTGTCGGACGAGGAAGGCTCCAGAAAAGACTGCAGCCGAGAAGCCGGTATGTTTTGTGGTTGTTGATGATGGAGATCCCGGTGAGGTGGCGGTGGGTAGAGCACGGCTGGGGAGCTGGGGGAGATCGCGGAGAGTCGGTGGTCGCGGGTTGGGTCAGGTGGAAATCGGGGAGATCAGTGATGGGGGGCTCGGGGAGATTGGGGGGTTGGTGACGAGGGGGTCCGGGAGGAGATCATTGCGGGGGGAGTGGGTTTAGCTTGTTGGGCCTGGAGGAAACACTGGAGGGCTAGTTTACCATGGTCACAGTCACATAGGATGTCATTTTTGACTTTGATAAGGACCGTTTCAGTGCTGTGGCAGGGGCAGAAACCTGATTGGAGAGGTTCAAACATGGAGTTGTGGGCAAGATGGGCACAGATTTGGGAAGCAACAACAGGTTCAAGGACTTTGGAAAGGAAAGGGAGGTGGGAGATGGGGTGGTAGTTTGCAAGGAGAGAGGGACCAAAGGTGGGTTTTCTGAGGAGGGGGATGATGACGGTAGTTTGAAGGGGGGGGGGGTGGGTACAGTACCTGAAGGAGAGGGAGCCGTTAACAATATCGGCTAATGTGGGGGCCAGGAAGGGAATTTGGCTAGTCAGCAGTTTGGTGGGAATCGGGTTGAGAGAGCAGGAGGTGGGTCTCATGGACTTCGGAAAGGGAGGTAGCATTCACTGCTTTCAGATTTTGTTGTCATACTGTTGCTCTTGCTGAGAGCCGGCACGGGCTTGACGGGCCAAATGGTCTCTTTCTGTGCTGTAACCATTCTATGATTCTATGTTGCAAGGGAGTGAATCTCAAAAAATGAGTCAGAAGGCAGCCCCCAGGTTCTCTGACACCTCCCAGAACGTCCTGGTGGAGCAAGGAGGGGCGTTCTCTTTTCCACCAATGGGACGTTTCCAAGGACCTCCATTCAGCAGGCCTGGATAGAGATGGTTGAGTGTGCCAGTGCCAGGAGCATCACCTCCAGGACCTGGATGCAACAATCACAACAACTTGCATTTATATAGCGCCTTTAACGTAGTAAATCGTCCCAGTCACTAGGTCACACTGCACCACCTCTCATTCTCATTTAAAACACACCTTCACCTTGTAGGAATAATAGGCACTATGGGTTGACACTAGGGTGAAAAATGAATTCAAGGCAATTATTGAGTTTGGCATTAAATTAATCACCTTTTCATAGGAAATATGGCTCAATAATTGAAATGTTCTTTAATTAAGTTTTAAGGGAGCAGTGAAGGATGTAATAGGGTTTTGTGTAACTTTTCAGTGGATGGGAATGAGTAGCCCACCTGAAGCGCTGTGCAATTAACTCATCCCTTGCATCTCTGGCTGCAAGGCGTTCTGATGGTCCTCCTTCTTTTGTTTCTGCTGCACCTTTGCCCGGGTCTTCCTTGTCAGATGAGGTCTGTTGCCGTTGCCTTCCTCCTCCAAATTCAATTCTCTCTGGAATGCCCTGTTGTGCAACTTGCATCACACTACAATGATGCAGGAGACTCTCTGTGAGGAATACTGTCGGGAGCCCCCAAACCTATCCAGCCAACTAAACCAGTGCTTGAGAAGCCCTACAGTGTGCTTAGTGATTATCCTGGTGGTTCCATGGCTCTGGTTGTACCTCAGGTGTTGTGAGGTTGTGGAGAATTATCAGCAGCCACGTTTGGAGGGCGTAGCCCTTGTCCCCAAGCAGCCAATTCTCAATGTTCCTGGAATAGTGGGGGGGATGGTTGATTGCTGCAGGATAAAGGCATCATGACAGCTGTCTGTAAGCCTGGCACAGACTTGAATGATCCTGTTGTGATCACAGACGAGCTGCACATTAATGGATTGAAATCCTTTCCTATTGATGAAAGCTGACAGCTGGCTTCTGGTGTATTGGATATATTGGTTGGCCCTGGTAAATAGGGTATTGGTTACCTGCTAAATGCACTTGTGCACTGCAGACTGGGAGATGCCCCCTGTCGCACCTTACAACAAGTCTGAGGCAAAGAAGTAAGGGCAGTGGTGACTTTGACAGCCACTGACAAAGCATGGCCATCTGGCCCAGCAGGCCTTGTTGCAGAAGGCTGCAGTGATCAGCGACAGCCTGCCTGCAGATGAGCAGCTTCCTCATGCACTGCTCCTCAGTCAGATCCGGGAAAGTGAAATCAAAACAGAAAATGCTGGAAATACTCAGCAGGTCAGGCAGCATCTGTGGAGGGAGAAACAGAGTTAACAGCCGGAATTTTACGGTGGTGGGGGGGGGGGGGGGGGCGGGGGGGGGGTCAGTGGGCATGATCGGTGGTGGGTCAGGTGAGAACTTTTTTTAACAGCGGCTCAGGACCCCGCTGCCATGTGCCTTTCCCAATGTCGGGTCTGTCAGCGCTGAGCCAATTCAGGTAATTGGTGGCTTGTTTAGAGCCACTTAAGAATGATTTTCAGCTTACCTTTTGCATTTGACAGCTCGCCCACGGGGTCCACGCTGTTTGTGGACCACGTCTGTCAAGCTGAGGTGTGAGTTCAGTGGCCATTGAATCAGCTGTTGAGTTGACAGCTTCAAATGTAAAGTAAAAGCTCTCACCTTACAGATATCTTCCCTCAGCCACAAGCTCTTCCTCACTGCATTTCTACCATAGATTCACCATGCTGCAAGTCTTTCCACAATTCTCCATCCAGTCTGACCTCATTACCTCTCTCACCATTGACAGATCGCTTCTGCTATCTCTACCTGCTATCTATTCTATCAGCATGGGTGCCCTTTATACTCTCTCACCTTGGTCCTCAGAATCCCACCACGATCAGCCCCAACACCAGAAGCACCAGGCACACCAGCAACACCAACAACAACACCAACCTTCTCCACGATCATCTGATGCTGCATAGGACAGACGGCATCAGCACTCGACCACATTGCTGTCCGGGAGGCAGGGATGGCCTCACCAGGGCCAGATTTACTTCACTTGATACTGTACACCCTGGCTGCCACATGATGCGACAGGTTGGCACCACCCCACACCTACACCATAAAGCATCCCTACAATGACCACGCCATTCTTTTCACACTCATCACCATTGCGGGGGGTACCGTTATGTCTCACCATTCACTGCAACTCACTAAGCCACTTCCAAAGGTGCACACAAATCTGTCCACCAATGCAAAATGTTGAAAATAAAGGTTTCAATGTTTGACATCACATTAACAGAAACTTTACATGAACATTGCATAAAACACCGAAGTGCCTACCCTTGTGTGTTGTTAGTTGGTTTGATTGCACTAGGATGAGGGTGAGTGTGAGGGGTGGCTAGTGAGATGGGGATGTGATAATATAGATAGAGAGGGATGGGTGGAGGTGCAAGGTAAGTTGGTGTGAGTAAGGATGTGCGGGAGTAGGGTAGGGAAGGCAGAGTGATGGGGATGTGATGAGAGGCATAGCAGGATGAGGTTGAGTGTGGCTTTTTACTAACGTTTCGTGATCTACTGAGATCATTGAAACATTTGTGGCACTGCACCCAGGTCCTCCTGACCACATCCCTGCTTGTGCCCTCCTCTGCAATGTGTAACCAGGCTGTGTTGATCTCCTGGGGAGGTCTCTTCCACCAATGGGAAGGGAAGAGGACCTACCTGCATGCTGCGACTCCCTCCATAAGCATATGGAGGGAGTTATGGGAGAGCCTGAGTGTAGCCGTGCACCTCTGTGCAGTGATTGTCAGTGTTTGCAGCACCTCAATGCTGCAGAACACTGACAGCACAAATGTCAAAATAAAGTTGGACATGGTCCCTTTAAGGAAACCGGCTGATGACGCATCATCAAATGACATCACCAGATCTGTTTCCTCTAATTGGCTGGGAAATGCGCTGGGTGGGCTTAACAAGCCCAATCAAGGGAAATTCATTTTACAGAGCGGGCTGTAGCCAGCAGCGGAGTTGGGACCTGCCACCAACATCACCCGCCAAGGTTAGTAAAATCTCAGCCAATGTTTCAGGTCGATGACCTTTCGTCAGAACACCAGGAAAGTGACTCATGGCCTATAGTTCTTGTGGACTGTGTAAGATCTTCTATGCTATGAGCAGCCTCCTGACCTGCTGTCTTCTAACAGGCCCAAATGCTACTCCTCCTGGCTGTTCAGCCTGCAGCTGATGCTGTTGTTATTGTTGCTCCTCTTCTTACTCCATCCAAATCAAAGCAGCAATAATGACACCAAATATAAGCTCTAAGTGCTTATTCAGGGTGAGTAACACATAAAAGATCAGAAACAAGCAATCTGCAAGCTCAAATATCCCATAGAAATCCAAATAACCCAGTATAGATCCCTATGATCTGAGTACCTGCAGCGGAGTGTCCCTTTAAATACTGATTCCAGTGGTCCTCAGGGATCAATCTTGCTAGGATTTACTCAGTGGGTTAGGCGCTGGGCAGGACTTCTGTGATTTCACGTTAAAGTTGTGCCAGGTTGGAATGACAGCATAGAACCCTGATTTGCATGTATTCATGAGGCTCCTGTTTGCTTCTGGCGGGTGTTTAAGCCATCTAAAAAAATGCACTGTCAAAATAGCAGCTAGCGGGAATCGAACGGGAACAGGCACTAAGTACCCCGCAGGCCATTTTAACTGTGTGTCCGCCCCATTTCAGGGGGTGCGGGGGTGGGTTAAAATTCACCCTCATTTGAAGTAGGAGTTAATTCTTCACTTACTTTTCAATTTTTTTTGTTTAATGTCATAAAACTGGTTCACGTTACAAAATAAAATTAAAACATTGTTGAAGAAGTGTTGTGAAGAGGCCCAGTCTCATGCTTTTTAATTTTCTGGCGTTTTCAGGTCAAAATCCGGGGCAAGGCAAATTGACTGAATCCTAAATTTTATTTAATACCTCATACACAATATTGATGGGAATCCGACTGAGCCAGCAATGAGTCAGGTTTTATGTGAAGCTGTTATTGCAGCACAGGTATTAAATCGTGCCATGGAGACTCCTTTATGCTGTTCTCGATTACTATAATAAAACAAGGTTCAAAGGAAAAAAAAATACAACCCAAAGTATTTTCTTTGTCATATAAATAAGGATCATATTTCTGGGTTCGTAAAATGTGGAAGTAGTCAATTATTTTTGATTAGTGAGGTTGGAGTTTACTCGAGTTTCAGCTGGCAAAAACATAAATAAGCTACGGTGTTGATTCCTTTGATTTGGAAGAAAATATGGGAAAGTGTTGTCACATACTCAAATGGCTATTGGTAATAACAGCTAGAATTAGTTCTGGGCCATAAGTGTAGGACATTTAGAAAAGAACAAGCTGGAAAACAATTCAAAATGAGTTCCTCTGATGAACTCTTTACCCATTTCTGTTCTTGACTTAATTTCTAAAGCAGAAGCAAGAATGATATAATTGGGATAAGGGGGAAAATAAAGGCTGTGAATTGGGTGTAAATTGTAAAATGGAAAAAAATAGCCTTCCTTATAAATATGTTAGAAGCAATGCAAATGTTGGAAAGCCATCATTCCCAGAATCTAGTTTAGGTTAGCTATAAGGAAAAGAATATCAAGACACCAGATGAAAAGCCAAATGAAATGGATTGTTTGATATGGAAGTTATAAGATATAAATATTTGCCGCAAATGATCCATTAGTTAGAACTATTTTTGATAATATTTTTGACCCCAAATCAGAGCTGCACTAATTCATTTCTGTTCACAGCTAATGAATACTACAGTAGTTGAGAGAAAATATTAATGCATTCAAATGCGTGAAAGAGCCTGTGTTAACTGTAACGATAAAATAGTGAGAAATTGTGCATTATTATGTCATCTGTAAGAGAATGGTGAAGTTTCTTCTAGGCAAAGTTAATTGTGGGCACTTTTGCACTTTTGGTGGCCCAAGTTAGGAGTTAAAAAGTGTGAATTTGTGGAGTACCAGAGTTAACTGGGAAAACATATCACTGCGATATCTTTAGAACTGGTACATTAAGCAGTTTTTGTGATGGCTGAAGTTGTTATGCAAACAATAATATTGCATTTAAATTTGAACTTTGGGATGAACTATTGCTACAAAGATGCTCCACAGAGTATCTCTGGCAACAGTGACATATCAGCTCCAGCAGAACTAAAGGCTGCCCCAGCAATCAAAGTGGGCTGCCAATCACAGGAATAAATTATATCTGACTTTATCCCCAAGAGCATATTGGGTCCTGACAAAGAGCCAAGGAAATTATTCAGTGGTGACCCCATAAATCGCAACGAAGAAGAACATTTGCATCATTTTGTAAATATACTGAGGGCTAGAAATTCGTTATAGCCAAGAAATGGGTAGTGTTTAGACTAAAAATGGTTAAGTAGTGCCACCTGAAAATCGTCTAGAATGCACGCAAAATTTGTGCTCACTCCTCACTAAAATGGAGTGCAGTCATGATTCTAGTCTAAAAACCCAAACTCATTGGCGTTACACTGAAAAGCTGGACCAATATTGGGGGCAGTCGAAATGCAAGTCATGATTGCCACAGACTTTTTTCACTACTTAAAGGGGAGGTTCACTGATGCTGCAGCACCTCATTGACCTTCCCTTTTGTTCTTTCCTCCCCTCCCCCCTTTCCCTGCCCCTGCACTTGCTTAAAAACCTGTTCGATCTCCAGCTTTTTCCAGTTCTGACGAAGGGTCATCGACCTGAAACGTTAACTCTGTTTCTCTCTCCACAGATGCTGCCTGACCTGCTGAGTATTTCCAGCATTTTCTGTTTTTATCTCAGCATTGTTGGGTGTGTAGCTGCCCCAACAATCCAAAGAAGAAGAAGAAGAAGCAGAAGGAGAAGGAGAAGGATCAGTTACTAACAAATCGTGATGGCAGATCGTCCCCCCAGGGAGAGAGCCCGGAGGTTCTCTGATGAAGCTTTTGAGGCTTTGGATTTCGCGGTTGAGAGAAGGCAGGTGGTCCTGTACCCGCCAACTGGCAGGAGGCCCTCACCACAAGTCTCCCGCACTATGTGGAGGGAGGTGGCACAACACGTGACGTGCAGCACTGTGGTCCCCAGGACCCACAGCCAGTGCAGGAAGAAGTTTAACGACCTCACACAAGTGGTCAGGGTGAGTGAAGACTTCTCTACCTAGCAACACTCACACCCACATCTCACACCTTGCACACAATGACAGCTACTCAACTATGTCAGGCACATCACCCAAACACATTGCACCACACTCACTCACACACTTCCCTTTCTCTTGCAGTCCAAGGTGGCTCACAACCAGAGGGAGCAGGAGTGGACAGGTGGGGGGCCAAGCCCACATTGAACAGCTGAGCCAGTTGGTGAGTAGAGTGCTGCAGATCATTGGGCGCCAGGTCATGGGCACCATGGCCACCGGCGACGTTGGCCCCCTTGGGGACAACAACGGTATGTTCATTCCTAATCCTTCTTCTCACATCCCACTTCCCCCTCAGTCCACAAACTTTTCTCACTTTCAAGCTACTCATGCTGTATGTAGGCATTTCTGCCTTCCTGTCCCCCTCCTCTCACCATAACCCGACTTTTGTGCCTTTCTGCTTTCAGATAATCAGCAAGTACCCGAGCAACCTGTCCCTGAGGGCACTGCAGAGAGCGAGGGGGAGAAGAGGAAGAGGAAGAAGACACCGCGTCATTGCATCTGTCATTCGCAGACACCAGCTCATGTACTGGCACTACGTGTTCTTTAGAGGCCTGTATAGTAGTGGGATCTGCACAGGGTGAGGCACCAGGGACGAATGAGCTGCAGCAAGGCCGGGGGAAAGAGTAGCTCGGGGGCCAGCTCCCCGGAGGGCGAGCTCGCGCGCGAATTCTGCTCCACAGGACTCAGATGAGGACCTCAATGGGGAGGCCTTTAGAAAAAGGGTGATGGGCATGCACACGGAAATGAGAGGTGCAATGGCAAGACTGCCAGAGAGCCTCTCGGCAATGGCAAGGAGCGTGGAGGAGTCCGCCTCCAACATTGTACAAGGCTCTGCGCAGAGCATGGAGCCCATCATTTGCAGTCTGCAAATGATGGCACACTCCCAGAGAGACCATGGCAACCCAGACGTGATGGTGCGCATGATGAGCAATGCCGCAGCTTCCATTGCAGCATGGGCGGAAGTGACCCAATGTCTTAATGCTGCAGCGGAAGCTCAGGCTGCTCTCATGCAGTCTATGCTTGGTGGTATCCAAGCTCTGGCTGCTCTCATGTAGTCTCAGCATGATGCCACCCAAGCTCTGACTGCTGCCATTGTGGCTGTGTCTACCACTGTCGACCGGGGCTTTCACGGTGTCGCAGCAGATTGCTAAGAATGCTGAGGTGCTGCCCCGGGGGAGTGGCAGTGGGTCAGTGGAGCAGGAACCTGCTGTCCTCTCTCAGGATGACAGCATTCCTGCTCCCACCACTGCCACTCTGCCATTGCCCTTGTCACTGCCTGTCATCCAGCCAGCCCAGACTGCTGCCGCACATGCTGAGGTGGTGCAGTCTACAGCCAGGCCTTCTAGGTCCAGAGCTGGTTGAGGTCATCCTGCAAGGCCATCTGAAGTCTCCTGCATGGAAACCCAGCAGCCTTCCACCAGCCGTGCTGCGGCCACTGGGGGATGCACTACGTAGGAGCACTAGAGTAGGAAAAGGCACACGAATGACAGGCACTAAGGGATTGCACAAGGGTGATTAGTTAATAGTGTTGAAGTAATATGTGTGATGTGTATAAGTGAATTTATTAATTGTGTTTGGAATCTTTTATGGTGTCTCTCATTTCAGCTTTGCACCCAGGAGGATGCTGTGCTATGGCCTGCGACAGGGATGATATGAGGGGGATGTGGTGAGCAACGAGGATCTGGGGTTTCATTCATTCGAATCGGAGTCTGATGAGCCGGTCACAGACCGCCCATCCAGAAGGCCGATTGTCTGGCTGCCTCCTCCTTCCCTCCTGTTCCACTCCCTCCTCCTCCTCGCCCTCCTCCTCATCCTCCTCCACCTTTCCGTTATCCTCCTCCTGAGGTGGTTCCGCAATCCCTGATGGCAAGGGTTGCATCCTCATGATGGCCAAGTTGTGGAGCATGCAGCAGACCACCATGAAATGGGACACCCGCTCAGCCGAATACTGGAGGGTTCCTCCCGAGCGGTCACGGCAGCGGATCCATTGCTTCAGCAGGCCGATGATCTGCTTGATGATTATCCTGGTGGCAGCATGGCTCTCATTATATGAATGCTGGGCAGGAGTGTTGGGGTTGCGGAGGGGAGTCATGAGCCAGGTGGAGAGCGGATAGCCCTCGTCTCCGAGCAGCCACCCTCGAGCTTGACGTGGTGGCTGGAAGAATGCTGGCACACCGGACCGACACAGGATGAAGGCATCGTGGCTGCTGCCAGGATAGCGGGCATTGACATTGAGGATTAACTGTGTGTGGTCGCACACCAACTGCACATTAAGTGAGTGGTAGCCTTTGCGGTTACAGAAGATCTCAGGATTGTTATGCGGTGCCCGCAAAGCCACATGGGTGCAGTCGATGGTGCCCTGCACCATGGGGAAGCCCACTATCCTGGCAAAGCCACATGCACACTCATCCTGCTTCTCTCTGGTGATCAGGAAGCCAATGTAGTCCCTTCTCCTGGTGTAGAGCGCCTCTGTGACCTCCCAGATGCAGCAATGGACGGCGAACTGTGAGATGTTAGCTAAGTCTCCTGTTGCAGACTGGAAGGATCCACTGGTGAAGAAATTGAGAGCCACAGTGACCTTTACTGTCACTGGGAGAGCCGTGGTCGCCCTGGTCTGAGGCTGGACGTCTGGTTGCAGGAGCTGCCAGAGTTCTGTGACCAAATCCTTGGTGAAGCGCAGCCTTCTAATACACTGCTCCTCGCTTAATTGAAGGTAGGAGAAGTGCTGTCGGAAGAACCTTGGAGGGTAAGGCCTCCTGTTGAGAGCCTTGATGGCCCTTCTCCTCCCTCTGGCCACATGTTCCCATATTTCTCGCTGCCTTCGCTCCCTCCACTGTAGATCCTGGAGGGCGAGGTCGACTGTCAGTATAGCCCCCATGACTTTTAGCAGGTATTGTAGTTTGAAGTGTTTCAAAAATAATGAGGGAGTTTTGTACTTGCCAGAACACTCCCTGATACCAAATAACCTTGAAATGACTAAAGAGAACTCTTGCATTAGCAGGAAGTAGCACACAGCCACTGAAACTGCAAAACCCTGTCAGGTGCGAGTGATTGGTGAGGATCCCTTTAAACAGCGTCATTGGAGCCGACTTCCTGCTGCTGCCGCAACCTCAACCTGTCGTTGCTTTCTCCAGCCGGTAAGTTCAATGGCCAAAACGAAGTTGGGAGATCGGGCGTCAAGTGAGCGTTCCATACTCACTGACGTCATGATCTCCATGATTGTGATGTCCCTGGCGATCGAGTTTACCAGCAGCACTACCGGCAAGACGGAAATGGCATGCAGCGCTGGAACCGCCATCAGCTGCCGGTAGAGCTCTGAACGGCATTTTAGCGCCATCTCGTGGCGCTAACGTGTGGCGCTAAACATATGAATTTCTCCCCCTGAGACTTTTCCCACTATCACAGTGGGTAAGTATGCTCTTGAACATCCTTACCTAAGTGGTGAAGGTGACAGGCAGTGAATAGATTTGCCAAAGGGAGAGAGAGCCAAATTGCTGATCTTGTTGGATCTTGGTACTATGCATAATTTGACAGAAGATTTGGATGTTCCTATGTGGCCTATATGCTCAGTATCAATAATGTATACAGTACCCTGACTAATGGTCCACTCAAAATCCCCAACAGAAATCATAAAATGCTGTCCAGACGTTCAATTCTATTAGTATTAGGTCAAAAAATGGCAATACAAGCATGAATATAGGGTTAATAGGACACATTTTATTGAACTTTTTCTGTGTAATGTACTGGAGAAAGCTGAAGAACTTTTCAATATTTTAAAGGGTGCCGAATGTCTTTTAAGGCCAGTCTAATTGTTCATAAAGAAAGCTAAAGCAGTTTTTAGTGCTGTTATGTAATACTCACCACTCGCCTGGATGAGTACAGCTGCATCAACAATGAAGTAGGTTAACCGCACCCAGGATGGAGCTGTTCACTTGACTGGTGCCCCATATCACCAGGCTAAATATCCCTGCCAATCACAGGTGCACTGTGGCTGTTGTAAGTACGATCTACAGGATGCACTGCAGCAACTCACCAAGCAACTCCCTTCGCTGTGACCTCTACCACTGAGAAGGACTAGAGCAGCAATGTCATGGGAACAACATCGCCTCCAAGTCACACACCATCCTGACTTAGACATATATCGTCATTCCTTCATCATCACTGGGTCAGTATCCTGAAATTCCTTACTTAACACTATCGCAGGGGCACCATGAGCACAAGGTCTGCAGTGGTTGGAGATGAAGACCTACCTGTGCCTTCAAAGGCCAACTAGTGATGGGCATTAAGTGTTGCCCACATCCCAAGAACAAAATTTAAAAAATATGATTTTGGAAGAATAACAGAACTCTATGGGGGAAAAATTCAGCTGCTTGCGCCTCCCGTTAGCGCCTTAAGAGGGCGCTAATGGGGCGTAAAGCAGCTAACGCCCGGGCGCAGCGCCGCCCACGCCTCCTGAAAAATTTAGTGGGAGGTTAGCGGCGGCGGTAGCCGGTAGCGCCCTGTGGCGCTGCGCCGCCGGCGATGACGTCATCGCCGTGCGCAGCACCCCGCTCGCGCCCCGGCCGTGATCTTCAGTCGCGCCCCCTGATTTACCGCCAGACGCTATGTCCGACGGGTTCAGGGAGGCGTACGTGCGGCCGGGGCGGCGATATTTAAAGCGGAGGTGGCAGGCGGCCATTTTTGTTGCTGGCCGCCTGCCAGCACCTGCCCCCGGCCCCCGTGAAGCCCCCCCACCGTGAAGTGCCGGCTGCGCTCCAAGAGCCCGGCACTTCTCTTGAGTGCCGGGCTCTTTTGCCGGCACTCCCGATCCCTGGGGGCCCAGCTGGGCCCCGGTTCGCGCTGCGCAGGGTCCCTCCCCTTTAAGAAGGGGAGGAAGGCCTGCAATACCGCGGCGCGACGTGCCGCAGCGCATGGCGCTGCGGCATGTAGCGCCAGGATATTCACTCGCAGCGCCCCAAGAGGGATGCGGGCTGCTTCCAGTTGCGCCCCGCTTCCCTCTTGGGGCGCAACCACTGAAGTTCCGGCGCGGGGCCGCTAATTTTTTCGGGGCGCTAAAAGTCGCGCCCCGGCGAGGTTAGCGCCCCAAATGGGGCGCGACTCAATTTTTACCCCTATATATCAATTTAGCATCCAGGGCATCCTTTATTATTGAAATAATTAAAAAAAATAATGTAGTACTTTTCTGGAACTCAGTCAAATGAAACCAAATACAGGAAACTCTTGTTTAACCGGCACCTAAATATCCGGAATTCTCTCTTCACCGGCAAAAATCATCCTCCGAAAACTCCTCTCAAATAACCGGCAATGTTGCCGAGTCCGAGCCCGAGCCCGCGAACGCTGAGTTAGTCAGTGGGGGTAGTTCTCCAAAGTGCCACTACTCGGCCTCCTGGCGCTGTCGGAAGTCCGAACACTGCAATAACAGGAGTCTGATTCTCCTGCGCTGCCGGGAGTTTCTTCTGATCGGCCATTTTGCTGTGTGTCTCCCGCGCTGCTGGTAGTCTCTTCTGATACACCATTTTACTGTGTGTCTCCCACGCTGCTGGTGCTGTAGTCTCTTCTGATACACCATTTTGCTGTGTGTCTGCCACGCTGCTGGTACTGTAGTCTCTTCTGATCCACCATTTTACTGTGTGTCTCCCACGCTGCTGGTAGTCTCTTCCTAGCCACCATTGTTCTGTGTGTCTTTCCATCTTCATCGGCAATTATCTCCTCCATCTTGCATTATGGAATTCCCAAAAGCTGGTCCAAGCAAAAGGAAGAGAGTGGTCTTAACTTTAAAACAGAAAATCGAGATATGCCAATGACTAGAAAGGGGAGAGAAGCGTATCAACATTATGAATGAATTCAAAATCAGTTCGTCAACAATCTACGACATCAAATCGCAGAAGGATAAGCTGCTCAAGTTTTATTCAAGCTCGGAGACATCTAAGAGTGTAGAGAAACGGCGTACGCTTCGTAAGCCTAAGCTTGAAGAGCTGGATACCGTGCTTTACGAGTGGTTTTCTCTTAAGCGTTCAGAGGGTGTTCCACTTTCTGGACCCATGCTAATCGAGAAAGTGAAGGATTTCTACGAAAGAATGGAGCTCACTGACAAGTGTGCTTTCTCCGATGGATGGCTAACGTGCTTCAAGTTACGGCACGGGATACGACGACTCGATATTTCCGGGGAGAAGAAATCAGCTGATCACGACGCCGCAGAAGAATACTGTGATTATTTCAATCGGATTGTGCAGCAACATGATTTGTCGCCAGCACAGATATATAATGCCGATGAAACTGGCTTGTTTTGGAGGTTTTTCCCAGAATCAACGCTTGCTGGGGCTAGTGGTTAATGCTTCAGGTTACAAGAAAAATAAAGATCGTGTAACCATGCTAACATGTGCGAACGCCGCTGGATCACATCGGGTTAAACTTCTTGTTATCGGGAAGTATAAAAATCCCCGTGCATTTAAAAATGTGAGGCACTTACCTGTTGTGTACAAAGCTCAAAAAAATGCTTGGATGGATAAGGAAATCTTCTCCGATTGGTTCCATCATATTTTTGTTCCATCTGTGAGGGAACATTTCCGTAAAATAGGGAAACCTGAAGATAGCAAATGCATTTTATTGCTTGATAATTGTAGAGCCCATCCGCATGAATCCGAGTTGGTTTCGGGAAATATTTTCACCATTTATTTGCCACCAAATGTAACTTCTCTCATCCAACCCATGGACCAGGGCGTTATCCAAAAGCTGAAGTGTCATTACAAGAAAGACTTCCTATGTAAACTGATAAGCCAAGATGACAATATTCAAGAATTTCAGAAGGAATACAATATTAAAGATGCCATCTATAATGTTGCATGTTCCTGGAACTTTGTGAAAGGTCACACTCTGAGGCAAGCCTGGCGCAAATTGTGGCCTTCTGTAATGTTTGCTGAAGGTTCTTCTTCAGAGGAGGAATTTCATGGGTTCAATGTTCGTCCCAAGAAGAGTACAATAATGGAAATGGCTGGCATGGTGAAAAATGCAGGCCCAGCAAACCCTCTACATCACCTCAGTGAAAGTGATATCGAGCAGTGGGTTGCTGCAGATAGAGAAGTTGGTGTTGTGCATATGCTAAGTGATGATGAAATAATTGAGAATGTTTTGAATCCAAAGAAAGAAAAGGAAAGTGAGATGGCAAGTGAAGAGGATGATATTTCTGAAGAAGAGAAGATTTCTTGGGCTAAAGCTGCAGAAGGATTATCTTCATTCCTCAAATTTGCTGAAAGGCAGACTTGCTACTCTGCCCAAGAAGTTATGCAACTCCATATTCTGCATTCCACCTTTCTACAGAAAAGGCAAGAGTCCACTAAGCAAACCGACATCCGCAACATGTTTAAGAAAGCTTCCAAAAGAGTCGCAGCAGCGGAAGTGCCTGAATAATCTGTGGCATCTGTGGAACTGCATGATCCTGAATGACCCAGCTGGCACGGATATTCCTGATGAACCAGATGACTCGGAATAAGTGTACAGTCAACTACAGTACTGTATACAGTCGTTTATAAGTTTTGTTTTACTGTTAAGTAATTAAAGAGTTATGGATTACCCTCAACTGGCAGTACTGTACTTAATCAAGCATCTTCCACCATCCATTTAACACAACATTCTGTAGGTGAGTACCCAAATACTGTATACTGCACATTTCTTGATTTTTTTATTTTTCTTTGTTAAAAATAGCCTCGGTAGATATAACTCTCCGTTATCCGGAACTTTCGATCAACCGGCACCACGCCGGTCCCGTCGGTGCCGGATACCAAAGAGTTTCCTGTATAAGAATTGTTATTAAACTCTGTTTATGGACATATTCTCCTTGACCATTGAAGTGCAGTATTAGAAGGTATGAAGAATCCAATCATGTATGACATTCAGTAATTAATACACCAAAGATAGCAAAGAATGAATAACAATAGAAGGATGCCCAGTGAACGTAGAGCATTATAATTGAACCACACTCTTGGAGGGATTTCTGCATGAAGAACAGGGATTTTACTGTTATTTATGATTAATTTATGAATACAACAAAATGTCATGTGCTAGGAATACAAAAAAATATGGGTGCTAAATTCAGTAGCTCCCGAAAATGGGGGTGGGGGGGGGGGGGGAAATCGTGATGCGTAATTAACCCGTGCCCGTTCAATATAATGCAGGCAGCAAGCCAACTTAGTGCTGCCTGCTGATTAGCATGATTTCAGCGTGCAACCAGCACTAACCGCCACGCATCAGCAGGGGGCCCAAAATTGTGAGAGGCTAGCACCAGTTCAAGCTAGCCTGCACTGCTTAGAGCTAGCCTGCACCTCTTAAAGGGGAGGTGCAGTGTGGCTGGAGCAGGTGCTGGAAGTCGTTCAGGAACTGAACCTGACCTGGGAAACAGTGAAGAATGGCACATGGAAGAGACTGGGCTCCAAAGTTTTTGCATGTTGCATTGGAGGACTTGGTGGAGGAGGTGGAAAGGAGGAGAGATGTCTTGTATCTGCAGGGGTCCCTCCAGACACATGTTCAGAAGGTAGTGGGGGCAGATAGCTGTTGAGGTCAATGCCAGGAATCAAGCCCCGAGGACCTGGATGCAGTGCCGCAAGAAGTTCAATGATCTCACACGAGTGGTCAAGGTCAGTGAATGCATCTGCAAATACCATATCCCACCAACTGCAACACTAGCCTCAGCCACTGCTCAATGTACCACACCCCCATCACTCACTTACCAACAAACTCTATCAATCAGATTCATACCTAATATTCATAGCTTCACCTCACCCTCACGCACTTAGCACTGCTGCAAGCCTCACACCCACATCTCACAGCTTGCACACACTGCTAGCTATTCAACCATGACAGCCACATCACACAGATTGCACGACATTCACTGACACACTTCCCTCTGTCTTGCAGGACAAGGTGGCGCTCAATCGGAGGCAGCAGGAACTAACTGGCAGGGGACAGGCAGGCTTGCATGTCCTTACCCTCATGGAGGAGCTGCCCATTATTGGAACGGACATTGCTGAGGCCGTGGCCAGTGGCAGGGCTGAAACCATCAAAGACGGTATCCTCATACCTAATCCTTCTCACATCCTACTTCCTCCTCATCCCACAATCTCTTTTGACTTATTGAAAATTGGGAAGCCTGCCAGAGAGCCTGTGTGCAATGTCAAGGAGCAGGAAGGAGTCTGGTACCAACTTGGCACAGGGCTTTGTACAGAGCTTGAAGCCCATCCTTTCCAGCATGGAAGTGGTGGCCAACTCCATTAGCACACTTGTGGACCCAACCATGATGCAGTGTCTGATGGCCGATGTCTCAGTTTCCACTGCAGCACAAGCAGCTTCCACCAAAAGTCTGAGTGTTGCAGTGGAAACTCAGACTGAAGTCATGCAAAGTCAGCTTGCTGCCATGCAAGCTCAGACTGCTGCCATCATGGCTGCGGGTCACATCCCACTTCCTCCTTATCCCACAATCTCTTCTGATTTACAAGTTGCAGATGGTGTATGCATGCACCTCATACTTCCCACCCCCTCTCCACTCACCACAACCTTACCCTTGTGCCTTTCTCCTTTCAGAGACCCAAGAACTGCAACCTGGCCAGGCAGTGGTGGAGGAGCTGGAAGACAGTGATGATGAAGACACACTGTCACTCGATTTCACACTAGCCTAACATCAGTAGTAGGGAAAATGCTAGAGTCTATTATAAAGGATGTGATAACAGGACACTTTGAAAATATCAACGGGATTAGACAAAGCCAACATGGATTTATGAAAGGGAAATCATGTTTGACAAACCTACTGGAGTTTTTTGAGGATGTAACTGGTCGAATAGATAAGGGAGAACCAGTGGATGTGGTGTATTTGGATTTTCAGAAGGCCTTTGATAAAGTCCCACATAAGAGGTTAGTGTACAAAATTAAAGCACATGGGATTGGGGGTAATATACTGGCATGGATTGAAAATTGGTTAACAGACAGGAAACAGAGGGAGAAAAATTTGGTTGCTTTGTGACTCCCGTTAGTGCCCTAAGAGGGCGCTAATGGGACGCAAAGCAACTAGCGCCCAGGCGTGGCGATGTTTGCGCTGCTCGCGAAATTGTACAGACATTTTGCAGCGGCGCTAAACACTATCACCACGATCTCCTGCGCCCGCAGATCGTGACGTCAGTTGAGCATGCAACGCCCCAGTAGCGCCCCGGACCGGATATTGAGTGGCGCCCCCTGCCTTTCCGCCTGCCGCTAGCAACGACAGGTTGACGGGAGCGTTTTGCAGTCGGGAAGGGACTGGGGGAGCGCTATTTAAATGCGGCCGCTTCCTGCCTTTTTTTGTCGGCGACATTTTTGCACCACGCATTCTGAGAGAGAGGGAGTCTTCTGGAGAGATTCAATGCTGTGTGAATGAGTTTTGGGTACTGAGCAGCACTTGACCTTCCTTGCATCGATTTAGAAGGGACTAGGGGGCTGCACTCTGAGCTCTTTCCCTGGGCCTCTCCATTGTTCTTTCCAGCAGAATTGATGTACAGGTCTCTCCAGGCCGAGATTCAAGGCTGCAATGAGCAGGGTGTGGATGGAGAGCAAGATCGACCCTCCCTTTTAAGAACTGGCTGGCGCCAGTATGTCTGTGTTCCATTGCTGACTGACATCACATGAGCTTCGCCAGCGCTCTGAGGTAGCGCCTCGCTCCTCGGCGTTAGGACCTTAAGAGAGGTGTGTAGTGCCTGATTTAGCGCTCCAATCACCTCCAGGGGTGATAGAAGCCAAGTTTGCAGTCGGAGGCGATAATTAGCGCCAGGCGCCCCAAGTGGGGTGATACCGAATTTCTCCTCCAGAGAGTAGGAATAAATGGGTCTTTTTCAGGGTAGCAGGCAGTGACTAGTAGGGTACCGCAGGGTTCAGTGCTTGGGTCCCAGCTATTCACAATATATATTAATGATTTGGATGAGGGAACCAAATGTAAAATTCCAGGTTTGCTGCGACACGAAACTAGGTGGGATTGTGAGTTGTGAGGAGGATGCAAAGAGGCTTCAAGGCGAATTAGACAAGTTGAGTGAGTGGGCAAATACATGGCAGATGCAGTATAACGTGGATAAATGTGAAGTTATCCACTTCGGTAGGAAAAGCAGAAAGGCAGAGTATTATTTAAATGGTGATAGATTGGGAAATGTTGATGTACAAAGGGACCTGGGTGTCCTTGTACACCAGTCACTGAAAGCAAACATGCAGGTGCAGCAAGCAGTTAGGAAGGAAAATGGTATGTTGGCCTTCATTGCAAGAGGATCTGAGTACAGGAGCAAGGATGTCTTACTACAGTTATACAGGGCCTTGGTGAGACCACACCTGGAGTACTGTGTGCAGTTTTGGTCTTCTTACCTAAGAAAGGATATACTTGCCATAGAGGGAGTGCAGCGAAGGTTCACCAGACTGATTCCTGGGATGGCAGGACTGTCGTATGAGGAGAGATTGGGTCGACTAGGCCTGTATTCACTAGAGTTTAGAAGAATGAGAGGGGGTCTCATTGAAACGTATAAAATTCTGACAGGGCTAGACAGACTGGATGTGGGGAGGATGTGTCCCCTGGCTGGGGGCTCTAGAACGAGGGGTTACAGTCTCAGGATACGGGGTAGGACATTTAGGACTGAGATGAGGAGAAATTTCTTCACTCAGAGAGTGGTGAACCTGTGGAATTCTCTACCACAGAAGGCTGTGGAGGCCAAGTCACTGAATATATTTAAGAAGGAGATAGATAGATTTCTAGACGCAAAAGGCATCAAGGGGTATGGGGAGAGAGCGGGAATATGGTATTGAGATAGAGGATCAGCCATGATCATATTGAATGGCGGAGCAGGCTCGAAGGGCTGAATGGCCTACTCCTGCTCCTATTTTTCTATGTTTCTATGTTCTATGTTTCCCAGCCACCAGCTCAGAAACTGACACCACGCATCATTTAGAGAATAGCATAGTGGCGGGATCTGCGCGTGGTGAGACACGGGGCATGTGCGGCCTACAGCCAGAGCAGGGGGCAAGGATAGCGCAGGTGCCAGTTTGCCGGAGGGCGAGGTCGCACACGAGTTCTGCTGCAGAGGGCTCAGATGAGGACTTCGATGAGGCAGGCTACAGAAGAAGACTGATGGGTATGCACAACAAAATGCTTGATGCATTGGGAAGCCTGCCAGAGAGCCTGCATGCAATGTCAAGGAGCATGGAAGAGTCCGGCACCAACTTGGCACAGGGCTTTGCACAGAACTTAGAGCCCATGCTTTCCAGCATAGAAGTGGTGGCCAACTCCATGAGCACATTTGTGGACTCAACCATGATGCAGCGTCTGATGGCCGATGTCTCAGCTTCCATTGCAGCACAAGCAGCAGCCACCCAACGTCTGAGTGCTGCAGTGGACGCTCAGACTGCTGCCATTATGGCTCTGGATTACAGTGCTCAAAGGGAGTCACAGCAGTCCAGCAATCTGTCCTCCAATCTGCCCCGGAGAAGTGGCAGTGGCTCCATTGAGCATGAACCTGCTGTCCTCTCTCAGGATGACAGCATTCGTCTTCCCACCACTGCCACTCTGCCAGTGCCCTTGCTGTTGCCTCTCAGCCAGCCAAGACTGCTGCTGCTCATGCCAAGATGGTGCAGTCCGCAGCTGGGCCTTCTAGGCCCAGAGCTGCTCAAGGTCATCCTTCAAGGCCATCTGCAGTCTTCTCCACTGGAAGTCAGCAGCCTTCCACCACCCATTCTGCAGCTACTGGGGTAGCACTGCGTAGGAGCACTAGGACAGACAAAGGCACATGGAAGACAGGTACTAACGGAATGCACAAGGGTGATTAGTTTACGTTTGTATGCAATATAGCATGATTTAATTATAAATTTGGTTTGTAATGTTTATTTTGGGGAGGCTTTTATTTTTGCATTTTGGCCAAGCGGACGCTGTGATGGTCAATGACAGAGGGAAGGTAAGCTGTGGGACTGTTGGTGAATAGGGAATTGGGGTTGCGGCTACTGGTATCACACTCGGATGAGTTCTTCACGGACAGCCCGGCCAGGAAGGGGCTGTCTAGGTTGCCTCCTCTCTTGCTCTACCTCCTCCTCCTCTTCTTCTTTCTCTTCCTTCTCCACCTCCTCCTCAGATGCTTGCCGTATAGCTGGTGGCAAGGCCTGTCCCCTCATGATGGCGAGGTTGCGCAGCATACAGCAGACCATCACGAATCTTGACACCCGCTCTGCCGAGTACTGCAGGCCTCCGCCAGTGTGGTCCAGGCAGTTGAAGCACTGTTTCAGCATGCCAATGGTCTGCTCTATCACATTTCGTGTGGCAGCATGGCTTTCATTGTATGCCCACTGTGCACGTCATTGTCGCCCAGTAGCTGTCCTTTGGTTTGCCGTGGTGGCTGAAATGCAGATGGGACAGTGGACTGCTGCAGAATGAAGGCATCATGACTGCTGCCAGGATACAGGGCATTGACCTGCATGGTGCGCTGTTTATGGTTGCACACCAGCTGAACGTTGAGGGAGTGGAATCCCTTTCGGTTCCGGTATATGGTAAAGTTGACATGCGGCACCAGTAAAGCGATGTGCGTGCAATCAATGGCACCCTGCACCATGGGGAAGCCTGCAATCAAAATAGTAAAATAGTTTACAGGCACATCAATAAAAAAAGGAAGGTTGGGATGGGAATAGGGTCATTAAGGGATGGACAGAACAATACCACAGGTAACGATAGGGAGATGGCAGAAATATTAAATCATAATTCCATTTCAGTATTTACCAGGGAGATAGAATAGGTGGACATGACATTGGATGATGAGATGAGTAATGAGATAAGTGCATTTAAAATAAAAAAGGGGATATATTAAATAAACTAATCAAACTCAAAGAGGATAAAACCGCTGGTCCGGATGGATTGCATCCACGCATTTTAAAAGAATCTAGAGAAGAGATAGCAGAGGCATCACTGCACATATTTAATAAGTCGTTAGAAAAAGGTGTAGTGCCAGATGACTGGCAGATAGCTAACGTAATACATATATTTAAGAAGGGGAATAGAACATGTCCAGGGAATTATAGACCAGTCAGCTTAACATCGGTGGTAGGAAAAATAATGGAATCCCTACTAAAGGAGAGAATAGAAGAACATCTAGAAACGAAAAGTATAATAATGAACAGTCAGCATGGATTTCAAAAGGGAAAATCTTGCTTGACCAACCTTATTGAATTTTTTGAAGAGGTAACAGAGAGAGTAGACAATGGTAATGCAGTAGATATAATTTATCTAGATTTTCAAAAGGCCTTTGATAAGGTGCCCCATAATAAACTGATGAACAAGGTCAGAGAATGCGGAGTCAGGGGACAAGTAGCAGAATGGATTGCTGGCTGGCTTCAAGACAGAAAGCAGAGAGTAGGGGTAAAGGGTAGCTATTCACAGTGGCAGAATGTAGGTAGTGGTGTTCCACAAGGATCAGTGCTGAGACCACTGCTGTTCACAATTTACATTAATGATTTAGACTTTGGAATCAAAAACACAATTTCTAAATCTGCGGATGACACCAAATTGGGGGGGATAGTCAATACTGAGGAGTACTGCAACAAATTACAGGAGGACATTAATAAACTTGCAGAATGGGCATATAATTGGCAAATGAAGTTCAACGCAAACAAATGTGAGGTATTACATTTTGGTAGGAAGAATAGGGAGGTCACTTATCACTTGGAGGGTACGAGTCTAGGTGGGGTAGAGGAACAAAGGGATCTCGGAGTACAAATACACAAATCACTAAAAGTTGTGCCACAGGTTAGCAAGGACATTAAAAATGCAAACCAAGCACTAGGGTTTATTTCTGCAGGGATAGAATTGAAAAGTAGGGAAGTTATGCTAAACCTGCATCGAACCTTGGTTAGACCACACTTGGAGTACTGCGTACAGTTCTGGTCGCCATATTATGAATGGATATAGAGGCACTGGAGAGGGTGCAGAGAAGATTTACAAGGATGATACCAGAAGTGTGAGGGTATACATATCAGGAAAGGATGAACAGGCTGGGTCTTTTTTCTCTTGGAAAAAAAGAAGGCTAAGGGGTGGCCTTATAGAGGTCTTTAAAATTATGAAAGGTTTTGATCGAGTGGATACAGAGAGAAATTTCCACTTGTGGGGAAGAGCATAACTAGAGGCCATCAATATAAGATAGTCACCAAGAAATCAAATAGGGAATTCAGAAGAAACTTCTTTACCCAGAGAGTGGTGAGAATATGGAACTCGCTACCACAGTGAGTGGTTGAAGCGAATAGTATAGATGCATTTAAGGAGAGGCTGGACAAACATATGAGGGAGAAGGGAATAGAGGGTTATGTAGATAGATTTAGATGAGGAAAGGCGGGAGGAGGCTCTAGTGGAGCATAAACGCCAGCATGGACCGAATGGCCTGTTTCTGTGCCACATACCCTATGTAATCCTATGTAATGTAATCCTAACAAAGCCACGTGCTCGCTCCGCCTGCTGTCTCTGACAAGAGAGAATGAAATGTAGTCAGCTCTCTTTGAATAGAGAGCCTCAGAGACTTCCCTTACGCAACAGTGGACGGCAAACAGCGAGATTTTGTAAATGTCTGCAGCCGCAGCCTGGAAGGAGCCAGATGCATAAAAGTTCATCGCCACGGTCACCTTCACAGCTACTGGCAACGCAGTCCTTGCTCTGCTCTGAGGTTGCAGTTGTGACTGCAGCATTTGACAGATTTCAGTGAGGACGTCTTTACTGAAGCGCAGATGTCTCACACATTTTTCCTTGTTGAGGTTCGGATAGGAGAATTGCTCCCTGAACACCCTGTGTGGATATGACCTCCTGCTGAGAGCCCTCCTCCCCCTCCTCCTCCTTCTTCCAGCAATTTGTCCTGCTCTGCGTGGCCTCTGTTCATTCCCCAGTCATGCTGTATTCCAAGGGGAATCCTTACTAGTGCACCTATGTCTGGCAGCAAGTGGTTTGTGCAGAAGCTTGAAGTCAGGAAAAAGTCCTTCAGCACCTGCCACACCACTTCCTGCAGACTTTTGCAACTTGAAACAACTGTAGAAAGCATCAAACACTTGTAGAATCGTACCAACAGCCAGAAGAAATCAACCAGCAACTAACCTGTAAGTAGTTGATGATCCCTTTAAATATTGCTGCTGGGGGATCTTTCCTGCTGCTGAACGTGTCTTCAGCTGTGCGAGGTTAAGAAAGGGCGTTAGCTAGAGCGTTGAGCTCCAAAATGCCAGTGCTGGCATTAAATCAGCATCAAATCAGCGTTGTACGCTGATTGACTTCATGATCTGCCTGCTCTGCATATTTCCGGTGGATGTTCACTGCGCGCGTGCTTACACCCTCACCAACATGGTGTCCGGCGTGATTTGCCCATGAGTGTGTGAGTGCGCCACGGACGCCATTTTGGAGCTCTAAGGGCACTCGTAGTGTCCAAGAAACTGGCGCCACGGCTCCAAATTTTGCGCTGTATATGTTTTGTGTTTGTTAAAGGAGAATTTTTAAATAGCTTTTCCTTTAAAATGTTGTTAAAACATTGTAATTATCAAATGAGAAGAATTCTGAATGCACAACAGCTTCTAACGATGCAAAAAAATGAAATCAAAAAGCTAGAGTGGCATATTGGCTGTCAGAATATAATTACGCCTGAGAGATTTAGCAGCTAACCTAAAAAGGTGTAAAAAAAACCCCCAGCAGATTTAGCAGCAGTGAACTATACTTTAGGAAACCTCCAGAGTGGGTATGGCTGTAGCCTAATAGTTGAGTGTATATTTGAGAAACCTGGAATACGAAACTGTGAATACTCACGGCAAGGACTTCTAAGTGGTGATTTTAACTCCTGGGTGGGAAGTTGGCGGGATGCCCAGTCCATCCGCTCGGGAGTCTCCGTGGAGGCCTGGCCAATATTAATGACCAGGCCTCATTTACGTCCTACTGGCCAGCTGCCCGCCCGAAAAGAGGGTAAAGAAGCAACCAAAGATCAAGGACCCTTGCTGGTACTCAGGTAAAACGTGGGGTGGGGTTTTGGCAGAGTTTTGTGGGTGGGAAGGGGGGAGCTGTCTGGGACAGCAGAGGCCCAGACTTTGCTTGTGGGGCCTGGTGGAGCACTACTTACCTTTTAGGGCTACCAATTATTCCCCACAGGCTTTACTGAGTTTAGCGTCCACAACAGGCGCCCAATTCAATAAGCCATTAAAATGCCATTGGGGTTCTATATACCTCATCGGATCCCAATTAGCATATATTAATCAGGCAGATGCCTTAGACGACAGCAAAAACAGCAGTGTTAAACGTGCTGCGGGGCAGATATGGAGCAAATGGAGCCATTCAATTTTAACTTCCATTCTGCCTGGTTTCTGACAAGCAGAGGGAGTTAAAATTCAACTTCAGTAGTGGTACAAAACAAGAGGTAGTGGATTGGTCGTCCTTTATAAACTCTGCCCGATCTTCCTTTTCAATGGAAATTGAAGAACCTAAATTTTGTAGCTACATGGCACAGCACAGCTGCACACCATCCCCCACTTAGCACATAGGAATGTACAGGACCATAATAGGCCATTAGTCCCTCTGGGTTGTCGTAGTATTGAAATGGTAGACTATATATACTTTTTAAAGTAAAAAATCTTCACTATTTAATTTAGAAATCACTGAATTTAGTATTCCATCAACAGGGTCGCAGAGTACATCAGTTATTCATAAATACATTAAACAGAAGACTAAAAAATCCATCTTTTGGACACACTTATGGAAAGTAATGGAAGTAGAGGTCAGTACGTCTTGTAACAGATGGTAAAAATGAAGCAAGCGGTCAAAACTGTAAGGGGGAAAAATTTCATATCGCCCCGTTTGGGGCGCAATTATCGGCCGGGCGCAAAGTTTAGCGCCTATTGCTAATTATCGCCTCCGACTGCAAACTTGGCTTCTATCACCCCTGGAGGTGATTGGAGCGCTAAATCAGGTGCTACACACCTCTCTTAAGGTGCTAACGCCGAGGAGCGAGGCACTAACTCAGAGCGCTGGCGAAGCTCATGTGATGTCAGTCAGCAATGGAATACAGACACACTGGCGCCGGCCAGTTCTTAAAAGGGAGGGTCGATCTTGCTCTCCATTCACACCCTGCTCATTGAAGCCTTGAATCTCAGCCTGGAGATACCTGTACATCAAATCTACTGGAAAGAACAATGGAGAGGACAGGGAAAGAGCTCAGAGTGCAGCTCCCACAGTCTCTTCTAAATCGATGCAAGGATGGTCAAATCAAAGTGAACCTGCAAAGTGCTGCTCAGTTCCCAAAACTACTTTGCACAGCGTTGAATCTCTCCAGAAGTCTCTCTCTCTCTCAGAATGCGTGGTGCAAAAATGTCGCCAACAAAAAAAGGCAGGAAGCGGTCGCCTTTAAAAAGTGCTCCCCCAGTCCGTTCCCGACTGCAAAACGCTCCCCTCAACCTGTCGTTGCTAGCGGCAGGTGGTAAGGCAGGGGGCGCCACTCATTATACGGTCTGGGGCGTTACTGGGGTGTTGCACGCTCGACTGACATTACGATCTGCGGGCGCAGGTGATCGTGGCAGTAGTGTTTAGCACCGCCGCAAAATGTCTGGTCAATTTTGTGAGCGGTGCAAACATCGCCGCGCCCGGTCGCTAGTTGCTTTGCGCCCCATTAGCGTCCTCTAACGGGAGGCGCAAAGCAACCGAATTTTCCCCCTAAGTCTTTCTGGGTATGTTCACTGATTGGAAGAACAGAAGGATAAACAAGTAAGCAACTACAAAGAAGACAGGCCACAAGAGTGAAGTATCCATGGCTACTGAAAAGAAAATTCAGTTTAAACAATATAACTGTAGAAACGTTAGTTCAAAAGTATAAAAGCCATGGAACCAGACAGTACAGCTGAAATAGTAAATTACACAGAATGAGAACAATATGAGGTCAGTGCTCTGGTAACAGATGAGAATACAATATCCTTGGCTCCTCTGGAAAAGAATGATTTATCTCACAATGATGTTGTGAAATGACCTGATCTTAATCATATTAAAAAATATATATTTGTTTGCGCACAAAGCTCAAAACTCTTGCACAACACAAAGTAGGCATGCGATTCATCATTGCAACAGACATGTCTAGTGAGCCTACAGGAGGTTTTGATTCCATAATCATTCATCATACAACATAATCTGGGCACAGGTGTTGCTAGTCTTCCAGCTCTTGTGCATTTTCCAGTCAGTTGATTGTTCCCGTGAAATCTACAACCATTTATTCTGAGCTCCTCTGAAATACCTTTCTTTCCAAAAACTTTTAAACCATCTTTCATTATTCATTTGGTGAACATGCCAATTTAGAAACATTTCTATCTGATTTTTCCACTAACTAGGAGTACATTGCTTTCTATGGTGAAATTTCTAGTTGGTTATGTAATTCAAAGATTGTTTTGTAGTCCTGAAAATTACAAGCATTAGGCTCACTATGTTAAATCCTAACTAATTAAACCATAACAAAGCCCTAGAAATGTTGAGCACAGTAAAATAAGAACTGACTCAATATTATCAATTCACTCAAATGTTTTTATAATGCATTAAACTTGTTGTGTGCCTTAGATTTATTGTGCATGAAATCAAATCCAATGGCCTGGTCCCTTGTGCCTGATGAATATACATTGATGAACATATGAAAAACCCATTCATCATGTTGCAACTAAGCATCATGATCCCCAATGCGCCCCGTCCACCAGCAGCCATGTAATCTCTTGGGACAGGCAACTAAAAACAACCCTAGGCCAATTAAGGGAAAAAAGAATTCTGGGAAATTCCTCCCTGAACCCAATGTCGATCGAAAACAGTTTCAGGAAGTAACAGTGACCACGAAGTGCATCACCCAATATCTACCCACCTTTCATACACAACAATATCAACCTCCTCCAGGAATTCATCCAGCTCCCTTTTGAATGTTTGTAGAGAAACTGCACTCACTGCATGAAGCCACAAAATATCCCAAAGGTCTATGACCCTCTGCGAAAAGAAAAACCTCCTGACATCTAACTTAGCTCTATGTTTACATCACTTATACACACATTCTCACTAACCTATCTAGCACTATCTTTCCACTGTATTGAAAGGTATGCCCTACTCAGTTATTCAACACTAAAAATATCTTTGTTTCTCACAAGCTTTATAATTATATATGAATAAAAGCGGAAACATAGTGTTGCACCAATTGTAGAAGAGTAACAAGAATTTGTGTCCTGCAAGATAGTCTATTTTCCTGCAGCAGGAGATGGAAAAGTAAGACACTGAGAAGATACATCTACAGCTGGCACAGGCTGACTGTTTCCATAACTAGGGAAACTCTCTTGCAGTTCTGCAGTAAAGGCTTCTGCGCAAATAGAAGTTCAGCAACTAGTCGCTGATATGCAGTCAAAAGTTCACAGAAGAAGCTTCACTTACCTACTTCTCTTCCACACTGCTGCGGTCCCTTTAAGCTGCTGCAGGCTTTTAAACCCAGCAGTAGCTGCAAACTTCTGCCCCTTCTGCCTCTTGGAATTCCAACGGGGTCAGTGGCGCACCTGGTCAACAAGCAGAATTCCCACCCTGCTGTTATGGCTGCCATGCCAGCCCCAAGGAGATTTGGGAGTGCTGTTCAAATCCCTCCAGTAGGGCTTTTGCTCTTTTCCCAGCAATGAAATGACCCTAGCCCAAGCAGCAAACCATATCCTTTGCAGCTGTGA
This sequence comes from Squalus acanthias, assembly GCA_030390025.1. Lineage (NCBI taxonomy): Eukaryota > Metazoa > Chordata > Chondrichthyes > Squaliformes > Squalidae > Squalus > Squalus acanthias. The sequence continues at coordinate 31,214,368 of CM059431.1, forward strand.
TCATGGTCTTTCTGCAGCATCTGATACTGTTCACCACATCATCTTCCTCCAACGCTTCTCTTCCATCGTCCAGCTCCATGGGACTGCCCTTAAACATTGCATTCCTGTTTATCTGAACACAACAAGCATTGTTTTCTCTTTCTTGCATTACACTGTTGCCTTTGGGGTCCCTGATAATCTATCCTTGGCCTAGCCCTCTTCTTTATCTGCTGCTGCCCCTCAGTGACATCATCAACAGGGGCAGCTTTCATACATATGCTGAGGATATCCAATTCTACTTCTCTCACCCACTGATTGCCTCTGTGGTGTCAGACTATTTGTCTGGATGAGCCATAGATTCCTCCAGCTCAATATCAGGAAGACTGAAATTATCGTCTTTGGTCCCTGCCATAAAATCCATCCCCACCCCAGCCCCTCACTCAGGCTGAGCTAGACTGTTTACAGTGGTGTCCTGTTTGATCCTAAGCTGAATTTTAAACCTGCCAATCCTATCCATCCTCAAAACTCCTTACTTCCACCTCTATAACATTACCTGCTTCTGCTCCACCTCAGGCCCTCAACCACTGAAACCTTTAAACATTCCTTTATCACCTCCACCTACTCTAAAACTCTCCTTGCTGCACTTCCATCCTCCAACTTGTCCAAATCTTTAATGCATGTACTCTGTTCCACACTCAGTGTGCTCACCAAACAGCCCTATCCTTGCTGACCTACACAGGCTCCCTGTCAACACATTCAATTCAAAATCCTCGTCCTCATCCATAAATTGCTATGTCTGTAATCTCCTCCAACACCATATCCCTTCCCAAATGCTCCATTCCTTTGACAATGGCCTTTTGTACATTTTTCCTCCCTTTGCCCCACCATTAGTGGCAGAACTTTCAACCACTTCAATCCTATTCTTTGAAACTCCCTCCCTAAACCTTTCCATCTCTGCACGTCTCTCTTCATCTTTACAACCCATTTATTTTTCCTAACTTTTGATCGTACCTCCTAACTTTTTCCTTCCTGTCTTGTGTGTTTATTTGTGAAGCACCTTGTGGCATTTTTACACTAAATAAATGCTTGTTGTTATTGCTCTGTGGTCATAGCTGAAGCTGTGGGAATACCCAACATTTGATTATTTTATTGCAAGAGAAACATTTAAAGTGCACAGAAAGAAATATAGAAATTACTGAAGGGAAATGTGAGTGCTGAAGGTACAAGATTTATTTCCAGGTGGGTCTGGGGAGGTGTGTCCCCCTCCCCCACCCCTTAGAAAATTTTGATTTTTGACACTAACTGGTATATTTTCTGACATTTTAGAGTCAATTAATTTTTTCTTAGATTTGTTCACAGGATGCGGCTGATGTTGGCAAGGCCGCATTTATTTATGTTTTAGTCATTCACAGGATGTCGGCGTCACTGGCAACGCCAACATTTATTGCCCTTACCTAATTGCCCTTGAGAAGGTGGTGCTGAGCCGCCTCCTTGAACTGCTGTAGTCCGTTTGGTGAAGGTACTCCCACAGTGCTGTTAGGGAGGGAGTTTCAGGATTTTGACCCAATGACAAAGAAGAAACAGCAATATATTTCCAAGTCAGGATGGCGTGTGACTTGGAGCGGAACTTGGAGGTGGTGGTGTTCCCATGTGCCTGCTGCCCTTGTCCTTCTAGGTGGTAGAGGTCGCTGGTTTGGGAGGTGCTGTCGAAGAAGCCTTAGTGAGTTGCTGCAGTGCCTATCCTTAGTTTCCCTGAGAAGGTAGTGGTCGGCCTTCTCCTTGAACCACTGCAGTCCTTGTAGTGACCGTGTTCCTATAATGGTCTTAAGTAGGGAATTCCAGGATTTTGACCCAGTGATGAAGAAGGAATGGCAATATAAATTCAGGTCAGGATGGTGTGTGACTTGGAGGTGAACTTAGAGGTGTTCTCATGATAATGCTGCTTTTGTCCTTCTCAGGGGTTAAGAGGTGATGTCAAAGTAAGCCTGTTAAGTTGCTCCAGTAGATGGTACATATTACAGCTACAGTGCATCAGTGATGGAAGGGGTGGAGTGCTAGTCAAGTGGACTGCTTTGTCCTGGATGGGGTTGAGCTTTTTGATTGCATCTGTCCAGGCGAGTGGTAAGTATTTCACCACACTCCTGACTTGATCCTAATAGATGGTAGAGAGGCTTTAAGGGGTCAGGGGATGAGTTCACTCATCTTATAGTAGTTAGCCGCTGACCTGGTCTTGGAGCCACCATAGTTAATATAGGTGGCCCAGTAAAGTTTCTGATCAATGGCGATTCCCCAAGATGTCTTTCCTTTTCTACTCTGTTCTCTATTTTAGTTAAGACATTAATAGATTTATTTTAAGTAGGTTAACATCTCTGTTAAAATGGCAGACTGAGGAATGTTATACAAGCACATTAAATGTTTGATATGATCGGCAATAGTAATTTATAGCCTATATTGCTTTCTTAACTATCATAAAGGGTTATTTTCTTGAAATAAAAACAAGTGCAACAGGCACAGGGAGCTGAATTTTGTGCTTTTAGGTGCACCTGATTGACTGCTTCTGGTGTGGTATTTATAATATATTATGCTCTTGTTATTTATTAATGTCGCTCTTCACATTTTCCCATGGATGTTGTCTGCTCTAATATGGACAGTGCAGCACTCTCCCCGGTTACAACACAGTAACAAAGGGACCTCAAGCACATGCACGCAAAGAAACTGAAGACATCTTTCAAATTTATAGAACATAACAGAATACTACAACTCTCATAACTAATAATCCAATGGTCTGTAGCACATATAGTAAACTGTAGTAAAATCCTAAATAATAGAATCACAGTCTGATCTTTGTGTTAACTACACCCCACAATTCGGTATCGTCCGCAAATTTAGAAATTGTACTTCCAATTCCCAAGTCCAAATTGTGAATGCAAATTGTGAACAACAGTGGTCCCAGCACCGATCCCTGTGAAACACTGCTTCCCACCTTTTGCCAGTCTGAGTAGCTGCCCTTAACCCCATCTCTCCATTTTCTGTTTTGTAGCCAGCTTGCTATCCCTTCTTCTACTTTTCCCCTAACTCCACATGCTCTGACCTTAGTCACAGGTCTACTATGCGGTACCTTATCAAAGACCTTTTGAAAATACAAATATATTACTTCTACTACTTTACCCTTGTCTACTCTTTCTGTTACTTCTTCAAAGAATTCAATAAGGTTGGTAAAGCATAACCTTCCCTTTTTAAATCCGTGCTGACTACTCTATTATATTTTTGGTTTCTAGGTGTTGTTCCATAATATCTTTGAGTAAATATTCCATTATTTGTCCTACCACCGATGTTAAGCTAACTGGTCTATTGTTCCCTGGATTTGTTCTATCTCCCTTTTAAATATAGGAATCACACTAGCTGTCCGCCAGTCCTCTGGCACTATTCTCTTTTCTAAGGTGGACGTAAAGGATCCCATGGCACTATTTCAAAGAAGAGCAGGGGAGTTATCCCCGGTGTCCTAGCCAATATTTATCCCTCAACCAACATAACAAAAACAGATTTTCTGGTCATTATCACATTGCTGTTTGTGGGAGATTGCTTGTGCGCAAATTGGCTGCCGCGTTTCCCACATTACGACAGTGACTACACTCCAAAAGTACTTCATTGGCTGTAAAGCGCTTTGAGACATCCGGTGGTCATGAAAGGCGCTATATAAATGCAAGTCTTTCTTTCTTTCTTTTTAATGAATTTATATATATATGTAATAGTGTCTCTGCTATCTCTTCCCTAACTTATTTTAATATGCGCAGATGTAATCCATCTGGACCAGGGGTCTTATCCTCTCTAAGTTTGATTAATTTATCAATTATCTCCCCCCTTTCTATCTTAAATGTCTTTATATCCTCTTTGATCTCTTCTTCTAATATCATGCACACCTTGTTCTCTGGTAAATACTGAGGCAAAATAACTATTCAATATTTCTGCCATTTTGCTGTCATTACGTGTGAGTTTCACTTGTACATCCCTTTGGTTAATTTGGTCTTTGTCTTACTTATGTCTTTTTCAATCATTATTTTAAATCTTATTATGTCATGATCACTATTGCCTAGATATTCCCCTATGCTTACTTCTCCTATCTGCTCTGGTTGATTTTCCATTACTAGATCCAGCAGTGATTCTTCTCTTTTTGGGCTTCTTATGTACTGGGTAAGAAAGGAGTCCTGGACACACTGTAAAAACTCCATTCCCTTTTCCCCTTTCCCTACCTCTACTTGCCAGTTTATTTGGGGATAGTTGAATCTCCCATAATTATTATTCAATGTTTTTTACTCATTTGATAGATTTGACTACGTATTCCTTCTTCCACTTCCCTTCCACTATCAGGTGGTCAGTAGAATACTCCTATTAACGTCAGAAAATGCTGGAAAAACTCAGCAGGCCAGGCAGCATCCGTGGAGAGAGAAAGAGAGTTAACGTTTCAGGTCGATGACCTTTCCAGCATCCGCAGTATTTTGCTATCGTACTCCTATTAACGTGTTCGATCCCTTATTATCCTTTGTCTCAATCCATATGGATTCTGTTTCTATCTTAATGTTAGTTATGTCCCTTTTTTCTATTGCCATTATGCTGTCTCTAATTATGTGTGTCAAACGCACCTCACAAGTTTGAAAGCGTCCAAAGTTTAGAAGAAGCTATATCAACACAAGAACTCTGCCAAACGCATGCCAGAGGGTGTGGGAACAAGGGTTCACACTACTTGGGTACCTCGCTATTCTTTGTGCGCAGTTTGTGAGACCAGCACATGATTTGTTAAAAGTTAAAACAGCTTTCTGCTGAGTATGGGTTGTAAATTGGGTAAGAGGATTTTAAAGTAAGGATATCTTCATAGGAAAGAAAATAGTAGAATGTGTAAGAGTCAGTCAGCCATATCTGGTAATAAAACAATTAGAACTATTAAGTGTTGTTTAGTTTATGTTGTTATTCTCTTGGCATTTATATGTATCTTTGATGTACTATAATTTATTGGTAGCATGCACAGAATGTCATGATCAAAGGTGAAATTTGGTATAAGAAATGTAAGGGAACACGGTTTAGCAGCTCACACTGGAATCGTGAAGTGTGTGTCTCAGCAGCTCATGCTCACACTAGTTTTGTGAATTGTGTGTCTCACGAGTTCTCATAATGGCTTTGTGTAGTATGAAAAGACTTGTGCACTCATACTGGTTGTGGATAGCATGAAGTTTCAATAAATATCTGAGCCTGCATAACTACAAATGAGTATGTGTGTAATCTGGCATTAAAGTAACAAAATGAAAAAGAAGAAAGCAATCCAACAGAGGGAACTGAGACACCAGCTGTAATAAGTGAGGTTCTAGTCAGATGGGGCAATCACAAGATGAAATACCCACCTGAACTCTGGCTCAATCTCGCCTCCATTTCACTGGTCATTAATATATATTGGCCCGAAAATTAGACCTAATACGCGAAAGTACACACTGTGTACTCTCGCGTTTTAGGTCTCCAATTGCCGGTTTCCAGCATGCACTGCGCATGCGCGGGAAACCGGCACTTCGTGAATTCAAAAGGGGACGGTTCCTAGGCGAACCGCGTGCGCGCTACAGGCTGCGCGCACGCAGTGCACTTAGTGCTTTGAACGCGCAGGTAAGCATGGAAGATTTTACACATAAAGAAAGGAGGCGTAAGACCCTCTTTTAACAAGGTAAGTAGTTAATTAAGTATTATTTTAAATTTTTTTCAACAGGTTTATCTTTTTTAGAGACTTTAAAGAAAGGTAAGTTTATTTTTATAACTTTTAAAAAGATTTTAAATTTTTTCAAAAATTTAATTTTTTGTTTAAAGTGGTTAATTTATTTAACTATACTTATTTTATTAATGTGATGGCTTTTTTTTTAAATTTAATTGAGGTTTAGCTGTTCTTTTGGGGGGGTATATTATTCATAGCTTTGACAGGTCTTCCTGTCAAAACTATGAATGAAAGATGGTGTGCTGCCATTGGCTCTAACTGAATCATGTGATCCCAGAGCTCGCACGGACTAACTGCATCTCTGGGTCACGCAAGCACTGCACAGCTGCAGCCTTGAAACTAAAGTTCGTGTGGGCCCGGAGGAAAAAGGAAGGCGCGGAGTGAGATATCGCGGGGAAGCCTTACCCCCGCGTCAACACTCAGTCTTTAATTTCTGGGCCATTGTGAATAGCTGGGGTCCTAGCACCGATCCCTGCAGTACCCCACTAGTCACTGCCTGCCACCCGGAAAAAGACCCGTTTATTCCAACTCTTTGCTTCCTGTATGCCAACCAGTTCTCTATCCAAGTCAGTACCTTACCCCCAATCCCATGTGCTTCAACTTTGCACGCTAATCTCTTATGCGGGACCTTATCGAAAGCCTTCTGAAAGTCCAAATACACCACATCCACTGGTTCTCCCTTATCTATTCTACCAGTTACATCCTCAAAAAATTCCAGTAGATTAGTCAAGCATGATTTACCTTTTGTAAATCCATGTTGACTTTGTCCGATCCTGTCACTGTTTTCCAAGTGCTCTGCTATTACATCTTTTATAATGGACTCTAGCATTTTCCCCACTACCGATGTCAGGCTTACTGGTCTATGATTCCTCGTTTTCTCTCTACCACCTTTTTTAAATAGTGGGGTTACATTAGCTACCCTCCAATCCATGGGAACTGTGCCAGAGTCTATAGAATTTTGGAAGATGACCAGCAATGCATCTACTATTTCTAGGGCCACTTCCTTAAGTACCCTAAGATGTAGATTATCAGGCCCTGGGGATTTATCGGCCTTCAATCCCGTCAATTTCCCTAACACCATTTCCCTACAAATACTGATTTCATTCAGTTCCTCCCTCTCATTAGACCTGCTCCCTGCTGGACCTGGAGGCCACACATTACCAGTGGCTATGAAAATGACCACCGCCCTCAACTTTTTTCACATCCGGATCCTTCCAGGGCACTGATGGAGACATATCCAGGATCTCTCAGTCAGTTGCACATAAATGCATAAGGCAGGTCACTTATGGGTTGTTTACCAGGGCTGACAATTATGTCAACTTCACCTGTGATCACGCCAGTCAGAATGAGCGGGCGCTCGGGTTTGGGTCTCTGGCTGGCTTCCCACACTTGACAATCCGTGCTCCCCCAGATAAGAACATAAGGGGGCCAAGAAATTGATAAAGGGAAAATGGAATATGAGCACAAACTAGCGAAAAATATAAAAACAGATTATAAAAGTTTCTATAGGTATGTGAAAAGGAAAAGACTGGCGAAGGTAAATGTAGGTCCTTTACAGTCAGAGACGGGAGAATTTATAATGGGGAATGAGGAAATGGCAGCGAAATTAAATCAATACTTTGTTTCTGTCTTCACGGAGGAAGACACAAAAAACCTCCCAGAAATACGAGAAAACCAAGGGTGTGACGAGAATGAGGAACTTAAAGAAATTATTATTAGTAAAAAAACAGTACTAGCAAAATTAATGGGACTAAAAGTCGATAAATCTCAAGGACAGGATGACCTACATCCTAGGGTTTTGAAAGAGGTGGCCATTGGAATAGTGGACGCATTGGTTGTCATCTTCCAAAATTCTATAGATTCTGGAACGGTTCCTGCAGATTGGAGGATAGCAAATGTAACCCCGCTATTTAAGAAAGGAGGGAGAGAGAAAACGGGGAACTACAGACCTGTTAGCCTCACATCAGTAGTTGGGAAAATGCTGGAATCTATTATAAAGGATGCAATAACTGGGCACTTAGAAACTAATAGTAAGATTGGGCAGAGTCAACATGGATTTATAAAAGGGAAGTCCTGTTTGACAAACCTATTGGAGTTCTTGGAGGATGTAATTAGAGGAGTAGACAAAGGGGAACCGGTAGATGTGGTGTATTTGGATTTTCAGAAGGCCTTCGATAAGGTCCCACACAAGAGGTTGGTGAACAAAATTAGGGTACATGGAATTGGGGGTAATATACTAGCATGGATTGAGAATTGGTTAACAGACAGAAAACAAAGAGTAGGTATAAACGGTTTTTTTTAAGGATGGCAGGCTGTGACTAGTGGGGTACCGCAAGGATTGGTGCTTGGGCCCCAGCTATTCACAATCTATATCAATGATTTGGATGAGGGGACTAAATGTAACATTTCCAAATTTGCTGATGACACAAAGCAAGGTGGCAGTGTCAGTTGCGAAGAGGATATGAAGAGGCTTCAAGGGGATCTCGACAGGCTCAGTGAATGGGCGAGAACATGGTAGATGGATTATAATGGGGATAAATGTGAAGTTATCCACTTTGGTAGAAAAAACAGAAAGGCACAGTATTTCCTAAATGGTGAAAGATTGGGGAATGCAGATACTCAAAAGGACCTGGGTGTCCTTGTACATGAGTCACTGAATGTGAATGGGCAGGTGCAGCAAGCCATTAGGAAGGCAAATGGTATGCTGGCCTTCATTACAAGAGGATTTGAGTACAGGAGTAAAGAAGTCTTACTCCAATTATATAGGGCTTTGGTGAGACCACACCTGGAGTACTGTGTACAATTTTGGTCTCCTTACCTAAGGAAGGATATACTTGCCATAGAGGGAGTGCAACGAAGGTTCATGAGATTGATTCCTGGGATGGCGGGACTGTCGTATGAGAAGAGATTGAGTAAACTAGGCCTATATTCTCTTGAATTCAGAAGAATGAGAGGGGATCTCATTGAAGCATACAAAATTATTACAGGGCTTGATAGGGTGGATGCTGGGAGAATGTTTCCCTTGGCTGGAGAGTCTAGAACTAGGGGCCACAGCCTCAGGATAAAGGGTAGGCCATTCAGGACTGAGATGAGAAGAAATTTCTTCACACAGAGGGTGGTGAATCTTTGGAATTCTCTACCCCAGAGGGCTGTGGAGGCTCAGTCATTGGGTATATTCGAAACAGAAGTCGATAGATTTCTGACTAGTAAGGGCATCAAGGGATATGGCAATAAGGCCGGTGAATGGAATTGAGGCAGAAGATCAGCCATGATCTCATTAAATGGCGGAGCAGGCTCGAAGGTCCAAATGGCCTACTCCTGCTCCTATTTCTTATGTTTTTATGTCGATCAACCAGGAGTATTCATAAACCGCAAGGGATTCCATTTGATCAATGTGCAGCTGTTGTTTAACCACAAGAACAGGTTTATGCAGGTGTGTGCCATACTTCAGGGGAGCTGCCATAATGCTTTCATCCTGCGGCCGACCAAGCTCTCCAACCTCTTTGGACCTCCAAACAGACTTAAGGGGCGGGTTCTAGGAGACAAAGGATACCCCCTTCAAACTTGGTTGATGACATCTGTGAGGAACCCCACCAATGAAGATCAACAAAAACAGTCATATGAACACCAGTTGTGTCATTGAGCTAGCGATCGGCATGCTCAAGATGCGCTTCAGGTGCCTGGAATGATCTGGAGTCGTCCTTCATTACTCGCTAGCGAGGGACCCCAGAATGACTGTGGTGTGCTGTGCTCTGATAACATTGCGCAGCAGCGAGGATTGGAGCTGCAGGAGGAACAAGGCTCTGAACACACATTGTCTGCGGACGAATCCAATGTAGATGAGGAGGAGGCGGAGGATGAAAATGGCGATGCCAACACAGCACCAGCTGCTCACATTGCTGCCCAGGATGCCAGGGATTCCCTTATAACTGTAAGCTTCAATTAGTCACTACCACTGGATCGATGTAACAATCACATCCAACGGCCACTCTCCACCCGCCGCTCCCCCCACTCCCCTTCCCAATCCCACTGACACAAAGCAGTCCTGTAGCCAACCATCCACCCATTACACATCCCCCATTGGTCCCCGTCAATTCATGTCTTCTCATTTATCAACAAGCAACTGAAAAGGTGAGTTTCCACCGGGCAGCCAAGAATAGGCAACACGGGAAAGTGGTGCAAAATAATAAATTTTATGTGATTCTACTAAACAACGGAAACGTAACAACATAGCATTTTGTCAAACACCCATGTGCATATCCTTGTGCAACTACAAAGCTTTACTCTTCCTTTTCCTACCCCGCCTACTTGGTGTAGCCCCTGTGGCTTCAGCAGAGGTAGAGGCAGAGCTGCTCAGATCCCTGCTCTGACTGCTGAGATGCTCTTGGTCTCTGACCTCTGGGTGTTGGAGACCATGAGGTTCCTGCCAATACTGCTCCACCTGCACCTGTGCAGTGGCAGACTTGGCCATCAGGCAAGGAGGCAGCATGTCGGGTACTGGCTGAGGTGGGGGGGGGGGACAATGGGTGAGAAGTGGAAGCACTTTGAGTAGAGTTCCCACTTCCATGTCCCCTTTTGCCATCATCCCTCTCATGGGCGAGCCACACTTCACTCCTACCACTCTGTTGGACAGCAGCTTGCTGCAGATCAATGTGGCACTGTAAGGCTAAGGTGTCTGTCATCTTATTTAAGGCTCCAGACATGTTGGAATCCAGAGTCTGCACGGCCGTGGTCTAGGCCTGCATGGACTCATTTGATTGCTGCAGTTGATGTTCTACCAAGTTGGCCCATCTGTCCATGGAAGAAGACATCATCGCAATCCCCTATGACATCAACCCATTCATGTTTGCGCTGGACTCCATTCTCTCTGTAATAGTGGACTGTATGCGTGGAAGACCTGCTGTTCGTCGCAGATTTTCTGCTGCTGCTCAATGATTATCCTTTTCATCGAAGGCCCCCGAGGTAAAGCATCTGTGTCCAACTGAGGATAGCTTGGAGAGGGCTGTGCCCTCTGACGTGGACTCTCCACAGCTGTCCCTGCCACCACTGTCTGCTCGTGCTCACTTTTAAAGAGCAAAAGAAACTACGTGCAATTGAAAAGAAAGCACTCACCAGTGTTTGGAATCAAGAAATTCCAACAGTTCCTGATCGGCAGAAAGTTCACCCTGATAACCAATCACAAACCACTCCTAGCAATATTGGGGTCCAAATCTGCCATCCCTGCAATGGCCGCATCAAGAATGCAATGTTGGGCAGTGTTGTTGTCACAATAGGACTACATGATTGAATATCACACTTCAAAGCAAAACACAATCGCAGATGCCTTGACCAGTTTGCCACATGAAGACTCATGTGTTGGGAGCGAAGGTGAGATATTCACGCTAGGTGCAGTTGACAAAGACTTTCCTGTGAATGCAACTGAGATTGCAAATGAGACTCAAAAGGACTCAGTACTGAAAAGAGTGTATGAAAACACCTTGAATGGATGGACTGATCAGTGTCTGGACACAGAGTTGAAACCATTCCATAACCGTTGTACTGAATTGTCTTATGAGCAAGGTTGTATCAAGTGGGGAAACAGAGTGGTGGTGCCTACTTCGAGAGATAGAATTCTGGCCGATCTTCATACTGAACATCCAGGGATCGTCAGTATGAAATCAATTGAAAGAAGCTTTGTTTACTGGCCTGGATTGGACAGTGATCTTGAATCACTTGTCAGCAAATACAGCGTTTGCCAAAATTGCAGAAACAAACCACCAAAAACTCCACTACAACCCTGGTCATGGCCAAGTAGACCTTTTCAGAGAGTACATGTAGACTTCTGTGAGAAAGCAAATGATTATTTCCTGGTACTTGTAGATAGTCACTCAAAGTGGATTGAAGTGAAACACATGGGTTTAAATACTACAACTGAATGTATCATAGATGAGTTGAGGTCTATCTTCACATGTCATGGCTTACCTGACGTGCTTGTTTCTGACAATGGCCCTCAGTTCCATTCTGCTCTATTGCAAGAGTTAATGAAATGGAACGGTATCAAACACACTCTCGTTCACCATATCATCCAGCTTCAAACGGAGCAGCCGAAAGGTCAGTCAAAATAGTAAAAGAAGCTCTCAAAAAGCAAGTGTTGCAGGGTTGTTCGGGACTCAGCATGAAGCAATGTTTGGCAAATTTCTTGCTGAAGTACAGAACTACTCCGCACACTACAACTGGATATACCCCAGCAGAACTCTTGATGAAGAGGAGATTGAGAACACGATTGAGTCTTGTTCAACCAAATTTGGCCTCAAGAGTTGAACAGAAACAGTTGAGTCAGAAACGTTATTATGACAGCAATCAGAAAGAACGCAGTTTCAGACAAAACAAGTGTGTTTGTGTTCTCAGTCCCCCTAGCAAGTCAAGTTCACACAAGTGGGATATAGGAACCGTAGTAGAGGTTGGTGGAACCAAGAGATATTTGGCAGAAAAGACTGCTGATTTTCATTGGGGGACATTGCAAAGGGCCTTGCTGGTCGCCCTTGAGGAGCTGGTGACTGGGAGTATGAAATCGAGTGATGGTGTTTTTTCTTCTTCTTCCTCTTCTTCTTCTTCACTCTCCTCTCCCTCTTCTTGGTCAACCACTAGCTGGGCATAGGAACATAGGAACAGGGGTAGGCCATTCAGCCCCTCGAGCCTGCTTCGCCATTCAATGAGATCATGGCTGATCTGCAACCTAACTCCATATACCCGCCTTTGGCCCATATCCCTGAATAACTTTGGTTAACAGAAAGCTATCTCCGATTTATAATTAACAATTGATCCAGCATCAATTGCCGTTTGTGGAAGAGAGTTCTAAACTTCTAGCACCCTTTGTGTGTAGAAGTGTTTCCTAATTTCACTGCTGAAAGGTCTGGCTCTAATTTTTAGACTATGCCCCCTAGTCCTAGAATCCCCAACCAGCGGAAATAGTTTCTCTCTATCTACACTATCTATTCCCCTTAATATCTTGAAAACTTCGATCAGATCACCCCTTAACCTTCTAAATTCTAGGGAATACAACCCTAATTTATGTAATCTCTCCTCGTAACTTAACCCTTGAAGTCCGGGTATCATTCTGGTAAACCTATGCTGCACTCCCTCCAAGGCCAACATATCCTTCCTAAGGTGTGGTGCCCAGAACTGCTCACGGTACTCCAGGTGTGGTCTAACCAGGGCTTTGTATAGCTGCAGCATAACTTCTACTCCCTTGTATTCTAGTCTTCTAGATATAAAGGCCAGCATCCCATTAGCCTTTTTGATTATTTTCTGTACCTGTTCGTGACATTTTAATGATCTATATACCTGGACCCTCCAAGTCTCTTTGGACCTCCAATGGTTTTAGCCTTTCGCCATTTAGAAAGTATCCTGTTCTATCCTTTTTAGGTCCAAAGTGAATGACCTCACATTTGCCTACATTGAAATCCATTTGCCACAGTTTTGGCCATTCACTTAATCTGTCGATAACCCTTTGTAATTTTAAGCTTCCATCTACACTGCCTACAACTCCACCTATCTTTGTGTCATCGACAAATTTGGATATATGATTTTCTATGCCAATATCTAAGTCATTAATAAATACTGTGAACAGTTGATGTCCCAACACAGATCCCTGTGAGACACCACTAGTCACCTCCTGCCAATTTGAGTACCTACCTGACACTCTGACACTCCAGTACAGTGCTGAGGGAGTGCTGCACTGTCAGAGGCGTTGTCTTTCAGATGAGACCTTAAACGAGATCCCGTCTACTCTCTCAGGTGGATGTAAAAGATCCCATCACACTATTTCAAAGAAGAGCAGGGGAGTTATCCCCGGTGTCCTGGCCAATATTTATCCCTCGATCAACATAACAGAAACAGATTATCTGGTCATTATCACATTGCTGTTTGTGGGAGCTTGCTGTGCGCAAATTGGCTGCTGCGTTTCCCACATTACAACAGTGACTACACTCCAAAAAAGTACTTCATTGGCTGTAAAGCGCTTTGAGACGTCCAGTGGTCATGAAATGCACTATATAAATGTAAGTCTTTCTTTCTTTACCCATTATCCCTCCTGCCTGTCTCCTGCCGCTCAGCCAATTTCCTAACCAGGTCAATAATTTGCCCTCTATTCCGTGGGCTTCTACCTTAGTTAACAGTCTCTTATGTGGGACTTTATCAAATGCCTTCTGGAAGTCCATATAAATAACATCCATAGACATTCCCCTGTCCACTACTTTAGTCACCTCTTCAAAAAATTCAATCAGGTTTGTCAGGCATGACCTGCCTTTCACAAATCCATGCAAGCTCTCTCTGATCATCTGAAAATTTTTGAGGTGTACATCACCCTATCCTTAATTATAGACGCTAGCAAATTCCCGACAACAGATGTTAGGCTAACTGGTCTATAATTTCCTGGTTTCCCTCTCTCACCATTTTTAAAAAGCGGAGTGTCATGCGCAATTTTCCAATCTAAAGGAACGGTTCCTGAATCAAGAGAACTTTGGAAGATTATACTTAGGGCATCTGCAATGTGCTCACCTACTTCCTTTAAAACACTGGGATGGAAACCATCTGGTCCTGGGGATTTGTCACTCTTTAGTGTCATTATTTTCTTCATTACTGTTTTTTTACTTATATTAATTTTATTGAGTCCCTGTCCCTGATTTAGTTTCCTTGGGATTTCTGACATGCTATCCACTTCCTCTACTGTAAATACTGACGCAAAGTAATTATTCAACCTGTCCACCATTTCCTTATTATTATTGATAATATCACCGCTTTCAGTTTTTAAGGGGCCAACATTGCTCCTGACTACCCTCTTTTTCCTAATATAATTGTAAAAAAAATTTATGTTGATTTTGATATCCTTTGCAAGTTTCCTTTCATACTCCTTTTTGTAGCTCTTACTAACTGTTTTGTCACCCTTTGCTGTCCTTTATATCTTTCCCATTTGCCAGGATCTGTGCTATATTTTGCATTTTTGTATGCTTTTTTTAAAATTTTATGCTGTCCCTTACTTCTTTAGTCGTCCATGGCTGTTTTATTTTTTGGCAAGTAGAGCTCTTGTCCCTCAGGGGTATAAACTGGTTCTGTATCACATTAAATTATTTTTTGATCATCTCCCACTGATCTTCTGTCATTTTATCTATTAATAGATTTGCCCAGTTTACTGTGGACAGTCTCTGTCTCATCCCTTTGAAGTCGGCCTTACCCAAATCTAGAATCTTAGTAGCTGTTTCGCGTTTCTCCCTTTCAAATGTTACATTGAACTTAATCATGTTCTGATCGGTATTGGATAAATGTTCATGCACAGTTAGGCTGTTAACTAAATCTGGCTCATTACTCATTACTAAATCTAATATGGCATGCCCCCTTGTTGCCTCTAGGACATATTGTTGTAGAAAACTATCCCGGCACACTCAAGAAATTCACTACCTTTCTGACAGGTGCCAATCTGCTTATCCCAATCTATATGAAAGTTAAAATCTCCCATTAAAACCACTCTGCCTTTGCTACATGCTTGTCTAATCTCTGCATTTATACAATCTAGCACTTCACAGCTGCTATCAGGGGGCCTATACACAACTCCCACTACAGTCTTAAATCCTTTCATATTTCTTAATTCTACCCATAAAGTCTCCACTGCCTGCTTACCTCTCATTATATCCTCTCTTATCATTGAAGTGATCTCATCCTTAATCACTAAGGCTACTTCTCCCCCTCTGCCATTTTCCCTATCTTTCCTGTAGACCTTATAACCTGGTATATTTAGTTCCCAGTCCTGACCGTCTTACAGCCATGTCTCAGTAATGGCTACCATGTCATACCCTCCAATTTGAATTTGCGCCTGCAGTTCATTCAATTTATTCCTTATACTTCGTGCGTTTGTATAAGGAATGCTTATTTGGGCCATACACCCTAGCCTGTCCTTTGGCTCTAATGTTTTTCTCACTTGTTTCTTAGTTCTTTTACCTGATTTAATCACTTTACATCTTTTAGTTTTCCGTCTGCAGGTAGTGCCTAAAGCACAATTTCTTGACTGTTACTCTACTCTCTTCCCTTTCGTTTGTTTATAAACTACTATTTTTACTACAATTTCCACCTGAGCGCCCCCCCCCCCATTTACTAGTTTAAAGTCTTTGTGACTGCCCTATTTATCCTTTCCGCTAGGACCTTGGTGCCAGACCGGTTCAGGTGGAGCCCGTCCCAATGGTACAGTTCCTTCCTGTCCCAATACTGGTGCCAGTGCCCCATGAAATGGAACCCCTCCTTCCCACACCACTCCCTTAGCCACATGTTCGCTTCCCTAATCAGTTTATTCCTATGCTAATTTGCACGTGGCTAAGGTAATAATCCAGAGATTATAACCCTTGAGGTCCTGTTCTTTAATTTAGCTCCTAGTTCCTGGTACTCACCAAACAGGACCTCTTGGCTACTCTTCCCCATGTTGTTGGTCCCAACATGAATGAGAATGATTGGATCCTCCCCCTCCCTCTCCACTATCCTTTCAAGCCGATTCGAGATGTCCCTTACTCTGGCACCAGGTAGGCAACATACTATGTGGGACTCTTAATCCTGCTTACAAAGGATGCTCTCTGTCCCCCTAATTATAGAATCCCCTACAACTACCATATTACGCTTCCTCTCCTCATCCTCCTCGCCTCTTAGGACAACCTCATGCTCCAATGTGCCATGGTCCACATTCTGGCTGTCCTTCCGACAATCTTTATCCTTATCCTCACAGGTAGCAAGTACATTGTACCTGTTGGATAGGATCAGTTTCTATGGATCCTTGTTCTCTTTCTTACCTGGGTTCCCCTTACTCTGCACACTATCGGTCACACCAACCCCTTACTGATCCTGCACCTCTCTACGAGGTGTGACCAAAGTCTGGAGCAAACTGTCCAGATACTCTTCCCCCTCCCTAATGTGTTGGAGTGTCTCCAACTCGCACTCCAGCTCAATGATTCTGAGCCTGAGAGATTCGAGATGGAGAAATCTACTGCAGACGTGTTCGCTCGGGACAGTCTCACTGTCCACAAACTCCCACATACTGCAGTCCAGACACACAACCTGCTCTGCCATATCTTAGTTTAACCTTTTATTTATTTAATTAGTTAAAATCTTTATTCAATGATTATTTATAGTTATATTAATTAGTTTATCTAGTTAAGTATTTCATTTAATAAAGTACAGTATAGTTTCCCACTCTTAGTTTAAACCACTGCCTAGCTTAGAGAAAAAAACATTAATACTCACCAACCAATCACCTACCTGATGTCCTGTGACATCACTCCTATTTTTTTGTTGTTTTAGAATTCGCCGGATTTGTACCGCCTCCTCCAGTGCTGACTACGCTCAGGTTCTCAGGGCAGGCTGAATTTCTTGGATGTGGGAAATGAGGAAGGCACAAGGGTGAAGTTGTGGTGAGGGGAGGGTGGGAAAGCAAGAAGTGCATGTGAGAAGGAGGATAATGTATGAGGATAGCAGCATCTTGTATCCTTTCAGCCCCGCTGCTCGCCAAGGGCTCAGCCATGCCCCTGGCAAGAATGGCAAGCACCGTCTCCTCCAACGGGGTGATATGAAGCTACGAATGGGAGGTGTGCTTCGTGTTTGGTACAGATTGTTGGTAGGTGATTGGGGGGTGGGGAGTCATGCATTGAGCAGTGTGTGAGGCTAGTGGTGCAGTTGGTAGGAGACAGCTTTTGAAGATGCATTCACTGACCTTGACCACTGGTCTGAGATCATGAAAAAATGGGAAAAGTGCAGGCAGTGACGGCCTCGGTGATCTAGTCCCACATTGTTCTTTCTGGAGGGCCTCCCTGGCCCCTGTGGGTACAGGATCTCTCTTGCAGTGTTGACCCCCTGCACAAAGCTGGAGTGCTGTGTGCGAGACCCTGGGTGACTCTTCCCTGGCTTGCTGAGCCTTCTGTGTTAGTGCTGAAACACTTTCCCATTTTTTTTGGGTGTGGAAGGGAATTCAGCTTTAAGAGCTGAAGACTCCATTTGTGTATTCTTTTCAATGTTAATTTTTTTTCAGAAGGCAGTTCCCCTTTTAGAAACCGACAATGCTTTCTGAAATGACAGCCTCGCTTTCAGAGTAAGCTGTTCCAGCTGCAATGACGCTACGGCCACGCTACACTGGGGCCTCCATTCAGGACAAACACCACCAAGATGGCGTTGCACAGTGAGTTTAGCGCTGGGCTAATGTTAATTAGTCCCCAGCACCAATTTTTTGGTCCTGCCAGTGCCACTATTTTCAGCGGCCATTAACACCCGTCCGCAGTGGGAGCTTTTGTGGCAGTCCCGAATTTCTAGGCCAACTACTTTTATTTGTCACGCATGTGATTTCATCGAATCGTCCAGACTACATTTATCAAAATAAGCAGACTGTTCCATTGCGCTAGAGGGTAGACTGGTATAATGAGAACCAAATACCTAAAGCTTAACAAAATATTAAATGAACTTTATTTTTTTTATTTTTCACCAAATATCTCTGCAGCAAGACTTACTGTTGCTAAAAATCTCCTGGTTATATACTGGGGGTTACATTGGGTGTGGCACTCATTTTTCAGGCACTACGTGGCCTCCTAGGACTCCAAAATGGCGGGCAGGAAACCGGCTGCCATACTGGGTAAGGACAAACAAGAACCATCCCTTACCCACACCTGAAGTAAAGGGTAGGCTGTTTGCATATGTAAATAAGGGGCCTAACGCCTGCTTCAGGTATCCGCTGCAACATTGGTTTGCCCTGAGGCAGCCAGCGCTAGCGTTGGCTGCAATCAGGGAAATCAAGCCTAAAGATCGCCTAAATAAAAAGAAGTTAAGTCACTTACCACAATCACCATCGCGAACGTTAGTGCTGCCGGCTCGAGATCCCCAAGCTCTAGGCTCCCCAATCTCCCTCCTCCACAGCACCAACCTCCAGGCCACCTGCCCTCCAACCCCCAATCTTCCTCGCTGTCGATCACCGATTGCAATCCCTGTCGACCACCAATCTCCCTACCCCTGGATCTCCCTCCTCCCGAGGCCCGATCACTCCACTCCCCGAGACTTGATCGCTCCCCTCCCCGAGGCCCAATCCTTTCCATGGAAAAATTATCACTCCCTCCACCATCACCAGTGTACTGTGACTGCAGTGTGTACCATCTACAAGATGCACTGCAGCAACTCACCAAGGCATCTTCGGCAGCACCTCCCAAACCTGCGACTTCTTCCACTTAGGACAAGGACAGCAGGCGTATGGGAACACCACCACCTCCAAGATCCTCTCCAAGTCACACACCATCCTGACTTAGAAGTATATCGCCGACCCTTCATCGTTGCTGGGTCAAAATCCTGGAACTCCCTCCCTAACTGCACTGTGGGAGTACCTTCACCACACGGACTGCAGCGGTTCAAGAAGGCAGCTCACCACCACCTTCTCAAGGGCAATTAGGGTTGGGCAATAAATGCTGGCCTTGTCAGCGATGCCCACATCCCATAAAAACGAATTTAAAAAAAACTAAATATATTATCAACCCTTGGCCTGAGATTGGATTTGTACCTAAATTGAAAATGTAGAGGAACATTGTTGCTTGCTGAAGTGTCGTGCAAAATACTTAACTAGGTTTGAAAGTAGAGGCGCTGCAATGACATGATTGGTGATATGACAGGGTGTTCCTCAATAAATTGCTGAATTTAATTTAAAAGCAAAAGAAATGCCTTTTGTTCCGGCCGATTCAGCTTTGTATACAGGGTGTACGTTGTCTGTGTGGGCTGACAGCACTTGGGCCCCATACGATGGGCCAGTGTGCACATCAGGAGCAGAGTAAGCCTCAGGATTCATGGCTGATAATGCGAGGCACCTGTGCCCAGTGTGCAGGTTGCTGCAGAACACATTATCAGCCACCGTATTTGCTCGTTCTGGAGGAGGAAGGCAGGAACTGAGGTGACATGAGGGGGAGCTGTGTTTACACTTTAGATACTCGTGCCTCACCCACTATTCCGTGACCATGCATGCAGACAGACCAAGGTGTACCTTGACATGCCAGAGAGGATAACCCTTAAGATGCCACTCCCTTAGTATGTCGCTGTTTGTGGCAATAGGTGCAAAATCATGCGCATGAATACTCACTACATTGGTAGCAGTCATGATTCACTTATTTTATGCCACTCGATGATACCATCATTAATTGAAGGGCGGGAAGACCAGACAAGTGGTTGCTTAATGATCAAAGTTATCCTCTTCAGCTGTGGCTTATGATACCCTTGAAACAGCCACAGACATGAGATAGAAACATAGAAACATAGAAGATAGGAGCAGGAGTAGGCCATTCGGCCCCTCGAGCCTGCTCCGCCATTCGATGAGATCATGGCTGATCATCCAAACTCAGTACCCTGTACCTGCCTTCTCCCCATATCCCTTGATACCTTTAGCTTTAAGAAATATATCGAACTCATTCTTGAATATATTTAATGACTTGGCCTCAACTACCTTCTGTGGTAGAGAATTCCACAGGTTCACCACTCTCTGGGTGAAGAAATTCTTCCTCATCTCAGTCCTAAATGGCTTACCCCTTATCCTTAGATTATGACCCCTGGTTCTGGACTCTCCGACCATCGGGAACATTCTTCCTGCATCTAGTTTGTCCAGGCCTGTCAGAATTTTATATGTTTCGATGAGATCCCCTCTCATTCTTCTATACTCCAGCGAGTATAAGCCCAATCGACCCAATCTCTCCTCAAATGTCATTCCTGCCATCCCAGGTATCAGCCTTGTGAATCTTCGCTGAACTCCTTCCATGGCAAGAACATCCTTCCTCAGATAAGGCGACCAAAACTGCACACAGTACTCAAGGTGTGGTCTCACCAAGGCCCTGTACAACTGCAGCAGGACATCCCTGTTCCTATACTCAAACCCTTTCGCTATGAAGGCCAACATACCATTTGCCTTCTTCACCGCCTGCTGCACCTGCATGCTTACCTTCAGCGACTGGTGCACAAGGACACCCAGGTCTCGTTGCACTTCCCCTTCTCCCAATCTATTGCCATTCAGATAATAGTCTGCCTTTCTGTTTTTGACACCAAAGTGGATAACCTCGCATTTATCCACGTTATATTGCATCTGCTATGCTTCTGCCCACTCACCCAACCTGTCCAAATCATCCTGGAGTTTCTCGGTATCCTCCTCGGAGCACACATGCCCACCCAGCTTTGTGTCATCTGCAAACTTGGAGATATTACATTTAGTTCCCTTATCTAGATCATTAATGTATATTTTGAATAGCTGGGGTCCAAGCGATATAGGGAGGCGTAAACCACCACCAGGATTATTGGGAAGCAGATTATCGTAATGTCAAAACAAGTGGATCAATTTTAACTCCCTCCGGTTGGTGGAAAGCAAGCCGGGGGTGGGCAGTCAAAATGGAATGGGGGACTAACATATTTCATTCCTGCCACAATCTGGCCAACTGCAATTTTACATTTTTTTTATTTTAAAATTTGTTTTATGGGATGTGGGCGTCACTGGCAAGGCCAGAATTTATTTCCCATCCCTAATTGCCCTCGAGAAGGTGGTGGTGAGCCGCCTTCTTGAACCGTTGCAGTGCGTGTGGTGAAGGTACTCCCACAGTGCTGTTAGGGAGGGAGTTCCAGGATTTTGACCCAGCGACGATGAAGGATCGGTGATATACTTCTAAGTCAGGATGATGTGTGACTTGGAGGGGAACTTGGAGGTGGTGGTGTTCCCATGCGCCTGCTGCCCTTGTCCTTCTAGGTGGAAGAGGTCGCGGGTTTGGGAGGTGCTGCCGAAGAAACCTTGGCGAGTTGCTGCAGTGCATCTTGTAGATGGTGCACACTGCAGCCAAGGTACGGTGGTGATGGAGGGAGTGAACGTTTAACGTGGTGGATGGGGTGCCAATCAAGCGGGCTGCTTTGTCCTGGATGATGTTGAGCTTCTTGAGTGTTGTTGGAGCTGCACTCATCCAGGCAAGTGCAGAGTGTTCCATCACACACCTGACTTGTGCCTTGTAGATGGTGGAAAGGCTTTGGGGAGTCAGGAGGTAAATCACTCGCCATAGAATACCCAACCTCTGACCTGCTCTTCTAGCCACAGTATTTATATGGCTGGTCTAGTTAAGTTTCTGGTCAATGGTGACCCCCCCAGGATGTTGATGGTGGGGGATTTGGCGATGGTAATCCCGTTGAATGTCAAGGGGAGGTGGCTAGACTCTCTCTTGTTGGAGATGGTCATTGCCTGGCACTTGTGTGGTGCGAATGTTACTTGCCACTTATCAGTCCAAGCCTGAATGTTGTCCGAACATTCCCACTTCTGACCTTATGATGGAGGAATGGTCGTTGATTAAGCAGCTGATGATAGTTAGAACTCCTGCAGCGATGTCCTGGGGCTGAGATGATTGGCCTCCAACAATCACAACTATCTTCCTTTGTGCTAGGTATGACTTCAGCCAATGGAGAGTTTCTCCCTGATTCCCATTGACTTCAATTTTACTAGGGCTCCTTAATGCCACACTCGGTCAAATGCTGCCTTGATTCAAGGGCAGTCACTCTCACCTCACCTCTGGAATTCAGCTCTTTTGTCCATGTTTGGACCAAGTCTGTAATGAGGTCTGGAGCCGAATGGTCCTGGCGGAACCCAAACTGAGCATCAGTGAGCAGATTATTGGTCAGTAAGTGTTGCTTGATAGCACTGTCAATGACACCTTCCATCACTTTGCTGATGATCGAGAGTAGACTGATGGGGCGGTAATTGGCCGGATTGGATTTGTCCTGCTTTTTGTGGACAGGACATACCTGGGCAGTTTTCCACATTGTCGGGTAGATGCCAGTGTTATAGCTGTACTGGAACAGCTTGGCTAGAGGCGCGGCTAGTTCTGGAGCACAAGTCTTCAGCACGATAGCTGGAATGTTGTCGCGGCCCATAGCCTTTGCTGTATCCAGTGCGCTCAGCCGCTTCTTGATATCACGTGGAGTGAATCGAATTGGCTGAAGATTGGCTTCTGTAATGGTGGGGACCTCAGGAGGAGGCCAAGATGGATCATCCACTCGGGATTTCTGGCTAAAGATGGTTGCAAACGCTTCAGCCTTGTCTTTTGCGCTTGTGTGCTGGGCCCCGCCATCATTGAGGATGGGGATATTCATGGAGCCTCCTCCTCCCGTTAGTTGTTTAATTGTCCACTACCATTCACGACTGGATGTGGCAGGACTGCAGAGCTTTGATCTGATCCGTTGGTTGTGGGATCGCTTAGCTCTGTCTATAGCATGTTGCTTCTGCTGTTTAGCGTGCATGTAGTCCTGTGCTGCAGCTTCCCCAGGTTGACACCTCATTTTTAGGTACACCTGATGCTGCTCCTGGCATGCTCGCCTGCACACCTCATTGAACCAGGGTTGGTTCCCTTGCTTGATGGTAATGGTAGAGTGAGGGATATGCTGGGCCATGAGGTTACAGATTGTGGTGGAATACAATTCTGCTGCTGCTGATGGCCCACAATGCCTCATGGATGCCCAGTTTTGAGCTGCTAGATCTGTTCTGAATCTATTCCATTTAGCACGGTGGTAGTGCCACACAACACAATGGAGGTTGTGATGATGGGACGGGTCTGGAGTCACATATAGGCCAGACCAGGTAAGGACGGCAGATTTCCTTCTCTAAAGGACATTAGTGAACCAGATGGGTTTTTACAACAATCCGATAGTTTCATGGTCACCATTACTGATACTAGCTTTTTATTCCAAATTTATTTAATTGAATTTAAATTCCTCAGCTGCCATGGCAGGATTTTAACTCACGTCTCTGGATCATTAGTCCGAGCCTCTAGATTACTAGTCCAGTAACATAGCCACTATGCTACCATTCCCAAGTGGTTTTCAACATGGAGGAGTACTGATTCATCAGCTGAGGGAGGGCGGTAATCAGCAGGAGGTTTCCTTGCCCATGTTTGACCTGATGCTATGAGACTTCATGGAGTCTGGAGTCAATGTTGAGGACTCCCAGGGCCACTCCTTCCCGACTGTATACCACTGTGACATCACCCCTGGTGGGTCTGTCCTGCTGGTGGGACAGGACATACCCAGGGATGGTGATGGAGGAGTTTGGGACATTGGCTGAACGGTATGATTCTGTGAGTATGACTATGTCAGGCTGTTGGTTGACTAGTCTGTGGATCAGCTCTCCCAATTTTGGCACAAGTCCCCAAATGTTAGTGAGGAGGACTTTGCAGGGTTGACTGGGCTGGGTGTTCCTTTGCCGTGTCTGAGTCCGGTGCCAAGGGCGATGCCGGGTGTTCTGTCCGGTTTTAGTCTAATTGTTTTTCCTAGTCGTTTGATACAACTGAGTGGCTTGCTAGGCCATTTCAGACGGCAGTTAAGAGGCAACCACATTGCTGTGGGTCTGGAGTCAAGGATAGGCCAGACCAGGTAAGGGCGGCAGATTTCCTTCCCTAAAGGACATTAGTGAACCAGATGGGTTTTTAACAACAATCCGATAGTTTCATGGTCACCGTTACTGATACTAGCTTTTTAATTCCAGATTTATTTAATTAACTGAATTTAATTCCATAGCCGTGATGGGATTTGAACTTATGTCTCCGGGTCATTCGTCCAAGCCTCTGGATTACTGGTCCAGTATATAATCACCATGCTACTGTTCCCGCGATTATGTTGGATTCCACTGATGTTGTCAGGACCCGAATGCAATATTAACTGGTGGCCTGAATTGGGAAACCACAGTGGCTTTCCCACCAAGTGAAGACAGCAAGAAAAGGGGCCGGGACCAGAAGAGGCTCAAACAGGTAAGTTATTTTACTTTCCTTGTAAGGCCAGGAGGAGCAGAGTGATCCTCTGGGCCCCAAAAGGAAAGTGTCGGCCCCTTTGCAGCAGACCCTTTCCTGAACATGTGCCTCAGGTTTGACGGCCCCAGAAGTTGATTTCACCACCTACCTTGTGTCGCCTGGGCTGTCTCTGGGCCATGTAATTTCTACTGGCGGGATTTAAATGAGACCAGGAATTAAAATAGACTGCACCTCATTTCTGGACAGTGAGTACCCACCTTCCCAAAATGAACCCAGAGTGCATCAGGAAGAAAGAACACAAAACAAGGAATGTTCTTCGCGCTGAGCTTGGAGGAAGTCTTCAACATCCCCTCTCCCATTCCTGCCAGTGTTTCTAGGCCCAGAATCTTTAGGCTCCTCTCTTTATCGGGAGGCCTCCTTGAGAGTGGTCTCAGGTTGGGAGGTCCTTTCCGGTCTATGGTGTGGGCCTTCTTCTTGAGCAGATGCAAAAGGGACAGATGTTGGAATTAGGAAGAGATGACAGTTTGTCAATCTGTGCTACTTAGCAGCAAGCAGATAACTAATGTTGGTAGTCCTAGCTTGCAAGTGTTGCATCGGAAGAGTGCCCTGCAGCTTCCGAACAGTTAAATTGTTGCCCAGGATGGAGACCCTCTACTACCATCCCAGTAAGCAGATCCATGAAGTGTAGGCCCACATAGGGTGGCTGGAGAAGGCAAACGCACAATCTGTTAACTTGGTGGAAAATTAAATCCAAGCTAGAACAGATCAGGTTTTTAAGCAACTTGGAATGATTTGAAATACTGACGAGCAAAGAGCCTCCACACAGATGGCAGAATGCCAAATTCCAAGTGGATCAACTGATCAGTCTCATACTTTGGTTCTGAATCACACTGACAAGAAGCTCAGCTTGCTTCTTGTCCATGAGATGCAGCACCAAAGTATGAGATTGATTTGTAGTTGGAATTCATTGTAAAGCAATATATCTAAAGTACATCAAATGCTAATTCCTTAGTGACCGTAGCAGCCTTCCCGAGTCCAGAAAATGTCTTCCTCATTTGCTCCCATGTTCTCTGCTTGAACAATGCAACATTCATATGCTTTGCCCAGGCATTGCACACATTCACAAGGATTGGAGGTTAATCTTGAGCTCCAAATAGGTCCAACCTTCTGGCCAGAAACTCATGGAGCTAAATCTCTAATACAGTGTTCTCAAAAAGAACAGTCCTGGTCCATCCATTCCTTGCTGCCATCCTCATTATTGAACAATAAAATTGCTGGACACAGGACAGTTTTAAGACAGCGATGAGCAATGGTGCTTTCACTAGAAAGCCCACTGAAGAGCTGGCATGCTTCTCCAGGCCTCAATAGGAAACCTTAGGGCTCCTTTTCCATGGGCTTCCCCCTCCTCCCCTGACTATGATCGCCTTCATATCTGCTCCGACACACTTACCTTAGTGCCATAGGGTGGTCCCTCGGGTCCCTAGTGTTGACTTCCTGCCGCCCAAAATCCAATTCCTAGCCGCCGGCAAGGCACTCCTTCCCACCAGGATCAGGCGAGATACTCACCTGAGAGATGGCAATGAGGCCTGGGAGCTGAGATGGCCGGGGCTTCATTCCAGCAGAGTCATGCGAGCGTCTCGTTTGTCCCTACTGAAACTGGTGGCCACGCATTGTCCATTGCTGCCAAAGTCACCACCGCCCTAAATTTCTTTGCCTCTGGCTCCTTCCAGAGCGCCACCAGAGACATCTTGAGGGTCTCTCAGTCAGCTGCCCATAAATGTATGTGGCAGGCTATGGATGGTTTGCCAGAGCGTTGACTTATGTCAACTTCCCCTGCGATGACAATAGCCAGAAAGAGCGGGCACTCGAATTCGCCTCTCTGGCTGGCTTCCCACAGGTACAGGGTGCCATCGATTGCATGCACGTGGCAATCCAAGGACCACCAGATCAACCAGGAGTTCTTATCAACTGCAAGGGGTTTTATTCCATCAATGGTGTGCAGCAACAAGAAGAGGTTCATGCAGGTGTGCGCCAGATTCCCTAAGAGTTGTCATGATGCTTTTACACTGTGGCAGTCCAACATTCCAGATAATTTTGTTCCAGGAAACAGACTTAAGGGCTCTTAGGAGATAAGGGATACTCTCTTCAAACATGGCTCATGACACCTGTGAGGAACCCCACCAATGAGGCACAGGAGCGCTACAACGAGAGCCACATGACCACCAGGTGTGTCATCAAGCAAGCCATCAGTATGTTGAAGATGTGCTTCAGGTGCCTAGATAGGTCCAGAGGCGCAATTTAATACTCGCCAGCAAGGGTGTCCAGAATCATAGTGGTGTGCTGCGTCCTGCACAACATTGTGCAGCAGACAGGATTGGAGATGGAGGGCGACCAAGGCGCTCATCAGACATCTTCTGATGAGAATATTGAACAAGAGGAGGAGGAGGAATATGAAGATGGGGCACCATTGCCAGGACCAGCCGTAAACAGTATTGCCCGGGATGCCTCGAAGGTTTAGTTAGTTATTCCAACTGGAACAAATAACAAATGAAAGCCAACACCACCCCTCCACTCCCTTTGCACAAAACAGTCCTTGAACCACACATACACGCATTGCACATCTGCCCAATGGGTCCCATCATGTATTGACATTCATCATGAAGCAAGTGAAAAGGTGAGTTGGCACTTGGGGCGCAATAATGGGCAAGGCATGGAAGTGGTGCTAATCAATAAATTTTATGTGGCGTCATTAAAAAAAGTAAACTGAACAACATAACATTTTGTCAAACACACATCCCTAGTGAATTACAATTGCTTTAATTTACACTTCCTACCGCTTCTACGTGGTGCATCCCGTGTGGCTTCAGCAGGGGTAGAGGCAGCTGCTCAGATCCCTGTCCTGACTGCTGAAATGCTTTTGGCCTGCGACCTCGGGGTTTTGGAGCCCAAGGGCCCCACCAAAAACTACTCCTTCTGCAGCTGTGCAGGGCCAAACTCGGCCATCGGGAGACGAGGCAACATGTGGGATATAGTGGCTGGGGGAGGGCAACGGGATAGAAGTGAGAGTGCTTTGAGTGCAGTTCCCATTTCCATGTCCCCTTTTGCCATCATCCCTCTCCAGGGCCAGTGCCAAGTCACCCCTACCACTCTGCTGCAGACCAGCTACATGAAGTTCAGTGACGCGTTGTAAGTCCACAAATAAGGTATCTGTCATCCTGTTTAAGGCGGCAGACATGTTGGCTTTCAAAGTTTGCATGGCTGCGGCCATGGCCTGCATGGACTCATTTGAGAGGCAGGCTAGAAGCTCCATGAAGGTGGCCACTCTCTCCAAGGCAGACAATCTCGCAATTACCTGCGCCACCAATCCACTAGTGATCGAGTTGAACGTCACCATCCTCTCCGTTATTGTGAAGAGTATGTGTGGCACGTCTGTCAATACGTCGCAAAGTTGCTGATGTACCTCTAGCATTTTCCTTCTCAACGATGGCCCCCGGGGTTCAGCATCTGGGTTCAGCTGAGCGGAGCTTGGAGAGGATTGCGCCCCCCAATGCGGACTCTCCACAGCTGTTCCTGCCACCAGTGTCCACTCGTGCTCACTAATGAATTGTGAATCACCTGGCGAAAACACAACTAACTGTCTAAGTGGACCCACCAAAGTGGGAGTATTTGCGCTGGTGCATGGCTGTACCTCCTGTGGTGATGCACCCTCTGAATGACTGAGGTCCTCTGAGGAATCTTCCTTGTGCATCCCCAGCGACACTTGCTGTATGTGTGAATGCCCTGGAAGATAAAAGAAAGGGATATGAATTAGTTGTGGCAAAGTCACAATCTTGACAATCAAAATACTGTCTTCTAATACTTCAGTCATTGATGAAATAAAATCAGCATGTGTGTCCGAGATATTTGTAATTCTGTCACGAACCATCTGTGAGCTCCCTGTCTCTCCATCTCCAATTGAGAGGGATGCAGAAGTACCACGTATCTCCATGGCATCCTCCTCTCCATCGGTGACCTGGACTATTTGTGGCGGGCCACCTCAGTCCTCTCCCTCTCTCTTGTGGTTTGCGCTCTCTTCTCCTACAAGGGGTGAAAAAACAGACCTGTGAGTGAATGACGGTCAACCTGATGGCTACAGTGCATTTGGTGAGGGTGATTATGAGACAGATGCATCGCATTGCATAAGGATTGGGGTGAGTGGCAGTGGTAGATGGATACATGAAGAGGTGAGGAAGTGCATAGAAAGTGAAGGATGGGTGCTGCTGAAACTTAAGTGGGTGTGAGGAGTGATGGTCGGAATTTTCCTTACCTTGGCGGGTCCAGGTGTCGGTGACGGGTTGCGACCCCGCTGCTGGCTCCATCCCGCTGTACAAAATGAACTTACCTTAATGGGGCCTATTAAGCCCACCCAGCACGTTACCCGGCCCAATTAGATGGAGCAGGTCTGGTGATGTCATTCATGACGCGTTTTAAGCCGGGATCCTTAAAAGGACCATGGCCACGTTAAATTTTAACTTTAATCTAACATAGTGGATGTTGAATCTTTACTGTACAATAATATAATAAAAGTTATATACGAGTGGCAAATAAATATTTAAATAATATCATTAAGTAATCTGACTCCATCTACAAATCCGATCAAGAGTATAATTTAAAAAGTACATTAATTGGGAAGTTATTGGTCCTTTAGTCACAAATCTATGGACTTTTATATTAGTAACTGGTACAAATAAATGATGTGTGTGTGTATAGATAATACATAAAATTAAGCAGATTTTTAATGTAATTGTAAAGGGGTGGATTTACAATCTTATGCAAGTTCAGCGGAAGAGCTGTGGAATCCACGACAAATGGTGTAAGTGGTGCTTACAGTGTGTTTCTGGGATTTCTGCAGCTCTTCCGTTGAAGTTAACAATGGACAAGTGAGAGAACCTCCACAGAAATTCACCCTAAAGTCTCAGACTGAAAAATTAAATTAGTCATATTTAGGGACTGAAAGCAAATTGAACCAGTGGAATGAGTGATGAGAATGAAATTGTTACAGTTGATTACTTGATTTAATGTGTAATTGGACAATCACAGTATACTGTGAGAAAAAACATGACCAGAAACAACATGAACATTTATTTAAATGGTATATGTCATTTTTTATAGTGCAGATCAATTCTCTGCAATTACTGTTGAGTTGGAAGGCAACAGCCGAGAATCAACATGTTTTTATTTTGGTTTGTTTTCCATGCTGTCATCTAATCAGCTGGAACAATGGCCACGGAACTCACACCTCAGGTTGACAGACGTGGTTCCCGAGCTGTTTGAATCCCGTGGCCATGCAGGGAAATTTAAAAAATAGGAGGAAAAAGACTCTTAAGTGCCTGTAAAGTACCTGATAATAATTTCAATTGGGTCCCCCGCCGGTCGGGTCAGCTCCACGATGACAGATGCGCTTGTGGGAAAGGCGAGTGGGAATGGGATGACAGCGGGTTCCTGACCTGCTGTCAAAAAAACAACTTTCCCACCTGACCTACCACCAAATGCGCCCGCTACCACTATGGAAAATTCAGCCCGATCTGACAGAGTACACTTGGCAAGACAGAGTGAAAGGGAAGGGTTTACACCACAGAATGTAGATGTATCAGCAAATGTACTCACTTTTCCTGACCTGGTTAGGTCATTAAACCACTTCCTGCATTGCATCCAAGACTGGGCACATTGCTGCTGCTGTTCACCTCCTCAGTGATCTCCAACCATGTGAGAGCAGCAGGTTTCTTCCTCCCATCGCTGGGGTAAAGTATGTCCCTCCTGCTTCTGACTGCCCCCAGTAGTAATTCAAGGGAAGTATCATTAAATCTGGGTGCTGCCCTCGCTCTTTGTGAATCCATCCTAAACACCTCCTGGCTCCTTCAAATTCCATTTCTGTATTGGCCCTATAAATAGTGGACTTGAGATCGCGTCATGTGGGTGCGAATCACGCCTGCTGCACAGCTTTGGAGATGCGAAACCCGGAATGAAAAATGTATTAATTCAATCAAGTCAAAATCGGAGCATCCGACCTGCTGACTTTAATTTTGGGTTTCATGCACGCAATTATCCCTCCCACCTCCCCTCCCACTCCGAATCCGCCTTTGCATTAATATTGGGGCCTAAGTGTGTAACTAAGGAAGTTTGATTACAGCACAGGGTAGGCAATTTGTCATTTGTCAAAATATTTAATGTTCCCATTTGTTACAACAGGTCTACCTGAATCCTAAGGGAATCAAGGTAGATGAGGATAGGGCGGGAAAGTGGAGTTGATATAGAAGATTAGCCATGATCTTATTGAATAGTGGAGCAGGCTCAAGGGGCCGTATGGCTACTCCTGCGCCTATTTCTTATGGTCTTATGTTCTTAAACTGAAATTATGGCCCCAATATTTACAGGGAGGCAGGGCAGGTGCGGCAGAGCTCGGTAGTGTGGGGGAAACCTGGCAAGGCCAGGGACGCAAAGATCCTGCCAAATTTAACGGCAGAACCTCATTATAATATGGGAAAACCAGCTCCAGGAGGCCGCAGCCAGGGACCCTTGGGAACGGTCCCCAGCAATCTCGATCATGGGGCAGGCTTCAGTTGCAGGGGGCGGTCGTCAATCTTGATCGCGGGGCAGACTTCGGATCGTGGCTGGGGGTGAGGGGGAGGTCGCCGATCGCAGCAGCGGGAAGAGAGAGACCACGATCGGCAGAAGGGAAGCTGAAGCTTTGCTTGAGGGGGCGGAGGAGCGCTCCTGCTTCACCTGGCCCACAAGGAGTGCTATAAAAAGCACTTACCTTCTGGAGCCGGAAGCTCCCGCCTCCCTTTCGCTGTCACGTTTCCCGAGCCCTGAGAAATCCGGCCGGCAGCATTTAAATTTAAATCAGCCTTCCAACTCCATTGTGTGAGTGTGATTTATATGATAATGAAGCGCCCCGCCTCTCCAAGACAGGACACATGCACGCCTCGCAATCAGCCACTGAAAAAACGGCAACAGGCGAGTATGCGTCGGGTTGGGGACGCGTTCCCCCTTTTTTAGCGTTTAATCCCCTGACCACCTCCCACCTCTTGTTGGGGTGGGTGGTTAATATCAAGGCCGAGATATAGAACACTAGTTTCAAAATCTTAAAAGAAAAATGAGATTTTAGCCTGTTTACTGATAAAACTTTAAATAATGAGAATTCAGTACATTAATACTCCACACATCATTCAAAATACCTCTTGGAGCATTCCATCAAAATAGAATGCAAATCTCCTGCTACCATAGAGCAAGTGAGGGTCTTTGGAGGTTACAGCAGAAGATGATTTGCTGCTGCACTCAGAACAGACGGTCACAGTCCGGGAGCACACCTTGCTAAATCGGGCGAGTGGGCCCGAATGTCCCATTTCCACAGGACCAAATTCAGTAGCTGCAGTTGTCCAATATTTGGAGGCAGCACACAGAATGTGCAGGAGCCTCATTCCAATTCTTAATTTTAGTCAATCGTATGTAAATTGGTCCCACTCTGAAAGCTGTGATCGCTTTCATCTGTTCCCTCTTTCAACTTGTTCATTGAAAGTGGGCTCTGCTGGGACTTCCTGCTCTGATCTTTAGAAATTTGATTTTAAAAGGTACAATTGACTTTTGAGTATTGTGTTCAAATTTTTTTGTTGCCTTTTATGTAGCTATATGTGGATTATCTTTGGTGACAGCAGCTGTTTCATTAGCAGTAACTACGGTACTAAGGAAATTCCACTGAGCATCCCAAAGGTAGTGTGGGATTTGGATGAGGCAGTGGAGTTCATGCAGAGGGAACATACGCAGGTACATTTGCACCTAAATCACCTGCGGCCCATTCGGCTTCATCCTAGGATCCGAGTCTTCAGAATTCAGAATACCTACTTAAGGATATCTGAAGAGACCTCCCTTTCGATGTCTATGCTTCACAAGGGAAGCTGTCATGGAATTAATTCTCCTTGAGCCTTGCATGCAAACAATACCTTAAACAGGGATAGCCCTGCCCACGGTTATGAATGTTACTACAGCATTACACTTTCACACAACTGAATCTTGCCAAAGCGCAACTCGTGCCAATTGCCAGGTAAAGTCAACTTTCTGTCGTCTGATGCGTGAATCAAATGACAGAAGCCATGGAAAACAAGCAAACACGCAAGAGGAGGTAGCACTTTTATGGGGTGACAGGAAAAATAACTTGTATTCAT
Organism: Squalus acanthias; assembly: GCA_030390025.1. Classification (NCBI taxonomy): domain Eukaryota; kingdom Metazoa; phylum Chordata; class Chondrichthyes; order Squaliformes; family Squalidae; genus Squalus; species Squalus acanthias. Next base: position 31,247,088 of record CM059431.1, read on the forward strand.
ATGGTGCCTTTCATGAACTCAGGATGTCCCAAAGTGCTTCACAGTCAACAAATTACATTTGAAGTGCAGTCACAGTTGTTGGGTAGGTCAGATGCAGAGGCCATTGTGTGTACAGCAAGGTCTCACAAGCAGGAAATTAGATAAATTACCATTTAATCTGTTTTAGATGAAGGATTAATGTTGGGAAATACACTGGGAGAACACCCCTACACTTTGAATATTGCCACCAGGCAGAGTAAGAGGTGCAGGCAGGTAGTGCAGGGGTCCCCTGTGGCCATCCCCCTCTCAAACAGATATACCACTTTGGATGCTGTTGGGGGGGATGACTTATCAGGGGAAGGCAGCAGCAGCCAACTTCCTGGCACCATGGGTGGCTCTGCTGCACAGGCTGGGAGGAAAAAGTGTGGAAGAGCTATAGTGATAGGGGATTCAATTGTAAGGGGAATAGATAGGCGTTTCTGTGGCTGCAAACGAGACTCCAGGATGGTGTGTTGCCTCCCTGGTGCAAGGGTCAAGGACGTCTCAGAGCGGCTACAGAACATTCTGGAGGGGGAGGGTGAACAGCCAGTTGTCGTGGTGCACATAGGCATCAACGATATAGGTAAAAAATGGGATGAGGTCCTAAAAGCAGAATATAGGGAGTTAGGAGGTAAATTAAAAAATAGGACCTCAAAGGTAGTAATCTCAAGATTGCTACCAGTGCCACGTGCTAGTCAGAGTAGAAATAGGAGGATATTTCAAATGAATACATGGCTAGGGGAATGGTGCAAGGGGGAGGGATTCAAATTCCTTGGACATTGGAACCGGTTCTGGGTGAGGTGGGACCAGTACAAACGGGACGGTCTGCACCTGGGCAGGGCCGGGACCGATGTCCTAGGGGGAGTGTTTGCTAGTGCTGTTGGGGAGGGTTTAAACTAAAGTGGCAGGGGGTTGGGAACCTGAGCAGGGAGACAGAGGAAAGAGAAACAAGGATAAAAGCAAAAGACAGGAAGGAGAAAAACAAAAGTAGAAGGCAAAGAACTCAATGGTTTAAATCAAACATGGTCACAGTAAATAATAATTCATATAGGTCTGAGAGCGTTAAAAAAACAAGCCTGAAGGCTTTGTGTCTTAATGTAAGGAGCATTCGGAACAAGGTGGATGAATTAGCTGCGCAAATAGAGGTAAATAAATACGATTTGATTGGGATTACAGAAACATGGCTCCAGGGTGGCCAAGGCTGGGAACTCAACATCCAGGGGTATTCAATATTTAGGAAAGATAGGAAAAAAAGAAAGGGAGGTGGGGTAGCATTGCTGGTTAAAGAGGGGATTAACACAATTGAAAGGAAGGATATTAGCTCTGATGATGCGGAATCTGTATGGGTAGAACTGAGAAATAACAAGGGGCAGAAAACGTTAGTGGGAGTGGTATATAGACCTCCAAACAGTAATATGGAGGTTGGGGATGGCATTAAAAGGGAAATTAGAGAAGCATGCAGTAAGGGCACAGCAGTCATCATGGGTGACTTTAATTTACATATAGATTGGGCTAACCAAATTAGTAAAAATACTGTGGAGGAGGAATTCCTAGAATGTTTACGGGATGGTTTTCTGGAACAATATGTCGAGGAACCAACCAGAGATCAGGCCATCTTAGACTGGGTATTATGTAATGAGAAAGGATTAATTAGCAATCTTGTTGTATGAGGCCCCTTGGGTCAGAGTGATCATAATATGATAGAATTCTTCATTAGGATGGAGAGTGAAGTAGTTGAATCAGAGACTAGGGTCCTGAATTTAAATAAAGGAAACTACGATGGTATGAGGCGCGAATTGGGTAGGATTGATTGGGGAATGTCACTCAAAGGGTTGATGGTGGATAGGCAATGGCAAACATTCAAAGACTGCATGGATGAACTACAGAATTTGTTCATCCCAGTGTGGCATAACAATAAAACAAAAAGGGTGACTCAACCGTGGCTAACAAAGGAAATTAGGGATAGCATAAGATCCAAGGAGAGGGCATATACATTGGCCAGAAAAAGCGGTAACCCTGAGGATTGGGAGCAGTTTAGGATTCAACAAAGGAGGACAAGGGGATTAATTAAGAAGGGGAAAATAGAATATGAAAGTAAGCTTGCAGGGAACATAAAAACTGACTGTAAGAGTTTTTATAGATATGTGAAGAGAAAAAGATTGGTGAAATCAAGTGTAGGTCCCTTGCAGTCAGGAGCGGGGGAAGTTATAATGGGGAACAAAGAAATGGCAGACCAATTAAATGCATATTTTGATTCTGTCTTCACAAAGGAGGACACAAATAACCTCCCAGAGGTGTTGGAGAACATACGGTCTGATGAAAGGGAGGAACTGAAAGAAATCAGTATTTGCAGGGAAATGGTGTTAGGGAAATTGATGGGATTGAAGGCCGATAAATCCCCAGGGCCTGATAATCTACATCCTAGGGTACTTAAGGAAGTGGCCCTAGAAATAGTAGATGCATTGCTGATCATCTTCCAACATTCGATGGAATCTGGAACTGTACCCATGGATTGGAGGGTAGCTAATGTTACCCCACTATTCAAAAAGGGTGGTAGAGAGAAAGCGGGGAATTACAGACCGGTAAGCCTGACATCGGTAGTGGGGAAAATGCTAGAGTCCATTATAAAGGATGTAACAGCTGAGCACTTGAAAAACAGTGACAGGATCAGACAAAGTCAACATGGATTTACAAAAGGTAAATCTTGCTTGACTAATCTACTGGAATTTTTTGAGGATGTAACTGGGAAAATAGATAAGGGAGAACCAGTAGATGTGGTGTATTTGGACTTTCAAAAGGCTTTCGATAAGGTCCCGCATAAGAGATTAGCGTGTAAAGTTAAGGGACATGGGATTGGGGGCAAGGTATTGACTTGGATAGAGAACTGGTTGGCGGACAAAAAGCAAAGAGTAGGAATTAATGGGTCTTTTTCCGAGTGGCAGGCAGTGACTAGTGGGGTACCGCAGGGATCGGTCCTTGGACCCCAGCTATTCACAGTATACATTAATGATCTAGATAAGGGAACTAAATGTAATATCTCCAAGTTTGCAGATGACACAAAGCTGGGTGGGAGTGTGTGCTGCGAGGAGGATACCGAGAAACTCCAGGATGATTTGGACAGGTTGGGTGAGTGGGCAGAAGCGTATCAGATGCAATATAACGTGGATAAATGCAAGGTTATCCACTTTGGTGTCAAAAACAGAAAGGCAGACTATTATCTGAATGGCAATAGATTGGGAGAAGGGGAAGTGCAGCGAGACCTAGGTGTCCTTGTGCACCAGTCGCTGAAGGTAAGCATGCAGGTACAGCAAGCGGTGAAGAAGGCAAATGGTTTGTTGGCTTTCATAGCGAAAGGGTTTGAGTATAGGAACAGGGATGTCCTGCTGCAGTTGTACAGGGCCTTGGTGAGACCACACCTTGAGTATTGTGTGCCGTTTTGGTCGCCTTATCTGAGGAAGGATGTTCTTGCCATGGAGGGAGTTCAGCGAAGATTCACAAGGCTGATACCTGGGATGGCAGGAATGACATATGAGGAGAGATTGGATCGATTGGGCTTATACTCGCTGGAGTATAGAAGAATGAGAGGGGATCTCATCGAAACATATAAAATTCTGACAGGTCTGGACAAACTAGATGCAGGAAGAATGTTCCCGATGGTCAGAGAGTCCAGAACCAGGGGTCATAATCTAAGGATAAGGGGTAAGCCATTTCGGACAGAAATGAGGAGAATTTCTTCACCCAGAGAGTGGTGAACCTGTGGAATTCTCTACCACAGAAGGTAGTTGAGGCCAAGTCATTAAATATATTCAAGAATGAGTTAGATATATTTCTTAAAGCTAAAGGTATCAAGGGATATGGGGAGAAGGCAGGTACAGGGTACTGAGTTTGGATGATCAGCCATGATCTCATCGAATGGCGGAGCAGGCTCGAGGGGCCGAATGGCCTACTCCTGCTCCTATCTTCTATGTTTCTATGAGATATTTTAAATCTTGAACAGGTAGACTTGGTTTAACATCTCATCCAAAAGACAGCACTCATCAGTACTGCACTTAACTTGGCCTTGAAATTCCTCAGGTTTCTTACAGTATTCTACTATAACTTCAGTAGGAAATTGGCAGAAACTCCAGAGAAATGGCTATTTACACTGTTTCTCTGGGAGTTGGTTTCCCACTGGGGAACCCCTGTGGAATTTCCAGATGCGTGTACTAAGTACTGAACTGGGGCTTGAACTCACAAACCTCTTATTCAGAGGTAAGAATTCTACCACTGAGTCAGGCTGACACTAAAGTGCAAGGCCTCATTGATGACACCCATGATGGCACGCATTGCAGGCATTCCCAGGCTCTAAGGTGCCATAGACAGCACCCACATTGCCCTCCATGCTCCCCATCACCAGCCTGGCATCTTTCTCAATAGATAGAGATGCCACTCTCTGAATGGACAGCTTGTTTGCAGAGCGTCATGCAGGTCTGTGCCTCGTTTTTTGGCAGCAGTCATGATTCATTCATCCTGTGCTAGTCCTTTGTGCCGCCTTCATTCCAACTAGGCCGTCAGGTCACAGACTGGCTACTTGGCGACAAAGGATATCCCTTCCGGAAATGGCTCATGACTCCATGTCAGGAACCCGGCCACAGACACAAAGCATGCCTATAATGAAAGCCATGCTGCTACCAGAAATATAATTGAGAAGAGCATCGGTGTACTCAAGCAACACGCCTGGACTGTTTGGGAGGAGCTCTGCATCACACTTGACGGTGTTTCCAGATTTGTAGTTGCATGCTGCATGGTAAATAACTTTGCTATACTGAGGGACCAGCAGTTATCACCATCTGGGCAGTAAGAAGTCATAGACTCATAACGGCACAGAAGGAGGCCATTCAGCCCATCGAGTCCATGTCGGCTCTCTGTAGAACAATCCAGTCAGTCCCATTCCTCCGTAACCCTGCAAGTTTATTTCCCTCAAGTGCCTATCCAGTCTCCGCTTGAAAACATGAATGTCTCCGCTTCCACCACTTCCGTCGGCAGCGAATTCCAGGTCATCACTACTCGCTGCGTAAAAATGTTTTTCCTCACATCCCCTCTGCCCAAAACCTTAAATCTGTGTCCCCTAGTCCTTGTACCATCAACTAGTGGGAACAGCCTTTCCCCATCTAGCCTATCCAAACCCGTCATAATCTTGTACACCTCTATCAAATCACCCCTCAACCTCCTTTGCTCTAATGAAAACAAATCCAGCTTCTCCAACCTACCCTTGTAGCTAAGATCCCCCATCCCCGGAACCATTCTGGTAAATCTCCTCTGCACCCTCTCAAGGGCCTACACATCCTTCCTAAAGTGTGGTGACCAGAACTGGATGCAATACTCCAGTTGTGGCCTAACCAGTGCTTTATAAAGGTTCAGCATAACTTCTTTATTCTTGTACTCAATACCTCTATTTATGAAACCCAAGATCCCATATGCTTTGTTAACCACTCTCGCAATATATCCTGCCACCTTCAGGGACCTATGCACATTAACTCCCAGATCCCTCTGTCCCTGCACACTCTTTAAAACTGTGCCATTCAGTGTAAACATAGAAACATAGAATCTAGGAGCAGGAGTAGGCCATTCAGGCCCGTCGAGCCTGCTCCACCATTCAATACGATCATGGCTGATCATCCAAATCCAGCACCCTGTCCCTGCTTTAATCCCCACAGTACACATATCCCACCCTACCCCCATAACCCCACGTATTTAATTCCCCCTAACATATCCCATCCTATCCCCATAACCCCACATATTTAATCCCCCCCTAACACTAAGGGTCAATTTTATCATAGCCAAATCAACCTAACCCGCACATTTTTGGACTGTGGGAGGAAACCGGAGCACCCGGAGGAAACCCACGCAGACACGGGGAGAATGTGCAAACTCCACACAGACAGTCACCCGAGGTCAGATTCGAACCCGGGTCCCTGGCGCTGTGAGGCACCAGTGCTAACCACTATGCCACCGTGTTGTCTCTCCCTGTTCCTTCTGTCACAATGCATCACCTCACACTTCTCTGTATTAAATTCCATCTGCCACTTATCTGCCCATTCTGCTAGCCTTTCTATGTCTTGTTGCAGTCAATTGATATCATCATCACTGTTTGCCACACCCCCAAGTTTGGTGTCATCGGTAAATTTAAAAATTCTACTTGTATTCCAATATCTAGGTCATTTATATATATCAAAAAAAGCAGTGGCCCCAGCACTAACCCTTGGGGAACACCACTGTCTACCATCCTCCAGTCTGAAAAACAGCCATTTACCACAACTCGCTGTTTTCTGTCCTTAAGCCAATTCCTTATCCAAGCTGCCACTGATCCACCTGACTACATTTCCTAGTGCTCCCATGAGGTGTATCACCAGTGACTACAGCTTGGGAGGTGGAATGCTTGAGGACATTTCAGATGGCCGTGGTGGGTGACTTCAAGCAGCTCTCTGCCTTGAGGGCCCTGCTACAGACTGCAGCATCTTGGTGTAGGCAGGGGCAGTCTGGCCTAGGTGGGTGTATGGCACTAACAAGTTCACTGGTGGAGTGAGTGGTGGAGCACAGGAATGCTTTCATCCTGAGAGAGGCCAGCAAGTGCCTCTCCCATGAAGCCTTCCTGAAGATGCAGTGTCACGTGATCTGATCCTAGCCTGCACCAGGGCTCCCGGTGAGCAGCCCGCAGTATTTTATTGAGGCCTGGAGGAGCATTCCTGCTCCTCCTAGTCCCACACAAATAATTTAAAACTTCTCTTTCTTGGGCCTCTTCGGCACTATCACCAGTGAAAGTGGTCAGAGCGTCTGCATCGCACTCTACAACCAGTTCAATTCTAAAATGGCAATCAGGGTCCAATGTAGGTCATAGGACCCTGATTTGCATATTAAAAGGGGCCTACTGCCTGAAACTGGTAGTCGCTTTGGCTGCCCACCTGTAGGCCCCCGTGAAAGTGTCAGCTGGCCGATCATCGGGATTAATGGCACGGCAAATCTACTGACCCCATTTTGAGGCTGTTATGGCCCTGTTAACACTGATTTTGGCAGGTTAAAATCAACATCGCCATGTGCATACCAGGCGAGATCAACCAGTAGATGCAAAGTGTCATTACTATTGAAGATTTTGTTATAATACATATTTAAATTAATGTCCTAGCTCACAAGAGAAAGACCCTTTAAATTTAATATTTAAGAGTATTTGTAAGTTTTGTGGTCCATCATCTTTAGAGTGCCATTAGAGACAGTTCTTGTGACATGGTGGGAAGTATTGAAGCATCTTCTGTGTTGGTAATTTTTCTTATTAAATTTAAATGAAAGTTAATTTATTCCAAAATGCTTTATGTGAGTGGAATACACATGAGGCGCCAGTGAACTACCAAGATTATTCTATTTTTTGTATATTATGTTTGAACAGATCTCTTATATAATTGTCTTGATGGTTGCTGATGGGATAGAAAGATTTGGAGAGATGGTACCAGGGATACCAACAGACGATGGATTTCTTACACCCTAATGCAGTTCTAGCAAATAGTTAACTCTTCTTTTGCATACAAGGAACAGTATCAGGTGAGCACATTAACTGGAATTCACTTGCTTGTGACCTCCAGTGCTGATCCTGCCAAAGTTTTTTGGGTTAGTGGCTGGTCACTTTATTTAAATAATGATGGCAGGTGCTCACATCAATAGGGCGCACCTTGACACAGGCCATAGGGCTCTGGGTCCAGAGAGGTACCAAGGTTTCTTTCCAGAAGGATATCTGACCTGTGCCCATTGCCCTCCCCCTCCCCCTCCCCACCCACTTATGGTGTTAGCCTTGGCTCAGTGGTAGCACTTTCACCTCTGAGTCAAGAGGTTGTGCATTCAAGTGTCACTCCAGAAACTTGAGTACATCATCTCGACTGACACGTCAGTGCGGTAAGAACATAAGAACATAAGAAACAGGAGCAGGAGTAAGCCAATCGGCCCCTCAAGCCTGCTCCGCCATTCAATAAGATCATGGCTGATCCGTTCTTGGCCTCAACACCACTTTCCCGCTCTCTCCCCATACCCCTTGACTCCCTTGTAGTTCAAATGTCTGTCAATCTCCGCCTTGAATATATTCAGTGACTCCGCCTCCACAGCTCTCTGGGGTAGAGAATTCCAAAAATTCACGACCCTCTGAGAGAAGAAATTCCTCCTCATCTCCGTCTTAAATGGGCGACCCCTTATTCTGAAACTATGCCCCCTAGTTCTAGATTCCCCCATGAGGGGAAACATCCTCCCTGCATCTACCCTGTCAATCCCTCTCAGAATCTTCTATGTTTCAATAAGATCCCCTCTCATTCTTCTAAACTCCAATGAGTTTAGGCCCAACCTGCTCAACCTTTCGTCATACGTCAACCCCTTCATCCCAGGAATCAACCTAGTGAACCTTCTCTGCACTGCCTCCAATGCAAGTATATCCTTCCTTAAATATGGAGACCAAAACTGTATGCAGTACTCCAGGTGCGGTCTCACTAGCGCCCTGTACTGAGAGAATGCTGCACTGTTGGAGGTGCCATCTTTCAGATGAGATCATGAACCTTATGACTCTCTTAGGTGGGTGCAAAAAAGCCCATGACATTATTTGAATTAGAGCAGGGGAGATCTCCTGGTGCCTTAGCTAATATTTATCTCTCAGCCAGCATCACTGAAACAGTTTATCTGGTGACTTATCTCATTGCTGTTTGTAGGACTTTGCTGTGTACAATATGGCTGCTATGTTTCACTACATCAAAACAGTAACTAAAGTGCTTCATTAGTTGTGAAGCAACTAGGTGACATCCTGAGATCATGAAAGGCGGTAGTTTAATGCAAGTTTTTTTACTTTATAAGGGGCCCAATAAATGTGCCCAAACTTTTTCTGTTCTTTGGCGGTCCAAATCGCAATCCAGACCTGGACCCCCAGATGGGCCCCACTTGTGCCATCTAGCAGTTTGGTACATCTGTTTCCACTCAGTGTACCAGCCCAATGATGTCCTGCCAGGCTGGGGATGAGTAAATTTTTGGCTTGAGAGTTCTTGTTCCCAGTCATATCACTTCTGACATGGAAACCATGTTTGGTGTAGGTAGACTTCCCGCAGAAACTGGGGGTTTCCAGGTCCTAATCCTAATTTGCAACATTACGGCAATGTGCCACAGATTTTTAAGCCCCAGTTTCACATGGAGAATGATTAGTATGTGAAACTATATGTCTTTGGCATTCTGTGTGGAAGTTTTGGCTTGATCTGAAATAATTTAAGGTGCAGCTGCTGTAGCTGTTGTGTTCCTGGCGTAAAGGAGAAACGTCTGGATCAAACATTAACAAGACTTTTGGTATTGCTCCAATTATAATTTTGTAAAGAACTGATAGCCCATCTGTTACAGAGTGTATGCAATACATGCAATTGAACATAATCATGCAGTCCACAAGTCTGCTGTTTGGCATCCAGGAACCAGAGATGTATTTTTTCTATAGCTTGCCAAATGGGGCAACAATATTCTCTTATTGAGTGACTATAAACCTGAAAATGGCTGTTCTTACACTATTGAGTGGTTGATAATGGGTTATGTACAACCGGGACTACACTTCAAAAGTATTTCATAACTGTAAAACATGTTGGAATGTCCCGAGGTCATGAAAGGCGCTATATAAATGCAAGATAAAAGACTATTAGAAAGGATCTGTGTCCCCACTGATTAGCAGGATGGCTAATCTCATGGTAGCTATCAGAACCTGAAAGTCCTGAGGAACAACAGCATTCATTGCAATTGCATGGTCTGAGAGCTACTGGGCAAGGTGTTGTCTATTCTCTTCCCTATTACCACTAGAACTGTAGTCTGTACTTCCATGGAACTGGAGGCAGAGGTTGGTGCCTGACTGCTTCTTTGCATTCCTTAAGTGGGGAACTGCTGCAGATTTCAATGAAGTTGCCACATGCTTCATTGATAACTGCAATGAAGAAAGTGCTTCCCTGATGTTGCCACAAATGATAGTTGTAGACTTAAGATTCACACCTGTCAGTTGCCACACATCCTCGGAGACTGATCTCAGAGCCTAATGCCGGTATGTTGTTCCTCAAACTTTCTTCTTTTCAGGCAGGTCTGACCAAAACCATAGGTAGACCTCCTAAGCCTCCACTGAGAAGGTGGCATGTCCTCAACCACTTCTTACTCCTCCAGTTCCCTTGTGCTGTGTGAATCATCCAGACCCACATCCTCACTAACACAATCTCATTTCCCCTGGGTGAAAGTAGCTGAGCTGGTGCATGGGAGTGAGAAGGAAAATGACACAGGTGGTGACTTTGAAGGGTTTGGGACAGAGGAACATGGGGCAGGACCATGCACCAGGAACTCCTGTGTAGCCTGATCCTCATCATCATCATTGTCAAAAAGGAAGACAGTTATTCCCTGATGCTCTTCTTCGTCATCATCATCTTCCTCTTCTGCTTCTTCCTGTGCCCTCCAGTGCTGTGCAAGAAAGAAGGGCACAAAGTAAGAATAACTGAATATTAACTTCTTGGGATCAAGGGGACAGAGAAGCTTATGGCTGTGTGATTGTTCACAGGGATGCTACGGCGACAGTGTTGGTATTCAGTTACTAACCTGACCCCGAGCTCACCATCTCCACAGCAAGAACAGAGTGTCCCTCCATGAGCTTCAGGACCTGTCCCTTGTAGGCTGTGAGGTGCTTCTGATCTACTGCCTCTTGTGAGCATTGTGCACCATTTTCTGCTGTAACTTGATTGATTAAATGAAGTGAAGGCTAGCAGTTGAGAAGTGTGTGCCAAGTGGCATGGGCAGAGCTGAAGTAAGAGATGCGGTGGTATCAACCTGTTAAGTGGAGGAAGGTGTTTTAGGGTTGTGCATGCAAGCAATTGTTGTTGGGGAGATAGGTAGCCATACTGTAAGATTCTTAATTAGAGCCTCCTTAAACCAGAGTGCTTTATAAAGGTTTAGATTTACAGCTATTACTTTTAGAGTTGGAAGAGTGTGTTGCTGTCCATGTTGGGAAGGAAAAGGGAGACTGTCTGATCCATTACCTTGCCTGCTCTTGTCAGGTCATTAAACTTTTTGTGGTACACATATTCCAATCCTAGTGCTAGTGCCACCTCCCTTCATGTGACATGAGTGATATTTCCTACCATGGACACCCAACAGTTTGTGTCTCCTCAGATCAATTTCATGCATGAGGGTTTGCCATGAAATTTCCATGAAATTGTTTTTTCCTCTGCCTCTGTACCATGCCATTGGTATATAAAAAGGAAGAGGGTAGCTAAAGTAAACGTTGGTCCCTTAGAGGATGAGGCTGGGGAATTAATAATGGAGAACGGGGAAATGGTAGAGACTCTGAACAAATATTTTGTATCTGTCTTCACTGTAGAAGACACTAACAACATCCCAATAATGGATAATCAAGAGGCCACAGGGAGGGGGGAACTAAAGACAATCACTATCACTGAGGAAGAAGTACTTGGTAAAATAATGGGACTAAAAGACGACAAGTCCACTGGACCAGATGGCCTGCATCCCAGGGTCTTAAAAGAAGTGGCTGCAGAGATAGTGGATGCATTGGTTACAATATACCAAAATTCCCTGGACTCTGGAGAGGTCCCAGTGGATTGGAAAACCGCAAATGTAACACCCCTATTTAAGAAAGGAGGGAGACAGAAAGCAGGAAACGATAAACCAGTTAGCCTAACATCTGTCATTGGGAAAATGCTGGAGTCCTTCATTAAGGAAACAGTAGCAGGGCATTTGGAAAATCATAATGCAGACAAGCAGAGTCAGCATGGTTTTATGAAAGGGAAATCATGTTTAAAAAATTTGCTGGAGTTCTTTGAGGATGTAACGAGTAGGGTGGACAAAAGTGAGCCAGTGGATGTGATGTATTTGGATTTCCAGAAGGCATTCGATAAGGTGCCACATAAAAGGTTACTGCATAAGATAAGAGCTCACGGAGTTGGGGGTAATATATTAGCATGGATAGAGAATTGGCTAACTAACAGAAAGCAGAGAGTCGGGATAAATGGGTCATTTTCCGGTTGGCAAACGGTAACTAGTGGGGTGCCACAGGGATCGGTGCTGGGGCCTCAACTATTTACAATCTCCATTAATGACTTGGATGAAGGGACCAAGTGTAATGTAGCCAAGTTTGCGGATGATACAAAGATGGGTGGGAAAGCAAGTTGTGCAGAGGACTCAAAGAATCTGCAAAGGGATATAGACAGACTAAGTGAGTGGGCAAACATTTGGCAGATGGAGTATAATGTGGGAAAGTGCGAGGTTATCCACTTTGACAGGAAAAATAAAAAAGCAAATTATTATTTAAATGGAGAGAGATTACAAAATGCTACAGTTCAGAGGGACCTGGGGGTCCTTGTGCATGAAACACAAAAAGTTAGCATGCAGGTACAGCAAGTAAACAAAAAGGCAAATGGAATGTTGGCCTTTATTGCAAGGGGGTTGGAGTATAAAAACAGGGAAGTCCTGCTGCAACTGTACAGGGTATTGGTGAGACCACACCTTGAGTATTGCATACAGTTTTGGTCTCCTTATTTAAGGAAGGATATACTTGCATTGGAGGCAGTTCAGAGACGATTCACTAGCTTAATTCCAGAGATGAGGGGGTTGACTTATGAAGAAAGGTTGAGCAGGTTGGGCCTATACTCATTGGAATTTAGAAGAATGAGAGGTGATCTTATTGAAACATATAAGATACTGAGGGGGCTTGACAAGGTAGATGCAGGGAGGATGTTACCCCTCGTGGGGAAATCTGGAACTTGGGGGCATAGTTTCAGAATAAAGGGTCGCCCTTTTAGAACTGAGATGAGGAGGAATTTCCTCTCTCAGAGGGTTGTAAATCTGTGGAATTCTCTGCCCCAGAGAGCTGTGGAGGCTGGGTCATTAAATACATTTAAGGTGGAGATAGACAGATTTTTGCAAGATAAGGGAGTGAAGGGTTATGGGGAACGGGCAGGGAAGTGGTTTTGAGCCCAAGATCAGCCATGATCTTATTGAATGGCAGAGCAGGCTCGAGGGGGCAAGTGGCCTATTCCTGCTCCTATTTCTTATGTTCTTATTGTATCTTGTTTGGTTGCCTCTACATTCTTGAAAAGTGGCAGTCAAGCTAGCTGACAATCAACTGACTGAGCCAAGCACTGTTCCTTACTTACCTGCTACTCTGCAAGCCTGCTGCTGCATTCAGCCAGAACTGGCTTTTTAAAGGCTACACTCTAATTTTCATGCACCTCAATAGATTACTCCCATTTTACACAGGTTTTACAGCAATTACTTACTCCAATGGATATGTAGATGAGCTGACATGGGAAGAAAATGGACTAAAAATTTGATTGCCCCTGAAAACGGGCACGGGGATCGCGATGCCCGATCAACCCATGCTTGTTCAAAGTGATGCAGGCAGCATGCAAACTTTGTGCTGTCTGCTAATTATAGTGATTGTGGCATGCAGCCCAGCAATGAACGTGCTGCTAAGTGGCTGCATGCCTCAGCAGGGGGCTCAAGTTCGTGCAAGGCTAGCACCAATTAAAGCTCATCTGCACTACTTAAAGCCAGCCTGCACTTCTTAAGTGGGAGGTGCATTCTGGCTGCAGCAGGTACTGGAAGTCATTGTAGAGGAGTGTGTGACCTACAGGAAGAGTGAAGATGGCGCAACATGGCAGAGAGAGGGTTCCCCGATTTTCTGATGCAGCACTTGGGGCTCTGGTGCAGGAGGTGAGATGTCCTGTATCCACAAGAGGCCAGGAGGCCCTTCAGACAAACTGTGAGAAGACAATGGGAGCAGATAGCCGTTGCTGTCAATGCCAGCTGTGTAGCCACGAGGACTTGGATGCAGTGTCGCAAGAAGTTTAATGACCTCATATGAGTGGTCATGGTCAGTGAATTCATCTTCAAATGCCATATCCTTATAAGTGAACTACTAGACTCAAACACTGCTCAATTCACCACCCCTCTTCACTCACCTACCAAAAATCTCTATCAATCTTGACTCATACATCACATTCATAGCTTCACCTCACCCTCACACACTTAGCACTGCTGAAAGTCTCACACTCACATCTCACAGCTTGCACACACTGTCAGCTATTCAACCATGACAGCCACATCACCCAAATACATTGCACCACCACACACTGACACACTTCCCTCTCACATGCAGGACAATGTGACCCATATCTGGGAGCAACTGGTCTGAGCAGAAGCTTTGAAGTAATCTGCCACACCACTCCCTGGAGACTTCAGCAACTTCAAATAAGATAACAAACAACCAAGCACTAGTACAAACTCACCCAGAGCCAGTAGAAATCAATCAGCCAGTAACCTGAAAGCAGGTGATGATCCCCTTAAATAGCACTGGTGGGGCGGGGGGTCCTCTCTGCTGCTGAACGCAGGTTAAGCTGTGCGTGTTTAAGAGAGGGCATTAGCTGGAATGTTGAGGCCGAAAATGGCAGTGCTGGCGTCAAATCAGCGATGCATGCTGATTGACGTCACGATCTGTGTACTCTGCATACTTCTGGCACACGCTCCCAGAGTGCACTAACGCCGGCCCAAAATGGTGTCCAAGCGGCTGAAAGGATTCGCAAAATTTCATGTGTTCCCCCCCGAAGATTTTTTGTTGGACTTATTAATAAGGAACCCTGGTCAGACTGAGTTTTAAAATCCAGGGCATGGCTGCGGTCGGACCTCGTCACCGAGAGCCTGGCAGTTTCATTTCAGACTCTGGCAAGGTATCAGCTTGTGTATTCCGATGTCTGCAACAGGAAGTTCACGAAACCAGACAGGACCTTTCCTTATGCATTACAATCAGGTCTACGCATAAGGCTTTCAAGGTGTTTGCTCAAATAATCAGCGGGGACATTGAGACTGGGTTGGTCCCCATCAACGGACCTGTCGGACAATAGGGAGCAGTTGGAGAACTGGCATGATACAATTACCGGCCATCTAACATGATGGGCTAAGATCAGTACCTTTTGTTAAAATCCATCATGCCCAGATCAGACAATAGAAATGAGCTGATCTGAAGGGAGATTAGGACGACCGGGAGGGTATAACTGGGAAGACCCAGCCATTCTCTCTCTCTCTCTGCCTGGATCTCGGTTCGCTCTGTCTGTCTGCCAGCAGCCCAGAAAGAAGACGACCAGAAACTTCGCAGCCACATGTCGACGGCAGAAACAGAGCACAGGGCCAGGTTTTCCATCCATTTCACCGGTGAGCATTATCTTCTTCTGGCTGTCGCAAGACAATTTTAGTTAGGCATAAGGGTGGGAATTAATGGGGATATTGCTAAAATTGTAATTTTAGGATTTTCCCTCGATGTGTCCGTTCTCCTCCCATGTTAAGTGTAAAACCGTCTTCATATGATACTGTTTCTCTGTAGTTTTACTTCTGTAAATAAACATTGGTTTTCCTCGCAACAATCCACGGGTCTGTTTGTTTGTCCTTATCGCCGCTCGATAAGTCCTGTGCTCAGAATTAATAAGGGGATAGCGATTCGCAACCGCACAGCGGGCAGGACAGTCCAGGAAAACATAACTGGCTGACCTACAAATAAGCCCGAGACAAAAACCCCAATCCACGGGTCTGTTTGTTTGTCCTTATCACCGCTCGATAAGTCCTGGGCTCAGAACTAATAAGGGGATAGCGATTCGCAACCGCACAGCGGGCAGGACAGTCCAGGAAAACATAACTGGCTGACCTACAAATAAGCCCGAGACAAAAACCCCTTACACGGCTCGCACCAGAAGTGCACGCGTGCGCCACTTCGGACCTGAATCGGCACTTGTAGCGCCAAAAAACTGAGCGCTACGGAGCCGAATTTAGTGGCCAATATCTCACCAGACCACTGGTGGGCTCAACTTATTTTCCACTGGCATAAAAACGTGCAACTGACCGTGTGGAATTTCTTGGCCTGAGTAGGTTGAAAAGTGGGGATGCCAACTCTTCCCCCATTCAGAGATTTGCCTGTAGACCTGTCAATGAAACTGACTACCCCTCTCCTGCAAGGGTGTATTTGACTCGGCACTGAAAATCAGCATTGCCAATGATCACTTCCCAGATATCACATTCATGGAGGAGAGGCCCTTTCTACTAATGCAGGCCACAGTAATGTCTAAGGGCCTGGATGGCCACATGGGTGCCATCAATCACTCAATGTACTTCAGGAAAACCAGCAGTCTGGTAGAAATCATGTTGATGTTTATAGGAAAAGAGACACAGGTGTTGGCCATCAGCATCAGTTTGATACATCTAAGGAGAGCAAATTGGCTGACATCCTTTGTGCTATCTGTGAAGCAGCTGGTGAATTAAAAATTGAGGGCCGCCTTGGTGGGCACTAGTAACGCTGTCTCTGTGTTTAAGGTGTTTATAGGTTTTCATGAAGCATCTAGAACAGCTCTATAACTGTCTCCTTATTAAACCCCAGCCTGCAGTGGCAGCACTCTTCAATCACTGCCATATAGCTGTATTTAGGCCTTTAAATGCAATGAATGACACGATGCTGTTGGTGCCATCTGATATCTCTTGTAATCCTTCCCTGCTTCTACTCCGTTCCCTAGCCACTGACTCCATCCCTCTCACTAACATCTGTCTGAGGCTGAACCACACTGTACGCAACCTTGGTGTCATATTTGACCCTGAAATGAGCTTCCAAACACATATCCGCAGCATAACAAAGACCGCCTACTTCCACCTCCGTAACATCGCCCGTCTCCGCTCTTGCGTCAGCTGCTGAAACCCTCATCTGTGCTTTTGTTACCTCTAGACTTGACTATTCCAACTCACTCCTGGCTGGCCTCCCACATTCCACCCTATGTAAACTTGAGATGATCCAAAACTCAGCTGCCCGTGTCCTAACTCGCACCAAGTCCCGTTCGCCCATCTCCCCTGTGCTTGCTGACCTACATTAGCTCCTGGTTAAGCAGCGCCTCGATTTCAAAATTCTCATCCTTGTTTTCAAATCGCTCCATGGCCTCGCCCCTTCCTATCTCTGTAATCTCCTTCAGCCCCACAACCCCCCCGAGATATCTGTGCTCCTCTAATTCTGCCCTCTTGAGCATCCTTGATTAGAATCACTCAACCATTGGTGGTCGTGCCTTCTGTTGCCTAGGCCCTAAGCTCTGGAATTCCCTGCCTAAACCTGTCTGCCTCGCTACCTCTCTTTCCTCCTTTAAGACGCTCCTTAAAACCTACCTCTTTGACCAAGCTTTTGGTCACCTGCCCTAATTTATCCTTATGTGGATCGGTGTCAAATTTTTTGTCTTAAAATCCTGTGCAGTGCCTTGGGACATTTTACTACATTAAAGGCACTATATAAATACAAGTTGTTGTTGTTATCCTCCTCCCACTGAGTCAAATGCCAGAGTAGCTCTGAAAGAAATCCCCATTATAGTGTTTCCAACTCTCTCTTGTCCTTTAAGACCCACTTCTGTGACTAACCTTTTGGTCACTCCTCTGAATATCTCCTTCTTTGGCTTGGCATCCTCTTTTTAAAGTCTCTTCTTTTGGCCTCTGTGAAGAGCCATGGGACTGTTATTTTACATTAAAGGTACTACTTAAATGTAAGCTGTTGTTATGAACTTTCTGTCAGCAGAAGCACTATGACAGAGAAGCGGTTTTCTTCTGAATCCTAACCTGCGAGAACTTGCCATAACTGCATACCCATTTCACAGAGGCAGGACTGCATTGCACACGCAATGCCTGAAGATTGGAATTTTATGGGTTCCCCCATTAATCAACCTGCAAATATTATGAGTACAAGATTATCACAAGGCTTAGGTGTAATAGCGCAAGCAACCTCAATGATAATATTTCAAACAGGTGAAAACCGGGCAGGATTGCAGAATGCACTAGCCTCCCCAAATTGCTGACCTGTAATGCCCAATACCATCGGTGTTAACCTTTATATCAACTGCAGTTTCTATGCTTATAAGAATACACCTCTGAATCCCAAGTTATCACTTTAAGTTCAGCATTAATTCATTAAAGAAAATAAATAATGTCCTGTAGGTGATGCAAAAATTACTTTCTCTTTTCCTTCACCAACTTGAGTAGGGGGAATTTTTAGCCCTACATCTCCTGTAAAGAAATATCAGACCGGCACATAAACATATAAACAGATCAATACTTGACACAAGGTCCAGTTGAGTTCTGCATTGAATTAAATAGTAATTTAGTAACATTTGAAAAGAAAAACCCATGCATGGAACCCTAGAGCAGGCTATCAGCTTGGCCAATAAAGTAGAGATGCAGGCATAAATCCTGCAAGATAATTGTACAACTACGGAGGTGATATTAGGGCTCCAGAATAAGAAATCTGCTCTATTAGATCAAAACTTAATGACCAAGCAAAGCTAGATAGACACAGGACTATCCATATCACCAGCCATCCAGGAGAAATTGAGTATAATTAACCCATAGAGTTTTTACAAGACTGGATTCCCCTCAGTCAGTTACACTGCATATTTTGCACTGGTGTGAAGTAGTTGCGACTTCACATCAGTGTTAAGTGTGTAACATACCAGGTGCAAAGTCGGCCAAATCGAATTCTGGCAAGCAATATGAGTTCATCTACTCTTCTATGCTGATTATTTCTTCAGCTACTTTCAAATGATTACCTTTGTCTAGATGTTTAATCCATCTTTAATTTTATAGTTTTCTGTTTACAAATTTCATATTAATTTCCATGATATTCACTCAGTGAATCTGCCAAACACTCTAAACAGATGGTTGGAGGTATTGAACCATCCCTTCAGTTTTTAGTTTTTAAACACAGTACTCATTCAGTTACTCAATTTCAAGGACACCACCTGCTCCATTCTATATTATGTAATAAATCCTGAGCCCATGGTGATTTCAACAATCTAATAGTAAGAAATTTAAATTAATATAAAATTCTTTAGAGGCAAATAATTGCTTGAACTATTATTTTGCAGTCTAGTATTAAGAGTGAATCTTCCAATGAACAGTGTACAAAGCCTCCTAGAAGCATCCTGGATTGGAAAATGATGCCTCAAACCTTGAACACTGTGGGGTAATTGTGACGTTGTGCGATAGTGTAAAACTGGTGAGAGCGATTCAGCATCCCAATTTTTCATCTCTCCTGCTTTTTATTTCCATTGACTTCAACAATTGGAGTGATGTAAAAGGGGCTGCCGATTCGTTATCACCCGTTTTAAGCTATTGGACAAAATCAAAATGACCCTCTCTGTCTTTCCAGCACCAAATTTTCCAATGTCCATTTTACTGGGGAAAAGCGGACCTCACTTTTTGAATGTGTAGTCCTTCTTTAAATGTAACAATATATAAATTGGGCCCCACACCAGATTCTCAAATTTCAGGTGAGTTGTTCGTCCATGTAAATTTGGATGCATCCATTTCAAAGCGGCCTGCTCGAAAGATTGAAGCTGGCACGCTGCAGTTTGTATCGCAGCAATTTAATTATGATTTATCTGGATGACCATTTTGCCCATTTGTGAAGGCTCAATTTGAGCTCATTTGGACAGAAGGGGGAATTCTGCAACTTACACTAGCCTCCAGTCCTCGGTGAGGCTGCTGTCCCAAGTGCAGACAAGCAAGGCAGGAGGATAGGAATCTCTTTGGCCATTCCGATTGCGCTCCCTGACTGGATGAAGAGGACCAATTCATGAGAGCACATCATCTTCAGGCATATTTACTCCTAGGTTGTATTAGTCAAACGAATTAGCATGGGTATAAGGTTTAATTGTTGACCTCGTTATAACATAAACATGTTATATGTGTTTTATATAATGTTATATGTGTTTTAAAGTGAGCTTGGGAACATTCATCAATTATTTATTTAAAGAGAAACTAAGCAAAACTCTAGAACGTTTATCCATTCCAATGTTTTTACTATTCAACCAAAGCCTACTTCCCACAACATTTAATAACCATGCACCCGCCTCAGCAGTACAGAGATCATGATGACCTGTGAATTATTTGATCGCTGCAATCTATTCTTAGCCCTGTAATCTCCAAGCCTGTTCCCAATCAGATATTTATTTTGTTGCTTTTTGAAGCAGCGATTCACACACCTTTGCCAGCTTTTGATCAGTCAGTTCAACATTCTCACTATTGCAATGGGGAAAATATCTATAATCTTGCTTGAGAATTGTTCATTTTAAATCTGTATTGGACTCATAATCCAAGTCAAATATAGTGCCTACATATCGATCATCTATAAATTTTAGCACTTTAATGATCTGGATCAGTCCCCTTTAATTTCCTTTAATGAAAACAAGTGCTGCTCTGCAATTCTACTCAATAATGTAGAGTCCTAAGTGCCGGAATTACCATCATCATTCTTTACAGATCATTTTCTAACACATGAATCTTCGTGTTATGATTCAGGCTCTCATTGTGTTCTTTTTCTCACGCCCAGTATAAAAGGCCACATAATAAGTAAGCCCTTACTCCCTGTGAACCAAAGCATGGTCCAACGTGCAAAGTAACTGATGGTGCAACGTGCCTGGGGTGAACAATAAATCCATGATGCTGCTTTCAAGACAGTAGTACAAGACACCTTGGGGGAGAATTTTCAGTTAGGCCCAAAACACATGCAATATCGACGGTGCACCACCCAAGGCTACAGTTAGGAGCACCAAAACATTTACAGGTTCGGACCTCGACAGCCCTCTGGGGAAGAGGATTCCAAAGATTCACAACCCTCTGAGTGAAGACATTTCTCTTCATCTCAGTCCTAAATGGCTGACCCCTTATTCTGAGGCTATGACCCCTAGTTTTAGACTCACCGGCCAGGGGAAGCAGCCTCTCAGCATCTACCCTATTAAGCCCGCTAAGAATTTTATACGTTTCAATGAGATCACCTCTCAATCTTCTAAACTCTAGAGAATATAGGCCCATTCTACTCAAACTCTACTCATAGGACAAACCTCTCATCCCAGGAATCAATCTAGTGATCCTTTGTTGCACCTCCTTTAAGGCATGTATATCCTTCCTCAGGTAAGGAGGCCAAAATTGTACACAGTACACCAAAGCCCTGTATAACTTCAGCAAGTCTTCCTTACTCTTATACTCCAACCTCCTTACAATAAAGGCTAACATATCATTTGTCTTCCTAATTGCTTGTTGTACCTGCATGTCCTAACTCGCACCAAGTCCCATTCGCCCATCACCCCTGTGCTCGCTGACCTGCATTGGCTCCCGGTTAAGCAGCGCCTCGATTTCAAAATTCTCATCCTTGTTTTCAAATCTCTTCATGGCCTCGCCCCTCCCTATCTCTATAATCTCCTTCAGCCCCACAACCCCCCGAGATATCTGTGCTCCTCTAATTCTGCCCTCTTGAGCATCCCTGATTATAATCGCTCAACCATTGGTGGCCGAGTCTTCTGTTGCCTCGGCCCTAAGCTCTGGAATTCCCTGCCTAAACCTCTCCGCCTCGCTACCTCTCTTTCCTCCTTTAAGACGCTCCTTAAAACCTACCTCTTTGACCAAGCTTTTGGTCACCTGCCCTAATTTCTCCTTATGTGGCTCGGTGTCAAAATTTTGTCTTGTAATACTCCTGTGCAGCGCCTTGGGACATTTTACTACGTGAAAGGTGCTATATAAATACAAGTTGTTGTTGTTGTTGTTAACTTTCTGTGATTCATGTACAAGAACCCCCAAATCCCTCTGAAAACCAACATTTACTCGTCTCTCACCTTTTAAAAAATATTTCGCTTTTCCATTCTTCCTACCAAAGTGGCTAATTTCAGACTTCCCCACAGAAGACTGGAGAATTGCAAATGTTACACCCTTGTTCAAAAAAGGATGTAAAGATAAACCCAGCAACTATAGGCCGGTCAGTTTAACTTCGGTGGGGAAGCTTTTAGAAACAATAATCGGGAACAAAATTAACAGTCACTTGGACAAGTGTGAATTAATTAAGGAAATCCAGCACGGATTTGTTAAAGGCAAATCGTGTTTAACCAACTTGATTGAGTTTTTTGATGAGGTAACAGAGAGGGTTGATGAGGGCAATGCGATTGATGTGGTGTACATGGATTTCCAAAAGGTGTTCGACAAAGTGCCACATAATAGGCTTGTCAGCAAAGTTGAAGCCCATGGAATAAAAGGGACAGTGGCAGCATTGATACGAAATTGGCTAAGTGACAGGAAACGGAGAGTAGTGGTGAACGGTTGTTTTTCGGACTGGAGGAAGGTGTTCTCCAGGGGTCGGTTCCAGGACCACTGCTTTTCTTGATATTTATTAATGACTTGGATGTGGGTGTACAGGGCACAATTTCAAAATTTGCAGATGACACAAAACTTGGAAGTATAGTGAACAGTGAGGAGGATAGTGATAGACTTCAAGAGGACATAGACAGGCTGGTGGAATGGGTGGGCATGTGGCAGATGAAATTTTATGTAGAAAAGTGTGAAGTGATACATTTTGGTAGAAGGAATGAGGAGAGGCAATATAAACTAAAGGGTACAGTCCTAAAGTGGGTGCATGGACAGAGACCTAGGGGTATATGTGCACAAATCGTTGAAGGTGGCAGGGCAGGTTGAGAAAGCAGTTAAAAAAGCTTACGGGATCCTGGGCTTCATGAATAGAGGTATATAGTACAAAAGCGTGGAAATTATGATGAACCTGTATAAAACACCGGTTCGACCTCAACTGGAGTATTGTGTCCAATTCTGGGCACTGCACTTTAGGAAGGATGTGAAGGCCTTAGAGAGGGTGCAGAAAAGATTTACGAGAATGATTCCAGGGATGAGGGACTTCAGTTACGTGGATGGACTGGAGAAGCTGGGGTTGTTCTCCTTAGAGCAGAGAAGATTGAGAGGACATTTGATAGAGGTGTTCAAAATCATGAGCGGTCCGGACAGAGTAGATAGAGAGAAACTGTTCCCATTGGCAGAGGGGTCGAGAACCAGAGGACACAGATTTAAGGTGATTGGCAAATGAGCCAAAGGCGACATAAGAAAAAACCTTTTTACTTAACGAGTGGTTAGGATCTGGAATGCACTGCCTGAAAGGGTGGTGGAGGCAGACTCAATCACGGCTTTCAAAAGGGAATTGGATAAGTACCTGAAAGAAAAACATTTGCGGGGCTACGGGGAAAGGGCGGGGGAGTGGGACTAGCTGAGGTGCTCTTGCAGAGAGCCGGCACGGACTCGACGGGCCGAATGGCCTCCTTCCATGCTGTAACCATTCTATGATTCTATGATACTCCATCTGCCACCTTCTTGCCCAATCATTTAACCTATCTATATCCCATTGCAGTCTCTTTATGTCCTCCTCACAGCTTGCTTTCCCATCTAGCTTTGTATTGTCAGCAAACTTGGATACATTACACTCGGTCCCCTCATCTAAGTCATTGATACAGATTGCAAATAGCTAAGGGCCAAGCACTGATCCTTGTGGCATTCCACTAGTTACACCGTGCCATCCCGAAAATACCCTGTTTTAAAAGAGAAACTTATTTTAAACTAAGAACCAAAATAAAGGAAAAGAAAAAATAAATCATGGACAAAGTATTGTATTGTGTCACACTTCTTTTGATGTCAGGCACCAAAAAACACACACATGGGGTGAATTTTGCAAAGCCCCCTCACTGACGGTGGAATCACACATACAACTAATGCATATCAGGAAATCATAGGCAGTGTGCCCATGATTTTCCAATATGCCCTGGTTGTGTGCAAGGCTGCAACAGCGGCAGGAGTCTTGCAAAATTTACATTATTGTTCTAATTTCAGCTTCATCAGTGATCTACAGAAGAATAACTGAACAAATTAGAATCAAATGTCCTTGAGCTGTTCCCAGTACTTGAATAGGTTTATGAATAACAGTTTCATACTGACTGGAACTAATCACACCCAAATCTATTTTCTTTTACACCTTTGTAGATGGACTTATAATAGAACTTTCTTCCTGTAACATTGTTGCTGTTTCTTGTTCCAACATGCATTATCTTACATTTATCTATATTCAGTTACTTTTTAATCTCTTTGAATTTGATGAAAACGTTGCTGTTGAACACTGGGATGATTTAATATTAATTACTTGAAATAAAAAACCATGCTTTCAGTTTGAAAAAATAAATTAAAAAGAGCTGTCTAAACAATAATTCAAGAGGAATTTTAACTGGCAGTGGGATTCGGGTGGGCGAGGGGGTGGGTCAAGCGGTAAACATGCCTGACATCGGCAGTGGGAGTCTCGGGTCATTTTAATGCCCGGGTCTCGTTTGAATATAATTTGCAGGCTGCCCATCCAATAGCGTTAGGAAACAGGCAGCCCATCTATTTTCGTGGCGCAATTTCCAGCGGCCCTCCCGAGGCCTACTTAATGTGGAAATGTACCAGTTAAAGGGACGTTGCACTCTCTGCTTTCAGTTTATGTTGAAACAGTACTGGATAGAATTCTGCTACCAGAAATGAGTCTGAGGGCTGTCCCAAGTTTTCTGATGTCTCCTTGAAGTTCCTGGTGGAGGAGGTCAGGGCAAGGAGGGAAAGTCTCTTCCCCACCAAGGGGAAGAAGATACACAGGACCACTCACCATCATGCCTGGACAGAGATGGCTGAGAGACATTGGGCTGGATTTTCCAAGCCCCGAGGAGGCGGGCATGGAGGCGGGTCAGCCGGTAAACTCGGAGAAATTGGGGGCGGATGGCAAACCCACCCCCATCCCACCTCCGTGCCCACTTGCCAGGAGGCGGGAAGATGTGCAGCTTCGGGTCCCGTCTCCTGGAGGCGGGAAAGGCATTTAATCCTTTTAACTGCCTGTTAACAGATAGTTAACAGGCAGAAAAAAGGATTAGTGCCATTTTACCTTCACAGGTGAAGGCTTCCCGGCCTCAGAGAACCCCGCTGGGTTGGAGGAGACGTGGAGGAGGTCTACGGCGGTCGGAGGCACCTGGAAGTAAGGTGTAGAGGTGAGTGATGGGTGCAAGTGTGGAGTGGTAAGTATGCAAGGTGAGTGATAAGTTTAAAAAAGTGTTCACTTACCTTGTTTTCCTTCCATAGCCTTTAGCCGCGGTGGATCGGGAGAGCGGACATCCTCCTTGTCAATTTCAGGTAATGGCTAATGGACCCTCCGATCGATCAGACATCTGAAATTTACAAATTTGCAATGTTTGATGAGTCCTCACCTCAAAGAATCATCAAACTAAAGAGAATGTCAGTGTTTGACAGCTTCACAGAGCTGTCAAACGCTGTCATTTCTTCTTTCAAGAAGTCTTGACAGATAACACGTCTGACGTTGACGTGATCTGTCAGTGACTTCTTCCCCAATTGGCCTGCTGAGCCTGCAGGGCGGGCTTAACAAGCTCAATCAGGGGAAAATCCCTCTGAATGGTCAGGCGAGGATGGAGGCAGGACATTGATACTACAAGCAGCAGTCCCACCTCCAACTCGCCTCCATTCACAAAATCCAGCCCTCAGTATCAGAGTACTGCCCCAAGGAGCTGGATTCAATGTAGGAAAAGGTTCAATTACCTCACAGTAGCAGCAAAGGTGAGTACAGCTCTTCATCTCTCCATTTCCCTCAATAACCCCTGCTAGCAAACCTTTCAACCTCTATCCCAGCACTTTCAAAGTCCCTTCTGTCCATCACATCATTCACCATCAATCACAACGGCGCACTGTACCACCACTCTTCCTTGTTCCAAACACATTCACCTCTTCCTTTACTGTCTTCACACCAGCAACACCTCGATTTTAAAATGTTCATCCTTGTTTTCAAATCCCTCCATGGGCTCGACCCTTCCTATCTCTGTAACCTCCTCCAGCCTTACAACCCTTTGAGATCTCTACGCTCTTCCAATTCTGGCCTCTTGAGCATCCCCGATTTTCTTCGCTCCACCATTGGCGGCTGTGCCTTCAGCTGCCTAGGCCCTAAGCTCTGCAATTCCCTCCCTAAACCTCTCCGCCTCTCTACCTCTCTCTCCTCTTTAAGGTGCTTCTTAAAACCTACCTCTTTGACCAGGTTTTGGCCATCTGTTCTAATATCTTTTTATGCGGCTCGGTGTGAAATTTTGTTTGACAATGGTTCCTATGAAGTGCCTTGGGACATTTTACTATGTTAAAGGCACTATTGGCCCAGAAATTCCGGTCGGAGGCTTCCCGCGGGCGTAAGCCCCCGACCTGCACAAACAAACCGCGCCGACCGTAATGCTCTGGGCCGGCATAGAATTCCGTTGATGTGCCTCCTCCAGCTGCCGGTATGCAGGGCACGTGTATCCCAGGGGTGCAGCTAGTTCGCAGCGTCCCTGGGATCACGTGGGCCATGGTGAGCCAATCAGAGCAGGGAATCTCCATTCATAGATTTGACAGGAAGACCTGTCAAATCTATGAATAGAGATCAGCCCCAAAACATAAGTAAAACTTCAAATAAATTAAAAAAAACATCACATTTTTAAAATGACTATAAATTACATAAATTAACTATTTTAAACAAAAATTTTAATTTTTGAAAAAAATAATTAAAGTTTTTAACGGGGCTAAAAATAAACTTACCTTTCTTTAAAGTATTTTAAAATGATAAATCAGTGGAAAAAAAACATTTCTTTTACTTTCTTCACCTCTTACCTTGTTAAAAGCAGGCCTTGCGCCTGCTTTTCCAGGCGCAGCTGTTTCAGACTTACTTGGACTGAAGCAACTGCTGAAAAAAACAGAAGTTGCAGCCGTACGCGCTGCCTACCCGGCGCAGGCGTTTGAGCTGTGAAGCCCTTTCTTTGAAGAATGGAAGTTCCGGTTTCCAGCGCATGCGCAGTGCATGCGTAAAAACCGGCACTTCCGTTGTTCCTACGGGTGAGTACACAGCGCGTACACACCCGTAGGGAACGGAATTTATGGGCCATTAGAATAATAGAATCCTAGAATTTTACAGCACAGAAGGAGGCCATTCGGCCCATCATGCCTGTGCGGGCTCTTTGAAACAGCTGTCCAATTTAGTCCCACACACCAGCTTTTTCCCCTTAACCCTGCAAATTAGTTCTCTTCAAATACATGTCCAATTGCCTTTTGAAAGTTCCTATGGAATCTGATTCCACCACCAGGTAGTGTGTTCCAGATCATAACAAACCTCTTTGAGAAATAATTTCTTCTCATTTCCCCTCTAGTTCTTTTGCCAATTATTTTAAATCTATGACCCACTTTCCAGAGGAAACAGTTTCTCCCTATTTGTTCTATCAATATCCTCATAATTTTGAATACCTCTATTAGGTCTCCCCTTGACCTTCTATGCTCTAAGGAGAACAATCCCAGCTTCTCCAATCTCTCCACATAACCGAAGTCCCTCAGCCCTGGTATTATCCTGGTAAACCTCTTCTGAACCCTCTCCAACGCCTTGACGTCCTTCCTAAAGTGTGGTGCCTAGAATTGTACACAATACTCCAGCTGAGGCCTAACCAGTGATTTGTAAAAGATTAGCATGACTTCTTTGTTTTTGTATTCAGTGCCCCTATTTAAATGCTAATTATTCCATACACTTTCTTAACTGCCTTATTAATTTGCCCTGACACCTTCATGGATTTGTGAATATGCACCCCCAGGTCCGTCTGCTCTTGCATCCTCCTCAAAATAATACCATTTAGATTATACTGCCTCTCCATGTTGTTTCTCCCAAAGTGCATCACTTCACACTTATCCGCATTAAATTGCATCTGCCACGTGTCTGCCCATTTCACTAGTCTGTCTATGTCCTCCTGAAGTCTGCTACTATCCTGCTCACGATTTACTACATTGCTAAGTTTTGTATCATCCGCAAACTTTGAAATAGTACTCCCTATACCTAAGTCCAGGTCATTTATATATAACAAAAAAAACAATGGTCCTAATACCGACCCCTGGGGGACCCCACTGCATACTTCCCTCCAGTCAGAAAAACATCCGTTCTACTCTCTGCCTCCTATCCCTTAGCCAATTACGTACCTAAATTACTATCGTCCCTTTAATATCATATGCTTCTATTTTCCGAATAAGTCTGTTATGAGGAACTTTATCCAATGCCTTTTGAAAGTCCATACAATCTTTCAATCTACAACATCTACTGCACTACCTTCATCAACCCTCTCTGTTACTTCATCAAAGAACTCCATCAGGTCAGTCAGGCACAATTTGCCTTTAACAAATTGAAGCTGGCTGTCCCTTATTAACCCATGCTTCTTCAAGTGGGAATTAAATTTGTCCTTGACAATGTCTCTAGTAGTTTTCCCACCACTGATGTTAGATTGATCGACCTGTAGTTACCAGGTTTATCCCTCTCCCCTTTTTTGAACAGGGGTATAACATTTGAAATCTTCCAGTCCCCTGCACCACTTCCATATCCAAGGCTGATTGAAAGATTGTAGTCAGAGCTTCTGCTATCTCCATCCTAGCTTTTTTAGCAACCTTGGATGCATCTCATCTGTACCGGTTGACTTGTTAACTTTGAATGATGCCAACCTATTTAGCACCTCCTTTCTATCTAGTTTTATCTTATCCAATATCTCTCTCCTCTACTGCAACATTAACTTCATCCTTTTTTTTGTGAAGACAGATGCAAAGTACTCATTCAGTACCTCAGTCATGCCCTCTGCCTCCACAAGATGATTTCCTTTTTTGTCCCTAATCGGCCCTTCCTTTAAGTATCCTTTTACTTTTTATATGTTTATAAAAGATTTTTGGATTCCCTTTTATGTTACCCACTAATCTTTTCTCATGCTCTTTACCATTATATCCTTTTTCAATTTCCCCCTGCACTCTCTGTATTCTGCCTAGTTTTCTACTGTATTCTGTACCTGACATTTCTCATAAACCTTTTTCTGTTTTATTTTAACCTCTATTTCCTGTCATCCATGAATCTCTAGCTTTGGATGCCCCATCTTTCCTCCTTCTGGGAATATGCTTGGTTTGCACCTGAACTATCTCCGCCTTGAAGGTCTGCCCTTGATCATTTATTGTTTTCCTGGCCAATCTTTGTTTCTAGTCAACCTGTGCTAGATCCCTTCTCAAATCACTGAAATTGGCTCTCTTCCAGTTGGGTATATTCACCCTTGATTCTTCTTTGTTCCTTTCCATAATCACTTTAAACCTAATTATATTAGGGCAGAATTTGCCATCATACCGCCTTTGAAATTGACCGCAAGTTCAGGATTTCTGCACGTGCTTGCACATGCGCTATATCCCGAACTTGTGATCTGTCAAAGTATGCCTTGACAGATCATCCACTCCGCCTTGGAAATCCCAATTACTGGCACAGAGCTGGGCTAATTGGCCACCAACTGCCCAGCAATTACATCCAAAGATTTTACGGTTAGTGAAAGCAGGCACAGGAGCCTGTTTCACTGTGAAAGGAACCCATTTGAGTGCGTCTGAAAGGATTGTTAACCGTTCTGGAATCACTTTACAATAAAATACATGTACCTAGTGGTAACATTTAGAAACAGTAAAAATATACAATATGACAATTAATATTTAAAATTATCAATGTTTTCTGCGCTCCAGTTGTATGATCTAAAGCTGGGCATTCGGCACAGATCATTATACTATTTAATTATTTTGCTATTTAATTATTTTATATAATACATTTAAAGTTGCCCCACAGCTGGTGTGCTATGTGCATGGTGTACAGTAAATCAAAAGGATCATTGCCAAACGCCTTTCAGTGCTGTTGAATTGCAATCCGTCGCAATGGAGCTTTGACAGGATATTAAATGCTAGTCTTAACAGAATAAAAAACTTACCTGATTTACATAAAATAAATCCGAACACGTCCTTAATTTAAAAAGACGGGATGTTTGAAGTACAGCACAGGTAATTCTTTGGGCTAGCAAAGCACTCTACAACGTTCTACAATGCTCCTTAGTGCAAATAAGAAAAGGAACATGTTTCTTACTATGAAGTGATAGAAACTGTTTTAACCTCAATATAAGGTTGAACAGCTAAACGATTTATTTCACTTTAGTAAACGGTCAAAGGATGAGAATCTTTCCATTGACCTCAAATTATCTTTTTTAACCTTCAAGTGGAAAACAGATGCCAAATTATTGTTGGTATTTTGTTACATCATTTTAGCATAATGCTGATATATGAAATAAATCCAAGTACCAGTTTAATTAAAAGTTTTTAAAAGTTTTTAATAAGTAATTTCAATGGAAGAGACTGAAAGAGGTTTCTGTGTGCGTGGCTTAGTTTTGACAGGATTTGTGGGCGTGTCTTCCCTTACGCATAGGCTGTGCGCTGCGCTCTGGCCTTTGTGATGTAATACGCTGCACACAACTCTGCAGCGCAGAAGAGCAAGTCTACATTCTGGGCCTCATACAAGGTAAGTTAGTATTTTTCTTGGAGGTCAGTGGTGTACTCTGTAGCTATGCTACCGACCATAACTTTTGGGCCATTATGATCACTATTACCCAGATGTTCTCCCACTGCAATACACTCCACTTGTCCTACTTCATTCCCCAGAACTAAATCCAGCACTGCTTCCTTTCTCATTGGGCTAGAAACATACTGATTAAGGAAGTTTTCCTGTACACATTTTAGGAATTCTTCATCCTCCTTGCCCGACACACCCAACATCATGGCCCTCATCCAAATGGAGCAGGAGGTCCTGGAGATTAGTGGCCTGTCAAGAGCAATGAGCATTAGGGAAGGCAACGCTGATGACTTATCTGAGTAGGGTGTCTGCCTATTACCTATACCCCTTCATTCACCTCAAGAAATTGCACATTCAGCCAGCTTGACAAGCTGCATTCTGAAGACTGTCAGCTGCTAATCTTCAGCCTGTCAGTACAATGCACCACGTAGAAGCACGCGTAAGAGGAAGTTAACACACAAATAGTCACAAGGGTAGTCACATGGGTGTTTTATTGTGCTGTAAGTTATCGAGTGTCCTCCTTTTGTGATGTCATTAAACAAAAGTGATAACAAGCAGTTGAGGTTCTGGTCTATGTGTACTGGGAAATGGAAGTTGCACAGTGAGGGCTCAGAGCTAATTCCATTTATAATGATGGTGATGACAGTGATCGGAAAGCACCGTTTATTGGACAGATGATGCACGGTGTGTTAAAATCTTGACCTTATTTTCATCTCCATCTGCCAGCCACCTGTGTTTGAAGTGTAAGCTCATGTGAATCGGGCATGGATGAGTGCATCCCTTGCCTGACGGCCAGCAATGTGGTCGCCTGCTGCTGGATTGGCCACAACCGGCCCCGCAAGGCATCGCTCCCCGTCCTCCCCCTTGTCCTCTTCCTCATCCTCTTCCTCGTCCTCTTCATCTTCTTCCAAGGAGGTTGTGAGCTGAGCCACTTGTTCATCCGGCAGCACTAAGCCGCGCTGCTCATCCTCCGAATCTGACGACCAGGATGAGAGGATGTAAATGGTTCCCATCCCATTGTTATAGATTTCAGTTGAGGCAAGTAGCTTGCAAGCGCACACACAAAGTGGCCTGAAATTATTCCCAATCAGTTCAAACTGCAGATGTGTGTCAGCTTGACCAGTCACAAGGTCAGTAGATTTGCAAAATTGTATCCAAAACCTCCAACAACAAAGTTGTTGCATTTGAATGCCAGCCATGTTACAGGAGCGCTTTTAAAGTTCTGCAGCAATAATGACTACAGATCATGTCCTCCACCAACTCATCTCCTTGCAGCAGGGCTGTTTCTGACAAGACGGGAAACAGGAGCCAGAGGCACCAAAATGGGAAACCTCAATCAAAGTAGGATTATCAAGGCAGTTAACAGGCTCTTAACTGCCTTAACTACCAGTCCCACCGGTTGGAGTCGGGTCAGTTTGGGAGCAGCTGAACAGACACTCACGAAAATCGTGTGGGGGCGGGATGGAGACGGGCTGGGGGTCTGAAGCCATTTTTTCGGATTTTAGCAGCTGACACGCCTCCAAACCCGCCTCCTCAGGGCTGTTAAAATCCAGCCCAAACCCGCCTCCTCAGGGCTGTTAAAATCAAGCCCAAACCCGCCTCCTCAGGGCTGGTAAAATCAAGCCCAAACCCGCCTCCTCAGGGCTGTTAAAATCAAGCCCAAACCCGCCTCCTCAGGGCTGTTAAAATCAAGCCCAAACCCGCCTCCTCAGGGCTGTTAAAATCAAGCCCAAACCCGCCTCCTCAGGGCTGTTAAAATCAAGCCCAAACCCGCCTCCTCAGGGCTGTTAAAATCAAGCCCAAACCCGCCTCCTCAGGGCTGGTAAAATCAAGCCCAAACCCGCCTCCTCAGGGCTGTTAAAATCAAGCCCAAACCCGCCTCCTCAGGGCTGTTAAAATCAAGCCCAAACCCGCCTCCTCAGGGCTGTTAAAATCAAGCCCAAACCCGCCTCCTCAGGGCTGTTAAAATCAAGCCCAAACCCGCCTCCTCAGGGCTGTTAAAATCAAGCCCAAACCCGCCTCCTCAGGGCTGTTAAAATCAAGCCCAAACCCGCCTCCTCAGGGCTGTTAAAATCAAGCCCAAACCCGCCTCCTCAGGGCTGTTAAAATCAAGCCCAAACCCGCCTCCTCAGGGCTGTTAAAATCAAGCCCAAGTTGTCTTCGGTCCCCACCACAAACTCCATTCCCTAGCCACGACTCCATCCCTCTCCCTGGCAACTGTCTGAGGCTGACCCAGATCATTGGCAATCTTGGCGTCCTATTCGGCCCTGAGATGAGCATCGGACCCCTGTATCCACTCCATCACCAAGACCGCCTACTTCCACCTCCGTAACATTGCCCGTCTCCGCCCCTGCCTCAGCTCATCTGTCGCTGAAACCCTCATCCATGTCTTTGTTACCTCCAGACTCTCCTGACCGGCCTCCCACCTTGCACCCTTCTACACTTGAGCTCATCCAAAACTCTGCTGCCCGTATCCTAACTCGCACCTATTCCTGTTTACCCATCAGCCCTGTGCTCACTGACCTACATTGGCTCCCGGTCCGGCAGCGCCTCGATTTTAAAATTTTCATTCTTGTTTTCAAATCCTTCCATGGCCTCGCCCTTCCCTATCTCTGTAACCTCCTCTTGTTTGATAACGGTCCTGTGAAGCACCTTGGGATGTTTTACTACATTAAAGGTGCTATATAAATGCAATTTGCTGTTGTAGTTGTTGTACGTTCTACAGTCCAACTGCCCGCCCAAAATGGGCGGAAGCGGTAGCTGGCCAGTTGCTTGCAGGCGATGATCGGACGGTTAGCCACCCATCAGCACTCAAGTAAGTCGAGGGGGGTTTCGACAGGGTCTCGCGGGTGGAAAAGAGGGGTGGGTTGCCTGAGTTAACTGAGGCCCAGACGTTCCTTGTGTACTTAGCCTACAAGGCCTCTTCTTCCTGCAGACTAGGTTTTATTGAGTGGGACAACCACGGTGGGTGTCCCGCACATTTGGCAGTTAAAATACCATTCGCCTTAATGACATCGTAGGACCCCGTTTGCATGTATCAATGAGGCTCTCACCTGAGTCAGGTGGGCACCTCGGCTGCCTAAAAAAAGGGCCCAGCTAAGGTGGGGATGGAGCGGCAACTGGTCAGTAAGTTTTTGGAGGCGATTTTAACTGCACAGCCCCCCCCATTCCCACAAGCAGGTTAGGTTAAAACCATCCCATGGCCTTCCTTTATTAATCCAAAACAAGATCAGAAGCTACTTAATGTAAAACAGAATGGAAACAGGAGTTATATTTGGCAGATAAAGTATGCAAGCCAATGATTTAGGACAAGAAGCTCCAACAACATAAAAAGGGAGACTTAACATGAATGACAGTGTAAGAGAAGGTTATGCTTTGAATTATGAAGAGCTGATTTGAAGGACTAATGTGTAGTTATGTTCTTGAAGAATAAAGTCTCATTTAAAAAAAATTACAAAGCATAGGCACCATCATATCAAGCTCTTTTATCATTGCAATTTATGGTTCAGAACTAGACTTATTGCAAATGAGCTTTAGAGTAGCAATGGCCTCGATATTTACGGAGAGGCAAGGAGGGAGCGGAGGTACGTGTCAGGGGCTGGGGAACCCGGAAATACCAGGATTGCGGAGGTCCTGCCGAATTTAATGGCAGGACCTCATTAGAATTATTTTACTCAGTCTCCCGCCTAGCAGCTGTCTAGATTGAGAGGTTGGCCAGCTGCCAGGTGGGAAAGCCTGCTGTGCAAGGCAGCGGCAGAAGACTGCTGGGGATGGTCCCTGGCAATCAAGAAGATCAGGGGTCGTGGGCCGGGGGGGATGGCTCTGAGCATGGCAGTGAGGAGACATCACGTGGTGGGGAGACATTGCTGGGGGGAGACATCGCTGGGGAGGACAGATCACTGGTGGGGGAAGTGGGACATTGCTGGGGGGAGACATCGCTGGGGAGGACAGATCACTGGTGGGGGAAGTGGGACATTGCTGGGGGGAGACATCGCTGGGGAGGACAGATCACTGGTGGGGGAAGTGGGACATTGCTGGGGGGAGACATCGCTGGGGAGGACAGATCACTGGTGGGGGAAGTGGGACATTGCTGGGGGGAGACATTGCTGGGGAGAGACGTCGCTAAGGGGGGAAATCGCTGGGAGTTGGGGTTAGCCAATTGCTGGGGAGGGTTTCGGCCGATCGCGGGGAACATAAGAACGTAGGAACAGGGGTAGGCCATTCAGCACCTTAAGCCTGTTCCATCAACAACAACAACTTGCATTTATATAGCGCCTTTAATGTAGTAAAACGCCCCAAGGCACTTCACAGGGGTGTTATCAAACAAAATTTGACACTGAGCCACATAAGGAGATATTAGGACAGATGACCAAAAACTTGGTCAAAGAGGTAGGTTTTAAGGAGCATCTTAAAAGTAGAGAGGTAGAGAGACTTAGTGGTTTAGGGAGGGAATTCCAGAGCTTAGGGCCTAGGCAGCTGAAGGCACGGTCTCTAGTAGTGGAGCAATTAAAATCGGGGATGTGCAAAAGGCCAGAATTGGAAAAGCGCCAAGATCTTGGAGGCTTGTGGTTACAGAGATAGGGAGGGGCAAGGCCATAGAGGGATTTGAAAACAAGGATGAGAATTTTAAAAGTGTTGCCGGATGGGGAGTCAATGTAGGTAAGTGAGCACAGTGGTGATGCGTGAATGGGATTTGGTGCGAGTTAGGATACGGGCAGCAGAGTTTTGGATGAGCTCAAGTTTATTTAGAGTGGAAGGTGGGAGGCCGGCCAGGAGAGTATTGGTATAGTCGAATTTATAGGTAACAAAGGCATGGATGAGGGTTTCAGCAGCAGATGAGCTAAGGCAGGGGCGGAGTCAGGCAATGTTATGGAGGTCGAAGTAGGCGGTAATTTAATGAGATCATGACTGATCTGTATCTTAACTCCATCCACCTGCCTTGTCTCCATATTCTTTTATACCCTTGTCCAGCAAAAATCTATTCATCTCATATTTAAAATTATGAATTGAGCTAGCATTTACTGCTTTTTGTGGGAGAGAGTTCCACACTTCTACCACACTCTGCGTGAAGAAGTGTTTCCTAACGTCTCTCCTGAATGGCCTGGCTCTGATTTTAAGGTTATGTCCCTTTGTCCTAGACTCCCCCACCAGAGGGAAAAGTTTCTCTCTGTTTACCCTACCAATTCCTTTCAAAATCCTAAAAACCTAAATCAAATCACCCCTTAATTGTTTATATTCCATGGAATACAAGCCTAGTTTATGTAATCTCTCTTCATACGTTAACCTTTGGAGCCCTGGTGAATCTGCGCTGCGCTCCTTCCAAGGCCAATATATCCTTTCTAAGGTGCGGTGCCCAGAACTGTACACAGTACTCCAGATGTGGTCTAACCAGGGCTTTGTATAACTGGAGCAACACTTCCTCCTCTTATACTCTAGCCCTCTAGTTACAAAGGCTAACATTTCATTAGCCTTTTTGATTATTCTGTGTACATGACCACTATATTTTAGTGATCTGTGTATGTGGACCCCTAAAACTCTTTGGACCTCCACTGTTCCTAGCTTTTCACAATTTAAATAATACTTGGATCTATCATTTTTTGGTCCAAAATGGATGACATCACACTCACTTGCATTGAAAGCCATCTGCCACAGTTTTGCCCACTCACTTAATCTATCAATGTCATTTTATGCTCCTTGCATGAGTGTGCATTCATGTGGCCATGACCTGTATGCAGGTAAATTGACTTCCCACTGACCCCACGGGGGTATGGTAGCCTAGTGATCATGGCAGTGGGTTAGCAGCCGATTGCAGGGGGCGGTCGGCCGATCACGGGGGGGGGGGGGGCGAGAGATCGCATCAGGAGGTTTGCTTGAGGGGCCAGGGGTAAGCACTCCTGCTCTTCTTGATCCACAAGCAGTGCTGGAAAAACACATACCTGCTGCATCAGGCAGTTCTCGCCTTCATTCAGCTGCCGGGTTTCCTGAGCACCAGGAAACCCATGCTGGAGGTGTTCATTCCAAATCACTAACAATGTCTAAGACATTAACCACATAGGCCGGAATTTTGCCGGTGCTCAGAATGCGGGTTTGGAGGCGGGTCCGCTGTCAAAATCAAAAAGATTGACAGCGGGTCAGTATCCCACTGTAAACCTGCCTCTTTGTCAGTTTCCCAAGTGTCGGGTTTATCATCCCTGAACAGACCTGACACCAAACGCGGGTCAGCCAATTTAGATACTTAAAAGCTTGTTAAAAGTTAGTTAAGCACCATTTTACCATGTACTTACCATTTTACCAGCTTTTCCACGAGTTTCCCGGAGTGCGGGGATCATGTCGGGTAAGTAGGTTGGGTGTTGTGCATGGCATTTACTAACCTGACAGCTGCAAATGTTCTATGAAAGCTCCCATTTCATAGGTCTTCACTTTCCTGGGTTAGAAGCTGTTGCTCACTGCATTTAGAAGACAGATTGACCTTTATGCAGCTAGCAAGTGTTTGGAGCAAACTCTCTATCCAGTGTCACCTCATTGGAACAACCTCTCTCACCATTGACACATCTCAACCTCACCTGCCATCTATTCCATCAGCATCGGTGCCCTTGAAAAAATCTCACCTTGGTCCTCAGAATCCCAACACGATCAGCCCCAACACCAGCATCACCGGGCACACCAGCAGCATCAACAACAACATCAACCTTTTCTGCAATCAACTGATGCCACACTGGACACAGGGTATCATCACCCGTACACATTGCTGCCCGGGACGCCAGCAATGGCCTCACCGTGTCCAATTTGCTTCACTTAACACTGTACACCCTGGCTGCCACATGATGCACCAGGTTGGCACCACCCCACCCCAGCACCTTACAGCATCCCTACAATGTCCAAGCCATTTCCTTTCAAGCTCATCACCATTGGGGGAGGACGTTATGTCTCACCATTCACTGGAACTCACTAAGACACTTTCAAAGGTGCACACAAATCTGTCCAAGAAGGATTTCAATGCTTGACAACACATTAACAGAAAGTTTACACGAACATTGGCTAAAACACCCAAGTGCCCACCCTTGTGTGTTGTTAGTTGGTATACATAGATACATAGAAGATAGGAGCAGGAGTAGGCCATCCGGCCCTTCGAGCCTGCTCCGCCATTTAATGAGATCATGGCTGATCCTCCAATTCAGTATCCCGTCCCCGCCTTCTCTCCGTAACCCTTAACCCCTTTTGCCTGTAGAAATATATCTAATTCCCTCTTAAATATATTTAATGAGCTGGCGTACACTGCCCTCTGTGGCAATGAGTTCCACAGGTTCACCACCCTCTGAGTGAAGAAATTCCCCCTCATTTCTGTCCTAAATGGTTTAGCCCTTATCCTTAAATTATGTCCTCTAGTTCTGTTCTCACCCGCCAAGGGAAACATTCCTTCTGCATCTAGTCTGTCTAGACCTGTCAGAATTTTATACACTTCTATGAGGTCCCCTCTCAATCTTCTAAACTCCAGTGTGTACATCCCTAAACTACATAGTCTCTCCTCATAGGTCAATCCCGCCATTCCTGGTATCAGCCTGGTGAATCGCCGCTGCACCCCCTCCATGGCAAGAACATCTTTCCTCAGATGAGGCGACCAAAACTGTACACAGTACTCGAGGTGTGGTCTCACCAGTGCCCTGTACAGCTGCAGCAAGGTATCCCTGTTCCTGTATTCCAACCCTTTTGCTATGAAGGCCAGCATACCGTTTGCCTTCTTGACCGCCTGTTGCACCTGCATGCTCGCCTTCAGTGACTGGTGTACAAGAACACCCAGGTCTCTCTGTACTTCCCCCTCTCCCAATTTATTGCCATTTAAATAATAATTTGCCCTCCCGTTCCTGCACCCAAGGTGGATAACTTCGCACTTGTCCACATTATAGTGCATCTGCCATTTATCCGCCCAATCACCCAGTCTGTCCAAATCGCTCTGGAGCTTCCTGGTCTCCTCCTCTGAGCCCACCCCCCCTCCTAGTTTAGTGTCGTCTGCAAATTTGGAAATGCTGCATCCGACTCCCTGATCCAGGTCATTAATGTAAATTGTGAACAGCTGGGGACCCAGGACAGATCCCTGTGGTACCCCACTTGTTACTGCCTGCCATTCAGAAAATGAGCCGTTTATTCCAACTCTCTGTTTTCTATCTGACAGCCAGTTCTCTATCCACGTCAATACTTTCCCCTTTATCCCATGAGCTTCAATTTTCCATGCTAATCTTTTATGTGGGACCTTGTCGAAGGCCTTTTGGAAGTCCAGGTACACCACATCTACTGGCTCTCCCCCATCTATTTTACCAGTTACTCTATAATTGAACTAGGATGAGGGTGAGTGTGAGAGGTGGCTAGTGAGATCGGGAAGTGATAAATATAGATAGAGAGGGATGGGTGGAGGTGCAAGGTAAGTTGGTGTGAGTAAGGATGTGCAGGAGTAGGGTAGGGAAGGCAGAGTGATGGGGATGTGATGAGTGGCACAGGAGGATGAGTTTGAGTGTGGCTTTGTAGTAACGTTTCGTGATCTACTGAGATCATTCAAAGGTTTGCGCCACTGCAGCCAGGTCCTCCTGACCACATCCCTGCTTGTGTCCTCCTGTGCAATGTGCAACCAGGCTGCGTTGGTGTACTGGGGAGGTCTCTTCCGCCCATTGGAAGGGAAGAGAACCTCTCTGCGTGCATATGAAGGGAGTCATGGGAGAGCCTGGGTACAGCCGTGCACCTTTGTGCAGTGCTTGTCAGTGTTTGCAGCACCTTAATGCTGTACAACACTGACAGCACAACTGTCAAAATGAATGTGGGCATGGCCCCTTTAAGGAAACTGGCTGATGACGCGTCATCAGATGATGTCATCAGACCCGCTTCCTTTTAATTGGCCGGAAACCTCATACGGCGGGCTTAACAAGCCCAATCAGGGCAAAATCACTTGGAGGAGGCAGGATGAAGACGGGAGCGGGGTTTGAGGCCGCTGTCTACTCCGGCCGCACCAGACTCGCCACGGCTGGCGAAATTGCGGTCATAGTGTGGGACTGGAGTGGCAGGCTCTCTTCCCTGAAGGATATTACTGAGCCAGTTGAATTTTTATAACAAAAGCCTGGTAACTTTAATGGTTATTTTCTGATGCTAATCAAATTTTAACTAGATTTGTTGAACTCAATTTCATAACATGCTATGGTGGGATTTGAACTTACAAATTCTGGGCTGCTAGTCCACGACCATGATCATTAGGCTACCATACCCTGCATGATGTTTGAATCAATATGGCATTCTGACATGCTGTTACAGTGATAAGTGGGAAAATAGTTTGATGGTTTCCCATATCTTTCCACACCATGGTTGACCCAGTAACACGGGCTATTTACCCTGATCTTCAGGTAGCCCTTAATATTTTGTTGCAGGTGAGGATGTTGAGGATCTAACTGCAGACCTCTCACCATTGCACCTTTGTCAACTGATGGCCTAAATCTTGTTCTCAAACCCAATTCAGATTTTCTGTGTCGTGTTTTGTCTTGGAGACAACATTATGCATGGGTTGGAGATGTGTCTTCAGGGATCTGTTGAGGAATGGAGGAAAATTTCCAGGGAGACTTTTCTGAAACTTTTTAGTTTCAACTCACTTTCCTCGAATCTCAGTCCTTATTACTTTTCATTTCCTTTTACTCTTTGAAATACTTAGACCCGTGAGTTAATTGCTGCAGATGTATGCACAATTTCATCAATGCAATTGCTCTATGTGTGGCAGTGAAAGTTATGTCTCCTGTGAAAAGTTCAGCCACAGGGTCCTTTCACAATTGTAATGGAAATTATATTTGTATTGCTCAGAGTCCGATGTCCACATATATTCAGGCAATTGAGGCTTTCCTGGTGCATTATTCATGCTCACTTCATTGTTCCAAAAAGGAGCAATTATTACAACAATGGAAGTTCTGTTCTACTACAAAATCTCAACAACAACATCTTGAATTTTAGAATGCATTTAACGTAGCAAAATGTCCCCAAGGCGTTTAACAAGAACGATATCTATAAAAGCATTTTTGACACCGAGCCACAGAAAGAGATGTCAGGACAGATGACAGAGGAGAGAGAGGCAGAGAGGTTTAGGGAGGGAATTCCAGAGCTTAGGGCTAAGGCAGCTGAAAGCAATGTCGCCAATGATGGAGTGAACAAAATCGGGGATGCGCAAGAGGCCAGAATTGGAGGGGCGCAGACATTGCGAAGGCTTGTACGGCTGGAGGACGTTACAGAGGTAGGGAGGGGCGAGGCCATGGAGGGATTTGAAAACAAGGATGAGGATTTTAAAATTGAGGCATTGTCGGACTGGGAGCCAGTGAAGGTCAGCAAGCAGAGGGGTGATGGATGAATGAGACTTGGAGCATTTTCCAAACTTGTAGGGTGTGCTTCTGTCCCAGGAGCAGAGATCACTTCTATTATCCATTACAAAATCGATGTTGCCACACAGATGTTCCTTATTGTATATCTGCTACAGTTTTAAATATTTTTTTATTAGTACATAAGGATATTTATCTCTCTCGCTCTCTCTTTCTCTCTAAAACAGTTAGGCGTGGGTGTAAAATGGGTGTAGTTAGTACAATGATTTTGATTCAGCCACAGAAGTGGTTTCATTGAATCCAGGCCAACAGACTGTTCTATCAGTTAAAGGTGTTTATTTTATAGTGAGGACCAAAAATGATAAAAACGTAAGAGCATCTTTCCTTCTTTAACATGTTTTGTAAAACACATTCTGCTTATATAACATGTTTAAGTTCAGGATTTTTATTCAGAACTCCAACTCTAAAGCTAAATAATAGAACAATCCTTCCAAAATCTCCTTCCTTTCTCTGTTGTTTATGTGTTCTCTCACAGATACACGTAAATAAAGGAGACTAGCCACCCCAACAACTCCTAACACATCACAAAAGAGGAAAGTCGCAAGTGCAGAATTTCACTTAGAATGCTTGGCCGTGCACAATGATTTGCGCTGATACTGACATTCTGCTTGTGTACGTGAACCATATTAATCCTGAACTTGAATAAGTAATTCAACTTAGGTGTTAGCTTTGGCTCAGAGGTAGCATTCTTGCCTCTGAGTCAGAAGGTTGTGAGTTCAAGTACCAGCACAGAACCTTGATCACATAATCCAGGCTGACACTTCAGTGCAGTACTGAGGGAGTGCTGCACTGTTATAAGTGCCATCTTTCGGATGAGACATTAAACTGAAGCCCTGTCTGACCTCTCGGGTGGATGTAAAAGATCCCATAGCACTATGCAAAGAAGATCAAGGGAGTTCTCCTAGTGTCCTGGCCAATATTTACCACTCAACCAACATCACCAAAGCAGATTATCTGGTATTTATCTCATTGTTGTTTGTGGGATCTTGCTATGCGAAAGTTGGCTGCACCATTTCTCTACATTACAACACTTCAATAGTACGTCATTGCTTTGAGATTTCCTGAGGTCATAAATGGCGTTACATAAATGTTCTTTTTTCTTTTCATCAACATTTAATTAATTACCACAGAGTTTCCTGGATCTGTGCACAATTCCTTCATCTTACCCATTTCCTGTATGCAAACATTTTTAGGAGGATATTGTCCTTAAGGATAGCTCTCAACTTGGCTGATGACGCTGGTGTGTTGCTCGCAAGTAATTGAATATATGGCCTGAAACTTGGCCGCTGACACTAGTGCAAATTCACGTAATTAAGTAGAACAAAGCTATAATAAAATCACCAGAACAATTACAGAGAGTACATTCAGAATAATCAAGCAAATTAAAGTTAATCAACTTCTTCAAAACCTTACTTGTGGAAGAATTAATGATCCTGACATCATCGTAGCTCAGGATCTCAAAGCAAGTTCTATGGCGCTAGCTATCCTTTTGATCAGCTGTTTCAGCTGAACCTGTCAACTGATGTCCACGTGAATATGCATATCTGTGCAGAAGGTGGGATAAAAATCAGAACCCAACAATTATTAAACCAACTATATCAATTCTCATTGAATTCATAGTGAAGGAGATGTTGTCGCATCACCTCAATTGCACCAGGCTACAACTGTCGCTAACTCAGTTTCAGAGAAAAACATGGTCAACTTGAAATACCCTTCTTTTTGTTGCAGCAATAGAATGCCCCTCAAGGGAATACTCGTTAGCTGCACTTTGCTCCTTGCCTTCATCATAAACAATCTGGAAGATAATTATAATTAACTTTTATATTTTTTGCTGATAACATCACTCTCCATACCTGAGAGTGATGTTATCACCGGTTCCGAAGAGCCAATATAGTTAGAGATCTAAGATAATAAAGGGATTGTTACATTAATGGGTTGTACTAGAGACCCCCTAATTGTGGGAGGGAAATAGAAGAGGAAACTTGCAGGGAAGCTGGTTCTGATACTTGTATGTCTTAAAAAGGCTTCCCCGAGTCGCCACTGGTCTTATTTACATACCCCTGCCTGTGAATGGGAGTTTCCTGGACTTATCCTGCTAGTGCACTCAAGATAAGTTACACCTGTTTCAATGAAGCGTAGCAGCTGTTAGGATCAGCTTTTAAAGGAGTTCCTGAAATAGAAGAGGCTGGCAATCTTTTATTGAAGATTTCTGAAGGTAGGGAACATTTTAAAAAATGTTTTTGTTTGTATTCTGCCTACAGACACCTAGGCTGAAATGTTCTGTACCTAGGCGGGTTGGCTGTGGGCGGTCGCCGTGGCGGGTCGTGACCCCGCTCTTTCCATTCCACTCCTGAGATCGACTTTCCCTTAATGGGGCCTATTAAGCCCGTCCTGCACGTTACCCGGCCCTATTAAATGGTGTAGGTCTGATGACGTCATCGATGACGCGTTTTCAACCGGGATATTTAAAGGAGCCATGGCCACATTGCATTTGAAGGTTCATCTAGGATTGTGCAGGCACTGTACTGCAGCATTGGAGTGTTTCAAACACTTGGAAACATGACTGCACAGAGGCAGAGGGCTGCACCCAGGTTCTCAGATGACTCCCTCCATGTACTTGTGGAGGGAGTGAGAGCACGCAGGGAGGTCCTCTTCCCTTCCGATGGGCAGAAGATACCTCCCCAGCAGACCAAAGGAGCCTGGTTGGAGATTGCAGAGGAGGTGAACAGCAGGATGTTG
This sequence comes from Squalus acanthias, assembly GCA_030390025.1. Taxonomy (NCBI): domain Eukaryota; kingdom Metazoa; phylum Chordata; class Chondrichthyes; order Squaliformes; family Squalidae; genus Squalus; species Squalus acanthias. The sequence continues at coordinate 31,290,582 of CM059431.1, forward strand.
TGAGGAGGACCTGGGTGCAGTGCCGGAAACGTTTCAATGATCTCATTAGATCAGGAAAGGTGAGTACAAAGCCACACTCAACTTCAACCTGCTGTGCCTCTCATCACATCCCCATCACTCTGTCTTCTCAAGCCTGCTGCTGGACATCCTTACTCACACCAACATACCTTGCACATCCACCCAACCACTCTCCCTCTATCTACATTATCACATCCCCATCTGACGAGCCACCCCTCACACTCACCCTCATCCTAATGCAATCATACCAACTAACAACACTCAAGGAGGCCATTTGACATTGGTACCCTACTCCCTCATAGTCACTCTCTAAAGATGTTACCCATCCATTCCTTACACTCATTCCATCACGCTTACTCAAACTTCTCTTCTTTGCCTCCTAGCAGTAAAAGAGAGCCCACAATAAGAGGGAGAGGGAAGAGAACCGGAGGTGGCCCTTCATCACTGGCCAGCTTAACAGCAGCAGATGAGGTTGCCTTAGAAGTCTCAGGAGTCGCAGAGCAGCTGGAGGTGGGAGATGGAGAGGGGGGACATCTCAGTAACCTGGTGACAGAATTACATCTCATACAACCACATGGCATACAGCAGTCACTCATATGGGGACTGATGGCAGCCACCAGTGAATGTTCAAAATATGCATAATGGTATCGTTACCCATTCTTGATATGGCATTTCTAAATCATCTTTTTACTCTCTCACAGGTCCATCAAGAGCCCCCCCCCCCCCACTGTCCAGGAGGAAGAGGAAGACGACTCCTCAGAGGAGCCTCCAGCCTCTGAGGGCGCACCGTCACCAGACATAAGCGCACCCAGCACCAGCGCAGATACGCACATCTTGGTGGGTCCCACGTGAGATAGAGTAGTGTTGTCACCTGGTGTCTCACAAGTCACAAGTGAGCAAGAGCAGATGGTGGAGACAGGGACAGCAGTGGAGACTCCTCGCTGGAGGGCGCAGGTCGCATCCAGCTCGGCTCAGCTGCATGCAGACGCTGATCCTCGGGGGCCATCCAGAAAGAGGACGAGATGTGCAGGAGGCTTTGACAGGTTTTGCGGCCTCAATGTCTGCAAATGTGCAGAGAATGGAGGAGTCCATCTCCAACAGGAGCACCACCGTGTCGCAGGCAATATCGACTGTAGGCTCCTCCATGGAAAGGATGGCTATCTGCATGGAGCAGCTAATGCGCCACTCACAGGAGCACATGGTCTCTATGGGTAATAGATGACTATCTATGGAGAATAGATGGCTATATATGGAGAATAGATGGCAGACGCTCATAGACCTTCTCTCTAGGAGGGATGTAAATGTAGACTTGAGTCCTCATGGACCCACTGCTGTGCAGCAAGGTGCTCTCCAGCTCCTTGCTAGCAGGGAAGTGCGAGTGGCCCATGAGAGGGATGACGATAAGAGGGGACAGGGAAGTGGGGGCTCCTCTCAAAGCACTCACACTTCTCCCCCATTGCCTCCCCCTCAGTCAGAGCCCCACATGTCTCCTGGGATCGCGATGGCCGAGTTTGCCCCTGCACAGTCGCAGGAGGAGCAGACTTTGGCGGGGCCATCGCAGGCTCCAAAACCCAGAGGACGTCCGCCAAAGGTGTCTATGCAGTCACAGCAGGGAAGTGAGCAGGCTGCCTCTACCTCTGCTGAAGCTACTGGGGTAGCACCTCATAGAAGCATGTGTAAGAGAAAGATGAAGCACAAGTAGATGCACAAGGGTAAGCATTTGGGTGTTTTAATAACTGTGTGAAGTTTCCGTTAATGAGTTGGAGTGAATGTGTGAGACATAACGTTACCTCCAGAAATGGTGGTCAGTGTGAAAGGAATGGCCTGGTCATTGTAGGGATGATTTATGGTGTTGCTGTTGTGTGTTGGGAGCCTGGCACAGCCTATGGAAGCCATATGGGTGTAATGCCTGAAGTTAAGTAAGTCTGGCCATGATGAGACTATCCCTGGCCTCCTGGGCAGCAATGTGCTCAGGTGCTGGTGGGATCTGGACCACAGGTTCCTCCTGCTCCTCCTCCTCCTCGTCTTCCAGCTGATGCTGCTCCTCCTCCTCCTCCAAAGAGGCTGTGCGCTCAGAACCTCGCTCCTCATGCAGCACTAATTCTCGCTGCTGCACTTTGTTGTGCAGGGCGCAGCAGACCACAAGGATTCTGGAGACCCTGGCTGGTGCGTCTTGAAGGGCTCCTCCAGATCTGTCAAGGCATCTGAAGCACATTTTCAGCATGCCTATTGTCTGCTCTATGACACATCTGGTGGAAATGTGGCTTTCATTGTATCTCTCCTTGGCCTCGGTACTTGGCCTCTTCAAGGTTGTCATGAGCCACGTCTTCAGTGGATAGCCCTTGTCTTCAAGCAGCCAGCTGAAAAGTCCGTTTGGAGGAGCGAAGAGCTGAGTGAGGATAGACTGGCACAGGCCGAAAGAGTCATGGCAGCTGCCAGGGAACTTGGCGCACACATGCATGATGATCTTCCTATGGTTGGAGACGAGCTGCACATTGAGGGAGTGGACAAAGACTCCTGGGTGATGATGGGGTGCCCTGATGGCCACATGTGTGCAGTCAATGATGCCCTGCACTCGTGGGAAGCCAGCCAGAGTGGCAAAGCCAAACGCCTGCTCAGTAACACTGGCTTCGTCAGTGGCAAAGTTGATATAATTGGCTGACTTGTCAAAGAGGGCGTCGGTGACCTGTGTGATGCATCTGTGGACAGCCGACTGCGAGATGCCACAAATATCTGCTGCAGATCCCTGGACGGAGCCTGAGGTGAAGAAGTTGAGGACGCTGGTGACTGACAGCCACTGGTAAGGCATGTCCACCCGCTCCTCTGGGCTGCAGGTCTTGCTCCAGCAATCTGCAAATGTCTTCGACGACCTGGCACAATAGCCTGAGCCTCTTTTGGCACTGCTGCTCCATCATGTTGAGGAAACTCATCCTCTGCCTGTATACCCTGTGTTGGGGGTATCGCCTCTGGCGCGGTGCAGCCCTGCGCTGATGTCCTCTGTCCTGTGCAGCATCAGGTTGGTGAGGAGAAGGTTGGTGGTGTTGTTGTTGGTGCTGCTGGTGTGCCTGGTGCTGCTGGTGTTGGGGCTCATTGTGGTCCGATTCTGAGGACCAAGGTGAGATAGTATAAACGGCACCCATGCTTATGTAATAGATAGCAGGTCAAGTAGAGATGACAGAAGCAATCTGTCAATGGTGTGATAGGTTCTACCAATGAGGTGACACTGGATCCCGACTTTGCTGAAAACACTTGCAACCTCTGGAAAGCTAAATCTGTGCTGACAATACACTCAGCAATAGCATCTGCCTTAGCAAAGTAACCAGGTGTCAGGTGGGAGTATTTATTGTGCTTTCCATGCTGTGCACTAATGAGCTGGATCAATGGCCATTGAACTTCCGCCTCAGGTTCACAGACGTGGTTCCTAAGCTGCATGATCCCTGTGCTCATCCAGGGAAATTTGAAAGGTAGGGTTAAAAAGATGCTTAAGGGTCTGACAAGTACCTAGTAATCATCTAAATTAGCTCAGCCGCCTCTATCGTTCGGGTCACTGGCGCGTTGGCAAACGTGGGAACGGCGCGTGGAGGCGGGATGACGGCGGGTTCCCAACTCGCTCCAAGTTATTTCAACTTTCACTCCTGACCTGCCTCCAATCCCGCCCACATGGACGCCAGAAGATTTCGGCCCTACACTTGCTTTTGACTGCTTCTCAGAGGGTCTGAGCGCTAGCAGATTTCTGGATGCCGTACACTAGCCCCACCAAAGTCAGTATAAGAGAAGAACTTTTGCAGGCTTTCATTTTAGAATAAGACTTCCATTTTAGAGTAAGGCTTTCTGTATAAACATTGTATCATTAGCAATTAGGCAGCTAAAGATCGAAACATAGAAGCATAGAAGATAGGAGCAGGAGTAGGCCATTCGGCCCCTCGAGCCTGCTCCGCCATTTAATGAGATCATGGCTGATCATCCAAATTCAGTACCCTGTCCCTGCTTTCTCCCCATATCCCTTGATCCCTTTAGCCTTAAGAAATATATCTATCTCCTTCTTGAATATATTTAATGAATTGGCCTCAACTGCCTTCTGTGGTAGAGAATTCCACAGGTTCACCACTCTCTGGGTGAAGAAATTCCTCCTCATCTCAGTCCTAAATGGCTTACCCCTTATCCTTAGACTGTGACCTCTGGTTCTGGACTCCCCCGCCATCGGGAACATCCTTCCTGCATCTAGTCTGTCTAGTCCTGTTAGAATTTTATAAGTTTCAATGAGATCTCCTCTCATTCTTCTAAACTCTAGCGAATATAAGCCTAATTGACCCAATCTCTCTTCATACGTCATTCCTGCCATCCCAGGTATCAGTCTGGTAAATCTTCACTGCACTCCCTCCATGGCAAGAACATCCTTCCTCAGATAAGGTGATCAAAACTGCACACAATACTCAAGGTGTGGTCTCACCAAGGCCTTGTACAACTGCAGCAAGACATCCTTGCTCCTGTACTCAAATCCTCTCGCTATGAAGACCAACATACCATTTGCCTTCTTAACCGCGTGCTGCACCTGCATGCTTACCTTCAGCGACTGGTGCACAAGGACTCCCAGATCTCGTTGCACTTCCCCTTTTCCTAATCTATTGCCGTTCAGATTATAATCTGTCTTCCTGTTTTTGCCACCAATGTGGATAACCTCGCATTTATCCACATTATACTGCATCTGCCATGCATCTGCCCAATCACCCAACCTGTCCAAATCATACTGGAGTTTCTCTGCATCCTCTGAAACCTTGTCTAGTCAAGCTTGTCCTTGGAGCATTCCAAGTAAGGAGGCATTCATCATTTTTTTTATCTTATGTTTTATAGGATAGTTTTGGGGAGACCTGGAAAGTCAGGTAGTGCGTGTGTAATCTCGGATGAGGTAATGGAACAGATGACTGTTAGGCTAAGGCAAAGACCACGATTGATGGGAGGCTTTTCAGGAGAACAAGGATAGTTAGGAATAAGGGTGTCTTTTTAATGTATCTAAGGAAGATGTAAAGCCTAGATTACTAGAAATTTCTCAGAGCGAACTGGACACACTCAAGGCAAGACAATCCAAGTCTGATCACCTCGGAACCTTGTAGATATCAACAGGTTGTATTTCAACATCTTCTTCACTGTGTCAACCTTTGTATTTTAACTTTTTTACTTCTTGTATTGTAGTTTCTTTTGTAACTGTAATAAACATATATACTTTGTAACAAGGCTCCCTCTAGTCTCTGAGTATCACAGACCGAACCTAATATAAAGCACTTACACTCAGGAGGAGGTATGGTCACCTATTCTCATGCTTCTTCTAGGTGCCACCTGAGGGCTAGGATTGCAGTAAGTGATTGGCTCCTCATGCTACCCAGAAGGGTTGTGGAACTGAGGTGACCCTCGTCTCATGGTAACTGGCTCCTGGCATGCAGCCTCTGCTGGCTGCATCTCTCCAGAGTGGTTCTGGGCAGATTTATCTCACCTCCTATGTTCCATTGGCATGGAGCTCTGAGGGGGTGGCTGGAGGCCTGTTATGTGCTGTTGTCCTGTGGAATGGCAGTATCATGCAGCTGTTACTCATAGGAACATAGGAACAGGAGTAGGGCATTTAGCCCCTCGAGTCTGTTCTGCCGTTCAATGAGATCATAGCTGATCTGTGACCCAACTCCATATACCCGCCTTTGCCCCATATCCCTTAATAACTTTGATTAACAAAAAACTATCAATCTCAGATTTAAAATTAATTTTAAAATTACTCCTGGAAGGCTTGGTCCTCATCATCCTCGGCACTATCATCATCATTCTTTCCCCGTCCTGTGCCACTTGTTGCTGTGATGGATTTGCAGGGGTGGGGTGGGGGTGGGTACAAGGTAAGAATGGGTGAGCACCAGACAGACAAGGGGATGGAAGGTTCTGCCTTGTGGTGCTTCATAACAGTAGAGTGTGATCAGCTCCGAGGGCTTTGAAACATGCAGTATGCATTTGGCAACATCAAGACTTAAGCATATTCTGAAAACCTGCTTGTCTCATCGACCATAGGGAATTCCACTTCCTCAACATATTATATTAATTACCACATCATTCACTGGATCAATTCTATGGATGATGTTTCACAATGATGTGCTATCTTTAGCATTAAGATGATCAAGTCAATAACTCTGTTCAGAAAGTTTAAACATCATATAACATAAGGGGTGATACCCCAATCTCAAGGAGAGGTGCAATCACAGGGAACGTGGGCTGGAAATAGGGCTACAACATTGTAGCCCCAATTCTCCAATGCAGGCTCTCTGTAAGCATGGCTTCCCGCTGGGATTGCTGGATCCAGTAACTTAGCAATGTTTTGGGTAGCAGAGCAATGGTCCAGCTGGCCTACCCTTCCAAAGTACCCATCAGTTTCCTTAGCATGTTTCTATAGCTAATAGCCCCATATCCCTTTCCCAATGGGAATTCAAGCCTTTGAAATTCAAGTCTTTGAAAACCTGACAAGGCTTTCTGTTCCCCCATCCCTGTTGTTTATCTGTCCTACAATTCTATCACCCTCTTACTCAAAAAATGTTGCCTTAATTTCAACAACAACAGCTTGTATTTATATGGTGACTTTAACATAGTAAAATGTCCCAAGGCGCTTCACAGGAGTGTTATAAAACAAAATTTGACACTGAGCCACATGAGGAGCTATTAGGGTAGATGACCAAAAGCTCGGTAAAAGAGGTAGGTTTTAAGGAGCATCTTAAAGGAGGAATAAGAGGTAGAGAGGCGGAGAGGTTTACGGAGGGATTTGCAGAGCTTAGGGCCTTGGCAGCTGAAGGCATGACCACCAATGGTGGAGTGATTGAAATCAGAGATGCTCAAGAGACCAGAATTAGAGGAGCGCAGATACCTTGGAGGGTTGTGGGGCTGGAGGAGATTACAGAGATAGGGAGGGGTGAGGCCATGGAGGGATTTGAAAACAAGGATGAGAATTTTAAAATTGAGGTGTTGCTTAACTGGGAGCCAATGTAGGTCAGCGAGCACAGGGTGATGGGTGAACAGGACTTGGTGCAATGAACCTTTCCCTTCCTCGACTTCTCTGTCTCCATCTCTGGGGATAGGTTATTGACTAACATTCACTACAAGCCCACTGACTCCCACAGCTACCTGGACTACACTTCCTCCCACCCCGCCTCCTGTAAGGACTCTATTCCATTCTCCCAGTTTCTCCATCTCCGCCGCATCTGCTCTGACGATGCCACCTTCCATACCAGTGCTTCCAACATGTCTTCCTTTTTCCTCAACCGAGGATTCCCCATGGTTGACATGGCCCTCGACCGTGTCCGTTCTATCTCCCACACTTCTGCCCTCACCCCTGCCCCTCCCTCCCAGAACCATGATAGAGTTCCCCTTGTCCTCACCTTTCACCCCACCAGCCTCCACATTCAACGGATCATCCTCCGCCATTTCCGCCACCTCCAGTGTGATCCCACCACCAAACGCATCTTCCCCTCACCTCCCCTTTCAGCATTCCGCAGGGACCACTCCCTCCGCGACACCCTAGTCCACTCCTCTACCACCCCCAGCAGCCCTTACCCTTCGCCCGGCACCTTCCCGTGCAAGCGCAGGAGATGCAACACATGCCCTTATACCTCCCCTCTCCCACTGTCCAGGGCCCCAAACACCCCTTCCAGGCGAAACAGCGATTTACTTGTACTTCCTGCAATTTAGTATACTGTATTCGCTGCTCACGATGTGGTCTCCTCTACATTGGGGAGACCAAACGCAGATTGGGTGACCGCTTTGCGGAACACCTCCATTCAGTCCGTAAGGGGGACCCCGAGCTCCCGGTGGCCTGTCACTTTAATTCTCCGCTCCACTCCCACTCTGACCTCACCGTCCTCGGCCTCTTGCATTGCTGTCATTTCAGATTTACAGCATCTGCTCACAAAGGGAAGAGATAGAAGCCAAAGAGGAAGAAGCAGATAGAAGGATGCATCGCAGACAGCCCCTTTGTGGTCGGGATATCTGGGATGGAATCATCTGCCTGCGGTTCCAGTGAACACAACCCCAATTCCCCTTTCAACATTAGTCCCACACCTTACCTTCCCTCTGTTACTGACCATCACAATGCCCTCTTGGCCACGATGCCTAAAAAAGCCAGCACAAAGCAAACTTTCCAATCCAACTTTATACATCTATCCATCCAATATGACATCAAGAAATTAACTCATCACCCTTATGCATTCCCTTAGTGACTGTCATGTGTGTGCCTTTCCCTATCCTAGTGATGTCACGCAGTGCTACCCCAGTGGCTGCAGCATGGCTGGGGGAAGGCTGCTCACTTTCAGTGGGGGACACCGTAAATGGCCTTGCTGGTCGCCCTTGAGGAGCTGGTGGCTGTGTCTGTCAAATCAGTCTTCTTCTTCTTCTTCTTCTTCACTCTCCTCTCCCTCTTGGTCACCCACTGGCTGGGCAGGCTGCATTTCTTGATTGTGTGAAACGAGGAAGGCACAAGGGTGGAATTGTGGTGAGGGGAGGGCGGGAAAGCAAGAGGTGCATGCCAGAAGGAGGATAACGTGTGAGGATACCAGCATCTTATATCCTTTCAGCCCCGCCGCTGGCCAAGGGCTCAGCCATGCCCTTGTGAAGAATGGCCAGCACCGTCTCCTCCAAGGGGGTGAAGTGAAGCTAGGAATGGGAGATGTGCCTCATGTTTGGTACAGTTTGTTGGTAGGTGAGTGATGGGGGGCGGGGAGTCGTGCATTGAGCAGTGTGTGAGGCTAGAGATGCAATTGGTAGGAGACGACTTTTGAAGATGCATTCACTGACCTTGACCAATGGCCTGAGGTCATGAAGCTTCTTTGGGCACTGGAGCCAAGTGGTGGGGGGGACACTGCTGGCAGCGACAGCCTCGGTGATGTGGTCCCACAATGTTCTTTCTGGAGGGCCTCCTGGCCCCTGTGGGGAGAGGAGCTCTCTTGCAGTGTTGACCCCCTGCACAAAACTGGAGTGCTGCGTGCGAGACCCTGGGTGCCCCTCCCCTGGCTTGCTGAGCCTTCTGTGTTAGTGCTGAAGCAATTTTACCATTTTTTTAGGTGTGGAAGACAATTCAGCTTTAAGAGCGGAAGACTGCCATTTGGAAATTATTTTTAATGTTTATGATTGTTTTGAAAGGCAGTAAGGGCTGAAAATGCATTTTTTCACTTGATTTTAATTTCTATTAGTTTTGAATGCCTTGCCCCTTTAATTCATAGCCCCTTTAATTGCCCACAATGCCTTGCGAACTCCACAGCCTCGCTCCCAGAGGCTGTAAGAAGCTGCAATGCTGTCTGTGGACGGGAACTTCGAGTCGCAGGCCTCCATTAACGCCACCAGGAGGCCGTTGTACGATAAGTTAGCGCTGTGCTCCACATCGCCAACCCCCTCAGCCAATTTTTCAATGGTGGCGCTGTGGCCATTTTCGGCGACCGTTAACTCGAGTTGCCGGTGACACCAGCAATTCTGTTGGCGCGCACAAATTTTTACCCCTGTTTTTAAACTGAGGCCTAGAAATTCGTCTCAGGCGGTGGTGCAAAATGGGCGGTATCGGATTGGCCGCCCGCTATATTCAGTTCCATTGCAGTCAATATAACTGAATAGCAGGCACTGCATGTAACGGGCAGACGACCTGATACCACTCGTTTTGCATCACTGCCCAGGACGAATTTTTAGGCCCGTATGTTTAATAGACTTTCTGCAGAAAAACCTTTTTGTTGTCCCTTCTATGCAGATGTTTAAGTGCTGATTTTACTATCCAACACTATTAGAACATGTTTGGGCTTATTTATTCCACCACAAATTGACCAGTAACCATTGGAGTAATGTTTTTGGAGTCATTTGTCCTCCTTGCATTACTTACCTGCTGCAACTAATGTTCCCTTTAAGCTGCGCAGCCGTGCAGTGCTCTAGGGGCCCCCACGCAGCCGGTGAGACGGCTTTTAAATTGAAAAAACGCGCATGCGCAGAATTTTGAATGGGCCACGCAGCCCGTTAAAGGGGCTGTGCGGCCCCCAAAAAAATTACAGGGAACATTGACCGCAAGCTATTTGTTAAGCAATGTAATTAATCAAAATAAAAGATACATAAACTAGACCTTGCAACCCACTTGGGAGAAAGCTCTGCCTACTCTGCCTTTACTGTATTAATTATCCTACACATTGATTGCTGGATTCTTGTTGGTCATCTAAACATAATACCTAATCAGGCTTTGGCCTAGAAATGGGATATAGCCACGAAACAGGCAGTGTTAAGGCCTAACGATGTTAAGCTCCTCCACCTCAAAATGCTCTAGGTAGCAGCAAAATTTGTGCTGACACCTTATTAACATGATTATAGTCATGATTTCAGCGCTAAACCTGCTGCTCATTGGCTTAATGCTCAACAGGTGGACCAATATCGGGGCCAGTCTAATTCCCAGTCATGTGTGGCACAGGCTTTATTCAGTAGTTAAAGGGGAGGTGCCGTGATGAAGAAGAAGAAGAAGAAGAAGAAGAATTATTATTAGTATTATTATACGCAGCTCTGGAGGCACTGGTTGTGGCCATGGAGTGGAGGCGGGCTTTCCCCTTCCCACAGACTGGAAGGAAGTGCTTGCCACACACCTCCCGAAGAACGTGGCAGGAGATAGCCAAGGTCGGCCATCCAGTGCCGAAAGAAGTTTAGTGACCTCACACGGGTGGTCAAGGTGAGTGAAGGCTTCAGCAAATGCCATATTCCACCATCTGCACCACAAGCTTCACACACTGCTCAATGCAACACACCCCCAGCACTCACCTCCCAACAATTTCTACCTATCACCACACATACCTCACAACCATAGCTTCACTTCACCCTCACAACCTTACCACTGCTGCAACACTTACACCCACACCTTGCACACAATATTAGCTATTCAACTATGGCAGGCACATCACCCAAACACATTGCACCACACTCACTGACAAACTTCTCTTTCGCTTGCAGGCCAAGGCAGCAGACAAGTGGGGGGTCAGGCTGACATCCAGGACCTCAGCCAGCTGGAGGAGAGATTTCTGGAGATAATTGGGTGGCACATCATAGAGGCCGTGGCAACAGGCGAGGTTGAACCCCTTGGGGACAACAACGCTATGGTCATTCCTGATCCTTCTTCTCACATCCCACTTCCCCCTCATCCCACAATCTCTTCTCACTTTCAAAATACTTATACTGTATGCATGCATATCTTGCATCACTGCTTCAGAGCATCTGTCACTCATAGACACCAGCTCAGAAACTGTCACTACGCGTACTTTAGAGGCTAGTGTAGTAGTGGGATCTGCACAGGGTGAGGCACTGGGCACGAGTGGGCTGCAGCAAGGCCAGGGGAAAGGGTAACTTGGGTCCAGCTCCCTGGAGGGCGAGTTCGCGCGTGAGTTCTGCTGCACAGGACTCAGATGAGGATCTCGATGGGGCGGCCTTCGGAAGAAGGTTGATGGGCATGCACACCGAATTGATAGGTGCAATGGCAAGCCTGCCAGAGAGGCTCTGGCAATGTCGAGGAGCGTGGAGGAGTCTGCCTCCAACATTGCACGGGGCTCTATGCAGACCTTGGAGCCCAGGATTTCCAGGCTGGAAATAATGGAAGACTCCCGAAGGGACTGCGTCGACGCAGATGTGATGGTGCGTGTGATGGGCGAGTCGCGTCTGCCATTGCAGCACAGGCGGAAGCGACCCAACGTCTTAGTGCTGCAGTGGAAGCGCAGACCACTCTCATGCAGTCTCAGCTTGATGCCACTCAAGCTCTGATTGCTGTCGACCGGGGCTTACAGAGTGTCACAGCAGCCCAGAAATCTGTGCTCCTACCGGGGGAGTGGCAGTTGGTCAGTGGAGCAGGACCCTGCTGTCCTCTCTCAGGATGACAGCATTTCTGTTCCCACCACTGCCACTCTGCCGTTGCCCTTGCCGCTGCCTCTCAGCCAGCCAGCCCAGGCTGCTGCTGCCCATGCCGAGGTGGTGCAATCTGTAGCCTGGCCTTCTAGGGCCACAGCTGCTTGAGGCCATCCTGCAAGGTCATCTGAAGTCTCCCCCATTGAAACTCAGCAGCCTTTCACCAGCCATGCTGCAGCCACTGGGGGAGCACTTCGTAGGAGAACTAGAGTAGGAAAAGGCACACGAACGACAGGCACTAAGGTATTGTACAAGGGTGATTAGTTCATATTGTTACTGTAAATGTGTGAAGTGATTTTTGATAAATTTATTAATTTTGTTTGGAATCTTTTTGGTGTCTCTCATTTCAGTTTTGTGCCCAGGAGGACGCTGTGATATTCCGTGAAAGAGGGATGGTATGACGGGGATGTGATGAGCAATGGGGATCTGGGGTTTCATTCTTTGGAATCGGAGTCTGATGAGCCATTCACAGACAGCCCGTCCGGAAGGGGGATTGGCTCCCTGCCTCCTTCCTCCCTCCTTGTCCTCTTCCTCCTCTTCCTCACCCTCGTCCTCCACCTGAGGTGGTCTCATAGTCCATGCTGGCAAAGGGCTGTGCCCTCATGATGGCCATGTTGTGAAGCATGCAGCAGACCGCCACGAAATGGGACACCTGCTCCGGTGTGTACTGGAGGGCTCCTCCTGAGCGGTCAAGGCAGTGGAACCATTGCTTCAGTAGCCCGATGCTATACTCGATGATGTTCCTGGTGGAAGCAAGGCTCTCATTATAGGGGTGCTGGGCACGAGTGGTGGAGTTGTGGATGGTAGTCATGAGCCAGGTGGAGAGCGGATAGTCCTTGTCTCCGAGCAGCCACCCTCGAGTTGGCTGTGGTGGTTGGAAGATTACTGGCACACCGGACCGATGCAGGATGAAGGCATCATGGCTGCTGCCAGGATAGTGGGCATTGACCATCAGGAATCGCTGGGTGTGGTCGCACAACAACTGCACATTAAGTGAGTGGTAGCCTTTGCGGTTAAGGAAGATCTCGGGATTGTTATACAGCGCCCGCAAAGCCACATGTGTGCAGTCAATGGCACCCTGCACCATGGGGAAGCCCACTATCCTGGCAAAGCCACAGGCACACTGATCCTGCTTCGCTCTGCCCAGAGAGAAGACAACATAGTCCCTTCTCCTGGTGTAGAGAGCCTCAGTGACCTCCCGGATGCAGCGATGGACAGCAAACTGTGAGATGTTACCTATATCTTCTGCTGCAGACTGGAAGGATCCGCTGGTGAAGAAATTGAGGGCCACGGTGACCTTGACTGCCACTGGGAGAGCTGTGTTCGCCCTGCTCTCAGGCTGCAGGTTTGGTTGCAGGAGGTGGCAGAGATCTGTGACCACCTCCTTGGTGAAGCGTAGCCTCCTGATACACTGCTCCTCGCTTAAATGGATATAAGAGAAGTGCTCTCGGAAGACCCCAGGTGGGTAAAGCCTCCTGTTGAGAGTCCTCCTGGCCCTCCTCCTCCTCCCTCTGCGTGCATCTTCTCGTCTTCTTCGCTGCCTCCGCTCCATCTCACGAAGGTAGTTGAGCGCGAGGTGGACTGCCAGTACAGCCCCCATGACTGTGAGCAAGTGTTGTGAGCAGAAGCCTTGAAATAAGAATGAAGGCATTCTCGACTTGCAACAACACTCCCTGTTACCTTAGAAACTTGCAATAAGTTTATAAAGCTGCTGGAGTTGCAGAAAGTTACACAGACCCAGTCAAACTGAACAAACAACAACAACAACTTGTATTTATATAGCGCCTTTAACGTAGTAAAATGTTCCAAGGCGCTTCACAGGAGTATTATAAGAAAAAAATTTGACACCGAGCCACATAAAGAGAAATTAGGGCAGGTGACCAAAAGCTTGGTCAAAGAGGTAGGTTTTAAGGAGCACCTTAAAGGAGGAAAGAGAGGCAGAGCGGTTTAGGTAGGGAATTCCAGAGCTTAGGGCCTAGGCAATAGAAGGCATGGCCACCAATGGTTGAGTGATTATAATCAGGGAAGCTCAAGAGGGCAGAATTAGAGGAGCACAGATATCTCAGGGGTTGTGGAGCTGAAGGAGATTAGAGATAGGATGGGGCGAGGCCATGGAGGGATTTGAAAACAAGGATGAGAATTTTGAAATTGAGGTGTTGCTTAACCGGGAGCCAATGTAGGTCAGTGAGCACAGGGGTGATGGGTGAACAGGACTTGGTGTGAGTTAGGACACGGACAGCCGAGTTTTGGATCACCTCAAGTTTACGTAGGGTAGAATGTGGGAGGTCAGCCAGGAGTGCGTTGGAATAGTCAAGTCTAGAGGTAACAAAGGATGAGGATTTCAGCAGCAGATGAGCTGAGGCAAGGGCAGAGACTGGTGATGTTACGGAGGTGGAAATAGGTGGTCTTAGTTATGCGGTGGATATGTAGTCGGAAGCTCATTTCAGGGTCAAATATGACGCCAAGGTTGCGAACAGTGTGGTTCAGCCTCAGACAGATGTTAGGGAGAGGGATGGAGTCAGTAGCCAGGGAACGAAGTTAGACCAAAAGCAATGGCTTTGGTCTTCCCAATATTTAATTGGAGAAAATTTCTGCTCATCCAGAACTGGATGTCAGACAAACAGTCTGACAATTTAGAGACCGTGGAGGGGTCGAGAGAAGTGGTAGTGACGAAGAGCTGGGTGTCGTCAGCGTACATGTGGAAACTGACGCTGTACTTTCAGATGATGTCACTAAGGGGCAACATGTAGATGAGAAAAAGGAGGGGGCCAAGGATAGATCCTTGGGGGACACCAGAGGTAATGATGCGGGAGCGGGAAGAGAAGCCGTTTAGGTGATTCTCTGGCTATGATTAGATAGATAAGAATGGAACCAGGCGAGTGCAGTCCCACCCAGCTGGACGATGGTGGAGAGGCGTTGGAGAAGGATGGAGTGGTCAACCATGTCAAAGGCTGCAGACAAGTCAAGAAGGACAAGGAGGGATAGTTTACCTTTGTCACAGTCACAAAGGATGTCATTAGTGACTTTGATGAGAGTCAATTCGGTACTGTGGCAAGGGCGGCAACCTGATTGGAAGGATTCAAACATGGAATTGCGGGAAAGATGGGCACAGATTTGAGAGGCGACAACACGTTCAAGAACTTTGGAGAGGAAAGGGAGGTTGGAGATGGGACGATAGTTTGCAAGGATGGAGGGGTCAAGGGCTGTTTTTTTTAGGAGAGGGGTGATGACGGCAGATTTGAGGGAGAGGGGTCAGTACCTGAGGGGAAAGAACCGTTAACAATGTCAGTTAACATGGGAGCCAGAAAAGGAAGTTGAGTGGTCAGCAGTTTGGTGGGAATAGGGTCGAGGGAGCAGGAAGTGGGTCTTATGGATAAGATGAGTGCGGAGAGGTCATGAGGGGAGATCAGAGAGAACTTGGAGGAAGATATGAGTTCAGGGCTAGGGCAGGGGGAACGTTAGAAGAAGTTTGGCATGGTAGGCTAGGGGAAGGAAGGAAAGTGGAAGAGGCAGCTGAACGGATGGTCTCAATCTTAGAGACAAAGAAGTCCATGTGTTCCTCACACTTGTTGTCGGAGGTGAGGGTGGAGGAGACAGGGGAGAGGGTTTTAAGAAGACGGTTAGCAGTGGAGAATAGAAGCCGAGGTTTATCTTTGCATTCCAGAATGATTCTGGAATAGTGAGTAATTTTGGCAGACGAGAGCAGGACCCGATAGTGCTTTATGTGGTCCAGCCAGATCTGGTGGTGAATGGCTAAACCAGTTGTCCGCCATATCCGTTCAAGTCTGCAGCCCTTGGACTTAAGGGAGCGAAGATGAGTGTCGTACCAGGGGGAACGGCCAGGGTGAGAGAGAGTAATTGTTTTAATAGGGACTAGGGCATCAGAGGTGGTGGTGAGGGTGTGGTTGAGCAGATCAGTAGCTGCAGAAATGTCATGGTGAATGAAGGGCCAAAGGCTGGACAGTTGGGATTTCATAAGTACAGTTGTAAGAGAGTTGGGAGAGAGTTTTTTCCAGGTTCAAGAGATTGCTGATGATCCCCTTCCTGCTTGTCAATGCTTGCTCAGCTCATCGCACTTAAGGTTTCATTTCAATGATTTTCGTGATCGTTGCTATTGGCAACGCTGTTGGCCATCCGAAAAAGGCAGCCGCCGATGAACCCGCCGCCAGCCACCCGAAAATGGCGACCGCCGCGGGACCCGCAGCCAGCTGGCGGAAGAGCGGCAGCCGCCATTTTTTCACCCGATTAGGCCTTTGTCTTTTTCTGTCCTCATTTGTTCAATCCTCAACATCACATTTGCTGTGCAAAGTCTGGAAACTGTCATGACTTTGGAAATAAAATATGGAGGACTAATAAATCTGTTATAACCGATTTGACACAAGCATCTGGAGATTTATTAAAGCAGGGGAAGTGTCACTTGTCTCTGAAGAGCTCTGATGACAAAATATAAATTAAGTGCTTCACTGTGCCTGCATACGTAAGTGCTGGACTAAACTTCCCCGAGCATCTAGAGATATCATAACAGTATAAGAGTATTGTACAGAACACTGCAATGGAATATAACTCATGCTTCCTGCATGATGGACAGTGTGCAGTTCAGCAAACTCCCCACAATGTTTCTTCTGAATGCCAAACTCAGTTACTTCAGTTGCCATCAGTCTTTTGGTTAATATTGCTATCAGCTTTCAGACAGCTGAAGTAGATGAGATCAGACTTGCTGCTCCAGTGTTAAACTGGATTGCAGATCAGATGCCCGTTATAGAAACAACCGGATGTTTATTTCCATTGATTGCATTTCTATAATGGGTGACCAGTACGTAATGTCAGTTTTACACTTGGGCAGCAAGTTAAAAAGACACCCCCATATTTCCCTCCTGAGAATTCCAATTAGGACTGGTAAAGGCCACTTCAGATCAGTTACCTAAGTATGTTTGATGTGGTGCCAAATGGAATGCAGAGCATTATTAGCCTCATTCCAGTTTAGAACATCTTGACATGGCTAAGTTGCATTCAGTGCTTGCAGAGGTTGGGGAGGGAACTTTAGGTAGGTGCTGCTGTTTTATCAGAGCTCTTCTATTTTCCTAACTGTAGCCAGAATGTGAGTCTCATTTGTAAAATAAAAAGTATAAATATCATTGCTGATGGTTACTCATTGCCTAGCAGCTAGAGTCAAAAGGTGTGATACGAACTGCCAATGTGTACCTTCAGCAGAGCTGAAGAACAAATGAACAGAACACTAATGTCCCTTTCCAATAGTAACCCTAGTAACCACAAGCTGTATCTATAGGAACGATGTGGTCTTCTTACTTGTGTCGCAGATTAAATGATCTGCTTTTGTCAAGTAGTTTCTGATAAAATTGAAGCTTGTACACTTTGTCTTAGCTGCGTGCAACAAGGTCATGGAAGGATTAGAAGATGAGGATTGTAATGTTATTGAGTCTTTTCATCCTTTCTTGCTCGAAATGTTTTTCTTTCGGACTGCTCTCATAAGTTAGTCCTCCCTACCTACATCCTCAAGTGTGTTTGCACTTGTTCTGATATATAGGTAAGTTTGATTGCATTCCCAGGATAATAACCACAAAACTGTTCTTTAGAATGCTGCAGTAATTGGTTCTATATCATGCCTCCATAGGTTTGAGAAGTGGCAGAATGGCACTACACTTGATCTTGTTTACTGCTTTAGATGCCAAACAAATTTATTGACTAGTAAATGAACAGCAAATAAATAACTGAAACTTAACATAACTGTTAAAGCTTTGCTAACTTTATTACCTATGGAAGTTATCAACTCATACTCGTCAGAAGTTCCAGATAGCCCAAATTTGTAGGCTCCGGCTAAAACTCATTGGTTTCAAAAGTCCAATAAATACCCCCTAAACAGTTAATGGGGCTTTGTGAATGCAAATTCAAAAGGAGCTACGAATCAGACACATATCTGAAAAAAATCACACAACATGTTTGTGTTGTATTATATGGCTTGGTTTCTCCCTCAAGCAAACTGCCCAGTGACACCTGATTAGTCATTGTATCAAGTTCAGCTGGGACATAATTTCTATGAGTGAAGTTGGTTCAAAGGAGCCAATTCCAAGCTAAAACATAAACAAACATGCATCACTTTTTGAGGGATAGGGAGCCACTGGAGGTCAACGAGGACAGGGGTGAATGGTGGGCGGAACTTTCTGCATGATAGGCCACAGGCAAAAGATATCTGTCTGGGTTGAATCTTGTGTTGATTACAATATAGTTTAACATTGGATTGCAAACTATTTATTGTTTTCTGCTATACAAAAAGTCAGCAAAGTTGTAACAATTATGATAAGTGCAGGGTGGAGCTGGGAAGACTTTGGAGTAGTTGAGCCTTGATGTGATAAAACAGCAGTGGAAGTGAGATAGGGCTATAGGGAAACAATGTTCAGGAGGTTGAAATAGACAGCTTTGTTGGTGTCAAACAGGATGGTTTTATCTTACTAACATTGAGCTGAAAAAAGTTCTGGCTCATGCACGAGAAAGAATGGGAGGTTAAGAGAACAGAATCAAGATAGGGACACATTTGGGAAGAGTTACTGTGGAGAGCCCTGGGTGCAGAAAAGAGTGAAGCAGAGATCCCTAATTGCCAAGGAACCTGATCCCTGAGTGTACCAGAGATGCAGAGAAGTCCAGTACAAAATTAGGAGCAACCCATCGGAGAAAAAAAGTACCTGAAGATAACCCTGAATGCCTGACAGCAGAGAACAGAGAGATACTTGCAGTGAGACAGAAGAAGCCAACCTATATAACACTGCCTCAACTCATCCAACTTGGAAATGGATGCCAAGAAATGGAATCAGTCATTTTGTCTTTGGATAGTAGGAACAAGTGAGTATTAGAGACCTGTACGTATACAAGGGGGTTAGTCTAAGCCTGGAACTAAGGTACTAGGGAGAACTCTAGCAAAAAGCTGATACAAACATGATGGACCGAATGGCCTCCTTTTGTACTGCAAACATCTTTGGTTCTATCAGTTACTAAAATGCATATAACTTTGTAAAGTGCAAGGATATTTGTTGTGAACGTAAGCTGTACTCATTCAGGGTAATTTTGCAATTTTGCTTTCCAGACAGGGAACACAGTAGTTCAACTATGGCCTAACCAATGGCGTGCAGATTTATCTTTAAATCGTTGCTTTTGTATTCCGTTCCCCTATATATAAAATGCAGATCACCATTTGCCTTTTATCACCTGACATTCTGCTTTTACAGATCTGTACCCATAGAGGCCAATAATGCGATGCCCAGCACCCATCGTGCTGATGTGCATCAGGTGCCACTATTCCATCATCAATCTTGCATCCCTGGATAACCAGAGGAGGGCACCAACACCCAACACCAGCATTTGGAAGAGAACACAAAGTCTATTTTGGTGTCTCTCTGGAACCCTTAAAAGATTTAAGCTGCATAGTATGCATCCATTTATCAACCCTTCGATTCCCTTCTGTTACAAGATAAACTGATGAACTGACTTTCTGCATCACACAGTGCAGTTCCTCACATGAGGGATTTGGCAAGGGTTTCTTCTCTGACACTTACTGCACTAACACTCGGTCACTTACTTGATACCTCCATCCAGTCACCTGCTTATCACAGTACAGTTTCACCTTTAGTTGGCTCCCCACTTTTATGGATGCCTGTTTGTAGATCTCTCACATATGCTGTGCTAGGTCTCGCACCCATTGCTTGTAGGCTACTTCATCTTGCATCACTCCAGTGTTGGGGTTGACAAACAGGTATTCAGGTAGTTTCATTTCCCAGCCAGTCATTGCCTCAAATGGTGTAACTCCTATGCTTTTCTATATGGAGCCTCTTATAGCCATCAGACCAATTAAATTTTCCAGTCCCAGTTTCGTCTTATTTCTATTGACATGAATCTGTCATTCATGAAAGAAAGACTTATGAAATAATACTGAGTGGCCTGCGGGTGGTGCTGTCCAGGGGGAGTATAAATACTCGGGCACGGGCCCAGCTTGCGCAGGACATTCTTAACAGGAACTAGAGAAGGACACAACTAGACCTCCATGTTGTAAAACAGTTGATTAAAGCTTTGTTTAACGCTTAGACCAAGTGCCTAGTAGTTTTCTTACGTCATCTACCATTACCTTTTTCAACACGGTTTTCACTGCCCTGTTAGTCCTTTGTACTAAGCTTGATGCTTGAGGATGATCCAGGATGTTCTATACCAAATATCTCAAAGACTTCCTTCATCACTTTTCCCACAAAAGATGATCCATTATCACTGTCTATGGCCTGTGGCATTTCCCACCTCGAGAACACTTGTTGTGCTTGGACCTTGGTGGTAGCCAGCAATGTAAATCTGCATGTTGGGATAGACTCAACCTACGTATGAGTCAACTATCATCAGCAGATTTGTTGGTATGAGTGGTCTGAGGTAATTCTCCTATGCAGTCAATTTGGATCCGATCCCTAAAACCCATGGGGGATTGTGATCTAAGGAACCTTCGTTTTTCTCAGGGTTGGGCTTAGCGCAAACAAGACAGTTGTGAACATATACACTGCCATCCTCAGCACACCTGTTCACCAACCTACCCGGCGAATTCTGCCAAGGATGCTAGCCTCGCCCAGGTGTTCACCAGTCAGGAGGCCGTGTATTGCCCTCAAAAGATTTTCCTAAGGGATGAGGGAATAACCCATAGCTAGGATTAGCTCTCCTATGGTTGTGCCATAAGAATAACATCTTTGAGTGAAGTGTGATGGAGTTGAATTTAACCTTGGAATACTTTGCTGCATTAACTCTGATCTAGCTCAACTGTTCACCCTCTTCCTGTATGGAACGTAACTCAACAACTGTGCCACCCTGATTGAGAGGTCGCACAACACCAGGTTATAGTCCAACAGTTTTATTTTAAATCACAAGCTTTCGGAGTTACAACTCCTTTGTCGGGTGAAGTGAGGAGATACAGAATCGTCAAAGCATATATAGATAGAGAACAATGCATGTGTAATTTACAATTGCAGACAACTAAATTCAATCATCCTGACTGTTTATCTGCCGAGGTGTGATAAAGTTAATCAGGTCAGCCAGGAAGGTACCACATCAAAGACATAGCAAGATACAACTGAGACAATGAGGTGGAGTCGCATGGGGTCTAACGTGTCAAAAGCTGCCGTCTGTATGTAAAACGATTAACTTTAAAATTTTTACTTTTTTACCAGGTGGCGACTGCTGTAGCCTCTTTGGAGGCAGGGTCATGTCAGGTCCCAGGACTGGCGCTGAACTGCAGCCTCCTTCACAGACTAATTGATCTAATTATTCCAGGATTTAGTGTTACCCTACTGAGAGTGGGCTTTAACCGCAACAATTAAACATTTATTAAGCTGTCTAGAACTGGCAGTTTGATAAATGAGGTGAAAGAGATCTTTAATCAGGCAAAATTCTTTTAGCAGCCTGTGACCAAGGAAAGCTGTTAGGGCTGTACATAAAAAATCAGAGTCTGAACAAATAACTGCGGTGAAGCTATCAGGTGCTGCTTCCCGGAGAAACTAGTACTGTGGCAATTTCTGCAAACTGTGCCAAAGTCTCTCTACATTTAAACATGTTCAGCTGGGGTTCCCGAGTGGTCCACAGGAAAAAACCTGAAACTGACTTGCTGGTCACATCCTAACAGGACCCAGCAACATAGTAGGTGGGTTAGTCTGAATGTTGTTCATCTGGGGACAGGATATTAGAGGAACAGGCCTTAGAGGGCCCAGGCTCAACAGTGGGGTGTACCCAATCCGTTGGACACTTATAAGGGGTACCCTTGATGGTAAGGTCCACTGCCACTGGGCCAGGATCTTTCAACTGTACAGCCTCAAGGTTCTCCTTCGACAGCCAGCAGGAGACTTGAGGGCTGGACACATTTCCATCCTTAATCCTACCCTTGGTGAGCAAAATTAACGAAGTGTGGTGAGAGAATACCTTTACCTTACTTAAGCCCATCATGTATCTCAATTTGCCTACCACCCAATACAATGCCAAAACCTGTGTCTTGCATTCTGTGAATTTCAGCTGAACTCCATGTAGTCGCCTAGAAGCAGAGGCGATAGATCTCGCCCTTCTGTGTTGTTCCTGTGCCAGAGCTGTCACAAAGTTGTTGCTCATGACAGAGGATGGAGAAGGAGCTGCCAGGACCAGACTGTTACAGAGGCAGTCCTTCAGTTTGTCAACGGACTCGGTGTGAAACTCAGTCCATTCCCAAGTGGCGTCCTTGTACAGCAACTCGTAGTGTTCCCAGCTTCGGGAGTAAAATCTCTACAGAAATCTGTCATTCCCAAAAAAGAGCAGTTTCATCCGTAAACATGGGGAGGGAGGTAATCAACTGCATCTTGTCCTGATTCACGGATCTAATTCCTGCTTCTAAAGACTCCAAGAAACCCAACATTTTGCTGTACAAGGTGTAGTTTAGTAGCATTTACCTTGAGTCCTACAGCCAGGAATCTCTAGAATACTTCACTCAGGGCAGACAATTGGACTTCTCTGGTGGCAGTATGGATAAGAATGTCATCCACATACTGAATAATGAGTGGTTCACAATGGAGTCCCTCCAGCACATGCTTCATGTGGGCATGGAGGATGGCTGGGCTATTATGGAATCCCTGGAGCAAGACTGTCCAGGTATGCTGCTGCCCTTCAAAGGTAAAGGCAAATTTGTATTGCGAATCAGGGTGGAGTGGTGAGCTCCAGAATCCATTCACAATACCTATCATGGAATATCATTTTAACTGGTGTACTAACTTAGCTAGCATCTTGGGAACTGACGTTATCATGGGATCAGTGGCTGGGGTATGTTGATTCAGCCACCGGTAGTTTATAGTGGCCCCCAACTGCCATTGGGCTTCCTAACCGGCCATAAGAAGGAGTTACGTTTGGAGGAAGCTCTCTTAATGACACACTGCTCTTCCAGGCTAACCTTAATACTTTCTACTGCCTCTCTAGGGTACGGAAACTATCTCTGCGGAGGTGGATCATCACTGTCTGTCTGTTTATGTGTGTCCATTTGGCCACATTCATGCTTGTTACAACTGTATCGCCTTGCAGAAGGCAATTACCTCCGAGTCATCAAAATAAGATTTCCAATCTATTTGTTCTATTCCCTTGATGGAAAAAACGAATTGTGGCATCAGTAACGTGTCCACCCCACCTGGGTCCGACTCAGTCAATGACCATATGATCTTTGTTATCCAGTCATTGCCTAGTATCTCTCTACTGTCTTGGTTAACTCAAAATGGATGCCAGCTTTCCCATGCCTCTAGTTGGGCAAACAGAGGAACAGTAGTGTGTAGCTGGCAGCAGTCGCCACACACATACCATGGATGGTAATTGTATTTTTTATAATTTTGAAAGGATCCACCCAGGATGTCAATGAAATAGATGTCCCACTATCTAGTAACATATGTTGTTGAGCACCCCCTAGTTCAGATTGAACCTGGGGACATCCCCACCTATCCAGACTCAACCGGGCTATCATTCTGCATATGGGTGCCTTGGCATTCCTAACGACTAGCCAACTGGGATCCTGATGGCTGCCCTGTCTGTGTGCCGGTCTGCACACCAGTACTCTACCCCCTTAGTCAATCACACTCCACTCTAAGATCTTGCAGTTGCTTCTGCATCTGAGAGAATGAAATCCAGGGTCAATATGAGTAGCCCCTTCCTGCCCCCTCTGTCCTCTGAATCCACCTCTACCATTATCCCATTGTCCATACTGACCTCCACTCTCCACACAGAATGTGTGGGCTTCATTAACTAGAGTTTTCTTCTTACTTTCTAACCTTGTTCTACATGGTCTCTACCTTAGCCAAAAGGTCAGCCCTGTGCCTCCTCTATTCCATACTAACCCTATAGTCCCTTTTATTTCTGTTAGCAGACAATTAAATACCATTAGGGATAGTAAGAATCAGTCCACACACCCTGTGGGACAATTACTGAATAGGCAAAGAAAAATTGTCTCTCGTACTTCAGTGGGGATTCTCTAGCCTTGTGTTTTACTACCAAGACTATATTAATTCCAGTATTAGTCCCATGCAATATGCAAATGAGATTGCTACAAATACGCCTCCAATTCATCCTGTTTTTAATGCCTGGGTCTAACCGCATCAATATTCCTGGGCTCGCTCCCTTCTGAATAACCCGTTTCCAATCATTATTGGTCAGATTCCTGAATTCCTTTTGCTGGCGGGTAGCCAATAGCCACTTTAAGAGGACCTCTAATCTTTCCTTCTTAGGACAAGGTCCCACATCTAGCTTGATCGTGGCCAACTCTTCGGCTTTCATGGGCCAGGCAGTGACTGTAGTGGTGGTTCTATTTGCGTTGGGATTCATTGTAGTGGTTGAGATAATGGGTCCCACCGGTATGGGCTCAGGAGTTGTTGAAGGTATTACAATCGTTGAGTCGGTCGAATCTTAAGGTTGTGGGCGAGGATAGGATGGACCAGGTGGCCTTAGCAGCTTGACAGGGTTAGGCTTTCCCTCAAGCACAGCCACTACTGCTCCTCTCCCCATTGGTCCCAACTGTTGGAGCACGCCTAAAATTTGACTAAAAGCGCCTGTAGGTTCTGTTCCATTTCCCAATCTTCCAATTGTCGTTTAAGTCCCTATTGTCCTCCTCTAATTGTTCACGCTGACGCGCTTCTTTAATCAGATCCTTCCCCAAGCTGCAGCATTGAGCCCTAAGCTTGGTTACTATATCATTCAACTCTTGGACCTCGTCGTCTTTTACTGACTTTAACTCTATTTTTAGTCTACAGCACTCCTTTTTCAAATAGGAATTCCTATCTGCCTCTGTCTTGACTACAGTAAACAATCTCTGCACCACTGCTGCCTTAGTCTTGTCCTTTCTCACCTTAGGATTATCAAATAAATCTTTTTTTAAGATCTGGACTAATTCAGATAATGGGTCATCTTTCCCTAAGATTGATTCCAGCTTCAGGGAACCTCCTGAAGTTAGGCGAGCTATTTATCAATAAACTCGCCAACCTTATCCATTATTCGTAATAAAGCCAGAATACCACATTTGAAGTCTGCAGTCTAAGTCACGATCCCTGACCTGTCCTCCTGCCTGACTGTCCAGAATGTTAGATGCAAAGTCTCAATTAGGTTTGGCAAAAGTGAGTTAAATCAAGATTTTATTAAACAGTGTAATAAGTAAAATTAACGAGTTTTATGTTTAGATACATAGAAATGAGATGCCCAGCGAGAGTTCCAGAGAACGACCTTCTTGGTGGCTCGTCCGGAGTTGAGTAACAGCCTCCCTCAGCTTCATCCCCAATTTCTATAATCTATGCCGACTGGAACATGCCATAGGATCACCCATGTGCTCTACATTTGCTGAGAGCCAGTTTGAATGGTTCATGTGTAGTTTACTTGCGCTCATCTGATCTTCTGAGTCTGTCACCCAAATCCTATCATCTTGTACTAAATCCTATCAACTTATATTAAATTCGATCATCTTGTATCAAATCCTATCATCTTATACTCATTCATATTGTTCTGTATTAAATCCTATCATCTTGCAGCCTTGCTTACCTAAATTGACCTTTATAAGTATTATGCACCTAGCACTTAAAAAAGCAATCCCAAAGCACTGCCAGCATTCAGAGCCTGCAGAAGGCTTATTAAGAGTCAAGAATTTATTTAAATAAGAGCCAAGCCTTGCAGTGTGGCTTGAATGCCTGAGCAACACTGCAGTCAATTATCGTTTATTACAAACAGGTGCGGCGAGGGAGAATTAGGAAGCAAAAAAAAATGTTTTTTTTACCTGAGTCTTCCTGTCCTTCCAATAGGGCCATGCTCCATTTTCCTTTTTTGACCTCAAAATACTAATCATTGAAAAGGGTCATTGTACCCCAGACAATTGTGGCAAAAAAACAGACGGTCTAAGGACAGTCAGCTGTCTTTTACAAGCTGCTAGTGCCCAAAATCCTGCCCTTGCAACCTCAGCCCAGCACATCATCCGCTATGTGCTGGACGAGCCATCAAATTATGTAAATGAAGTGACTTGGAATTATGGGGCAAGGTCAGCTTCTCCGGATTGGCAGTCCCAGGTGCGGTGTGCCAGGACTGCATTATTAGTTCCATAGATTTCTCAGTTTCTTCACTCCATTAAGAACATTACGATTAAAGTTATATTTCCATCTCTTCTTCCCAAAATGAACAACACTGTTAGCTACATTGAGCTTCATTTGCTACTCCCCTAACCTATGTTATGTCCTCCAGGCCCCTTAATTTTGTGTCCGCAGCTGATTTTAATATTTGTCCCTCTATGCCCATGGACAAATCATTCATCTGTATGAGAAGAAGAGATGTCCTAAAACAGATTCTTGTGGCACATCACTAGCTACATCTTGCTAATCTGAAAAAGATCTAGGGCGCAAGATTTGGATCCGTAGTGCCTGTTTTTTGGGTGCTACAAGTGCCCTTAGAAGTACAAAATGCCGTCCGCACTTCTGGTGCGAGTCACACCGGACGCCATATTGGTGAGGGCATTAGCGCGTGCACAGTAAGCATCCGCCGGAAGTATGCAGAGTAGGCAGATCATGGTGTCAATCAGTGTGCAACGCTGATTTGATGCCACTGCAGCTAATGCCCATTCTTAAGCTAGCACGGGTGAACATGAGTTCAACAGCAAGGAAGGACCCCAAACCAGCACTATTTAAAGGGATCGTCACCTACTTACAGGTTAGTTGCTGATTGATTTCTACTGGATGTTGGTATAATTCTACAGGTGTTTGGTGCTTATTGTTTAAAGTTCCTAAAGTCTACAGGGAGTGGTGTGGCACGTGCTGAAGGACTTTCTCCTGAATTCAAGGTTTCTGTACAAACCACTTGCTGACAGACATGGGTGCACTAGTAGGAATTCTCCTTGGAATAGAGCATGACTGGGAGAATGAACAGAGGACAAGCTGCTGGAAGAGGGGGGCGGAGGAGGAGGGGGAGAAGGGCTCTCAGCAGGAGACCATATTCACCCAGGGTATTCAGGGAGCAATTCTCCTACCTCAGTGAGGAACAGTGGGGGAAAAATTTGGTACCTTAGTGCCTCCCGTTAGCAGCAGCAGATGGCACTGATGGGGTGCTAGAGCATTATCGCTGGGGCAAGGCGAATCCAACGCCGCACGCCAAATCCCGCCCCCCCACAAACAGTTATCACCGGGAGCCTCGATGCGAGGTGGATTGTGATGTCAGTGAGTGTGCAACGCTCACTGGCTGCCCGATCCGCGAAATTGATTGTCGCCACCTACCTTAGCACCCGGAGTAAACAGCGACAGGGAGAGCTGGCGTGAAGCAACAGGAAGCTGGCTCCAGGGACATTATTTAAAGGGATCATCAGTAATGAGTCGCAGTTGTAGGTTACTGGAGTTTCAATGCTTTCTTGTCAGTTTCACATAGTCCAACAGTCTCATTCTGTAATTTCAAGGTTATTTAGTATCAGGAATATTCTGGCAACTAAAAAGTTTATTCTTTATTCTTATTTATTCTTAAAAAAATCAAACTGCTACACTTGGTTACATTAATGGGGGCTGTACTGGCAGTCGACCTCACCCTCCAGGATCTATGGCAGAGGGAGCAGGGGCAGCGAGAAAGATTGGAACATGTGCCCAGAGGGAAGAGGAGGGCCATCAGGGCTATCAACAGGAGGCCTTACCATCCAATGGTATTCCGAGAGCACTTCTCCTACCTCCAATTAAGCGAGGAGCAGTGTATTAGAAGGCTCCGCTTCACCAAGGAGGTGGTCACAGAACTCTGCCACCTCCTGCAACCAGACCTCCAGCCTCAGATCAGGGTGACCACGGCTCTCTCAGTTGCAGTCAAGGTCACTGTGGCCCTCAATTTCTTCACCAGCGGATCCTTCCGGTCTGCAACAGGAGACATAGCTAACATCTCACAGTTCGTCATCCATCGCTGCATCTGGGAGGTCACAGAGGCTTTCTACAGTAGGAGAAGGGACTACATTTCCTTCCCCATCACCAGAGAGAAGCAGGATGAGCGTGCATGTGGTTTTGCCAGGATAGCGGGCTTCCCCATGATGCAGGGCGCCATTGACTGCACCCATGTGGTTTTGCGGGCACCGCATAACAATCCTGAGATCTTCCGTAACCGCAAAGACTACCACTCACTTAATGTGCAGTTGGTGTGCGACCACAGACAGCTAATCCTCAATGTCAATGCCCGCTATCTTGGCAGCAGCCACGGTGCCTTCATTCTGCGCCACACCAGTGTGCCAGCACTCTTCCAGCCACCACGTCAAGCTCGCGGCTGCTGGTCGGAGATAAGGGCTAACCGCTCTCCACCTGGCTCATGACTACCCTCCACAACCCCTTCACTCCTGCCCAGCACTCATATAATGAGAGCCATGCTGCCATCAGGAACATCATCGAGCAGACCAACAGCCTACCGAAGCAATGGTTCCACTGCCTTGACCACTTGGGAGGAGCCCTCCAGTACTCATCTGAGCAGGTGTCCCATTTTCTGGTGGTCTGCTGCATGCTCCACAACTTGGTCATCATGAGGGCCCAGCCCTTGCCACCAGGGATTGCGGGACCACCTCAGGAAGAGGAAGAGGGAGTGGAAGATGAGGAGGACGAGGAGGAGGAGCAACAGGAGCAGGGGAGGAGGCAGCCATTCAATCGGCCTTCCGGAAGGGCGGTCCATGACCGCCTCATCAGACTGTGGCTCAAATGAATTAAACCCCAGATCCCCGTTGCTCACCACATCCCCATCATTCCATCCCTCTCGCAGGCCATATCACAGCGCAAAGCTTAAATGAGACACACCACAAAAGAATCCAAACTGAATTAATAAATGTATCAAAAATCAGTGAACACATATGTATAACAAAAATATTAACTATTCACCCCTGTGCAATCTTTAGTGCCTCTCATTACTGTGCCTTTGCCTACTCTAGAGCTCCTATGAGGTGTTGGCCCAGTGGCTGCAGCAGGGCTGGTGGAAGGCTGCTGAGTGTCCGTGCGGGAGACTTCAGATGGCCTTGCAGGATGCCCTCGACCAGCTCTGGGCCTGGAAGGTCCGGCTGTAGACTGCACCACCTCAGCATGGACGGCAGCAGTCTGGGCTGGCTGGATGACAGGCAGCGATGAGGGCAATGGCAGAATGGCAGTGGTAGGAGCAGGAATGCTGTCATCCTGAGAGAGGACAGCAGGTTCCTGCTCCACTAACCCACTGCCACTCCCCCGGGGCAGCACCTCAGCATCCTTAGCAATCTGCTGGAGCACAGATTGCTGGCCTGCTGAGACACCGTGAAAGCCCCAGTTGACGGTGATAGACCCAGCCACGATGGCAGCAGTCAGAGCTTGCGTGGCATCAAGCTGAGACTGCATGAGAGCAGTCTGAGACTGAATGGCACCAACCATAGACTGCATTACAGCACTAAGACATTGCGTCGCTTCTGCCTGTGCTGCAATGGAAGCTGCCAGATCATCCATCACACACGACATCAGGTCTGGGTCGCCATGGTCTCTCTGGGAGTCTACCATCCTTGATGGGCTCCATGGTGTGCGCAGAGCATTGTGCAATGTTGGAAGCGGACTCCTCCACGCTCCTTACCATTGCCGAGAGGCTCTCGGGCACCCTTGCCATTGCACCTATCATCTCCGTGTGCATACCCATCACCCTTCTTCTAAACGCGTCCCCATCGAGGTCCTCATCTGAGTCCTGTGCAGCAGAACTCGCGTGCAAACTCGCCCCCTGAGGAGCTGGCCTCCGAGCTACCCTTTCCCCCTGGCCTTGCTGCAGCCCGCTCGTCCCCGGTGCCTCACTCTGTACAGATCCCACTACTATACTAGCCTCTAAAGAACACGTAGTGCCAGTATCTGAGCTGATGCCTGCGGATGAGCCATGTAGTGACGCGGTGTGTTCTTCCTCCTCCTCTTCTCCCCCCTCGCTCTCAACGGTGCCCTCAGGGGCAGGATGCTCAGGTGTTTTCTCATTATCTGAAAGCATAAAGGTACAAGAGTCGGGTTAAGGTAAGGGGAGGGTTGCAGAAAGGGAGAAATGCATGCATACAGCATGATTAGCTGGAAAGTGCAAAATGCTTGTGGGGTGAGGGGGAAGTGGGCTGTGAGAAGAAGGAGTAGGGATGAACGTACCGTTGTTATCTCCAAGGGGGTCAACATCGCCGGTGGTCACGGCGCCCACCACCTGGTGCCCAATAATCTGCAGCACTCCATTTTCCAATGCAGACAGTGGTTGGGTGTCAGCTTGTCCCCTGCCTGTGCGCTCCTGCTACCTCCTGTTGTAAGCCACCTTGGCCTGCAAGAGAAAGGAAAGTGTGTGAGTGAGTGTGGAGCAATATGTTTGGGTGTTGTGCCTGCCATAGTTGAATAGCTGTTATTATGTGCAAGGTGTGAGATGTGGGTGTGAGTGTTGGTAGGTAGAGATTGTTGGTGGATGAATGCTGGGGGTGTGGTGCATTGAGCAGTGTGTGAAGACTGTGGTTCAGATGGTGGTATGTCGCATTTGTTGAAGCATTCACTCACCCTGACCACCCGAGTGAGGTTGTTAAATTTCTTCCTGCACTGTGAGTGGGTCCTGGGGACCACAGTGCTGCCTGAGATGTACTGCGCTACCTCCCTCCACATGGTGTGGAAAACTTGCGGCGAGGGCCTCCTGCCACTTGCCGGGTCGAGCACTGCCCTCCATCTCTCCACAGTGAACACCAACGCCTCCAATGCTTCATCGCAGAATCTCCGGGCTCTCTCCCTGGAGCATGGATCTGCCATGAGTACAGCTGCTTCAGTCCTCCGGCTCCTTCTCCTTGACCTGCTGCTGCTTGCGGAGGCAGCTGCACAGCCAGCAATGCTGAGAATGAGGTTCTGCAGCATCAATGAACCTCCCCTTTAAGTACTGAAAAAAGCCTGTGGCAATCATGACTTGCGATTAGACTGCATCTGATATTAGTCCACGGTTTGAGTTGTAAGTTGCTATACATGCTGCTATACATGTAATAAAACTGTTGCTACCGTGTGGAGATCGAAATTGCGAACGAATTGTGAGATGATAACAGATGGATTCAAAATGGAGGAAGTCAGCATGTGGTCCTTTGTGAAGATTCAAAATGGAGGGGGTCAGCATATGGTCCTTTGTTTGGAAGACCACATGGACAGGAAGGGGAGGCACTGAATGAAGAGGAAGTCCCGCCCCCACACATATCACAGGAACATGAACATCTCATGCAGAAGGAACTCCAATCAGGAAAGGTTGGGAGTGAAACTGACCTATCAGAGGGAGGCAGATGAAGATATACGAGGGGGCCCATGCTGGAGGGCACTATAAAGGAAAGACATAGAAGCACGAAGATTCAAAAAAAGGGGACAATGAAAGCTGTTTGACTGGTCAGTCGACGTTTGCAGCCTACCACTTTTTCCAGACTGATGACCCGTGGAGGAGTGTATGTATGTACAGAAGTCAGACATAGAACACATAAATTGCTAAAGTAAACTGTGGAGCATATGAATTGCTGGGTGTACTTCTATGTACGGACTTAACAAACTGTGGGCATATACATTGCCGAGGGTACTTCTATGTAAGCTTGAATTTTTAAAATGTAGTGTGAATAAAGACCAGTTTTATTGATCACAAACTTATCTGTCATTGTTACGCTTATTTGTAATTCTTGAGGTCCAAACAGTAGTAGGAGAAAGTCTTACAGAGTGTAATGCCAATGAGCTTGGGCTTTAAGACTTGAATTAGGACTCCAATCATTTCTTTGAGGAGTGAGCATGAATTTTGTGTGCAGTCTAAAGTATTAATGAATTTCTAGCCCAATGTGTGAGGCGTCTGCGCTTCACGACCTGCTGCAGCCACAACTGCAACCTCAGAGCAGGGCAAGGACCGTGTTGCCAGTGCCTGTGAAGATGACCATGGTGATGAACTTTTATGCATCAGGCTCCTTCCAGGCTGATGTTTGCAACATCTTGCAGTTTGCCATCCACTGTTGCGTAAGGGAGGTTACTGAGGCTCTCTATTCAAAGAGAGCTGACTACGTTTCATTCTCTCTTGCCAGAGAGCAGCAGGCAGAGCGAGCACATGGCTTCGCTAGGCTTGCAGGCTTCCCCATGTGCAGGGTGCCATTGACTGCACACACATCGCTTTGCATGTGCCACATGTCAACTCTGACATGTACAGCAACCGAAATGGATTCCATTCCCTCAACGTCCAGCTGGTGTGCGACCATAGGCAACGAATCATGCAGGCCAATGCCCGGTATCCTGGCAGCAGTCATGACACCTTCATTCTGTGGCAGTCCGCTGTGCCATCTGCATTTGAGCTACCATACCAAACTGGGCAACGAGGGCTAGCCACTGATGACATGGCTCATGACTCTGGTGCACAGCCCACGCACACGTGGGCAGCATGCATACAATGAAAGCCATGCTGCCACATGAAATGTGATAGCGCAGACCATTGGCATGGTGAAACAATGTTTCTGCTGCCTGGATTTCTCTGGAGGAGCCCTGCAGTACTTGGCAGAGTAGGTGTCAAGCTTTGCAGTGGTCTGCTGCATGCTACACAACCTCGCCATCATGAGGGCACAGCCCTTGCCACCAGCTATATGGCAACCAGCTGAGGAGCAGATGCATGAGGATGAGGAGGAGGAGGAAGAGGAAGGGAGGAGGCCACCGAGACAGCACCTTTCTGGCCGGGCTGTCTGTGAAGAACTTATCTGAGTGCAATATCAGTAAATGCAACTCCAATTCCCCATTCACCAATAGTCCCACGCCTCACCTTCCCTCTGTCACTGACCATCACAGCATCCTCTTGGCTACAATGCAAAAATAAAAGCCGCCACAAAATAAACATTTCAAACCAAATTTATAAATGAAATCATCCCATATTGCATTCCAACATAAACTAATCAGCCTTGTGCATTCCCTTCGTGCCTGTCTTCCATGTCCCTTTGCCTGTCCTAGTGCTCCTACGCAGTGCTACCCCAGTGGCTGCAGCATGGTTGGTGGAAGATTGCTGAATTTCAGTGGAGACTGCACATAGCCTTGGAGGACAACCTTAAGCAGCTCTGGGCCTAGAAGGCCCGGCTGCAGACTTAACCATCTTGGCATGGGCGGCAGCAGCCTGGGCTGGCTGGCTGACAGGCAACAGCAAGGGCACTGGTGAAGTGGCAGGGGTGGGAGGATGAATGCTGTTATCCTGAGAGAGGACATCAGGTTCGTGGTCCATGGAGAAACTGCCACTCCCCCAGGGCGGTGTCTCAGCAATCCTAGTAATCTGCTGGACTGCTATGACACCCTGCAAGCCCCTTTGAATACTGGAATCCAGAGCTTCCACTGCAGCACTCAGACGTTGGGTGGCTGCTGCTTGTGCTGCAATGGAAGCTGAGACATCGGCCATCTGATGCAGCATCATGGTTGTGTCCACGAATGCGCTAATGGAGTTGGCCATCACTTGCATGCTGGAAAGGATGGGCTCCAAGCTCTGCGCAAAGCCCTGTGCCAAATTAGTGCCAGACTCCATATTGTTCCTTGACATTGCACACAGGCTTTCTCAGATGCACCAAGCAATTCATTATGCATATCCATCAACCTTCTTCTGTAGCTTGCCCCATTGAAGTGCTCATCTGAGTCCTCTGCAATAGAACTCGTGTGCGACCTCACCCTCCGACAAGCTGGCACCTGCATTATCCTTGCCCCCTGCCCTGACTGCAGGCCACTCCATCTGTACGTCTCACCACGTACAGATCCCACCTCTATGCTATCCTCTATATTTCGTGCAGTGTCAGTATCTGAGCTGATGGCTGCGAGTGTGAAATCGAGTGACGGTGTTTCTTCATCATCACTGTCTTGTTGCTCTTCCACCTGTTGCTCTTCCACCAATGCTTGGCCAGGTTGCAGTTCTTGGGTGTCTGAAAGGAGAAAGGCACAAGGGAAAGGTTGTGGTGACGGGAGGGGTGGGGGGCGGGGTAGCAAGGGAACATGCTTACACCATCTGCAGCTTGTAAATCAGAAGAGATTGTGGAATGAGGTGGAAGTGGGATGTGAGAAGAAGGATTAGGTATGAGGATACTGTTTTCAGCCCTGTTGCTGGCCACGGACTCAGCAATGCCCGTTCCAATGATGGCCAGCACCATCTCCTCCATGAGGTTAAGGACAAGCAGGCGCGCCTGTCACCTACTAGCTAGGTCCTGCTGCCTCCGGTTTTGTGCTACCTTGTCCTGCAAGAGAGAGTGAAGTGTGTCAGTGAGTGTTGTGCAATCCGTTTGAATGATGTGGCTGTCATGGTTGAATAGCTGGCAGTGTGTGCAAGCTGTGAGATGTGGGTGTGAGGCTTGCAACTGTGCTATGTGTGTGCGGGTGAGGTGAAGCTATGAATGTTAGGTATCAGTCCTGATTGATACAGGTTGTTGGTGGGTGAGTGATGGGGATGTGGTGCATTGCGGAGTTGATGAGGCTAGTGGTGTAGTTGATGGGATATGGCATTTAAAGATGAATTCACTGTCCGTAACCACTCGTGTGAGGTAATTGAATTTTCCGGCACTGCATCCAGGTCGTCGGGGCTTGACTCCTGGCATTGATCGTCATGGCTATCTGCTCCCACTGGCCTTCTGTGCGTTTTTCTGGAGAACCTCCTGGCCCCTTGTGGATACAGGACATCTCTCCTCCTTTCCACCTCCTCCTACAAGGCCTCCAGTGCAGCGTTGGAAAACCTTGGAGCACGCACTCGCCCATGTTGTGCCATTATTGAGTGTTTCCCATGTCAGAATCAGTTGTAGAATGGCTTCCACCACCTGCTCCAGCCACAATGCACCTCCCCTTTAAGACCCCTTTTTTTAGCCCCCCTATTTTCTACATACTAAGAGTTAATGTAACGTGCAGCAAGGTGATCCAGACCTGATTGCAAAGTGCCAGTTAAAGTTATTATTAGTGACATCACTACCTGGTTTTTGACCCTGGATATTTGGCCATGTCAATCGCCTGTAGGTAATTTATAATATCACTGTTACAATTCTGTTTCATCCCAATACTCTTCACTCGTGCTCAACATAAGAAATCAAGTTCCTTGGGTAAGTACATGCTTCCTATAAACTGAAATATAATCTTATGCTTCACGTATTTGAGATAATGTTCCGGCAGACAAACAATGAACTCTACTCGGGCATGAACCAGAAAGAGAAAGCCCATCCATTGTGTACTCCAGCTGTCTTTGAATCTGCTGAAAATACTACGCTGATGAACCATATAACTCAAGCTATAAACTAAACAACCACAGCCACACTCAACTATTATTTCCATTGGCATATTGCTTTAACATAGGTAAATGTCCCAAAGTACTGTATAAAGGGGGGGAGGGAAAAAAACAGAAATATATAAAGGATTGGTCATTGACTCATGAAGGGAGTGATTAAGAGGGGCAACTGTAGGTTTGCTGATGGGTTTTGAAAAGAGGAGAGGAGGAGGGTTTAGGGAGGCCGAGGCGACTGAAGACTCTGTCATCAATGGTGGGGTCAAGAGAGGAGAGATGCACAAAAGGCTAGAGGCATGCATGAGAGGATTATCAGGTTGGAAGAGCTTCCAGAGATAGAGTGGGGCAAAGTCACGGAGGGGTTTGAAGATCAGGACGAGGATTTTAAATCTGATATGCTGGAGTAATAAGAGCAATAAAAGTACAGAGTGATTAGAGAGTGAGACAGGGTACACCAGCTGCGTTATGAACCAGTTCAGTTTATGGAGGATGGGAGGCAACTGTCGGAACATTAGAGAAATTGGGGGAGAAATTCGGTATCGCCCCGTTTGGGGCGCAATTATCGGCCGGGTGCAATGTTTAGCGCCTGTCGCTAATTATCGCCTCTGACTGCAAACTTGGTTTCTATCACCCCTGGAGGTGATTGGAGCGCTAAATCAGGTGCTACACATCTCTCTTAAGGCGCTAACGCCGAGGAGCGAGGCGCCAACTCAGAGCACTGGCGAAGCTCGTGTGATGTCAATAAGCAATGGAACACAGACACACTGGCGCCGGCCAGTTCTTAAAGGGGAGGGTCGATCTTGTTCTCCATCCACACCCTGCTCATTGCAACCTTGAATTTCGGCCTGGAGAGACCTGTACATCAATTCTGCTGGAAAGAACAATGGAGAGGCCCAGGGAAAGAGTTCAGAGTGCAGCCCCCATAGTCTCTTCTAAATCGATGCAAGGAAGGTCAAATCAAAATGAACCTGCAAAGTGCTGCTCAGCACCCAAAACTCCTTCACACAGCATTGAATCTCTCCAGAAGTCTCTCTCTCTCTCTCTCAGAATGCGTGGTGCAAAAATGTCGCTGACAAAAAAAGTCAGGAAGAGGTCGCCTTTAAATAGCGCTCCCCCAGTCCCTTCCTGACGGCAAAACGTTCCGCTCAACCTGTCGTTGCTAGTGGCAGGCGGTAAGGCAGGGGGTGCCACTCAATATCCGCTCCGGGGCGCTACCGGGGCGTTGCACGCTCGACTGACATCACGATCTGCGGCCGCAGGAGATCGTGGCGGTAGTGTTTAGCGCCGCCGCAAAATGTCTGGTCAATTTCGCGAGTGTCGCAAACATCGCCGCGCCCGTGCACTAGTTTCTTTGCACCCCATGTTAGCGCCCTCTTAGGGCGCTAACAGGAGGCGCAAAGCAACCAAATTTTTCCCCCATTGAGCCTAAAGTTGACAAAAGCACAGATTAAACGCTTCAGTGGTAAAAAGGGTTTTACAGCAATTGAAGTTCAGTTCTCTTCTGTAATTTTTTAATAAGAGTCCATGAGGAAAAACTTTACATGCGAAACAAACCCCTAAGCACTTGACTTGCATAATGGCCCTATATAAACTGAAGAACACGAGCATTGTTATCTGTTTCTCTTTTCTTTGATATCCTGGCTGGCACAATGAAAGATATAATATTCTTCATAATTAATTAAAAACTGTCCCACTTCAAATTATGGAGTCAGACCAGAGAAAAAAGGAATTACCAAATGTAAACAACCTGTAATACAGCCCAGTAAAACAGGATTTACCTTTTGGGTCCCAGACTGATGCTTCACTTATAACACAGAAACTAATCACTTCTTTTTAACAATTCAATTAACAGTGCCAACTTAAATCTGTTGTTAGTAAACAATGCTTTCAGACAGGGGTGTATATTTCACTTTGTCTGCCAGCTGTCTTAGCACTCGCAGCAGCTGTGATTTACACTTTAAACAATCCAGTGACTAGGCCAAACTACAGATTAATTTAAAAAGGAAAAGCGAATGTTAATGAATTCAAACAAGACTGATTGCATCTGCTTCTTTTTGCTAGGCTGGTCCTGCTCCCAAGTACTGGCCATAGGTACTTTTACTTTCATATTTTAAGTTTATTTAATTGTTTTCCCCTTCCCTTTTCTCAGAAAGGTGGAATACTTTTAGAATATTTGTGTCCAATATTCGTTGAATGGAGTGGATGTGAAGTTGGTGTGGGTATGGTAACCTAATGGTTATGGTGCCAGACTAGCTACCCAGACATTGTGAGTTCAAAGTTAGGAAGAATTTGCATTGAGACTTCAGCCTTCCCCTTCAGAGCACCTTTCCAGCTGTTACAAGTCAAAGGCCACTTCAGTCCCATGATCCTTCTGTACAGCATGAGGAGCCACCCATCTCCCACAATTCTGGCCCTGAGGTGGAACTTAGAAGGAGCACTAGGAGATAGAAAGGTATGTGTAGGCACCAAGGGGAAGCAGAGTGTTAGGAAAGAGCAGGGTGACTGTTTTTTGGCACTTGACCATTATTGTATTAAGGTAGAAT
Organism: Squalus acanthias; assembly: GCA_030390025.1. Classification (NCBI taxonomy): domain Eukaryota; kingdom Metazoa; phylum Chordata; class Chondrichthyes; order Squaliformes; family Squalidae; genus Squalus; species Squalus acanthias. The sequence continues at coordinate 31,328,309 of CM059431.1, forward strand.
GTGCACTTATCTTATGCTTTGTTATTCATGGAGATTACAGTCATACAGGAAAGGGAGCACTCATTTGGCACTCATTCACTCAGGTGAAAATTATTGGCAAATTCATGTTGTGGCAAAGAGGGCTGTTGTGCTGTCATATGGTAGGGTGGGTAATGGTTTGAGGGATTATCTCTTTATTGGCAAGTGGGGGAGAAAGAGGTCGGGCTGTGATGTCCAGGTCGACTGAATCATATAGTGAAGACTTTGGGAGATATCCGCCCTCTGATGCCCCTTACAGCTGGAGCCAGAAAGATTGAGAAAACTTCGAAGAAGTGGCTGAATTCGCTTCCACCTGAAATTCCCTGTTTGAAATCGTTCCTATGCTGTTCCAGCATCATTGCCCTAATTTTAACTCAGGGTGGGAGTCGTGCAAGAGGGGGCCGAGGTGGACGGCACATAGATTTTAATTTCCGTACATCATCTGCACAGGCCCCATCAGTCTCCTGCCCAAACCTGGCACTAGCTGGCTTGTAGGTGGGAGTGTTGTATGGTAGGGTGGTTAACGGTTATGCAGAAGGCTGCTGCCAGGGTCCCGAAGGAACGGTCCTCAGCACTCAGGTAAGTGGTTGGGAGGGGGTTCGGGAGGGTCTCGTGGTCGGAGGGAGGGGCGGGAGGGGGAATGCTAGGGCAGGGGAGGCCTAAACTTTCCTTGTGGGGCTCGGAGGAGCACTCCTGATTACGTCATTGGAGCCCAATCTGCATATTTAAAGGACTACGCTGGCTTCCGGGCGGGCAGAGGTAAAATTGGCCCTCATAAGTACGCCGGAAATGGGGGTAGGAAATTCACTAAGACTCATACATTATAGGGAGGGAAAGGAAGCTGGTAGAGGGAGAAAACTGGTGAGGAAGGGATCCCTTCCTCTACTGTTCAGGTAGATCCTCTGATGGGTGTATTAATGTAAAACATTGATGGCACTTATGAAGCTGAGTACAGGCTAGAATATCCCATATAACACAACATGTTAGTGGCAAATTGAGGCAGGGGAGCAATAAAAAGAAGAAATTAAAATTAAAGCAAACTAGTGTAAGTTACTGGTTGGAATGTACCTCAAGTAGCTGAGATCTCGATTCCAACCTAGAATATCTTGATTTCAAGCTTCACTCAGATGGTCTTTTTGCCTTTCTGCTGGGTTTTTTAGCTAGATACTAGATCTTAAAAGCAAGAAAAGTTTCCTTAAGAATTCAATTTTTATGTACTGTCAGTTGTTTTCAATAATATGCAGTTTATTCGTTAGTTGGCTAACTGTTAATGATCCGCAATTGAATTTGGTTTGACACCAATGTGCTAAAAGAAAGTTCCTGGTGATATTGGTGGTATACCTTTTTTTGACAAGAAGCAAATGAAACAAATGTAGTGAAGATATGTATTATAATCAAATGTCATAAGAAGTATTGTACTAGACATGCTGAGTTATATAAACTGTATTCTTCTGTCAAAAAATAAATATACCAAAGGTGATGGAACACAGCCTGACATTAGAAAATTGTCAGCATTGCGTGTTACATTAATAATATGCATGCATATAAAAGCCAAAAGCAGTGTCTGATTGTGAAACAGTCGTTCTTGCTTTCTTAATATTAGAACAATGCCGCTGAACAAATCAGACACATCATTCTTCACTGACTAACCACGATTTTTTCGTAAAACAATGAACTGACCATTGTCTGAATTTCACTATACTAATCCATAGTGAGAAATCACTGCAGAATTACAAATCATAGAAACAGGAGTAGACCATTCAGCCCCTCGAGTCTGTTCCACCATTCAGTTAGATAATGACTGACCTGTACCTCAACTCCATTTACCCACCTTTGTTTCATATCCCTTGATGCCCGTACCTAACAACAATCTATCGATCTCAGTCTTGAAAATTTGCCTCAGCATCCATAGCCTTTTGAGGGAGCGAGTTCCAAATTTCCACTGCCCTTTGTTATCCACATACGTTAACATTTCAAATAAACTGTTCCAGCCATCAAGCAACATTCTGTCATTGCTTTTTTATCAAAAAACAGCAAACTCATGTTGGGCAGCCATTTCCCATTAAACATACTGACAAAGCTTGATTGTATGTAATTATATCTATTAGTCATCACTGCCACAGCGCAATGAGGTTCTCCTAGAAATACAGCTGACTGAAGATATTTTAAAATTGGATTTGCCATATGTAAAATACAGAAAACACTGTACACAAGCTAAAACAACATTTACAAATTACTTGTCCCAAATTTTTTTTTAAAACATTGGGGGTAATTTTAACCCCCAAAAGCGGGTGCGTTTGGATCGGGTCAGGGGTTAAAATGTTAAAAATCTGAAAAAGGAACCCAACCCGCCTCAAACCCACCCACTTCCAGTTTTAACGAAGGCAGGACGAGGGGCGGGCGACCAATCCACTCCAGGAAGCAGGTCAGTCATTGAAACCTTCTGAGGAGGATGCGTGCTTCCATTTTTACAGGGTTTCTATTTTTAACCACAGGCGGCCGGGTTTCCTGGACCTCGGGAAACCCGGCAGATAAAAGGAGGCAAGAAAGGCTGGAATCATCAGTTAAGTGCCTTTACAGTCTGTTAGTCGGCCAGCAGGAGCAGGAGTGTTTCTGCCAGGCCCAACAAGCTTACCTATAAACACCCCACAACCTTCATGATCTCCCCCCGACACACTCTCCCCCCAACAGCACCCCGCCCATTGCCGAACCCCCACCATGATCACCAACCCCGCTTCACTAACCCCGATCTCCCCCATGATCTCTGACTGTCCCCCCAAATCCCCCATCTCTCCCCCAATCTCCGATCCACCTCCGATCTCCCTCCAACCCCCGCAATCTTCTCCTCCGCAATTGCTGAGCCTCTGCGATCACCCCTGACCCTTCCAACCATGCTCTACCCAGCTGCCCCCGGCGATCTCTTCCCCCAGTACCCACGAAACTTAACTGATCCTTGGCTGCGGCCTTTTCTGGAGTGTTCCCTGCCCGACAGGGAGCCAAGTCTGTCTATCATGCTGGCTTCCGGGTGGGGAATCTGTTTAAAAAATAAACACGCATGCCATGGAGTTAAAACTCCATGGCATTCGGGGAAGCACACCCTTCTGAGTTCCCCAACCATAAATCCTCCCCCATCTCCAAAACCCCGCCCCATAAATATTGGGGCCAATAAGTTCAGGAAAGCGTAGCAACAATTTGAGGAAAACATAAATGAGTGCTGTGTAAGGCTGTGCAAGCTGGTTGTAAGTTCACAAATGTGGTTGAAGGGGTTAAACTTCAGATACTACAATGATGTCTACTGAGAATCCCATGGAGGCCAGTTTTAAAAGATCCTGAAATTACTTTAACCAAGGTATTAGATACTGAAAGTGCACATGAGACATGGCAGGTATAGGCACAGCAAATAGAGAATAGGACTGCAAGTTACATTGTACAACAACAACAACTTGCATTTATATAGTGCCTCACATAAGCATAACAGGCTAAAAATTGACACTGCATCTAATAAGAAAGAAAAACACTTGCATTTATATAGTGCCTTTCACGACCACCGGACGTCCCAAAGCTCTTTACAGCCAATGAAATACTTTTTTTGAAGTGTAGTCACTGTTGTAATGTAGGAAATGTGGCAGCCAATTTGCGCTCAGCAAGCTCCCACAAACAGCAATGTGATAATGGCCAGATAATCTGTTTCAGTGATGTTGGTTCAGGGATAAATATTGGCCAGGACACCAGGATAACTCCCTTACTCTTCTTCGAAATAGTACCATGGGATCTTTTACATCCATCTGAGAGAGCAGATGGGGCCTGGGTTTAATGTCTCATCTGAAAGACGGCACCTCCAACAGTGCAGCACTCCACTGGAGTGTCAGCCTAGATTTTTGTGCTCAAGTCTCTGGCGTGGGACTTGAACCACAACCTTCTGACTCAAAGGCGAGAGTGCTACCACAGCTGATATTAGGTGATATTAGGATAGGTGACTGAAAACTAGGTCAAAGAGGTAAGTTTTAAGGAGCGTCTTAAAGGAGATGATAGAGGTGGATAAATGGAGAGGTTTAGGGAGGGAATTCCAGAGCTGAAGGCACAGTGGCCAATGGTGGGGCGAAGGGAGTGGGGGATGCACAGAGTCCAGAGTTGAAGGAACGCAGAATCCTTGGAAGGTTGGATGGCTGGATCTGGTTACAGAATTTGAACACAAGGATGAGATTTTAAAATTGAGGCGTTGGTGGACCAAGAGCCAATGTAGGCCTGCAAGTACAGGAGTGATGGGTGAGCATGACTTGGTGTGGGTTAGAATATGGGCAGCAGAGTTTTGGATGAGCTCAAGTTTATGGAGGGTGGAAGATGGGAGGCTGGCCAGGAGAGCATTGGAGTAGTCGAGTCTGAAGGTAACAAAAGCATGGATGAGGGTTTCAGCAGCATTTAAGCTGAGGCAGGGGCAGAGATAGGCGATGTTACGAAGGTAGAAGTAGGCAGTCTTTATGATGGAGAGGATATGAGGTCAGAAGCTCAGCACAGAGTCAATCAGGACGCCGATGTTGCAAACAGTCTGGAGAAAATTGCAGCTCAACCAGTACTGGATGTCGGAAAAGCAATCTGCCAACACTGAGGTAGTGGAGGGGTCGAGAGAAGTGGTGGTGAGGTAGAGCTGGGGGTCATCAGCGTACATGTGAAACCTGACGTCATAACTTCGGTTGATGCTGCTGAGGGGCAGCATGCAGATGAGAAATAGGAGGGAGCGAAGGATAGAAACTTGAGGGACTACCAGAGGTAATGATGCAAGGGCGAGAAGAAGTCATTGCAGGCGATTCTCTGGCTACGACTGGTCCATGCCGGTGTTTATGCTTCGCACGAGCTTCCTCCCACCCTATTTCATCTCACCCTACCAGCATATCCTTCTATTCCTTTCTCCCTCATGTACTTATCTAGCTTTCCTGTAAATGCATCAATGAGGGAGAGCTGGGTGTCATTGGCATGCACGGGGTCAGCTCCCAATGTACTTCAGGTTTTTCAATTCTTTTAAAATTGACTCTAAACTTCATTGACTTATCAAGGTGTTGCAAAGCGTATGGAGTTACCCGGGCCATTTAGCAAAGCTTTAGGACGTTGAAATTATGCTGTGTGAATATTAGCATACAGTGTTTAACCCAGTTGTATGAAATTCCTTTGCCTACTGTTTTAACAAAAGTATTAACCTGTAAACATTGAAACAATCAGGTTAAGCATTCATGGCCTAATATTTGCACAACATAATTTCAAGATCCAAAAATTATGAATGTCACATATAAATGTTGCTGTGTTGGGTCCTACTTCTAACACATTCGTTTCTGAAATTCGATATGAAACTTAAAATTATTTAAATAGTTACATTTGAAATGTTTGTAAAGATATACTGAATTGAGGAATAGACTTTTTATAATACACAATACACTCTGATATAAATTCATTCCTGATCCAGGTACAAATGTGGAATCTAGATCCAATCAGAACATTTTTGCCTTTTTTTAATTGGTCAGCATATTTGAAAATTGTAAGTTGAACTTATCATTTGTCACTTACATAGTTACAACCTCTTTGAGAGGATTAAAGTACGCAAAATAAATCGGCACGTGTGATTAAATGGTCTGAAATCTGAAAACGTCACTAAATCTCAGTTTTGTGCAGTTGATAGAAATCCTGATTGGTTGCTAAACTGATTATACATTTATCGGGAATCAGCTGCAGATTAACATGAATTAGATTAAAGCAAAAGGAGAATATGTTCCAATAAATTTTTTTGTAGGTCGATATTTTGATATTCTGCGCTCCTGCATAATTCTACTTCATATCCATGAATGCCAACAAATATTTATGTTTTGAGAAAATTTAATTTTACAGCATGTTGGTAAAGGAAGTCAGATAAAGCTCATGGATTTTTATATTTTGTTTGCGTTTGTTTGTGTCTTCATATTAAAAGTTCAAATAAACTGTCAGCTTCTGTTTACAAAAAAATCTTCTCCCGGTGCCAAGCCTAAAACTATCCGCTGTAACTGTGGAGGTGATGCCTGCTTGCTACTGTTTGTCTTGCCAAGTGTGCAGCCTGTTCGAGTTGTTGAAAGCATAATTTTTGCAGAACCATAGAAACATACAAAACCAAAGGAAGATAGAGTTGAGCACCATGTAAATCAACTTCAACCAAGACTCACATGAAGACGGCACATCCATTTTTCCTGAAATTCGCTCTAAGTCTCAGCAGTGAATGTGTCCAACCCAGCCAAAATAGACAATACTGTTGCAAGAACATCTATTCGAACTCCCAGTTGGTATTTGTAGATGTGATAGCAAAAAGCAATTATGAACCACTGCCCACTAAACCACTTCTCAAACAGTCCAAACTTAACTTCAGCCTTTGCAATGTGCGGAAATTTCAGACTCAAAGGCCAAGACATAATCGTGCCTTTCAAGACCTCAGGTCATCGCAATGCCCAATGTAGGCAAACACACAGCCAATTTGTGACTAGCAAAGCCCACAAACAGCAATTAAATAAATGACCAGATAATCTGTTGTAGTGAAGCTGGATGAGGGATGAATATCATTCAGGACACCATCAGAACTCCCTTGCTCTTCTTTAAATTGTGCCGTGGGATCCAAGATTTTGACCCAGTGACAATGGAAGTAGAGAGGATTCGAGTACAGGAGCAAGGATGTCTTGCTGCAGTTGTACAGGCCTTGGTGAGACCACACCTTGAGTATTGTGTGCAGTTTTGGTCGCCTTATCTGAGGAAGGATGTTCTTGCCATGGAGGGAGTGCAGCGAAGATTCACCAGACTGATACCTGGGATGGCAGGAATGACTTATGAAGAGAGATTGGGTCGATTGGGCTTATACTCGCTAGAGTTTAGAAGAATGAGAGGGGATCTCATTGAAACTTATAAAATTCTAACAGGACTAGACAGACTAGATGCAGGAAGGATGTTCCCGATGGCGGGGGAGTCCAGAGCCAGAGGTCACAGTCTAAAGATAAGGGGTAAGCCATTTAGGACTGAGATGAGGAGGAATTTCTTCACCCAGAGAGTGGTGAACCTGTGGAATTCTCTACCACAGAAGACAGTTGAGTCCAATTCATTAAACATATTCAAGAAGGAGTTAGATATATTTCCTAAGGCTAAGGTGATCAAGGGATATGGGGAGAAAGCAGGGACAGGGTACTGAATTTGGATGATCAGCCATGATCGCATTGAATGGCGGAGCAGGCTCGAGGGGCCGAATGGCCTACTCCTGCTCCTATCTTCTATGTTTCTATGAGTGATATATATCCAAGTCATGGTGGTATGTGATTGGGGGAGGAGAGGGGGTGGAGTTGAAGGTGATGGTGTTCCCATGATCTTTCTGCTCTTGTCCTTCTCAGTAGTAGAGGTTGCGTGGGTTGAGAGGTGCTGTTGAAGTAAATTTGGTGAGCTACTGCAGGACTTCCTGTAGATAGTACAAGCTGCAGCCACCGTGTAACAGTGGTGGAGGGATGGATATTGAGTTCAGTGGCAGAGTTGCTGATCAAGCAAACTGCTTTGTTCTGGATGATATTGAGTTTCTTGAGTGTAGTTCCGGCTGCACCCATCCAGCAGGGTGACAGAGGTGCCAGCACCAGCCCCTGCATAAGTAACTTCTAGAGATGATTCCAAAAACAGAGACACCCCAGTGAATGAAGCTACTCCAGAAAGAAGATTGAGTCTAAAGAACAGCAGCAGTCGGCAACATCTAGACCCTCAGCAAGGTGAGCACATAGTTTATGGTCATTGACATCATGCCTAATGGTACATAGAAGTGCATGACTTAGATGATGGTAAGCATACTAGAAAAACATATTAAGGGGACAAGAGGTTATATGCAAACAGACACAACCACGCACAGAAAATGTACTTAGATTCTACCATGCACGTAAAGATAATTCACTGACTTGGCGCACCCAATGGGAGCTTTGCCCACCAGTGTTGCATATGGGAAATGTGGGCAACTATGGTCATGCCACGGTCTGAAAATAGTGCAATCAGAAAATTACCCAGATGAACTCTAATAAACTCTAACGCATGTAGGAAAAACGATGACATTACATCACTTTCAATAAAATTGCATTCTGTGATTTTATTGAAAAATCTAACTTGACTATTTCTAAAGGGAAAGAAAAGTGCAAATCTTAAGAAATAGTAAAGAATGGATTTTTTGATACAAATGAGTAAAAATAGTCACTCCAACAATTGAAGGTGTCTGTAAAGGGTCGGGCTATGACAGCATCCCACATCTCATTGCCAGCTGGCAGTTGCTAGCTAACCATGACCTTCTTATGCCTGTTGTTCGATCTCTTATTGTTGCCCCTCATGTAACTCCAATTCTTGCCCTCTGTCAATGGCAATGTTACACAAAGTACCAACCTTCAGAGGGAATATGGCAACTGCATAGACTGGTATGCCTTCTGGTAAGGGGTTTCTATCAGACCACAAATGCTGCAGTTCGCTGCACAGTGACAGATTCCAATAAAGTTTTCACTGGGTATCTGGAAGAGAGTCAAAGGCCAATTCTTTTCACAAGAACGTTTAAGTGTTGGAAGGAAAGTATCAACTTTTTTTCAACAAGATCATTACAAATGTTAACAAGTCTTTGACAAGCTTTTCCTTTCTGACAAGATTACAATCCTCCATAATGGCTGGGCTGACGTTCAGCTCCATCCGCCCCCAATCCGCACCCCCAAGGCTTCCCCAGGGGTTTCAGAGTCTTAGGGGGGAAAATTTGGTTGCTTTGCGCCTCCCGTTAGTGCCCTAAGAGGGCGCTAATGGGGCGCAAAGCAACTAGCGCCCAGGCGCGGCGATGTTTGCGCCGCTCGCAAAATTGACCAGACATTTTGCGGCGGTGCTAAACACTAACGCCACGATCTCCTGCGCCCACAGATCGTAACGTCAGTCGAGCGTGCAACGCCCCGGTAGTGCCCCGGACAAGATATTGAGTGGCTCTCCCTGCCTTTCCGCTTGCCGCTAGCAACGACAGGTTGAGGGGAGCGTTTTGCAGTCGGGAAGGGACTGGGGGAGCGCTATTTAAAGGCGACCGCTTCCTGCCTTTTTTTGTTGACGACATTTTTGCACCACGCATTCTGAAAGAGAGAGAAATTTCTGGAGAGATTCAACACTGTGTGAAGGAGTTTTGGGTACTGAGCAGCACTTTGCAGGTTCATTTTGATTTGACCTTCCTTGCATCGATTTAGAAGAGACTATGAGGGCTGCACTCTGAGCTCTTTCCCTGGGCCTCTCCATTGTTCTTTCCAGCAGATTTGATGTACAGGGCTCTCCAGGCCGAGACTCAAGGCTGCAATGAGCAGGGTGTGGATGGAGAGCAAGATCGATCCTCCCCTTTAAGAACTGGCCGGCGCCAGTGTGTCTGTGTTCCATTGCTGACTGACATCACATGAGCTTCGCCAGCGCTCTGAGGTAGCGCCTCGCTCCTCAGCGTTAGCACCTTAAGAGAGGTATGTAGCGCCTAATTTAGCGCTCCAATCACCTCCAGGGGCGATAGAAGCCAAGTTTGCAGTCGGAGGTGATAATTATCGGCCAGGCGCTGAACTTTGCGCACAACCGATAATTGCGCCCCAAACGGGGCGATACCGAATTTCTCTCCCTTAGTTCCTTACCACAAGTTCTCATTAAATCATAGTATTATCTGATTCTCTCTTTTTGTTTCTGTCACTCATAGCTGTCTCTCACTGTCCTCCATGTTGTCCTTTTTACTATGTCCTCAGTTTTCTTGCAGTCTGTTTTTTAAAAATTAATTCCTGGGATGTGGAGTCGCTGGCAAGGCTAGCATTTATTGCCCATACCTAATTGCCTTGAGAAGGTGGTGGTGAGCCTCCTTCTTGAACCGCTGCAGTCCGTGTGGTGAAGGTACTTCCATAGTGCTGTTAGGGAGGGAGTTCCAGGATTTTGACCCAGCGACTATATTTCCAAGTCAGGATGGTGTGTGACTTGGAGGGGAACTTGGAGGTGGTGGTGTTCTCATGCGCCTGCTGCCCTTGTCCTTCTAGGTGGTAGAGGTCGCGGGTTTGGGAGGTGCTGTTGAAGAAGCCTTGGCGAGTTGCTTCAGTGCAACTTGTAGATGGTACACACTGCAGCCACGGTACGCTGGTAGTAGAGGGAGTGAACGTTTAACGTGGTGGATGGGGTGCCAATCAAGCGGGCTGCTTTGTCCTGGATGGTGTCGTGCTTTTTGAGTGTTGTTGGAGCTGCAACCATCCAGGCAAGGGGAGAGTATTCCATCACACTCCTTACTTGTGCCTTGTAGATGGTGAAAAGGCTTTGGGGAGTCAGGAGGTGAGACACTCGTCGCAGAATACCCAGTCTCTGACCTGCTCTTGTTGCCTCAGTATTTCTGTGGCTGGTCCAGTTAAGTTTCTGGTTAATGGTGACGCCTAGGATGTTGATGGTGGGCGATTTGGCGATGGTTATGCCGTTGAATGTCAAGGGGTGGTGGTTAGACTCTCTCTTGTTGGAGATAGTCATTGCCTGGCACTTGTGTTGTGCAAATGTTACTTGCCACTTATCAGTCCAACCCTGAATGTCATCCAGGTCTTGCTGCATGCGGGCAGGGACTGCTTCATTATCTGAGGAGTTGCGAATGGAACTGAATACTGTGCAGTCATCAGCGAAGATCCCCACTTTTATAAAAGCAAAATACTGCGGATGCTGGAAATCTGAAATAAAAACAGAAAATGCTGGAAATACTCAGCAGGTCAGGCAGCATCTGTGGAGAGAGAAACAGAGTTAACGTTTCAGGTCGATGACCTTTCGTCAGAACGGTCATCGACCTGAAACGTTAACTCTGTTTCTCTCTCCACAGATGCTGCCTGACCTGCTGAGTATTTCCAGCATTTTCTGTTTTTATCCCGACTTTTATGATGCAGGGAAGGTCATTGATGAAGCAGCTGAAGATGGTTGAGCCTAGGACACTGCCCTGAGGAACACCTGCAGCGATGTCTCCTCGTATTGACAGGATTTTGTACTCTTCCTAATTGTCAACTTCTTCAACCATCTACAACCATCCTCACTGTCCTCAGTTCACCTGTACCTCTTTAGCTTTTCCAGACATGCACTTTCAAAACACATTCTCCAGAACTTAGGATCTTTTCTAATCTTCTGTCTATTTTTCCTGTTAAACTGATTCTTCAGGATGCTCTTACTTCTCTTGCTATTTTCCGTTTTGACATGTTTCTAATTTTTCTTTCATTGCAATTCTTAGGAATTTGCTTCACTTTCACCAAGGAACTTAGACTCTTTGGCCCATTACCTCTTGTTCTTTTTTTTTCTGTCATTGTGACGCTCATGTCCTCACATGGGACTGCCCAGCTATCATCTTACTAGACCTTGTAGCGCTTTAAACCCATGCTTTCTCAAAGAAAATGACAGTTATCTATGCTATACAAGATATGCTTAACCTTTTGGCAGATTTTTCTTACATTGTGCAAACTGCTTTTTTTCTCTTGATATGATATACAGGATGAGGCTGACACAAAGATGTACAACATGTTTTTGGAGTCTTCTTTTCATGTATGCTCCTTGCTTCTTATTAATTTTACCTCATAATTCAAAGCTACACCTAGCTTGTAGATCTGAAATGTTCCACTATGTGGCAGTCTTTATAATGTGCGTTTCTCTGTCTCTATCTCTCTCTCATATATATATGTATATATACACGTATACACACATACATTGATCTAAGCTTTTGGCTTTTAAATATCACAGATCTGACCTATTAATATTGCAATGTATAGTTACTAGCTATGAGTCATAAATGTCTCAGCCTTTCTTAAGAATGTCTTGGTTGCCCTAATATGCTAAAATTGTGCCTAAAGTGACAAAAATCTCCAATTTTGCTTCTAATCTTCTTATCATTAACATTTCAAAGTCCCTTGTTACCTTCTGAACCGTTAATTCAGGTTTTAACTTAACATTTTCTGTATCTTGTTCATCTGTTAAAGACTCCAAATAACCAAACTTCTTATAGTGCAATTAAAACAAGGACAATCTGAAACTTTGTAGCATCTGAAATTGGGTTGTGAGCATTCTATAATTATGATAGTAAAATTACCATTAATTAAAGTCATTCAGCTTCTTGATCTGCCTTCTATTGTAAGTAGTGCAAGCTGTAAGTTTACTTCATCTGAGGTCTTGTGAAGCTCTAGGAAACACGTTTTCCATTATGTTTGTTAAATATACATGATTTTATATCCTACCTGCTCTCCTTTTTGATTTTTTATCACTACTTTGTTCTCTCTGCAACGTACATGTGTCACCTCCATGTGTCTGTAATTTATATAAGAACAGTAGAACATAAGAATTAGGAGCAGGAGTAGGCCATACGGTCCTTCGAGCCTGCTCCGCCATTCAATAAGATCATGGTTGATCTTCGACCTCAACTCCACTTTCCTGCCCGATCCCCATATCCCCTGCTTCCCGATAGTCCAAAAATCCATCTATCTCAGCCTTGAAAAACTCAATGATTCAGCATCCACAGCCCTTTGGGATAGAGAATTCCAAAGATTTGTAACCCTCTGAGTGAAGAAATTCCTCCTCATCTCAGTCTTAAATGGCCGACCCCCTATCCTGAGACTATGCCCCCTAGTTCGAGACTCTCCAGCCAGGGGAAACAACCTCTCAGCATCTACCCTGTCAATCCGCCTCAGAATCTTAAAAGTTTCAATGAGATATCCTCTCATTATCTAAACTCCAGAGTATAGGTCCAACCTACTCAAACTCTCCTCATAGGACAACCCTCTCAACCCAGGAATCAATCTAGTGAACCTTTGTTGCACTGCCTCTAAGGCAAGTATATCCTTCCTCAGATAAGGAGACCAAAACTGTGCACAGTACTCCAGGTGTGGTCTCACCAAAGCCCTATATAATTGTAGAAAGACTTCCTTACTCTTGTACTCCAACCCCCTTGCAATAAAGGCCAACATGCCATTTGCCTTCCTAATTGCTTGCTGTACCTGCATGCTAACTCTTCGGGCTGAATTTTCAATGACCCGTGGAGTCAGGTTTGGAGGCGTGTGGGGGGTTAAAGTTGCAGATTCGGGGGTCCCGACCCCATCCCGACTGCATTCCGCCTCCACGCAATTTTGACAAAATCGGTCGCGGGGTTCCCGACTCCGTCCCGCCTCCAAGAGGCGGAGAGAGCCATTAAAGCCCTTAACAAGCTCTAAATTGGCTCTGTAATGCCATTTTGAAACGTTTTAGCTAGTTTAACCCTTTTCCGACGTGAAGTACGCCTGATGTGAAACACGCCAGTGAAACCTGGCGGGAGCACAAGTGGATAGCTGACTATCAGCTGCAGGTCCACTATTACAATGGAGCTGTGATGAAGGTAGTAGTAGTATTAGGTCTGAAAGTCACCTCTGATGCTGCTGCATTGAATGTCTTCAGAGACTGCTTGGTTGAAAAAAAAATTCTCTCTCTCTCTCTCTCTCTCTCTCTCTCTCTCTCTCATGCTGCTCATTTTGCATCCAGGTCCTCTCACAGCAAAGGCCAGGCAATCTCTAAGACCAGGCAGTCTCTGACCTGCAATGATGACATCATCAGAGGCGACTTTCAGGCTGAAACCACTAATTGGTTCTTGGGTTCCCACATGCTGGAACCCAATTGCCCAATTAAGTGAAAATTGCATCAATCTCCCACATCCAATTGCAGGCGGGTGGTTAACATGAAATGCAGATGACACGACCCCAACCCGCCCCAGTATCAAAATCTAGCCCTTGTGTTTCCTGTGCAATGACACCTACTTTTAGCGCCCCGAAAAAATTAGCGCCCCCGCAACCAAAATTCACCGGTAGGGAAGCGGGGTGCTACTGGAAGCGCCCTGCGGGCGCTGCGGCACATCGCACCACGGTACTGCAGGCCTTCCTCCCCAAAAGAGCCCGGCACTCAAGAGAAGTGCCAGGCTCACGGAGCGCAGCCAGCACTCCGCGGGGGGGCTGCAGAGGAGGCCGGGGACGGCAAAGGGGGCAGGTGCTGGCAGGTGGCCAAAACAAAAATGGCCACCCGGCACCTCCCCTTTAATTTGCGCCGCCCTGGCCACAGGTCGGCCCCCCTGACCCCGTCGGACATAGCGTTCAGCGGTAAGTCAGGGGGCGCTACCAAAGATTGCGGCCAGGGCGCAAGCAGGGCGCTGCGCACAGCGATTACATCATCGCCAGCGGCGCAGTGCAGCAGGGTGCTAACGGTTACCGCCACCGCTAACCTCCCGCTGAATTTCGCGGGAGGCGTTGGTGGCGCTGCGCCCAGGCACTAGTTGCTTTGCGCCCTGTTAGCGCCCTCTTAGGGCGCTAATGGGAGGCGCAAAGCAACCGAATTTTTAGGCCTTTGTGTTCTCCTCACAGCTTACTTTCCCACCTAGCTTTGTATCATCAGCAAACCTGAATACATTACACTCAGTCCCTTCATCTAAGTCATTAATATAGATTGTAAATAGTTGAGGCCCCAGCACTGATCCTTGTGGCCCTCCAGCCTGCCAACCCGAAATGAAACGAATTTAGTGTGATCATCCATTGCTCTATGTATTACTATGAAGTATTCTTGGACGGAAACATTAATATGATGCTTTTGATGGGAAAGGTGTATTTCGATATTTAATCTGTTTAATTTTTAATTTGCTGTTAAATTCTCTCACATCTGTCAACTTGGGTCTCATTGCTGTCTCATTCTGAGACAGAGGGTTGTGGCTTAAGGAGATCAGATTAAAAAACATCAAATAGGTTCGGATCGGTCATGGCCCTGTGGGTAGTGGAGCGGGCCCAGGGACCGTGTAGCCTGATTCTGCTCCTATTTCGTGTGTGCAATTCTGTTAGATGCAGGAGATGGTTCTGTGATAGATAGTAGATTGGTGGTTAGGATCAGATCAGCCATGATCTTATTGAATGGCAGAGCAGGCTCGAGGGGCCGATTGGCCTACTCCTGCTCCTATTTCTTATGTTCTTATGTTCTTAGATAAGGATGGCAACTCGTAAGGGACTGACTAAGATTTCAACTTACTAAAAATTGACTGGGACAATAATGGCCCGCATTTTGCGTTAATAACGGTGAGGCTATCAGCGCTCACTGTTATTATGGAGTAAATCAGCCAGCAACTTCCGGAGTCCACACATGTGCAGTTAAACGCAGATATCCAGAAGTTGCTGTCCGATTCGCCTGCTCCTCCACAAGCTGCATTATACCGGTACCTTGCCGATAGACTCAGCATTGAAATCCATGTAGGGGAGTGAAGTTGCTTTCCCACTAGTTACCCACTAAACATGCCAGAAAATGTTAGGGCTGGTGCATTCAGGTGTAATTACTGGCAAACAACCTCCGGCTCTGAAAATTTAAGTTTACAAGTGTGGAGACTCATTCCATTAGAATTGAATTATTGTTGGAGATTTGAAAAAAATTAAATTTAAGTTAATTTTTTTTACTTTCTCTTTCTATTTCTTTTATCTCTCTCACTTAATCCCATCTTTTTTTCCCTTTCTTCATTTCACTTTCTGTACATGATTTTACAATGAATTAAATATTCTAATTTATACTTCCTGGTTTAGACTTCCTAGCCTAAAAATTGAATAAAACCCGAAAACAAACGTGCAGGGATCACATTGTATGATTTGGAGGACTGCGGGCAGCTAATTTACATGATTGTAGCGTTCAGCCCAGCGCTGAACACGTTGCTGAGTGGCTGAACGCTCAGCAGGGGGCCCAAGTTCGTGCGAGGCTAGCTCCAATTAAAGCTAGTCTCCACTTCTTAAAGGCAGTCTGCAACTCTTAAAGGGAGGTATATTCTGCCTGCAGCAGCTGCTGGATGCAAGGGTCAGAAAGAAGAAGAGTGAATTATGGCTCAACAGGCCAGAGAAAGGGCTCCAAGGTTTTTGGATGCAGCACTGGAGGCCTTGGTCCAGGAGGTCATCTCCAGGATACAGGTTCTTTTTCCACATGGGGCGAGTCGGCCCTCCAGGCAACAGACCAGACTGCAGTGGGAGCAGATACTGTGGTAAATGCTGGCAGTTTAGCCCTAAGAACCTGGACTCAGTGCAGGAAGAGGTTTAATGACCTCACACGAGTGGTCAAGGTCAGTGTATTCATCTTCAAATGCCATATCCCACCATCTGCACCACTAGCCTCACACATTGCCCAATGCACCACACCCCCATCACAAACCTACCAACAATCTCTACCAAATATGACTCAACCTCACATTCATAGCTTCACCTCCACTGCACACACTTATCACTGCTGCAAGCCTCACACCCACATCTCACAACTTGAACACACTGTCAGCTATTCAACTATGACAGGCACATCACCCAAACACATTACACCATACTCACTAACATATACATCACCCAAACACATTACACCACACTCACTGACACACACATCACCCAAACACATTGCACCACACTCACTGACACACACATCACCCACACACATTACACCACACTCACTGACACACACATCACCCAAACACATTACATCACACTCACTGACACACACATTACCCAAACACATTACACCTCACTCACTGACACACACATCACCCACACACATTACACCACACTCTCTGACACACTTCACCCAAACACATTACACCACACTCACTGACACACACATCACCCAAACACATTACACCACACTCACTGACACACACATCACCCAAACACATTACACCTCACTCACTGACACACACATCACCCACACACATTACACCACACTCTCTGACACACTTCACCCAAACACATTACACCACACTCACTGACACACACATCACCCAAACACATTGCACCACACTCACTGACACACACATCACCCACACACATTACACCACACTCACTGACACACACATCACCCAAACACATTACATCACACTCACTGACACACACATTACCCAAACACATTACACCTCACTCACTGACACACACATCACCCACACACATTACACCACACTCTCTGACACACTTCACCCAAACACATTACACCACACTCACTGACACACACATCACCCAAACACATTACACCACACTCACTGACACACACATCACCCAAACACATTACACCTCACTCACTGACACACACATCACCCACACACATTACACCACACTCTCTGACACACTTCACCCAAACACATTACACCACACTCACTGACACACACATCACCCACTCATTGACATACTTCCCTTTCTCTTGCAGGAAAAGATGATGCATAACTGGCGCCAGCAGACCTTAACTGGCAGGTGACGGGCTCGCCTGCATCACCTCACCCCCTTGGAGGAGATGGTGCTGGCCATTCTTGGCAGGGTCATAGCTGAGCCCTTGGCCAGCAGTGGGGTTGAAAGAATAGAAGATGCCGGTATCCTCATATGTTATTCTCCTTCTCACATCCCACTTCCCCCTCATTCCACAATCTCTTCTGATTTACAATCTGCACATGGTTTAAGCTTTTCCCCCGTCTTCCCTCACCACAACCCTACCCTTGTGCCTTTCTCATTTCAGACACCCAAGAAATACAGCCTGCCCAGCCAGTGGGTCAACAAGAAGAGGAAGAGGAGAGTGAAGAAGAAGAAGAAACACTGTCACTCAATTTCACACTTTCTGCCACCAGCTCAGATACTGACACTCCATGTACTTTAGAGGATTGGTTAGACGCGGGATCTGCATGTGGTGAGACACTGGGCACAAGTGGCCTGTAGCCAGGGCAGGTGCCAGCTCCCCAGAGGGTGAGGTCGCACACGAGTTCTGTTGCACAGGACTCAGATGAAGATTTCGATGGGGTGGCCTACAGAAGAATGCTGATGGGTATACACAAAAAAATGCTTGGTGCATTGACAGGCCTGTTAGAAAGCCTGAATGCAATGTCAAGGAGCATGGAGGAGTCCAGCTCCAGCCTTACACAGGGCTTTGGGCAGAGCTTGGAGCCCATCCTTTCCAGCATGGAAGGGGTGGTCAGATCCATTAGCGCACTTGTGGACCCAACCATCATGCAGCGTGTGATGGCCAAAGTCTCAGCTTCCATTGCAGCACAAGCAGAAGCCACGCAATATCTGAGTGCTGCAATGGAAGCTCAGACTGAAGTCATGCAAGCTCAGCTTGCTGCCATGTAAGCACACACTGCTGTCATCATGGCTGGGTTTTCCAGTGTTGAAAGGGGCTTACAGGTGTCACAGTAGTTCAGCAATCTATACTCCAACTGATTACCAGGATTGCTGAGGCGCCGCCCTGGGGGAGTGGCAACGGATCCGTGGAGGCCGACCCTCCTGTCCTCTCTCAGGATGACAGCATTCATCCTCCCACCACTGCCACTCCGCCAGTGCCCTTGCTGTTACCTGTCAGCCATGCTGCAGTCACTGGGGTAACACTGCGTAGGAGCACTAGGACAGGCAAAGGCACACGCAAGACAGTCACTAAGGGAATGCAAAAGGGTGATTAGTTGATTTTTTGATGTAATATTGGATGGATCGATGTATAAAGTTGGATTGCAATGTTTGCTTTGTGGTGGCTTTTATTTCAGCATTGTGGCCAAGAGGACGCTGTGATGGTCAGTAACAGAGGGAAGGTAAGGTGTGGGACTAATGCCGAATGGAGAATTGGGGCTGCGTTCTCTCGTACCGCAGGCGGATAGAAACATAGAAACATAGAATCTAGGAGCAGGAGTAGGCCATTCGGCCCGTCGAGCCTGCTCCACCATTCAATACGATCATGGCTGATCATCCAAGTCCAGTACCCTGTCCCTGCTTTAATCCCCACAGTACACATATCTCACCCTACCCCCGTAACCCCACGTATTTAATTCCCCCTAACATATCCTATCCTATCACCATAACCCCACATATTTAATCCCCCCCTAACACTAAGGGTCAATTTATCATAGCCAAATCAACCTAACCCGCACATTTTTGGACTGTGGGAGGAAACCGGAGCACCCGGAGGAAACCCACGCAGACACGGGGAGAATGTGCAAACTCCACACAGACAGTCACCCGAGGTCAGATTCGAACCCGGGTCCCTGGCGCTGTGAGGCACCAGTGCTAACCACTATGCCACCGTGTTGCATATCGGATATCCCGGTCAGAAAGGGGCTCTCTGGGCTGTGTCCTTCCTTCCGCTTCCTCCTCTTCCACTTCCTCCTCTTCCTTCTTCTCTTCCTCCTCCTCTTCCTTCTCTTCCACCTCATCCTCCACCTGATCCTGAACTGGTGGCCGTATCCCTGGTGGCAAGGGCTGTGCATTTATGATGGCCTGGTTGTGGAGGATACAGCAGGCCACCACGAATCAGGACACATGCTCCGGTGAGTACTATAGGGCTCCTTCAGAGCGGTCCAGGCAGTGGAACAGTTGCTTCAGCACCCCAGTGGTCTGCTCTATGATGTTTTGTGCGGCAGCAAGGCTCTCGTTGTACGCATGCTGGCCATGTGTGGTCGGGTTGCGGAATGGAGTCATGAACCAGGTAGTCAAGGGATAGCCATTGTTGCCCAGGAGCCACCCTCTGGTTTGTCGGTGGCTGAAAGACTGAGGGAACAATGGAGTGTCACAGAATAAAAGCATCATGACTGCTGCAAGGATACTGGGCATTCACCATCATGATGGACTGAGCATGGTCGCACACCAACTGCACATTCAGCGTGTGGAACCTTTGCGGTTGCAGTACATCTTAGCATTTAGGTACGGTTCCCGCAAAGTCACGTGCGTGAAGTCGATGGTGCCCTGCACCATGGGGAAGTCTGCTATCCTGGCAAAGCCACGTGCATGCTCTGCCTGCTTCTCTCTGATCAGAGAGAAGACAATGTAGTCCTCTCTCCTGGCGTAAAAAAACATCTATCACCTCTGTTATGCAGCAGTGGATGGCGAACTGTGAGATGTTACAGATGTTGCTTGCTCTAGCCTGGAAGGATCCTGACGTAAAGAAATTCAGGGCCACGGTTACCTTCACAACCACTGGCAGCGCTGTCCTTGCCCTGGAGTAAGGCTGCAGGTCTGGTTGCAAGAGGTGGCGGAGTTCTTTGAGCATCTCCTTCCTAAAGCACAGACGCCTCAGACACTGCTGCTGGGTCAGGTTGAGGTAAGAGAATTGCTCTTGGAAGATCCTAGGTGGGTAAGGCCTCCTGCTGAGAGCCTTTCTCCCCCTCCTCCTCCTCCTCCCTCTGCGAGCAGCTTGTCCTCTTTGCTGCATCTGCTCCATCTCCTTGTCATGCTGCAGGCCAAGCGGGGGTGACAACTAGAGCACCCATGATTGGGAGCAAGTGGTCTGACCAGAATCCTTGAAGTCAGAAGTAAGGCCTTCTCCACTCCATCACTAAGACCGCCTATTTCCACCTCCGGAACATCACCTGACTCCGCCCTTGCCTCAGCTCATCTGCTGCTGAAACCCTCATCCATGCCTTTGTTAACTCTTGACCTGACAATTCCAATGCACACCTGGCCGGCCTCCCTAGTTCTCCCCTGTGAACTTGAGGTCATCCAAATCTCTGCTGCCCGTGTGCTAACTTGTACCAAATCCCCTTCACCCATCACCCCTGTGCTCACTGACCTACATTGGCTCCCAGTTAAGCAACGTCTCTATTTTTAAATTCTCATCCTTGTTTTCAAATCCCTCCATGGCCTCGCCCCTCCCTATCACTGCAATCTCCTCCAGCCCCAGATTCCTCCGAGATTTCTGCACTCCTCTAATTCTGGCCTCTTGAGCATCCCCGATTTTAATCGCTCCAACATTGGCGGCCGTGCCTTCAGCTGCCAAGGCCCTAAGCTCTGGAATTCCCTCCCTAAACCTCTCTGCCTCTCTACCTCACTTTCCTCCTTTAAGACGCTCCTTAAAACCTACCTTTTTGACCAAGCTTTTGGTCATCTGCCCTAATACCTCCTTATGTGGCTCGGTGTCAAATTTTGTTTTATAACGCTCCTGTGAAGCACCTTGGGACGTTTTACTACGTTAAAGGCGCTATATAAATACAAATTATTGTTGTTGACTTTTATCACTCAGTTTGTAAGAGAGCCAACAAGGAGAGAAAACATTCTGGATTTGATTATGAGCAATAGAATGATCAAATCTCCAACACAAAAGGGTGGGCCCCAGATGTTGCCAAAACTGGAAGTAGCTCTTTGCTGTCTCATTCTGAGGCAGATGTAGTCCTTTCCAAAACTAGTTAGCATTTGCTATTACCTGTTTTCAAGAAAAGTGGAAGATAAGTAGAAAAAAGGAAATGCCCCATTTGAGTTAGAAAATGATATCTGCACCCTTATGTTTTGACTATTTAGGAAGAGGAAGGTTTGACAGAGTTAAATGGCATCTTACAATTGAAAGTATCCTGTGCATAATTTTTATATTATCTTAGACACCCAACAAGTAGATTTAATTCATTTAAAGAAGTGGATCACCATTTTGAGAGAAAACTAGCAAGTGGAGACTTTGGGCTAGAAATTCGTCTCGAGCTGTGGCGAAAAACAGGCGGTATTGGATCGGCCGCCCGTTATACACAACACCTGATACTCAGTTCTATTGCAGTCAAAGGAACTAAATATCAGGCGCAGCGTATAATGGGCGGCCGACCCGATACCGCCCGTTTCTCGCCACCGCTCGAGACAAATTTCTAGGCCTAGGTGGCACAGTGGGCTAGCACACAAATCTTTTAGTTAATCTTTTAGTTCTAGGATTTGCTTTTGATGGGATCAAATTCTTCTCTGTTTTCAATAAAGATCTTACATGAAATAAGTTTGTACAGTTTTAATTCAAATACTAGTAATTTAGATACTAGTGGGCAAAGTTGGACATCACAGAACTGCCCATAATTTAGGACAAATTGGAAATAAACTGGCAAAATTAATTGCACAGCCTACAAGGATGGTTGGTTTGCCAAGTAGACAAACTCAATTGGTGCAGTGAGGGATACTTTTCTGAGGTATAGATAGAGTAGAGGGAGCTTTAGTTTGCATTTGACCATATTATATTTGACCACAGAATGCTCATATTCCAGCACTGACACCCTTCATGCTGATGAGCAAAGACTAAGGAAAGGTGATGGCGATTTTGCCTCCTTTTTGGGATAAATGACCTGTACAATCTGGGTTGTGGTGGTCAGGGGAAATTAAGTTGCTGGATAACTCATCATATTGTTTTATTCTGAAAATAATAATGTTGTCACTTGTTCCTTTACATTGAATTCAAAAACAGATCGGGGTGGGGAGGGGGGACGGTGAGTTGTTCCTGTCTATGATTTTGACTTTGGTGATTTCCCATTTTGTACTTCATTCAATTTTTTCTTTGAAATTATTGATAGAAGGAATTTGATCCCAAAGTTTCTTTATGGAATTAAAAAAGGAAATTCACCATCGTTTAAAATTTTGATCAGTCTGTAACTTTGAATGTCAAAGGAGTTTATGCAACCAAGATCAAAATTGTTAATCAATCAAATTCAGAAAAAGTAACATGGGATTTCTGTGGATGAGTTACTTGAAAGTGTTAAATGAAATCTAAAGTGATTTCTGCAGATTATGAAAGGAAGTTAGTTGTAATCAAGAATGTAATAAGATTTTAATGTGTTGAAAGAAAATATAAACACCTTTCAACTTTGTGTATATGTATACCCAATTTAGAGATTCAGATGATTTAACAGAACACCTCTGAAGTTCGAATCTGCCTAGGGCATTATCATTTCAGCAGTGGAAAGAAATTGGTTTAATTGGTACATTTTTCTCTGATAATTCAGTATCCTTTTTAATTGCATGTTCTCAGCTTTATCCCAGTTTTAAGGTATTCCACAGATTATCAAAGGATTTTAGACTCAAACATATCTAACGGGTGTTTAAATTGAAAATAAATTATTTTCTTCAAAAACACATTGCAGTCAATCAAGTATGGATCGGTTATTTTGTAGGCTCCAAGATATGACTAATTCTGGTTTTATTTAAGTTCTATCATTGACCTTATGAGAGGGTTTCCTGCTGTTATCCCCGGAGTGAGCTCAATATGGGATTGCTATAAGGGATGGTATCAGGATGGGGCAAATTCAAGATATTTGAAGAACAAACTTTTACTTCGACTTGGTGACCATGTTAATGCATCAATACAGAAGTGAAATAAGGCCATGTGCAACAATATAATTATCATTTTGGATTCTGCACCAGTGCTTGTACATTTTGTCACAGACAGAACATCTTCAAAAGATAGTTATTAAATGAGTCCCACTTAGAGGAGTATGACTTTAATCAAATGTAGTTAAGGAACTATAGGGGTAAAAATTCAGTTGGTTGCACCTCCCGTTAGCGCCTTAAGAGGGCGCTAATGGGGCGCAAAGCCGCTAGCGCCCGGGCGCAGCGATGTTTGCGCCGCTCGGGAACTTAACTAGACATTGTGCGGCGGCGCTAAACCTTACCGCCGCGACCACCTGCGCGCACAGATTGTGACATCATTCCATGGTGCAACGCCCTTGTGGCGCCCCGGAGCGGAAATTGAGTGGCGCCCCCTGCCTTACCGCCTGGTGCATCCAACGACCGGAAGACTGGAATGCTATCAATCGCTGTGGGGCTGGGGGGGGCGCTATTTAAAGTGGGCCTCTTCCTGTCTTTTTCTGTGGTGGACATTTTTGCACCACTCGTTCTGAGAGAGAGAGAGAGATTCGGAGAGAGAGAAAGAGAGACTTCTGCATTGAGTCAACGCTTTGTGAGGTAGCTTTGACTACTGATCCTAACTTCGCTGCTACTTTGGTTGCTGTCCTTCATAACTTTGCTTGCAAAGAGACTATGGGGGCTGCACTGAATTGGGGCGTCGTCCTGCTCCAGCTGAATCGGAGGACACAGAGACGCGGAGAGAGAGTGGCAATGATGGCCAGACGGAGGAGGGCCAACAGGCGTATGTACAGGAGAGCTTACCCTCCCAGGGTATATCGTGAACAGCTCTCCTACATTCATATGTCTGAGGAGCTGTGTTTGCGAAGGCTGCGATTCAGCAAGGAGGTGGTCACTGAGCTCTGCCACCTGCTGCAGCCAGATCTGCAGCCTCAACTGAGGTCCAGGACGTCTCTGTCGGTGGCAGTGAAGGTCACAGTGGCTCTCAACTTCTATGCTACTGGCTCATTTCAAGCTGCTGCTGGGGACCTCGCCAATATCTCCCAGTTCACGGTGCATTGCTGCATCCGGCAGGTCACAAATGCCCTCTTTAAAAGGAGACGAGAGTTCATCTCTTTCCCCATGACCCCAGACAAGCAGCGTGACCGCGCTCTGGGCTTTGCGAGGATAGCGGGCTTCCCCATGGTGCAGGGCGCCATTGACTGCACGCATGTGGCTTTGCGTGCTCCACATGAGAATGCCGAGGAATTCCGGAACAGAAAGGGGTTCCATTCCTTGAATGTTCAGTTGGTCTGTGACCACAGACAGCTGATACTCGCTGTCAATGCCCACTATCCTGGCAGCTGCCACGATGCTTTTATCCTGCGCCAGACTACTGTGGCAGAACTTTTCGAGGCTTCTCGGGGACAAGGGGTATCCATTGAGCACCTGGCTGATGACACCGCTCCGTACGCCCAACACCCCTGCTGAGCTGCGGTACAATGAGAGCCATCAAGCTACCAGGAACATAATTGAGCGCACAATCGGCGTGCTGAAGCAACGGTTCCGCTGTCTCGACCATTCTGGAGGAGCCCTGCAGTACTCGCCTGAGCAAGTATCCAACTTCGTAGTTGTGTGCTGCATGTTGCATAACATGGCAATCGTCAGGACCCAGCCAATGCCACCAGGCCTTGGAGCACCACCAGAGGAGGAGGAGGAAGAGAAGGAAGAGGACGAGGAGGATGATCATCAGCAGCACCAAGGCGGGAGGGCGGCCCACAATGGTGAAACTGCAAGGGCCGTCCGTCAACGGCTGATAGCAAGCCGCTTCTAGGGCCCCTGCTGTGGAAATGGCTTCTGCCATTGCTAACAACATCAATGAACCCAGCACACAACCCCTAAGCCAGCCAAGGCACCAATGATTCCAAACACCAAACATGTATATTTTGAATACAAAAACTTATTTATTTTACAAACTCTGTGTGTGTCATTTCCTCATGACAAACTCATAGAAATAAACACAAAAAAACAGTCATTAACATAACTGGTTCTCACAACCTGGAGATAATGTCCAAAACACTAAACAAAAGTTGGACCACGAACCTCGGCCTTTAATAAAAAAATGACCAGCATTTTGTCACACCTCCTACTTTTTGCCCTTCGAGGGTGATCTCCTTCCCTTGCGCACTTCCCCCCTTCTAACCCTACTGCTCCTCCGTAATGGGACCTCAGTGGCTGCAGCAAGGCTGGTGGAAGGCTGCTGATCGTCAGACCCTGACACTGCAGATGCCCCTGAAGGACGGCCTCGACCAGTTCTGGGCCTGGAGGGCCCGGCTGCAGACTGCACCAACTCTGCATGGGCGGCAGCAGTCTGTCCTACAGGCGGTGGCAAGTGCAGTGGAGAAGTGACAGTGTTGGCAGCAGGAATGCTGTCATCGTGAGAGAGGACAGCAACTCCCTGCTCGACCGACACACTGGCACTCCCACGGGGCAGCACTTCAGCATCCGGAGCAATCTGCTGGAGCACAGATTGCTGGCCTGCTGCGGCGCGGTGAGAGCCCCGGGGACATGTGAATGAACCATCGAGGTTGGCAGCAGTCAGTGCTCGCGTGGCCTCAATCTGAGTCTGCATGAGAGCAGTCAGAGATGGGATCACGGCAGTCAGTGACTGAATTGCAGCACTAAGCGTTAGTGTGGCATCCGCCTGTGCTACAGCGAAGTGCTCCACACTCCTTGCCAGTGACTCAATGCATTCGGGCACCCTTCCCACTGCACCCATGAGCTCAGTGTGCATGCCCACCGCCTGGGTGTTCATTTCTGCGATCAGCCGCTCCTCCTTTGCGTCCATTGCAGTAGGAGTCTCTGGCCTACTCTCCCTCTGGGGAGAAGGCCCCCGTTCTTCCCTACCCCCATGGCGTTGCTGCAGCCCGCTGGGTCCTGGAGCTTCACCCTCATCAGACCCTTCCCCCCTGCTCCCCTCCAGGGAAGGCGTGTTCCCAGTGTGGGCATGGGCTTCCTCGGGAGAGGGTGGCACTGATGCTCCGGCTTCCTCTTCCTCCTCGGCTGCAGCTTCACTCCCACTGGCAGCTTCAGGGCCCGTCTCCTCAGCTGGTGAATCACCATCTGAAAGCAGGGAGGTACAAGAGTGGCTTTAGCGTGAGGACAGGGTGGCAGTAAGGGAGGAATAAGTGCAGCGAGTTAGCAAGTTGGATTGAAAGTGTCAAAGGCTGGTGTTGTGAGGGACAAGTGGAAGGACAGAGGACAAAAAGGTGATGACCTTACCATTGCTGTCCAGAACGGGGTCGGCGTCTCCAGTGGCGACGGGACCGATCACCCGGCTTGCCACAATCCTGTGGACGCGCTCCTCAAGATCGCTGAGGGGTTGCAGCTGAGGCCGCCCTCCACCTGTCCGTTGCTGCTGTCTCCTATTATGCGCCAGCTTGGCCTGCAAGAAAAAGGACAGCATCTGAGTAAATATACAGCCATGGTCTTGCCTGATGTGCCTCCCATAGGTGAATAGCCCTTACTGTATGCAGCCATGGTCTTGCCTGATGTGCCTCCCATAGGTGAATAGCCCTTACTGTATGCAGCCATGGTCTTGCCTGATGTGCCTCCCATAGGTGAATAGCCCTTACTGTATGCAGCCATGGTCTTGCCTGATGTGCCTCCCATAGGTGAATAGCCCTTACTGTATGCAGCCATGGTCTTGCCTGATGTGCCTCCCATAGGTGAATAGCCCTTACTGTATGCAAAGTGTGGAATGTGTGTGTGTGTTTCATGAAAGGGCCATAGGTGTTGGATTAGTGTTGTGCATTGGGGTTTTAAGACCCTCTGGCCATAGAGTGAGGTTGAGATGGAGGGATGGAGAGGTATTGAGAAAAAGCCACTCACCCTGACGACCCGAGTGTGGTCGTTGAACTTTTTGCGGCATTGAACATGGGTCCTGGGCACCATGCTCCTGGAGGAGACGCTCTGAGCCACCTCCCTCCACACTCTTCTGTACTCGCGTGGCAAAGGCCTCCTGCCACTCTCAGGGAAGAGTATACATCTTCTGCGCTCCACCGCGCCAACCAGAGCATCCAAGGCCCGCTCGGTGAAGCGATGAGCTCGTTCTCTCACCCTCTCCATCCTTGGCAGCAAAATGGATTCATAGGTCTCTCCAGGCCGAGATTCAAGGCTGCAATGAGCAGGGTGTGGCTGGGGAGCAAGTTGGCCCCCCCCGCTTTAAGAAGTGGCCGGCGCCAGTGTGTCTGTGTTCCCTCGCTAACTGGCAGCACCTGTGCTGCGCTCGCGCGCTGAGTTAGCGCCTCACTGCTCGGCCTTTGCGCCTTAAGACAGGTGTGCAGCGCCTGATTTAGCGCTCCACTCACCTCCCGGGGCGGTAAAAGTGAAGTTTCCAGTCAGTGGCGATAATTAGCGCCAGGCGCTAATATTTGTGTCCAGACGATATTTGCGCCCCAAACGGGGCGCGACCTAATTTTTCCCCCTATAAGATTTATTTTCTGATAATGAAGAAAGGAGATGCTTCTTCAACAAGGCACGAAGCATATTTAAAGTGCATATTTCCCATTCATCCAAATAGAAAAATTAATAGATTATATTTATTTGGAAAATAAAGTTAAAATTTAGAGGAAACGAATGCTTGCAGTAAGGGTGCAGCACAACTAAATGATCTATCAGTTAAAACAAAAGATTGGAAAATTAAAAATTGAACAGTCTTACCAGAAGGCATGGAGGGAGAAATTGACTAACCCCTGAAAACGGGCGTGGGGATTGCGGTACGCAATTAACCCTCGCCGTTCATTGCGTTCAATGTGTGCTGCCTGCTGCTTTACAAGACTGCTGCGCGCAGCCAGCGCTCCCCGTGCTGTTCATTGGCTGTATGCATCAGCAGGGGGCCCGATATTGTGAGTGGCTAGCGCTGCTTAAAGGCAGCCTGCACCACTTAGAGGGGAGATGCATTGTGGCTGCAAGAAGCAGTAGGAGTCATTTGAAAACTGAATCTGTACTCTGATACTTTAAGCAATGGTTGAACATGCGAGAGAGCGAGCACTAAGGTTTTCAGACACTGCACTGGAGGTCTTGATGGAAGAGGTGGAAAGAAGAAGAGATGTCCTGTATCAGCAGGGGGGCAGGAGGTTCTCCGGACAGATGCTCAGGAGGTAGTAGGAAGAAGTAGTGGCAGAGGTCAATGCTAGAAGTGTTGCTCCAAGAACATGGATGCAGTGCAGGAAGATGTTTAATGAACTCACATGAGTTGTCAAGGTGAGTGAGTTCATCTTCACATGGCATATCCTGCCAACTGCACCACTAGCCTCATCCACTGCTTAACTCACTACACCCCCATCACTCACCTACCAATAATCCCCATCAATCAGTACTCAACCCTAACATTCATATGCTTTACCTCACTCTCACAGACTTAGCACTGTTGCAAGCCTCGCACCCACAACTCACAGATCACACAAACTGGGAGCTATTCAACCATAACAGCCACATCATCAAAACATATTGCACGACACTAACTGACACACTTTCCTCTCTCTTGCAGGAGAAGGTGGCACATAACAGCAGGCAGCAGTAACAAACTGGAGGAGGGCAAGCGCGCCTGCATGTTTTAATCGACATGGAGGAGACGGTGCTGGCCATCATGGGAAGGGGCATCGCTGAGGCAGTGGCCACGAGCGGGGCTGAAGCGATCAATGATGAGGTATCTGCAAACCTAATCCTCCTTCTCTCATCCGACTTCTTCTTCAACCCTCAAACACTTCTTACTTTCTGCTCTCCCCTCACCACAACCCAATCCTTATCCCTTTTTCATTTCAGATTCCCAAGAACTGGAGTCTTCCCAGTCAGTGGAAAAAGAGGATGAAGACTGTGAAGATGAAGAGACACCATCACTCGATCTTACACTTGCAGCCACCAGCACAGAGACTGACACTGCACATATTTTAGAGGCTAGGATAGAGGAGGGATCTGTACATGGTGAGACACTGGGCACAAGTGTGCAGGAGCGGGAGTGCGGGGAAAGGATAGTGCAGGTGCCACCTCGCTGGAGGGTGAGGTCGCACACTAGCTCTGCTACAGAGGACTCAGATGAGGATTTCGATCAACCAGGCTACAGAAGAAGGCTGATGGGTGTATATAACCAAATACTTGTTGCACTGGAAAGCCTGCCAGAAAGCCTGTGTGCAATGTCAAGGAGCATGGAGGAGTCCAGCACCAACTTGGCACAGGGCTTTGCACAGAGCTTGGAGCCCATCCTTTCCAACATGGAATGGGTGGTCACCTCCATTAGCACACCTGTGGAACCCACCATGATGCAGCGTCTGATGGCTGATGTCACAGCTTGCATTGCAGCACAAACAGCTTCCATCAAAGGTCTGAGTGCTGCAGTGGAAGCTCAGACTGCTGCCATCATGGCTCTGGATACCACTGTTCAAAGGGGCATCCAGGGCATCACAACAGATTAGTGGAATTGCTGAGATGCCGCCCCGGGTGAGTGACACTGGCTCCATGGAGCATGAACCTGCTGTCCTCTCTCAGGATGACAGCTTTCGTGCTCCCACTCCTGCCACTCCGCCAGTGCCCTTGCTGTTGCCTGTCTGCCAGTCAGCCCAGACTGATGCAGCACTAGCTGAAATGATGCAGTCTAAAACTGGGCCTTCTAGGCCCAGAGCTGCTTGAGGTCACCTCCAAGGCCATCTGCAGTCTCCTCAATTGGAGATCAGCAGCCTTCCACCACTCATGCTGCAGCCACTGGGGAAGCACCTCATAGGAGCACTCGGAGAGGCAAAGGCACACGGAAGGCAGGCACCAAGGGAATGCACAAGGGTGATTAGTTTAATTTTGAATGCATAATGTCATGATTGAATTCATAAATTTGGATTGGAATGTGCTTTTTCTGGTGGTTTTTATTTTTGTGTTGTTGGAAAGAGAACGATGAGATGGTCAGCAAGAGAGGAAAGATAAGAATCGTGGGACTGTTGGTGAATGGAGAGTTGTGGTTGCGGTTACTGGTATCGCTCATTAATTATTTCATCATGTAGAGCTTGGGCAGAAAGGGGCTGTCTACATTGTAGCCACACATCCTCTTCCTGTTCCTCCACTTTCTGTTGCACTTCACTCCTTCACTTCCTCCTCCTCCTCATGTTCCTCAACTTCGTCCCTGATAGGTGGTGGCAAGGGCTGTTCCCTCTTAAAGGCCACATTATGCAGTTTGTAGCATACTACTACAAATCATGTTACTTTTTTTTATTCATTCACGGGATGAGGGCATCGCTGGCAAGACCAGCATTTATTGCCCATCCATAAATGCCCTTGAGAAGGTGGTGGTGAGCCTCCTTCTTGAACCGCTGCAGTCCGTGTGGTGAAGGTACTCCCACAGTGCTGTTAGGGATGGAGTTCCAGGATTTTGACCCAGCGACAATGAATGAACGGCGATATATTGCCAAGCCAGGATGGCGTGTGACTTGAAGAGGAACTTGGAGGTGGTGGTACTCAGCTGAGTACTGCAGGGCTCTTCCAGAGCAGTCCAGACAGTGGAAGCGTTGCTTGAGGACGCTGATGGTGTGCTTTATAAGGTTCCTTGTGGCAGCATGACTCTCATTATTTGCCTGCTGTGCACATGTGCATGGGTTCTGGACCAGAGTCATGAGCCATATCGTTGGTCGATAACCATTGTCGACCAATAGCCAGCCTTTGGCTTTCCGTGGTGGTTCAGATACAGGTGGCAAAGAGGATTGCCGCAGAATGAAGGAATCGTGACTACTGCCAGGATAACGGGCATTCAACTGCATGATGCGCTGCCTTTGGTCGCACATTGAGGGAGTGGAATCCTTTTCATTTCAGGAAAATGGCAGAGTTGACATGAGGCGCTCACAAGGCAATGCGCATGCAGTCAATGGCACCTTGCACCATGGCGAAGACTGCAATCCGTGCAAACCCTCGTGCTCACTCCACCTGCTTGTCTCTGGCAAGAGGGAATGAGGTGAAGCTGTCTCTCCGTGTATAGAGCGCCTCAGTGACGTCCCATATGCAGCAGCGTACTGCAAACTGTGAGATATTTCTTATAACTCCAGCAGCAGCCTGGAAGGAGCCAGATGCATAAAAGTTCATCGCCACTTTGGCAGCCACAGGCAATGCAATACCTTGCCCAGCTTTCAGGTTGCAGTTGTGGTTGCAGTAGTCGGCAGATTTCAGTCACAACCTTTTTAGTGAAGCAAAGACATCTCAAGCATTGGTCGTCGCTGAAGTTCAGGTAAGGGAATTGCTTCCTAAAGACCCTCGGCCGATATGGCCTCCTGCTGAGAGCCCTTCTCCCCCTCCTCATCCTCCCTCTTCTAGTAGCTTGTCCTGCTCTGCGTGGCCTCTCATCATTCTCTCAGTCATGCTCAATTCCAAGAAGAAGGCCTACCAGGCTACCCACATCTGGAAGTAACTTGTTTCAGCACAAGCTTTTAAATGAACAAAAAAGTACGTCAGCACCAGCCAGAGCACTCCCTGTAGACTATTGAAGCTTTAGGCAACTATGGGAAATCTCCAAAAAGGTGTACAATTGCACCAGCAGCCAGAAGAAATAATCCAGCAACTAACCTGTAAGTTGTTCATGGTTCCTTTAAGTAGCGCTGGTACGGGGGGGTCTTTCATGCTGTTCAACATGGTGTTCAGCTGTGCGAGGTTAAGACAGGGCCTAGGCTCAAGTGGGCATTTGAAAATGGCAGCGCTGGCGTCAAATGAAAGTTTAAAATCATGGGATCGTGCCTGTAATTTACCAATATACACTCCGGGCAGGCTCAGTGATGGGGCCATGTATTAGAAAAATTGGTCCTATGTTTGCAGATGTCTCTTGGAACCAGTATTATAACATTTGGTCTACTACTGTTTGTAAGCCTTTTAGGACAGTCTGCTAGGATTGTCAAGGGGCCCAGCACTGATCTTTCTCACTAACTAACAAGCACCAAGTTAGACACACCCTAAAGGATCTACAGAATGAGCTTGAGGAGATAGCACTGTGTTAGTAGCAGTGCATGTGTGAGGCAGAAAAGTGGTGGCGGCAGAGGGGCAGCTCAGTATCTTCCTAAGCTGCAGTACTAGGGATTCATACCTCATAGAGCTTAAATGTAAAAGGAGTTTGATATTGGAGTACGATTGTTTTATGCGGCCATTTGAGACTGTCCAAAACACCCTGCGATATCTATCAGCGACTGTGGGGGTGTCTACTACCTACCTCTAAAAAGTGCCATATAACAGCTCGTCACAATTACAGTTCACCAAAAAGTGCATGACAACTCCACAGGCTTCATCAGCATAGCCCCCAGTAACACCAATCCTTCACACAACAGTAGTATCACTCACATCACAGAGATAGAAGGCACTTTTAGTATCCACTATGAGACCAGCTTGTTCAAATAGAAATTCTGCTTTGCATTTTTGCAGTTGATTTATTTTCTTTTTAGTACATTGGCAGCTCTCCCTTACTCTCTATCTCACACATACACACACACACATGCAATTATAGCTTTGTGTGGTTAAAAATAAGACGGTAAATTTTCTTCTTTGTTGCACCTGGTGAAATTGCTGTTTCCTAGTTGCATGAAGAGCAAAAATGGGCCAACGCCCTACCATCAAGCTTCTGCCCCACGGCCCTGGGATTTCCCCAGTGGGCACTCTGGAGCTGTGCCAGTATTCGGTGCTGTCCAGTGTTTCTATTATAATGAGGCAGAAGGGGGTTCTCAGCCTCCTGCTTCATTTTCTGCTGACTATGACCATTGGTCATCTCAATGTAAATACCTGGAACAAGGGCCTACCCCCAGCCCCTTGAGGACTCTACAGTCTGCAGGGATCCTGGGGGCAGACTGAAGATTAAGCAAGCAAGGTAAAAGGTTTCCCGAACGTCTTCAAATTTTTTCTCCAGGTTTTCCACCCGACAGCCAACCTGATTGACGGGATGGCTGCCTGTCGGGCGGGAAAGCCTGCAGCAGAAGGATGCAGTGGAGGAGCAGTAGGGAGGCAGGGAGAGATTGTGGTCGGGGGGATGGGGGTCTAGTGAGGGTGGGGGAGAGATGGCGGTCGGGGGGACCGAGATGTTGATCAGGTGTAGCCAGAGGCCTTCCAGTAGCAGCCAGGAAACCAGACACAGACCTGCATCATGTGCTGCCTGTGGTTACAGACAATGTGGTCATAGAGGGAGTGGAATCCCTTTCTATTCAGAAAGATGCCAGGAATGTGATGTGGTGCACACAAGGCAATGTGGATGCAGTCTATGGCATCTTGGACCCTGGACAAGCCTGCAATGCGGGCGAAGCCTTGTGCTTTCTTGTGCTGCTTCACTCTCCATTGGAAAGATGATGTGGGTGTTCCTCCTGGTGTAGAGAGCCTTTGTGACATCCCGGATACAGCTGTGCATAGCAAACTGAGAAATGTTGCTGCTGTCATCTTCTACAACCTCAAAGGAGCCTGTTACATAAAAGTTTGGGGGCACGGTGACTCTGACAGCCACATGCACGAGTTGTGACTGCAGCAGGTGACATAGTTTGATGACAGCCTCCTTGATGAGGCGAAGACACCTGACACATTGCTCCTTGGTGAAGTTGAAGTGTGAGAAGTGCTCCTGTGTGCAAGGAATCCTACACAGTGCCCTCCTCCTCCCTCTTTTCCTAGCTGCTCCTGCACTCTCCTGTCTTCTTTCACCCTCCAACCCCAAAGGCAGACCACCCATGACTGCAATAAAACTGTTTTGATGACATCCAAAAGCAGTCCAGCACCAGCAAAAACTTGTTAGCAGAAGGCAGAAATCAGTTGTAGAAGGCAGAAAATAGGCCAAAATCCCCATAGAAATTAACCAGTAGCCTAAACCAACGAAAGAAAGACTTGCATTTATAACGTGCGTTTCACGTATGGAATGGTGGAGTCATTTAAATAGTGCTGCTATAGGGTCCTTACTGTTAGTTAGTGCCTGATTTGATGAGCGAGTTTATTATGGGGCAGCCCAATTTCATAAAAGAGTCCTACAATAAGCGGAGGACCCTTATTTTAATATTATAATGAGCATTTTTAGAACTTCCGACGCCCACCCTGGATGCCCACAGAGCAGCCCAATCCAATATGGCGGGCGACACACCTCTGGCACGGAATGAGCAGCAAATTTGAAATGAGTGCCTTTCAACATTTTTTTTAAAGAGCTATGGCCATCACAGCCAGTCCAATTACACTGCGACAAAGTACGGCAGTAATACCATTTTTCCCCAGCTGAGGGGAGTGCCTGCCCAAAATATGCTAATGCCCTGACGTCAGGATTTGGAGTGAGGTTGGAACACATGCATGGGGCGGGCAGAAGTTCTTCTGCTGGAAGGTTGCCACAGGCGTTTCCATGCAATGATATTTATTGACACTTTGCAAGATATCAGCAACTCCTTTCAGTATTAAAGATTCTCGACAATTTGTCTCATTCAAAACTACATCTAATTTGTGGAGGTGATTTTAATCCTACCTGGCCGGTGAAACTGGATGGCAGCTAAAATGCCTCAGGTTACTTCTCCGCCAACCACAATTTTTACTGAGGCTAAGCTTCCCACCCAAAGCTGTGGGGTCATTCTTTAAATATACAGATTGGGTTCTGATAATGTCATTGGGCTCCGACTGCGATTTTAACTAAGGCCTGAGAAGGGAAATCACCGCAGCTTTCCCACCAGGATGAAGAAAGTCGGGACCTGCTGGGAAGCTGAAGAGGCCCAAGCAGCTACATTTTATACTTTTCTTTGTAGGACCAGGAAGAACAGGAGTGTTCCTTTGAACCCCACAAGGAAAGTCGCAACCTCCCTGCCCCGAACTCCCCCTGCTTCCCTGCCACGATTCCCTCCCAGAACTCACTTCCCCACTCCTACCATCATTTCCAGAGTTCGGCAGCCACATCCTGCCCACTTTTGTACTCGTCCTGCCCCTTGTCCACCCGAAACCCACCAGGAGTTAAAATCAACCCATTCTTCCAAAATGTTAGTCTAAGTTTTGAGCTTGTTAACACTAGAAAGATCTGATCATCAAACTAAATCACACGAAGACACTAGGATTGAGGTACTCCTTTAATATCATATACAGTTTAGTCAGTATTCTTCATGGTATCTGTATGGCAGGGGGCTCTGCAAAAGTAGTCTCCATTGATGCAGAAAACACATTGGGGGTAATTTTAACTTTGTGCGATAGTGTAAAATGGGCGATAGCAAATCGACAGCCCGTTTTACATCCCTCCTGATTTTTATTTCCATTGACTTTAAAATCTACCCATTCATCCAATTTGAATAGGAATTCCCACATTGACTTGTACTTACGATGTGGCTTGATAAAGACAACATTACATTTCACCTATAACCCAAGAGCAGATCCTCAGTGATCAACAAGATAGTTGCTCATCTTTTTGATCTACCTAGAGGAATATGGCAAGACCATCCATTGTCTCTATTATTTTCTCTCACAATTGAGCCTTAGTCATCATATGGGCCAATTGGGACATTCACTGGAGAAGGTTGCCGGTCAAGGCCATAACATTTTATTATATGCAGATGCACTTTTAAAAAAATATTCTGGAGCCTTCAGTTCCCTAATTTGTTTTCCTAGTGTTATGGCCCATATTAAGCAGTATTGTGATTTTTCAGGGTATAAGATTAATTACAATAACAGAAGCTTCTCCTGGTATTAAAACTTTCTTCTCTTTCAGTAGAAGTAATCTTTGAAGTGGCCTCATATCACATCCCTCGGACCTTCAGAGATCTTGTCTATAAGCTCTTCCATTTTTTTACTGGAATGGTAAGCAGCCACATTTAGATGCCTCCAAATCTTAGGGGCAGGTTCTCCCTTCCCTATTATTGGCAATGGAGCACCAATCATACCATTCATTCTCTTAGCCAACCTCATTCTCCTTTCCAGATGGGCAATGCTTGGCTCACATGTCGCCTGATCCATGAGAAAATTGTCACTTGTCCCCATCCCAATTACTTTTTCTGCAACCCTGATATCTCCTGTACCTTGGAGGGAGTGGGATTCCGCACCTGATGTGACAAATGGCTTCTGTGTCTCTCTTAGAATTTGTCTGGTCATGAATCGCCATGAGATAAATTTCAGCATGAATGGCGAGATCTTTATTGGTAATTGTGCTTAAGGTACTTTCTTTCTGCTCTAGGGCCAATAAAAACACGTCCTAAATAATCAGGACACTGAAGATTTTTGAGATCGTCTTCCTGTTTTATTCCATTTTGCTCTTCATCAATCCAGTGAGCAGTCAACAACAATGCGAGGTATGGAAGGTGTCTATTAATGACCCTATCAAAGAAAAGGAATAGGAAAATACCCTATGAGTAGCAAGAAATATCCCTATAAGTAACTTACCTAGGAAGAGAAAATAAAATTAAAAATCATACTTACTATAGCCCAGTATAAATTTCCTGCTGAAACCTGTCAAGATCTGACATTTGTTGTGGAGGTTGTAGAAGCTAGTGGCCTTGTTTCTAGTTTCTAGGATCTGTCCAGGTGTATAAAGTCAGAGATAGAGATTAACATTGATGTGTAATCCTTTTAATGTCAGTTAGGAAGCCCAGAATCCATTTGGACATGGGTATTGCCTCCTTCTGTGTGCTGCACAGCAATGCTTCCTAGTGTTGTGGCACCAGGCAGTGCTGACAATGTGGTCATTCAGAGGCTCTGTCAAAGGATTAGGTGTACTCTCCAGTTAAATTAGATCAAGTTCTGTCAAGTAAGATCTCCAATCATCCTCTACTGTGCACGACAATCAGAAGGATGCTCACAGCTGTACTATCTATCAAAGTCTTCATCCTAACTTCTGTCCTTGGGTTGTTTAAAAATGTAGTTCACAAGAATAAGTACAGAAAGAGGAGGACATTCAGCTTATTTAGTTTGAGTTGATACGGTAAGTTTTCTGACCACTTGCACCTGATCAATAGGAATAAAGTGGGCATTACCAAAAATGGGCAGAGATCCATTACCCCAGATTCCCAGCCCATCCAATTTTCTGATCAGGTTTTGTACTAATGCCAAAATGCCCTGCAGTTTATATTAAAATTAGGCCCTGATAATGTAGTTACCCACACAATCTCCTGGTATTTATGCTGATATAGTGCTCAGTAATCTACCCACTCATGTTAAATGAGAGTTCAGGGCTGGTAGGGTACGTTGTTTACAAAAGTGGACATAACGAGCCCTATAGTAAGATTTGTAGCAGGATTTTGTGACTATTTCCAAACCTTTTTTGTTTCTTTTCTGTTTCCTCTTAACCTGGTCAGGAGACCTTGTGCCAAGTATAAAAAAATGCCCATAATATTGGGGCAATGGATTTCCCAATGGGTAATTCCCATTTATTTATATTTTTTGAGGAAAGAAGATAAAGAGCAGTGGGGTGAAGCCAGGCAGGTCAGGCTGTTCCAGAGGTAGACTGTACCCACCTGCCAGTACTCTCCCACTCACATCTACAGACACTGGTGCACCTACCTGCCAAGGACCATCCTGAACTGGTCAGGAAGCAGAGCTATGCCATCAGATATGAGGATATTCGCACCATAGGGCTGACTTTACCAGAGCCAGTAATGGTCAGCTACGCCCTCAAGTCTTCTTCACCTACTCCTTCCAGGCATGCTGCAATGATGTCCTGGGTGAGGGTGCCCTGAAATGGAAAGTATCACCTTATTCTGCACCACCTCCACTTCACCAGCCATCAAATAGCGGGGTGGAGTGTTGTACCACTCATCTCTTTGCCACAAACTCAGTTTCTAGCTTTCACATTTATTGTGCTAGCCATTGGGTTTTGCCAGACATTTTTGTTACCCAAACAACCTTTGTAAAGGTTACCAAAATATAAGCACTAAAAATAGTAGTAAAAAAAAGAAAGAAAGACTTGCATTTATATAGCGCCTTTCACGACCACCGGAC
Source organism: Squalus acanthias (assembly GCA_030390025.1). Classification (NCBI taxonomy): domain Eukaryota; kingdom Metazoa; phylum Chordata; class Chondrichthyes; order Squaliformes; family Squalidae; genus Squalus; species Squalus acanthias. The sequence continues at coordinate 31,366,327 of CM059431.1, forward strand.
GTCTCAAAGCGCTTTACAGCCAATGAAGTACTTTTGAAGTGGAGTCACTGTTGTAATGTGGGAAACGCGGCAGCCAATTTGCGCACGGCAAGCTCCCACAAACAGCAATGTGCTAATGTTTGTAAAGGCCACGAATATTTTTTAATCCTCATGTGTGTTGAATTATATTACATTGGTTGCATCACTTTAAATTTACCCATTACATCATTTAGGGCTGCTTACCAAGTTATTTTCTGTCCCCTCTGGTTAGTTTCTAACATTAGACTCAACATGTAAATGAAACTGACTCTACAAAATCAGCGATGGTCACCACACTAATGGTTGAGCAGGTACTATTACCGCATTGCCCAACGAATGCCTGATCAGAAAATCTACCCGAATTTCTTATGGGAAATGAGGGAATGGAAGAAATGTGGCTTTTGCCAAAAAAAGAGCCTCGGCAGCTCCATTTCCTCTTTTCAAAAAATAATGTTATTACTATGATCAAAAAAACTTTAACAAATTAAATTTTACACTACAAAATGCAGCCTAATGTACTAGCTATTGAAAATAAAGAATGCCTAAGCATTTTACATTAATTAAGTAATGATACTAATATAATAATTATATTCTAGAATTAGGATTATAATATAAGATACTAAAAAGGTATATTTTCTGCTTTTCACTAACTTTAGCAAGAAAGTAGATACGAGTGTGAAGTCTTTGCTAAAATTAAGGAAGAGAGGAAATCTTGCCCTAAATGACTACCTACTCAGGTTTTAACTAGCATAATAGACTAGTTAAGTGAGGGATTTAATATATCTTTTTCAATGCTATTCAATTTCACCAGGGAATGAAAGACAATTTTTATTGTCAAATTGATAAGGAGATGATGGCAGCAGCTGGGACCAGATGAATTATGGATTATTTCAGGAGGTATAATTTATATCTTTTGAAAGACATGTTCCCAATTTAGATTATAGAAAAGGCAGGTTTTGAACTTTCTGAGTAAAACCCTGTGAAAAGAGTTACAGCCATCAAAAATAAATATCAAGATAAGACACCATTTTTCGATCATCTGAACAGATAAGGAACATCAAGGCCCGTATTTTCTGTAGGTGCAAATTTAAAAGAACATTTCTCAGCTGGTAAAGTGTGGAAGAGACCAACCTTTGATAACAGATTCAAAAAGCCATTTGTAATGCTATTCAGTGCATTCTTCTCATTGAAGAAAGGCTCATGTGATTATTGGAGAAATAAAGGGTTAAGACCTTGTTCAAGATAAATGTTGTAAAACTGATTAAGTCCACAAGGTGCTGGTGTAAGGGATTCCTGACCCTGCGTGTCTCGCAGCCTGTGAGATTCACGCGGCTCTGTGCGGCCTGTATGTCAGTGCGGGTCTAGGCCTGGTTGCCTGTTCTGGTCTCCAGCCAGTCTGGGAACACTAGACACACCTGTGAGTGGTTCGAATCACTCTCCCTTACGGTTCTAGACACTGGACTTAGATGCGAGAGCAGTAATGGAGATAAAACTCATGTAGGCTTGGTTTGAATGGTACGAAATGGAAAATCTTTATTGCATGATACTTAAGATTATGAAATACATGTCATAAGCACAGATTAATGACAGTACAATCTTACAAACAGTTATATAGTCGATCTTAGGGAAACGAGGAACGAACGGCACAAAGTAAATAGGGGCACACATTACAAATATCCTTAATCCTTAAACCCTCCCCTATCAATATCTATCCTAAACTAGCTTCGTAGGATCTCGAGACTCATGCTCACCACTCGTGATAACTCGGAGAAATTCCGAATAGCTGATCGGATGTTTTTCACCGCAGCACCCACGTGTCGGTCAGGAGATCTCCTGGTCCCACTTGTTTACTTGCTTCTGCTGCTCCGGCTAGCAGGCTGGACCGTCTGCTGTGATGAAGACCTGTGTTGGTTGGTTTAACAGGTACTCTTGGAGCACAGTTGTCAATATCATCGATACGATGTGTTTTCACGTTCCAATCTCCTTGGACACAGTCCCGTTATCGTCGATGCAATATGTTTTGTTAAAAGTTCAAAATAGAAATCTTCCTGGCGAGGAAAACTTGGCTGATCGACCTACAGGCGCGGTCGGGATTTACTGACCGTGGCGATGGATATGGTCTTCCTCTCTTCTCATCTCATCTCATCTCATCTCATCTCATCTCGGGCCTTTGGTTCCGCTGCCAGTTACCAACATAGGTCTTCGTTACGCGACACGAGGTAGATCCGAACGGATCAGAAAGTTCAACAGTCTTTTCAGAAGAGGCAACAGGCAAGCCGAAGCCCAACTACGAGTACACAGGAGCAGCCACGAGGTTACGAATCGACCGGATAAAAACACAGGAGCAAGCGAGCGAATGCAAGAGCAAGAGAGAGAATGGACGGTTTGGAGCCTGCAATTATAGTGCAAAAATCTTCCGTTTCCCGCCCAACTATAATGTCCATTCTTTTGTTTAGGGTTTGGCGCCCAAATGTCTTGTATGGGTGATCTCCGTTCTTAATGGGTTTCGGGGCTACTCGTAAATGTCTGAGTACCTGTTAATATTTCTCCCATTGTTAAATCGGTCGGTGTTCTCCCTGGAGGGGTTTGGGGCTTCCAAGTGTCCTGTATAACTACCTGCTAACGGCTCTCTCATCGTAGAGTCGTTGGGATTTTACATATTAATGTCTTTTGGATGGGCCCTTGATTACTCGGTACAATGGCTTTCCTTTGTACCTGGGAGACCGATTCCAGTATCTATGTTTATACTGCAAACCCATAATGTCTCGTGTATTATCTTCACTGTGCTGAATCGTTATCGATCTTGCACAAATGTTTAATGGAACGCCATCTTGTCTGCCTGTTGAAAAGTCTAGAATGTTCTGTCACGAGGTGCGGCGGCCATTTTACAGGCTGCTTGTGTCCAATTTAAACCTGCCAGCATTCTGCTGAAATAAAAGCTGTTTGAACGAAACTTTGTGTTTTCTCCTTATTAATCAAATCGCGATATATTGCGAATTCTACAGTCCCTCCTGTTGATGCGAATAACTCCGCTTATCGTATCAAAAATCACAGTGGTGAGCAATATTATCTCGATTTCTCTCCGAATCCAGTAAATTAATCCCATAATTTTTAACTTATCTAGGGTCTCTGTGTCGTCCTTATTTCCCAAGAAAATCACATTTTATATCACCGTAGGCATTATTTGCCCTTAAACTTACACCACTTGTTTTCCTTCCCGGCGTAACCAGGCCGATACCTCTCGTGTCACCTGTATATTTGTCTTTTATTCAGGGAAAGGAAAAAACAAAACCCAAAAACCAAACAATCAACACCATCACCAAAATAATCAAACCCCAACTCTTAAAACATGTCGAGTTTCCAACGTATTTACAATCTCTGAAAATCTTATATGAGTACAAACTTCCGCGGCGCACGCGGCGAGCGGGAGTGACGCCATTTTCCGATTACACGGTGCTCTCATCGTGCACGCGCACGTAACGTTCTCGCCACTCTCCCGTGTTTTCATGCTTGGTGAGGCGCTTGTCTCTTTTACAATGTATGACCAATAGGTACACTACAATAAACACTTGACATACGACTAAAATGTGGGAGGCTATTCTGATCCATGAAGGCACTTCAATATTAGTGAACAGATTCCACCACGGTGGAACTACTATGTCCATAATGTCTGTTCCTATTTCGACAGTTTTCTGCTCTAATGTATAAAAATGTTTCTGTGATACCGCGACGGCTTTCAGAAGTTTGGTTAAATGTTCAGGGAGAGGGGGAATGAGGTATCCAAAATGCGCGACAAATCGCTGCAAGTCGGTGAAATTCTCTTTTACTGTGAGATGAACAGTGGATGGTTCAGGGATTGGGATAATTCGCTGTTGTGCTACTTGAACTTCCGCCCTGGGTTTAAAACAGAAACTGCTGTCACTCACCGGACACCGGCTACGGTTTCCATGCTGGTAGTGTTGCGCTGCAGTGGTAACACAATATGTTCCACCCCCGATGTATGCTACCTGCGGAGGCACATGATCTTGTGCCATTGCCTCCATGGTGCAATTCATGGACTTGGCGCCAGCCGTTCTGAACCCGCACTGTGGTGTTAAAAAGGCATTCAAGTGCTGGGGGCACAGTATTATGTGTGCTCCCCTGCCACGACAACCAGAGAGATCTGTACCTGTCATCGTTTGCTCCCAGCGGATGACGTAAGGTGGAACCGCTGCGTAACGAATGTGGGCTCCCCCCTGAATGACACCAATGTTCTCTACCCGATATACCGGGGCGGGCTTTGCTGTGTCGCCCAAAACCGGCATGCGTAAAACTATTCCCATAATAGTATGGTTTGATCGTCCGCAGTCCACGGGGACTGGGTAAGCTTCTGAAGCTAGCCTGAGCTGGCACGGACTTAATGCGTTCTGAAAAGGGTGGAGCGCCCGTAGGTGTTTGTTACTTATCCAGGACGGAACCAAACCTTGTTTTAAATCCTCCAAATTACTGCGGCCCTCGCCCAGTAACCACGCCCCGTAAAGCACGCACACCTCGTTCTGCGCAGCTTGATCGGATGCATTCCGATCTTCCCTGATCAGGGCATTTACCGTACGCGCATGTTTCTCCAGCTCTGCTATAATTTCCTTTAAATGGAGAGTCATGGCTTGGTCCTCGTGTAGACCTGACCCTACCACTTTATTCTCATCTGTTAGAATGTCTTTTAACTGTGTCTTTAAACCATTAATCTGGGTCTGCAGCTCCACACTGTCTAGAGCGTTGACCACAGATGTCCCTGTGTTAAAAGCAGTGAACGCATCGTTCACCAAACCCCTTCTTTGCCTCCCTACTTGATCCAAAACTTCCTGTGGTGCGGTGTACAAACTTGTTTTATCAATTTCTGCAAAATCAAACTCGTAAAATTGTCTGAACATCTTGGTCAACAGGACCTGATACAACTGTTCCGTCTTTTTGGGGCACCACTCTGGTAACCGTACCTCAGTGAGATTTAAAATCACCGAGGCCACCGCGTAATGTACCCCCTGAAATAGTATCTGGTCTGTGGGGACCAGTACCAAACCATTCCCGGGTCCCTTACTAGTTTTAGGGCACCCTTCTTCCTCAGCTAGAACCACCGGAATCGTGGGCGGGGCTTTGCGTGGGCGCGTAATGAGCTCAGTGGCATTTACTGGGATCGGGGAGAATGGGGCTCCGCACCCCCTGGTGCTCGCATCCCACCTCATCCCCTGTCCGTTATCCTGCCATTGATTAATAAAAAATATGGAGATGCCTTTGGGGCAAACGTACTTTGACCCCCACATACATACATAAATTCCCTCGTCCGGTTCCCACCATTTGTCCCAACAGACTTTCACTTGTCCGTCTGTCCCCGTAATTGTCCGATGGGTATTATTACCCAGTCGTTCCCACTCGACCGAAGAGTTTCTCATAGTTTTGCTCAGCTTTCGCAGCCACCACCATCGGCTCAATGGGACCTTCCCACTACAAGTCAAACAAATCCGTTTGCCGACGGTGACGCTGATCCTGGGTGCGATGATCCTTACTTTGGGGCACAGTAAAGAAGTCTCTTGGTAGGCAAACCCCGATGTGCTGGAATACTCCGTTGAGTTCGTTCCCAGCCATCCTGGCCACCTTCCCTTGTGGAAATAGGTGCTGGTCCCCTCTGCCTTCCGTCTTCCGGTCCCATCCACCGCGATGGGGGCCGTGTCCCCGGAACATCCAAACACCACGACATCCTTGGTGCGGCCTCGATAGGCCAATCCACATCCGATTGCCACGAGCAATACTAGAATTCGTTCCATCCTTCCTTGGTTCCTGTGATCAGATAGAATGAGGTAGCCAGCCTCGCAAGAGTCTCTGGCTTTTGTGAAGGGTGAGCGGGTCCCCTGACCTCGCCTCACGTAAACTTCAACGTTTGCTGAATAAGCTTCCTCTAAACCTAACCTTAAAACTCCCATCATTTTATCGTTTTCTGTTAAAAACACTACAAACTTAGCCTTATTAAAACTACAACCTTAACCTTGAACTATAAGCTTAAAACTTAACCTTGTTACTTATAAACTTAAAACTTAGAACTATAACTTTACAGTGCCGCCCGTTCTCAGGGCGGCCCCTTTAAACTCTGAGAAGGCTGCTGCGAGCTCTTCCCGACGGTGGGAGGGCACTGACCCTTCCCTCTGATCTGCCGCAGCCTGTTGCTGCGCTGACCTTTCCCTCTGATCTGCCGCAGCCTGTTGCTGCTGCGATGTGGCCGGTCTGTACCCGGGTTATCCTACCCTGAAGTCTACGCCTTGGGGCAGTCTGGGGACATGACCACATCCTCCTGGGCTGGGGTTCTCTATTTGACCTACGGGGAGTTGCTATGGGCGGGGGTTCCGTGACGGACGGACCGGGTTCCGAGACCTCCAACGGGATGACCTGGGGTTCCATCACAGTCGCCGGCTCCGCCTCCGCTGACTCCGCCTCCCTAACCTCGGGGCTGGCAGTTCGTGGCTCCGCCCTGCTCGGCCCAGCAGGCGGCCCTTCACTCGTGATCTCTGCCTCCCCTGAGGACTGGACGTTCAAAGCGGGCGGCCACATCTCTGGGAGCCACACCGGTACTCTCTGTGCTCCTATAGCGGCTGGCCCTGCCTCCTCTAGCTCCTCCCTCCTGTCCTCGGGACCTGCAGCTTGTGTGTCCACCCTGTGTGGATCTCTACCTACAGCCCCCATTCCCTCCAGACCATTCCTCAGGAACCACCCGTCATCATCACTATGCTCATCTGCACTATCCTCATCTGACCAGGGTACCCTGAATTCTTCCTCATCTAACCCCCAATTCCAGAAAAACGCTGCATGATCGTCCGGGATGTCCCTTCCCCTGATGCAAGCTGCTATGCCTGCCTGTGTGCCTTGTGGTCCTACCTGGGGCTGTGCTTTCCCATTGGCGGGATTTACCCCTCCCTTAAGACAGGCCACCGCCCCTGCTTGTTTCTGTGAAATCTCACCTGCTGGAGGCTGCAGATTTCTATCCTGTTTTAAATCCTCATACTCCCTGCTCCTGGCTACCCTGTAGGCTGTTTTTATCTCTCTAAGCTGCCCTTCTAGCCTGAGCACGTCTAACTTTCCCATTGCTCGGGCATTCTCCTCCCGCAGGGCCTGCTCTCTAAGCTGCCCTTCCAGCCCATCTATTTTCCCTATTAAGCGGGCGTTCTCCTCCCGCAAGGCCTGCTCTTTTAACCTGGCCTCCTCACCGCAGACCCCCTCCTGTGCGTGTCTTTTAAAAGGACACAGGTAGGCAGGCTGCGTGGGCTCTAGTCATTGGGTACTATTAGACGGTCCTGCGGCACCTACGGGGCCGGTTGCGACCGCCACCTGTCCACGCGCATTCAAAACCAGCTTGCGCATGGCTCCTAACACTGCTTCGAGGTCGTCGGGAGGGGTGGGTGCCTTGGCTTCCTTAGCCGGGACAGGCGCCTGGGCTCGGACCGCGGGATTTTTATCCTTGGAATCCTTCCAAGGGTTCCTGCAATGCTTGCGCCAGTGCCCTGTCTTCCCACACCCGTAACAAGCATTACTTGCCTGTGGGGCGCGATTACCCTCCTGATGCCACTCTCTTTGATACGGGGCTGCGGGTCGTACCTCATGTACTCTTCCCTTAAGGGGACGTGTTGCCATACCCCTTATATTGCGATAACCTAACGTGAGTCGATTCAAGACCGACTCTTCCGTAATGTTGGGGTCATTGGGATCAAACCATGCTTTTGCCTGCTCTCTAACGGCTGGTAAACTGTTGGCCATTATGCACCTAAGCCAATGAGTTAAAGCTAAACCTTCCACATCTTCGCGCTCGGGCGCACCTAGACAGCTGCGCTCATATACTGGCCACAGCCTGTCGGCAAAAACCTTCGGGGGTTCTCCCTCCATCTGCACTGTCTGTCCCACTCTAGCAAACGGACCTTCGTCGTTCGCCCCCAACACTTCCAGGACCTCATTCTTTAATTCCTCATAACTCTTGGTTCCCCTCTTGCTCTCGCCTGAGAGACACTGAAGGACCGAGCTGTCTAATGAGAACAGCAGCATTTTTGCTGTCTCCCCATCATCGCAGCCGTTAATGGCTGCGGCTTGCTCAACTTCTCTGAAATGTACGGAAGGGTCGTCTATCTCGGTCAGCTTCCGTACGTGATTTATCATAGCTCTCAGCTGATGTGAACTGTGAGGCAACACCAGCTGTCCGAGGAGATCCCCCGGTTCTTCCCCACCGTTTCTGCTTGGGCCCCTTTTAATACCCGTTACTGGATACAGCGATCCCTTTTCTACTTCCTTTTCAATGGGCTCTTTTGTTTCTTCCATTGCTTCCTCCCTAACCCAGGTTTCTGAATAGCTGGGTGGCGCGGAGGGCGCAGTGGCTACTACTTCTTCTGCTTTACTTGGTGGGGATTTTCTAAATCTCTCATTTACTAGCGGCTGGTGCGCCGACGGATTGATAAGGCACACCATGCCGTTCGCATTGTTCACGGCCTTTTTGAGGTTCTCTATCTCCCTTTGGCAGGCGCTATGGTCGGCTCCCTGAAACTTATCCTCAAGGGCCAACTTATATGCCGACCTAACCCCCATTAAGCTCTCTTCTTGAGTTCTTATCTGGGCAGCTTGGCGGTTACATCTTTCCTTTAACCTGCTCTCATTCAATTTTGCCTCAGTGACCTGGCACTCGAGATAATCTATCCTTGTTTTAAGGTGACTGGAGACTTCCTGGCTTTCTTGGTGTAACTCATTTAAATTCTTAATGAGCACCTCTCCTCCAGAAACCTTCTCCTCCATTTCTCCCTCTAAATGACTGATTCGAGCTACTAGCGCTGTAATGGTCTGGTTTGAAATCTGAACCTGCCTTTTGTAGCACATAAGCCAGACTGCTTTCTCAAGTGTCTTTCTATGTTCTTTACTATCTGTCCACCTTTCAGCTGCCTCTAGTGGGCTCTTATCCGCTAACAATTCACTTATCCATTTCTTAGTTAGATTAACCTTTCCAAACACATAATCCGCTATCTTTTCCTGCATAACATTTCGTACAGTCATTCCAAAATCTAACACACTACCCTCTCGCTGCCAGTGTCCTGCCGCGGTCGCCATTTTCTGTAAGGGATTCCTGACCCTGCGTGTCTCGCAGCCTGTGAGATTCACGCGGCTCTGTGCGGCCTGTATGTCAGTGCGGGTCTAGGCCTGGTTGCCTGTTCTGGTCTCCAGCCAGTCTGGGAACACTAGACACACCTGTGAGTGGTTCGAATCACTCTCCCTTACGGTTCTAGACACTGGACTTAGATGCGAGAGCAGTAATGGAGATAAAACTCATGTAGGCTTGGTTTGAATGGTACGAAATGGAAAATCTTTATTGCATGATACTTAAGATTATGAAATACATGTCATAAGCACAGATTAATGACAGTACAATCTTACAAACAGTTATATAGTCGATCTTAGGGAAACGAGGAACGAACGGCACAAAGTAAATAGGGGCACACATTACAAATATCCTTAATCCTTAAACCCTCCCCTATCAATATCTATCCTAAACTAGCTTCGTAGGATCTCGAGACTCATGCTCACCACTCGTGATAACTCGGAGAAATTCCGAATAGCTGATCGGATGTTTTTCACCGCAGCACCCACGTGTCGGTCAGGAGATCTCCTGGTCCCACTTGTTTACTTGCTTCTGCTGCTCCGGCTAGCAGGCTGGACCGTCTGCTGTGATGAAGACCTGTGTTGGTTGGTTTAACAGGTACTCTTGGAGCACAGTTGTCAATATCATCGATACGATGTGTTTTCACGTTCCAATCTCCTTGGACACAGTCCCGTTATCGTCGATGCAATATGTTTTGTTAAAAGTTCAAAATAGAAATCTTCCTGGCGAGGAAAACTTGGCTGATCGACCTACAGGCGCGGTCGGGATTTACTGACCGTGGCGATGGATATGGTCTTCCTCTCTTCTCATCTCATCTCATCTCATCTCATCTCATCTCGGGCCTTTGGTTCCGCTGCCAGTTACCAACATAGGTCTTCGTTACGCGACACGAGGTAGATCCGAACGGATCAGAAAGTTCAACAGTCTTTTCAGAAGAGGCAACAGGCAAGCCGAAGCCCAACTACGAGTACACAGGAGCAGCCACGAGGTTACGAATCGACCGGATAAAAACACAGGAGCAAGCGAGCGAATGCAAGAGCAAGAGAGAGAATGGACGGTTTGGAGCCTGCAATTATAGTGCAAAAATCTTCCGTTTCCCGCCCAACTATAATGTCCATTCTTTTGTTTAGGGTTTGGCGCCCAAATGTCTTGTATGGGTGATCTCCGTTCTTAATGGGTTTCGGGGCTACTCGTAAATGTCTGAGTACCTGTTAATATTTCTCCCATTGTTAAATCGGTCGGTGTTCTCCCTGGAGGGGTTTGGGGCTTCCAAGTGTCCTGTATAACTACCTGCTAACGGCTCTCTCATCGTAGAGTCGTTGGGATTTTACATATTAATGTCTTTTGGATGGGCCCTTGATTACTCGGTACAATGGCTTTCCTTTGTACCTGGGAGACCGATTCCAGTATCTATGTTTATACTGCAAACCCATAATGTCTCGTGTATTATCTTCACTGTGCTGAATCGTTATCGATCTTGCACAAATGTTTAATGGAACGCCATCTTGTCTGCCTGTTGAAAAGTCTAGAATGTTCTGTCACGAGGTGCGGCGGCCATTTTACAGGCTGCTTGTGTCCAATTTAAACCTGCCAGCATTCTGCTGAAATAAAAGCTGTTTGAACGAAACTTTGTGTTTTCTCCTTATTAATCAAATCGCGATATATTGCGAATTCTACACTGGACAAAAGCACCTTCCCTTCTGAAAGTACACTAGACCTTGCATTCATAATGGTAAGAAGGAAAAGCTTCAGAAGTGAAAGTAGGGCCCAGCAAAAATAAGAATTCCCAGTGGAGTTCTGAGGTGAATATCATGAAAGAAAGACTTGTATTTATATAGCGCCTTTCACGACCACCGGACGTCTCAAAACACTTTACAGTCAATTAAGTAATTTTTTGGAGTGTAGTCACTGTTGTAATGTGAGAAACGCAGCAAGCTCCCACAAACAGCAATGTGATAATGACCAGATAATCTGTTTTTGTTATGTTGGTTGAGGGATAAATATTGGGTAGGACACCAGGGATAACTCCCCTGCTCTACTTCGAAATACTGCCATGGGATCTTTTACATCCACCTGGGAGGGCAGATGGGGCCTCGGTTTAATGTCTCAGCTGAAAGACGGCACCTCCGACAGTGCAGCACTCCCTCAGCACTGCATTGGAGTGTCAGCCTAGCTTAATGTGCTCAAGTCCCATGGAGTGGGACTTGAACCCACAACCTTCTGACTCAGAGGCAAGTGTGCTAGCAACTGAGCCACAGCTGACACTGAGGGCTCAATTTTACTAATGGAGGCGGGTTGAGGGCGGGCTGCCTGGTGGGCGGGTTTCGGACCCGCTGCCGGTTTCAGCCGCTCCTGGTGTCCCATTTTGCCTTAATTGTATCAATAAGTCCTGTCGTGCGCGCTGCCTGCTGCATTGCCTGGGAGTGGGTCTGTTGGTCTGCACTGATGAGGTCATTGCTGCACTTGTTTTTAAGGGCTCCATGTAGCCTCAGCCTCTCATTTCTCGTTACTGCTGCAGCTTGAATGGGCCAAGGTAACCCTGAGTGCTGCAAAATCCAAGGCTGCTCCCCGATTCACTGAGGACTCCCTGCAAACACTTGCACAGGGAGTAAGAGGACGCAGGGAGATTCTGTTCCCTCCCGATGGCTGGAGGAAGCCTCCTCAGAAGGCAAAGGCAGCCTGACTGGATATTGCTGAGGAGGTAAGCGCAAGGTTGCTATGTGCATGCACCTGGCTCCAGTGCCGAAAACGCTTCAATGATCTTGTGTGAACATCAAAAGTGAGTATCACATCACACTTACCTTCAAACTGCTTCCCTTCTCTTTTCATCACCAGCACTCTGCATTGTCAGCCTGCTCCTCCACATCCCACTTTACCCTTACTTCCCTTGCACCCTTACCTCTCTGTCTCTCTCTCTGTACTGAATCACTTCACCATCCTACTATGCAGCCCTCACACTCGCCCTCACTGTTATGCAATGACAACAACTAACAACGCACAGGGAGGCTCCTTCCTCTTGCCACCTCACTCCATCCTGGCCTCCCTCTAAGCTTCTAGGTTTTGGATTCTTCACACTCACTCCATCACTCTCGCTGAAACTCCACTTGTGTCCCTCCTTGCAGGAAAAGCTAGCCCACAATAAGAGGGAGAGAGCAAAGACAGGAGGAGGCACACCATCCCTGGCCACATTAACAAACGCTGAGGAGGCTGCCCACAACATCGTGGGACGTGGCGAGGAGCTGGAAGTGGGGGAAGGAGAGACGGGCGCAGTTGAGGAAGCTGGTGACAAAATGCATTTTCATCCCTTGCATTTACAATTCATGATTGACTGCAATGGCATATGATGCTCATAGAGATTGACTTCTGATCATCTGCACAAAAAGATGTGTCTGCTACCTGAAAATCTGATGTCTAACTCATGCTTTTACTCTCTCACAGGACCATCGAGAGCCCCCCTCCTCACTGTCCAGGAGGAAGAGCCGGACGACTCCTTAGAGGAACCTGGAGCCTCAGAGGGAGCAGCGTCACCAGGACTCAGTGCACCCAGCACCAGCACAGCAACGCACACCTCGGCGGGGCCTTCACGACATAGACTGGTGTTGTCACCTGGTGTATCACAGCTCACAAGTGAGCATCAGCAGATGGTGGAGACAGCGACAGCAGTGGGGAGTTCTCGTCGGAGGTCGCACGACTCTTCTAGCTCTGCTCAGCTGCATGTAGACACTGTGGGCTGGATTTTCAATGACTCGTGGAGTCGGGTTTGGAGTCGGGGGGGGGTGGTTAAAGTTGCAGATTCGAGGGTCCCGACCCCATCCCGACTCCAACCCGCCTCCATGCCAGTTTCTCTGGCGGCGGGTACCCGACCTGTTCTGAGACCCGACTCCCCAAGACGGGAAGGGATTAGTCACAATTAACTGCCTGTTAACAGGTAGTTAACAGGCAGTTTTTTGCATAATCCCGATTTTAAAAAGAAAAGTGTGGGCTTCCCGACAGGTGGCAACTACTCCAAGTTATCGGGGCGGACCGTGGGTCTGCAGGGGTTGGAGGGGTCGATATGTCCGGTGGGCAGGTGAGTGATGGGTGCATGTGTGCAGAGGTAAGTGTGTAAGGTAAGTGCTAAGTGTTGGAAAAAGTTTTACTTACCTTAACTTCCTCCTGCAGGTGTCAGCCCTTCAGTTCTCGGGAGTTAGAAATCTCACCGGCACAGAAAGCAGGAAAGCCGTGGTTCTGTCAAAAACTGCAACCTTCTGTTTTCTGTGCTGGAATGATTTCTAACTCAGCCTGAAAGGAAGGACTGAAGTTAGAAATCATATTGTGGGTGTTTGACAGCTTCACAGAGCTGTCAAACGCTGATATTTCATCTGTCAAAAGCTCTTGACAGATGAAATGTCAGTCTGTGACGTCACCTGTTGCCGGGTGGCCTTTAATTGGCCTGCTGAGCCCACTGGGCGGGCTCAACAAGGTCAATCAAGGGAAAATACAGTGGGTTGGCCACATCTCGATGGAGGCGGGTTCACAAGCCAGAATGTGTGATTCCCGACCCCAACCCGACCCCAGATTCAAAATCCAGCCCTTGGACTCTGGGGCCATCCAGAAAGAGAGCGGTGCTGGAACTCCAGGAACAAATGCAGGAGTCTCTGACAGGGTTTGCAGCAAGGGTAACTGCGAGTGTGCAGAGAATGGAGGAGTCCATCTCTAACATGAGCACTGCCTTGGTGGAGGCAATGGCGCATGACTCGTTCTGCCATGGAGAGGGTGGCAACCGCCATGGAGGACATAAGTCACCAGACTACCGAAAACATGGTGACTCTTCAAAATAGATTGTCTGCAATGGAGGAGAGATGGGCATGTATTGAGGAGAGACACCAGAGCTTCATGGACGTCCTTGTTATGAGGACTGCCAGTACATATACGGGTCCACATGGTCCTCCTGATGTGCAGCAAGGTGCTCTCCAGCCACTTGCTAGCACTGAAGTGCGGCTGACCCATGAGAGGGATGTTGGTGGCAGCCAACAAGGAAGTGTGGGCTCCTCTCCAAGCGCTCACACGACCATGCCACTGCGGAGCCCTCGGTCAGAGCCCCACATTCCACACCAAACTGAGATGGCCGTCTCAGCCCCTGCACAGCCGCAGGACGAGCAGACTGTGGAGGAACCCTCCCAGGCTCCCAAACCCAGAGGACACCCGCCAAAGGTGTCTAGGCAGGCACAGCATCAAAATGAGCAAGGTGCCTCTACATCTGCTGAAGCCACAGGGGAAGCACTACATAGAAGCATGCGTAAGAGGAAGTTAACACACAAATAGTCACATGGGTGTTTTATTGTGCTGTAAATTATCGAGTGTCCTCCTTTTGTGATATCATTAAACAAAAGTGATGGCAAGCAGTTGAGGTTCTGGTCTATCTGTTCTGGGAAATGGAAGTTACACAGTGAGGGCTTAGGGCTAATTCCATTTATAATGATGGTGGTGACAGTGATTGGAAAGCACCGTTTATTGGACAGATGATGTATGGGGGGAGAAATTCAGTATCGCCCCATTTGGGGCGCAATTATCGGCCGGGCGCAAAGATTATCGCCTCCGACTGCAAACTTGGCTTTTATCACCCCTGGAGGTGATTGGAGCGCTAAATCAGGCGCTTCACACCTGTCTTAAGGCGCAAAGGCCGAGGAGCAAGGCGCTACCTCAGAGCGCTGGTGAAGCTCATTTGATGTCAGTCAGCAATGGAACACAGACACAATGGCACCAGCCAGTTCTTAAAGGGGAGGGTCGATCTTGCTCTCTATCCACATCCTGCTCATTGCAGCCTTGAATCTCGGCCTGGAGAGACCTCTACATCAAATCTGTTGGAAAGAACAATGGAGAGAACCAGGGAAAGAGCTCAGAGTGCAGCCCCCACAGTCTCTTCTAAATCGATACAAGGAAGGGCAAATAAAAATGAGCCTGCAAAGTGCTGCTCAGTACCCAAAACTCCTTCACACAGCATTGAATCTCTCCAGAAGTCTCTCTCTCTCTCTCTCAGAATGCGTGGTGCAAAAATGTGACCAACAAAAAAAGGCAGGAAGCGTTTGCCTTTAAATAGCGCTCCCCCAGTCCCTTCCTGACTGCAAAACGCTCCCCTCAACCTGTCGTTGCTAGCGGCAGGCGGTAAGGCCACTCAATATCCGGTCCGGGGTGCTAGCGGGGCGTTGCACACTCGACTGACGTCACGATCGTGGCGGTAGTGTTTAGCGCCGCCGCAAAATGTCTAGTTAATTTTGTGAGCAGCGCAAACATCGGTGTGCACGGACGCTAGTTGCTTTGCGCCCCATTAGCGCCCTCTTAAGGTGCTAACGGGAGGCGCAAACCAACTGAATTTTTCCCCCATGATGTGTTAAAACTCTTGACCTTATCTTCATCTCCATCTGCCACCACCTATGTTTGAAGTGTAAGCTCATGTGAATCTGGCTTGGATGAGTGCATCCCTTGCCTGACGGCCAGCAATATTGTCACCTGCTGCTGGATTGGCCACATCCGGCCCCGCAAGGCGTCACTCCCCGTCCTCTTCCTCGTCTTCTTCATCTTCCTCCAAGGAGGTTGTGAGCTGAGCCACTTGTTCATCCGGCAGCACCAAGCCGCGCTGCTCTTCCTCCGAATCTGACGACCAGGATGAGAGGATGTAATTGGTTCCCATCCCATTGTTATAGATTTCAGTTGAGGCAAGAAGCTTGCAAGCGCACACACAAAGTGGCCTGAAATTATTCCCAATCAGTTCAAACTGCAGATGTGTGTCAGCTTGACCAGTCACAAGGTCAGTAGATTTGCAAAATCTTCTCCCAAACCTCCAACAACAAAGTTGTTGCATTTGAATCCAGCCATGTTACAGGAGCGCTTTTAAAGTTCTGCAGCAATAATGACTACAGATCATGTCCTCCACCAACACGTCTCCTTGCAGCAGGACTGTTTCTAACAAGACAGGAAACAGGAGCCAGAGGCACCAAAATGGGAAACCTCTATCAAAATAGGATTATCAAGGCAGTTAACAGACTCTTAACTGCCTTAACTACCTGTCCCACCGGTTGGAGTCGGGTCAGTTTGGGAGCAGCTGAACAGACACTCACGAAAATCGCGTTGGGGCGGGATGGAGACGGGTTGGGTGTCTGAAGACATTTTTTCGGATTTTAGCAGCTGAGCCGCCTCCAAACCCGCCTCCTCAGGGCTGTTAAAATCAAGCCCTGAATGTTGGTCCCTTAATCGGATATCAAATTGGGGAGGGCCGGATGGAGGAGAGGGAGGCCATTGAGCACAGGGGTCATAGGGAGTGCCCCAGTGTCCTAAGGAACTACCTCAGGGTGAGCCATTCTTCCCTTAGACATAGCTGCATCAACCTAACTACGGAGCAATGGCTCAAAAGGCTAACGCTAGGTGAAAATGCAAGTGGTACTTTCCAGGTACCAAAAGTGACATTTCTGGTATCTGGCTATGCTGCCAATGAATGTATTATGGACATGACTGAAGCACTGTCTCAGCACAGATGCAGGCACGTCATCTTCAGCAAGAATCTGCAATAAAGACAGTTGGACTATTTTTATATGGCTAATTTCCCCAAGTTGCAGGTCATCACTGTCTGCATTTAAAACCATTTATGCACAAAGCAACAATCCAGAGGTATATGTCATATATATTCACTAGATATCCAAATGTACTTTACCATACACCTGACAGTAATACATATGAATGCACATTTACCTGGCAGTACAGGTAATTTATTTATTTTCAGGCAATTCGCTGTGAAGAGCTGCTTTATAGTAAATAAGAACATAAGAACATAAGAAATACGAGCAGGAGTAGGCCATTCGGCCCCTCGAGCCTGCCCCGCCATTCAATAAGATCATGGCTGATCTGATCTTGGCCTCAACGCCACTTTCCCGCCTGCTCCCCACAACCCTTGACTCCCCTGTATAGCTCAAATATATGTCTATCTCCGCCTTGAATATATTCAATGACTCAGCCTCCACAGCTCTCTGGGGTAGAGAATTCCAAAGATTCACGACCCTCTGAGAGAAGAAATCCCTCCTCATCTCCGTTTTAAATGGGCGATCCCTTATCCTGAAACTGTGCCCCCTAGTTCTAGATTCCCCTACAAGGGGAAACATCCTCCCTGCATCTACCCTGTCAAGCCCCCTCAGAATCTTATATGTTTCAATAAGATCACCTCTCATTCTTCTAAACTCTAATGAGTATAGGCCCAACCTGCTCAACCTTTCTTCTTAAGACAACCCCTTCATCTCAGGAATTAACCTAGTGAACCTTCTCTGAACTGCCTCCAATGCAAGTATATCCTTCCTTAAATAAGGAGACCAAAACTGCACGCAGTACTCCAGGTGTGGTCTCACCAGCGCCCTGTACAGTTGTGTGGAGGAAGGAAGACGAATGATGATGAAGGAAGGATGAATGCCTGGCTCCTTGGAGACATGGGACATTTGTTGCAACTATGGTTTATAACATCCAAACCCAAGCACAGCTAAATTACAGTACACGTTTCCTGATTGGGGTATTAAAACAGTTCAGATGTGTTGATCACTAGTGAAGATGGCCAAACATAGAACCCATTTCTTTTTAACTGGTTAGCACCTCCACTAAAATAGCAATCAAAGCAATGTCATGCAAATGTGATACGCATTCTGCATGTTGAACTCACTCCAATCTTGTGGGTTGTGCCATACATCAGTAATTACTATAATACCAACTTCCCGCTGCTACGTATGCCTCTAATTGTAGCATTTTATATTGAATGCTTCTAGCATTCAGGCATAGGCACCTAATTGTGTTCCTTTCTCTTTTGTATTGTTTTTTAACTATATATAGAGCCAAATGGAGGTGAGTAAATTTGCTTAATTTTTTAAATAGCATATTCACTCTATAATTTTGTCAGGATACTGAGACTGAGAATTCCATAAAAAGATATGCTTTTAGATTAAAATAGAATCCTGGTCATAGGTGTCACAAAACAGCTGCCTGTGACTCAGTTTGGTTTATCTTGCCATGGAGCATGGAGATAAATGTGATGCTGTAAATATGCACTTACATGTTTTTATTACATAGAAACATAGAATCTAGGAGCAGGAGTAGGCCATTCGGCCCGTCGAGCCTGCTCCGCCATTCAATACAATCATGGCTGATCATCCAAATCCAGTACCCTGTCCCTGCTTTAATCCCCACAGTACACATATCCCACCCTACCCCCATAACCCCACGTATTTAATTCCCCCTAACATATCCCATCCTATCCCCATAACCCCACATATTTAATCCCCCCTAACACTAAGGGTCAATTTATCATAGCCAAATCAACATAACCCACACATTTTTGGACTGTGGGAGGAAACCGGAGCACCCGGAGGAAACCCACGCAGACACGGGGAGAATGTGCAAACTCCACACAGACAGTCACCCGAGGTCAGATTCGAACCCGGGTCTCTGGCGCTGTGAGGCACCAGTGCTAACCACTATGCCACCGTGTTGCCTGTATTCTGTATTCTGTATTCTGTATTACAAAGGCCTGTATTCTGTTTTTACTGGAGGAAGAAGATTGTACATTTATTTCCGAGCAAGACTTCATCCCAAGTTCTGTAGGAAAAATTCAGAGAGACAAGTCTTATGGGGTTGTTTGATTAACCCCTTAGAATCTGTCTCCAGACTCCCAGGGGGAAAAATTCAGTTGGTTGCGCCTCCCGTTAGCGCCTTAAGAGGGCGCTAATGGGGCGCAAAGCATCTAACGTCTAGGCGCGGCAAAGTTTGCGCCGCTCGCGAAATTAACTAGACATTTTGCGGCAGCGCTAAACACTACCGCCACGATCTCCTGCGCCGGCAGATCATGACGTCACTCGAGTGCACAACGCCCCGGTATCGCCCCGGAGCGGATATTGAGTGGTGCCCCCTGCCTTACCGCCTGCCGCTAGCAACGACAGGTTGAGGGGAGCGTTCTGCAGTCATGAAGGGAAAGGGGGAGCGCTATTTAAAGGTGTCCGCTTCCTGCCTTTTATTGTTGGTGCCATTTTTGAACTACGCATTCTGAGAGAGAGAGGGAGAGACTTCTGGAGAGATTCAACGTTGTGTGAAGGAGTTTTGGGTACTGAGCAGCACTTTGCAGGTTCATTTTGATTTGCCATTCCTTGTATCGATTTAGCAGAGAGTGTGGGGGCTGCACTCTGAGCTCTTTGCCTGGTACTCTCTGTCAAAAATCGCAAGTAACAACTCAGGAAGTACTACTGGGTGGCCAGCTGGGGCGCCGTCCAGGGAGTATAAATACTCAGGCATGGGCCCACCTTGGGCAGAGACAATCTGGAAACAGGAAGCTAGTGACTGCTAACTAGACCTCCATGTTTTGTTACAAGTTGATTAAAGCCTTGCTTTATGTTCAAGTGCGTAGTGAGTCTTTATTACGTCAATTTAATCAACTTGGTATCGTCTCCACGCTTTGGGTGATTCGGAACAACCAGCTGCAACTCGAACCACAGAAGGGAACTTGGGCAAGAAACTGATCCATCATGGAAAAACTCCTTAGACCCGCTCGTCTCGACCTGGACCCGAATGCACCTGTGGCAGCAAAGGTATGGAAGCATTGGTTTCGTACCTTTAGCAACTTTCTTGAAGAATGTGGGGCGGATGTCCCTAATAAGTTACGAATGCTTATCAACTACGTGTCTCCTCATGTGTATGATTATATTGAGGACTGTATAGACTATGACACTGCTATCGAAATCTTACAGCAGCTATATGTCAAGTCCCCAAATGAAATCTTTGCTCGACACCTACTGGCCACAACTCGGCAGCAGCCTGGGGAATCACTCGATGAATTTCTCCAGAAACTTCGCAGGCTCAGCAAGGATTGTAACCTTAGAGCAGTTTCAGCTGAACAGTATCAAGAGGAACTAATCCGCGATTCCTTTATCAATGGAATCGCGTCCCCTTTTATACGTCAGCGCCTGCTGGAAAATAAAACCCTCAATTTACGGGCTGCTTATGACCAGGCGTGTTCCTTGGACTTGGCCAAGAAAAATGCAGACACTTATCTCCCACCACGTGCACGGGCGGCGGCTATCTCCTTTAATGAGTCTTTCGGTAGGTCTCGGGCGGATGCCCCCACTGATGTTGACTCTACTCTAACAGACGACGACCCTACCCTAGAGGCCTTCGCTGATGACGACCCCGCCCTAGCAGCATCCTGGCAATCAGGAAGAAAGTGTTTCTTTTGTGGAGGGGCGTGCCATCACAGAAAATTTTGCCTGGCTTGTAATGTGACCTGCAATCATTGCAGCAAGAAAGGACACTTTTCCAAGGTATGCCAGTCACGGGCCTTTGCTAACAAGAAAGGCCGCTCCTCTAAAGTATACCGGTCGAGAGCTCCTGTTAGCTTCACAGCTGCTATCTATGGAGCTGCTCCTCCCCCAATAACTACTGTTAAGGCTACAGTTGCCGAAGGGAAAATTGCCCCTCCTCCCATCACGGCTGTTTTTCCCCAAAGTTTGTCCCATGCAGCCACGAAGGTTTCAGTAAATGGGCACACTCTAAGCGCGCTAATCGACTCCTGCAGCTCTGACAGCTTCATTAGTAAGCTGGCTGTCAACAGGTTAAAACTGCACATTTATCCCTCGGACAGGGAGATTGCAATGGCTCTGACGACTCTGACCACCAATTCTTCTGGCTTCTGTCTGGTCAACCTCATCCTCAACGGCCGCACGTATCTCTCCACCCGGCTCGGAGTACTCGCAAACTTATGCAGCGATGTGCTTCTGGGACAGGACTTCCAGAAGCAGCACAAGAAGATCACTTTTGAGTTTGGAGGGTCAAGGCCGGAGCTTACCATTTCTAAGGTGCCGTTTTGTGCACTCTCGGCGGCCTTACTCGGTGAACCCTCCCTGTTTGCCAATCTTCCCCCCCGCTGTAAACCCATAGCCACCAAATCGGGGCGCTTTAGCCAAGATGATCGAGCGTTCATTGAGGCGGAAATCTCTCGCCTTTTAGTCGACGATATTATCGAGCCATGTTCATCTCCCTGGCGGGCTCAGGTCGTCATCGTGAGGAATCCCTTAAAACAACATAAAAAACGTCTGTGTATCGATTATTCGCAGACTATTAATCTATATACCGATCTGGATGCCTACCCGCTGCCACGCATAGATGACATGGTCAACAACCTTGCCAAATACAAGGTATTCTCGACCTTCGATTTAAAAAGCGCGTACCATCAGGTGCCACTGCAAGACTCCGACAAGAAGTATACGGCCTTTGAGGCAAATGGTCGGCTTTTCCAGTTTCGCCGCCTTCCATTCGGGGTCACCAATGGGGTGGCCGTCTTCCAACGGGCCATGGATGGCCTAGTCCGGCAAGAGAACTTGACGGATACCTTTCCGTATTTAGACAATATCACTATTGCCGGCCATGATCAAAAGGAGCATGACGCCAATCTTCAGAGATTTTTTGACGTACTCCGCCGTCGCCACTTAATGTTAAACGAATCCAAATCGGTGAAGTCGGTGCCATCGGTGAACATTCTTGGCTACTGGGTGGGCAACGGTGTTATTAAACCGGACCCAGAGCGACTTCGTCCACTTCAGGAGCTCCCTCCCCCGACGAACCTCGGCTCTCTTCGTCGGGCACTTGGCATGTTTGCTTATTACGCAAAATGGATACCACACTTCTCCGATAAAATACAGCCCCTGCTCCATGTGAAGTCTTTTCCATTGGAAGCTACGGCTATTTCTGCCTTCAACCTCCTCAAACGACAGCTGGAGAAAGCCACGCTTCGCTCCATTGACGAAAATCTTCCTTTTGTGGTCGAATGCGATGCATCGGAGGTGGCGATCTCCGCTACCTTGAATCAAGGTGGCCGACCCGTGGCATTCCTATCCAGAACCTTGCAGGGTAGCGAGCTCCATTACCCCCCCGTCGAGAAGGAGGCTACGGCCATCATCGAGGCTGTACGCCAATGGGGTCATTTTCTTGCTCGGCGTCATTTTACGCTTATAACTGACCAGCGCTCTGTGGCCTTCATGTTGGATAACCGGAGGCGCACGAAAATCAAAAATAATAAAATTCAACTCTGGAGGATGGAGCTGGCTGCCTTTGGATATACTATCTGTTACCGACCCGGCAAACAGAACGTGGCCCCAGATACCTTCACACGGGCATTTTGCTCCTCAATGTCAACGTCGACTCTGGCGGATTTGCATATGGACTTATGCCATCCTGGTGTGACCCGCATGTTGCACTTTGTGCGCTCCAAAAATCTACCATTTTCAACCGAGGACGTAAAGAAAACATGCTCCTCCTGTAGGATTTGTGCAGAATTGAAACCACAATTCTTTCGCCCATCAGATGGCTTACTCATACATGCAATGCAGCCTATGCAGAGGCTCAGCATAGACTTTAAAGGGCCATTGCCTTCGTCGACAAGGAACACCTACCTACTTACGATGGTGGACGAGTATTCACGCTTTCCCTTCGCCTTCCCCTGCCCTAATATGC
Organism: Squalus acanthias; assembly: GCA_030390025.1. Lineage (NCBI taxonomy): Eukaryota > Metazoa > Chordata > Chondrichthyes > Squaliformes > Squalidae > Squalus > Squalus acanthias. The sequence goes on from CM059431.1 coordinate 31,389,005, forward strand.
TTACCTCTACGGTAATTAAATGCCTCGATCAGGTCTTTTCCCTTTGCGGGACGGCCAATCTTATCCACACTGATCGGGGTCCCTCCTTTATGTCGAGTGAACTTAAAAGTTATCTCTCCCAACGGGGAATCGCCTCAAGTAGGACGACACCATATCACCCAATCGGTAACGGACAGGTTGAACGATACAATGCCATCATCTGGAACGCTGTCCGTCTGGCACTAAGGTCATGCAACCTGCCGGACCAGCAGTGGGAAACGGTGCTCCCCGACGCGTTACACTCTATCAGGTCTCTTCTCTCCACATCTACTAATGTCACGCCTCATGAGCGATTCTTCAAATTCCGGCGTCGCTCTACACATGGGACGTCTCTACCGTCATGGTTGGTGGCTCCAGGCCCGGTACTACTCCGGAGGTTCGTCCGGTCTGCCAAAAATGACCCTCTCGTTGACGAGGTGGAGTTAACGGAGGTAAACCCCACGTATGCGCACGTACGGTACCCTGATGGCCGGGAGACCACCGTCTCGCTCCGAGATCTGGCTCCCTGCCCAACCGGTCACACGGGCCCGAATGATGAAGGATCCCCCGACAATGATATCAACACTCCGCACCCCTATGAAAATGACGCCCCGCCTGGGACATCGGGGGATCTGCCGGCAACGCTACCGGATCAACTCAGGGAGCTGGACGCTCCCCGTAGGATGGCCACCCGAAACCAGGACGCCGGACAATCTCCAGCCACGACCCGGGATGAGGCCAGCTCAGCACCTGTGGGGACCCGCACCCGGAGTCATGATATTCCCAGTCCTCCACAGGATGATCAAGATGACGCGGACTCTACTGACTTACCGGTACGGGCCAAGCGACCCAGGGACCAGGACACGGTCCGGGGAGACGTGCCTTCCAGTCACAAGCAGAGAGCTAAACGTCTGCGGCTATTTCTGGTCCGCCTAGTCCGTTAAAGGAAGACTGGACTTCCAAACCTTTTAGGGAGGAAGAATGTCATAAATCGCAAGTAACAACTCAGGAAGTACTACTGGGTGGCCAGCTGGGGCGCCGTCCAGGGAGTATAAATACTCAGGCATGGGCCCACCTTGGGCAGAGACAATCTGGAAACAGGAAGCTAGTGACTGCTAACTAGACCTCCATGTTTTGTTACAAGTTGATTAAAGCCTTGCTTTATGTTCAAGTGCGTAGTGAGTCTTTATTACGTCACTCTCCATTGTTCTTTCCAGCACATTTGATGTGCAGGTCTCTCCAGGCCGAGATTCAAGGCTGCAATGAGCAGGATGTGGATGGAAAGCAAGATTAACCATCCCCTTTAAGAACTGGCCCGTGCCATTGTGTGTGTGTTCCATTGCTGACTGACATTACATGAGCTTCGCCAGCGCTCTGAGGTAGCGCCTCGCTCCTCGGCATTTGCGCCTTAAGACAGGTGTGAAGCGCCTGATATAGCGCTGCAATCACCTCCAGGGACGATAAAAGTCAAGTTTGCAGTCGGTGGCGATAATTAGCGCCAGGCGCTAATCTTTGCGCCCGGCCGATAATTGCGCCCCAAATGGGGCGATACTGAATTCCTCCCCCCAAGTACTGTATTGTACTTCTCAAATCCTTTATTATTGGCTGCTGTAAATAACTATACTTGTGAATTAATCTGTTCAATAATTTAGCCTGTTACGAAAAGTATCTGATATGGCTAATATAATTGTCTTCTGAAGTGATGTGAAATATAGTAGAATCCTCTGTACTATACACTAGCAAATGTACGCGAAAGGGGGGATTGTCCCATATGTTAAACATATAAGGTTAAGCTTCAGATTATAGGGACTCTTCCAAGGGTGTAGAAATTTGGCATAGTGGTCACTTTTACTTGTAGTGAGATCCTGGTGTTGCTGCTTTGCTGCAGATCTGGTTTCAGGAATTCACACATGCCTGAGATCATGGTGATGCAGCCTTCTTGCTCACTGTTCCTCTAAGTAAGATACTCATAATGCACTAAGCAGCAGTGAATCTTGAAAATATTCCTGGGATGTGGTCACCCTCTATTCCTGCTTTTCCTCCTTTGAAATACCTGCCATAACGAAACTTGAGGCTACACCCGTACTGTGGAATTCATCAGGAGATTCTTCTTTCAGACAAGCAGAGAGATTTGTTTGGTCCTGATGCTGAGGCAACAAGACCAGAGTGTTGCAAGCAAGCTTTGTGCTTGCACAAATCCATCAGCTTTTCCAGGGGCAGCCTTCATTACCTCTGCAAAGTTGGCTCCTGTCTAGTTTCAGCCTGCAGACAGGAGCTCACCAAAAAAGGGGCAAAGTCAGAAGTAGGGTGTGTTATTAGTACTTCAAAGATCTGCAACCTGAAATTAAAGTGATGTGACGACTTAAAGGTAAGTAGCCGCATGTGAGAATGAATTATATTTTAGCCTTTCCAAAGGCTGCAAGGACTTTACATTTATTTTAAACCTTTCCAAGAACAGTATGAGGGAAAGGAAGGGTCTAGCAAAAACCGAGAAAAGGCAAAACAGATGTGGAGGAGGGAGCTGAGACTGGGTAAGTGATGGAGTGGCGTAACAAACCTTTTGTTTGATGGCTAGTGAAGTAAAGGTGCTGCTCCATGAGATGGCTGCAAGGAGGGTCCCCAGAGGACCCCAGTACAGCCAACGTTCCCTCCAATTATTATTTGTACTGGGCGGGCCACAAACTCCCTGAGCACGTTTTATTGTCCATGGGCAGTTTATATTTTACTACTACAACAACAGCAAGAACCACAACTACTGAAAGCATATACACAACAATGCAAGTAAATAAGGTTGATATTTATTCAACATGACTTACAGTTACATCATGCTTGAAATTTCTCCCGTCTGTCTTTCACAATTTTCCAGTGATGGAAAATACAGTCAAGGTTGACATCTTGGTTTGCTGCGAGAATGGATTTTATCCTCATAAGATGATCCAGATGGGTAACTTCCAATCTGTTGCGTGACTTGGTTTTGATCTGATTAATTGAACTGAAGCCACGCTCGCAATCAGCACTGGAGGCTTGAAAGGTGCCACAAATATCAACCAACCCAGCCGAGTCTGTAAACAGCTCTTCTTTCAGGGTGTAAGTTAGCATGTCGGTAAATGTACTAATTGCACCTGCTCTCAGTTTTTCCTCAACGATAAATTTATAGTCTGTGATCGGTGATTGATCCACCGGTTTGCACTGGTAGATTCAAGACTGCTGGGTACTTGTGAACGAGTTTACTAACATTTTCTGTGCTGTAATCAAATTTGGCAAAAACCAGTACTTCGATATCGAATGCAGACCACTCTTGCAGATCATTCTCCGGAAATCGAGCATTTAACTGTTCACATAGACTTGTGATGAAACAGAGAATACCTGTTGTACCGACGGTATTGGGAAGAGATGTCATTTCTTGTTTCACTTTCTCACTCACTCCAGTAAGTTTTTTTCTCCGAGGTATTAGGCACGCATTTTTTTCAATTTTGGCCTTTGTATAGCGATAGGCTTCAATGACACTGAGGCTACTTCTTTGAAAAATGTGGCACAGTTCAGACAATTCCCCCAAAACATCCTCTAGCACAGTCAGTCCATTACAATACCGTGGATCTGTAAGCTTTTTGAGACAGTACTTTGCTATCGGATCATTATTATCATTCGTTTCCACCTTGCAGTAGTCTACTATTACATCGTCATTTCTCAGAAGGGCATTTACAGCAAATTTACCTGATAACCAGCACACTTCATTCAAAGGCTTGAATGATAATGCATCAACTTCCAAAACACTGGCTAACTCCTCAAACTTAGCTTTCTTAATAGATGATCTTCTAAATATTGCATATACAGTTCCTATTCGTGTTTCCACTTCTTTCATCCTTGGTATATCTTTCCAAGCATCATCGAATCCCAGATCTGCTCTATGAGCAATACAGTGTAAGTGCGGCATGCAATCTCTAAGCTGGGCAGCTATACCGTTATGCCGACCTAGCATGACAGATGAGCCATTTTAAGTCAGCATCACCATTCTCTGTAGAATGGGAATGGCAGCATAGTGGTAATGTTACTGGACTAATAATCCAGAGCCCTGGATTAATAATCTGGAGGCAAGAGTTCATCATCCCACCACCACGGCAGCTGGGGAATTTAAATTCAGTTAATTAAATAAATCTGGAATAAAAAGCTAGTATCAGTAATGGTGACCATGAAACTACTTGATTGTTGGAAAAACCCATCTGGTTCTTTCGAGAAGGAAATCTCCCATTCACACCCAATCTGGCTTATGTGACTCCAGATCCACAGCAATGTGGTTGACTCTTAACTACCCACTGAAATGGCCTAACAAGCCATTCAGTTGTCAAGAAGGTGGCTCACCAACACCTTCTCAAAGGCAATTTGGCATGGGCAATAAATATTGGGTTTCCTAGCAGCGCCCACATCCTGTTAATGAATTTTTAAAAAATCCAAATTGTGATCCATGTAAAGTTACTTGACATCATCTGTAATGCTCTGAACATTACATGCACTTAACTGGATAATGCCAGCAAACACAGCCTTGACATCCTTCTGCTCTTGAAACTTGATATACAGAATTAACATTTTATGCACAACAATGCCGGTGCTTTCATCAACTATCAGCGTATGAACTTGGGAATTACATACAGCTGCCATTACCTCGTTTTGCATTACAGCGTTAATAGACTGTACAAATTCAAAGGCATAGTTCTTGCATCTCCAGCTGGTAGGACCATTAACATATTTTGTTACGTGGTCATTAATTTTCTGCACCGACAACATGGATGCGTTTACTTTTATAGCAAGGAGCACATTGTCAATCAGAATTTTTATTTTGTCCGGATTTCCTCGCGGACGTTCCCCTATTTCAATGCGCTTCTGTCGGTTTTCAGCAAAGGCTGAATTCCAATGCCATGTTTCCGGTCGCGTAAACTTTTAACTGCATCATTATGAGCTTTTTGAACTAAGTGGCATTTCAGATTGTCGAGTTTCCATTCAGTACATCTTTTACCACTTGTAAATTCTCCATTAACTTTGGCTTCAGCACATAATTTACACACAACCCCGGTGCTCACTGAATTCTGAAAAATGTCTCCCAGTTTCAAAAGGCCCCTATCAGAGACCTCCAGACCTAGAATGACAGAAGAGGAACATCTGAACTACTGTAGTTAGGGTGATTTAAACCCAACCCCATCACTAATTTACACTTGACTTGGGAACTGCCACAGAACGCTGCAGGTTACACTCGGACATTCCCAAAGTTCGAGTGAAAGTTTGAATTATAAGAGCCTCTCCATATGTTCCCTCTTTTTAAGACTCTTTGGGGTAAAAATTCAGTTGGTTGCGCCTCCCGTTAGCGCCTTAAGAGGGCGCTAATGGGGCGCAAAGCCGCTAACGCCCGGGCGCAGCGATGTTTGCGCCGCTCGGGAACTTAACTAGAGATTGTGCGGCGGCGCTAAACCTTACCGCTGCGACCACCTGCGCGCGCAGATTGTGACGTCATTCCATGGTGCAACGCCCTTGTGGTGCCCCAGAGCGGAAATTGAGTGGCGTCCCCCTGCCTTACCGCCTGGCGCATCCAACGACCGGAAGACTAGAACGCTATCAATCGCTGTGGGGCTGGGGGGGGCGCTATTTAAAGGGGGCCTCTTCCTGTCTTTTTCTGTGGTTGACATTTTTGCACCACTCATTCTGAGAGGGAGAGAGAGAAAGAGAGACTTCTGCATTGACTCAACGCTTTGTGAGGTAGTTTTGCCTACTGATCCTAACTTCGCTAGTACTTTAGTTGCTGTCCTTCATTACTTTGCTTGCAAAGAGACTATGGGGGCTGCACTGATTGGGGGCGTCGTCCTGCTCCAGCTGAATCGGAGGACACAGAGACGCAGAGAGAGAGTGGCAATGATGGCCAGACGGAGGAGGGCCAACAGGCGTATGTACAGGAGAGCTTACCCTCCCAGGGTATATCGTGAACAGCTCTCCTACCTTCATATGTCTGAGGAGCTGTGTTTGCGAAGGCTGCGATTCAGCAAGGAGGTGGTCACTGAGCTCTGCCACCTGCTGCAGCCAGATCTGCAGCCTCAACTGAGGTCCAGGACGTCTCTGTCGGTGGCAGTGAAGGTCACAGTGGCTCTCAACTTCTACGCTACTGGCTCATTTCAAGCTGCTGCTGGGGACCTCGCCAATATCTCCCAGTTCGCGGTGCATTGCTGCATCCGGCAGGTCACAAATGCCCTCTTTAAAAGGAGACGAGAGTTCATCTCTTTCCCCATGACCCCAGACAAGCAGCGTGACCGCGCTCTGGGCTTTGCGAGGGTAGCGGGCTTCCCCATGGTGCAGGGCGCCATTGACTGCACGCATGTGGCTTTGCGTGCTCCGCATGAGAATGCCGAGGAATTCCGGAACAGAAAGGGGTTCCATTCCTTGAATGTTCAGTGGGTCTGTGACCACAGACAGCTGATACTCGCTGTCAATGCCCACTATCCTGGCAGCTGCCATGATGCTTTTATCTTGCGCCAGACTACTGTGGCAGAACTTTTCGAGGCACCGCATCAGCCAGTTGGTTGGCTTCTCGGGGACAAGGGGTATGCATTGAGCACCTGGCTGATGACACCGCTCCGTACGCCCAACACCCCTGCTGAGCTGCGGTACAATGAGAGCCATCAAGCTACCAGGAACATAATTGAGCGCACAATCAGCGTGCTGAAGCAACGGTTCCGCTGTCTCGACCATTCAGGAGGAGCCCTGCAGTACTCGCCTGAGCGAGTATCCAACTTCGTAGTTGTGTGTTGCATAACATGGCAATCCTCAGGACCCAGCCAATGCCACCAGGCCTTGGAGCACCACCAGAGGAGGAGGAGGAAGAGGAGGAAGAGGACGAGGAGGATGATCATCAGCAGCACCAAGGCGGGAGGGCGGCCCACAATGGTGAAACTGCAAGGGCCGTCCGTCAACGGCTAATAGCAAGCCGCTTCTAGGGCCCCTGCTGTGGAAATGGCTTCTGCCATTGCTAACAACATCAATGAACCCAGCACGCAACCCCTAAGCCGGCCAAGGCACCAATAATTCCAACCACCAACCATGTATATTTTGAATACAGAAACTTATTTATTTTACAAACTCTGTGTGTGTCAATTCCTCATGACAAACTCATAGAAATAAACACAAAAAAAGTCAATAACATAACTGGTTCTCACAACCTGGAGATAATGTCCAAAACACTAAACAAAAGTTGGACCATGAACCTCGACCTTTAATAAAAAAATGACCAGCATTTTGTCACACCTCCTACTTTTTGCCCTTCGAGGGTGATCTCCTTCCCTTGCACACTTCCCCCCTTCTAACCCTACTGCTCCTCCGTAATGGGACCTCAGTGGCTGCAGCAAGGCTGGTGGAAGGCTGCTGCTCGTCAGACCCTGACACTGCAGATGCCCCTGAAGGACGGCCTCGACCAGTTCTGGGCCTGGAGGGCCCGGCTGCAGACTGCACCAACTCTGCATGGGCGGCAGCAGTCTGTCCTACAGGCGGTGGCAAGTGCAGTGGAGAAGTGACAGTGTTGGCAGCAGGAATGCTGTCATCGTGACAGAGGTCATGATGTGGAGATGCCGGCGTTGGACTGGGGTGGACAAAAATGAGAAGTCGCACAACACCAGGTTATAGTCCAACAGATTTATTTAAACTTACCTGACGAAGGAGCGAACTGCTCCGAAAGCTTGTAAAATTAAATAAATCTGTTGGACTATAACCTGGTGTTGTGCGACTTCTCATTATCGTGAGAGAGGACAGCAACTCCCTGCTCGCCTGACACACTGGCACTCCCACGGGGCAGCACTTCAGCATCCGGAGCAATCTGCTGGAGAACAGATTGCTGGCCTGCTGCGGCGCGGTGACAGCCCCGGGGACATGTGAACAAACCATCGAGGTTGGCAGCAGTCTGTGCTCGCGTGGCCTCAATCTGAGTCTGCATGAGAGCAACAGAGATGGGATCACGGCAGCCAGTGACTGAATTGCAGCACTAAGCGTTAGTGTGGCATCCGCCTGTGCTACAGCGAAGTGCTCCACACTCCTTGCCAGTGACTCAATGCATTCGGACACCCTTCCCACTGCACCCATGAGCTCAGTGTGCATGCCCACCGCCTGGGTGTTCATTTCTGCGATCAGCCGCTCCTCCTCTGCGTCCATTGCAGTAGGAGTGTCTGGCATACTCTCCCTCTGGGGAGAAGGCCCCCGTTCTTCCCTACCCCCATGGCGTTGCTGCAGCCCGCTGGGTCCTGGAGCTTCACCCTCATCAGACCCTTCCCCCCTGCTCCCCTCCAGGGAAGGCGTGTTCCCAGTGTGGGCATGGGCTTCCTCGGGAGAGGGTGGCACTGATGCTCCGGCTTCCTCTTCCTCCTCGGCTGCAGCTTCACTCCCACTGGCAGCTTCAGGGCCCGTCTCCTCAGCTGGTGAATCACCATCTGAAAGCAGGGAGGTACAAGAGTGGCTTTAGCGTGAGGACAGGGTGGCAGTAAGGGAGGAATAAGTGCAGCGAGTTAGCAAGTTGGATTAAAAGTGTCAAAGGCTGGTGTTGTGAGGGACAAGTGGAAGGACAGAGGACAAAAAGGTGATGACCTTACCATTGCTGTCCAGAACGGGGTCGGCGTCTCCAGTGGCGACGGGACCGATCACCCGGCTTGCCACAATCCTGTGGACGCGCTCCTCAAGATCGCTGAGGGGTTGCAGCTGAGGCCGCCCTCCACCTGTCCGTTGCTGCTGTCTCCGATTATGCGCCAGCTTGGCCTGTAAGAAAAAGGACAGCATCTGAGTAAATATACAGCCATGGTCTTGCCTGATGTGCCTCCCATAGGTGAATAGCCCTTACTGTATGCAGCCATGGTCTTGCCTGATGTGCCTCCCATAGGTGAATAGCCCTTACTGTATGCAAAGTGTGGAATGTGTGTGTGTGTTTGATGAAAGGGCCATAGGTGTTGGATGAGTGTTGTGCATTGGGGTTTTAAGACCCTCTGGCCATAGAGTGAGGTTGAGATGGAGGGATGGAGAGGTATTGAGAAAAAGCCACTCACCCTGACGACGCGAGTGAGGTCGTTGAACTTTTTGCGGCATTGAGTATGGGTCCTGGGCACCATGCTCCTGGAGGAGACGCTCTGAGCCACCTCCCTCCACACTCTTCTGAACTCGAGTGGCAAAGGCCTCCTGCCACTCTCAGGGAAGAGTATACATCTTCTGCGCTCCACCGCGCCAACCAGAGCATCCAAGGCCCGCTCGGTGAAGCGATGAGCTCGTTCTCTCACCCTCTCCATCCTTGGCAGCAAAATGGATTCACAGGTCTCTCCAGGCCGAGATTCAAGGCTGCAATGAGCAGGGTGTGGCTGGGGAGCAAGTTGGCCCCCCCCGCTTTAAGAAGTGGCCGGCGCCAGTGTGTCTGTGTTCCCTCGCTAACTGGCAGCAGCTGCGCTGCGCTCGCGCGCTGAGTTAGCGCCTCACTGCTCGGCCTTTGCGCCTTAAGACAGGTGTGCAGCGCCTGATTTAGCGCTCCACTCACCTCCCGGGGCGGTAAAAGTGAAGTTTCCAGTCAGTGGCGATAATTAGCGCCAGGCGCTAATATTTGCGTCCAGACGATATTTGCGCCCCAAATGGGGCGCGACCTAATTTTTCCCCCTTTGTATAGTGCTGAAATGGGCGATAACAAACTGACAGCCCATTTTACACCATGCCTGTTTCCACAACTTCTAAATAACAATCTCTAATGCTGAAGAGCATTTTTTCTGAGACACTGTTAGTGCCTGGGCTCCTGCCTTTCACTTGGACATGGTAATTACTTAGGCTAAAACGCTAACACAGTGGAACTTTCAGGCTCATACTTTTCACTGCTCCGCTCTAGGCCTCACCCTTTCCAATGCTCCGCTCTGGGCCTCACCCTTTCCAATGCTCCGCTCTGGGCCTCACCCTTTCCAATGCTCCGCTCTAGGCCTCAACCTTTCCAATGCTCCGCTCTAGGCCTCACCCTTTCCAATGTTCTGCTCTGGGTCTCACCCTTTTCACTGCTCCGCTCTGGGCCTCACCCTTTCCAATGCTCTGATGTTGTCCTCGATCACCCTGTCGCTCCGATGTTGTCCTCGATCTCCCTGTCGCTCCGATGTTGTCCTCGATCTCCCTGTCGCTCTGATCTTGTCCTCGATCACCCTGTCGCTCCGATGTTGTCTTCGATCACCCTGTCGCTCCGATGTTGTCCTCGATCTCCCTGTCGCTCTGATCTTGTCCTCGATCACCCTGTCGCTCCGATGTTGTCTTCGATCACCCTGTCGCTCCGATGTTGTCCTCGATCTCCCTGTCGCTCTGATCTTGTCCTCGATCACCCTGTCGCTCCGATGTTGTCCTCGATCTCCCTGTCGCTCCGATGTTGTCCTCGATCACCCTGTCGCTCCGATGTTGTCCTCGATCTCCCTGTCGCTCTGATCTTGTCCTCGATCTCCCTGTCGCTCTGATCTTGTCCTCGATCACCCTGTCGCTCCGATGTTGTCCTCGATCTCCCTGTCGCTCCGATGTTGTCCTCGATCACCCTGTCGCTCCGATGTTGTCCTCGATCTCCCTGTCGCTCTGATCTTGTCCTCGATAACCCTGTCGCTCCGATGTTGTCCTCGATCTCCCTGTCGCTCTAATGTTGTCCTCGATCACCCTGTCGCTCCGATGTTGTCCTCGATCACCCTGTCGCTCCGATTGTCCTCGATCACCCTGTCGCTCTGATCTTGTCCTCGATCACCCTGTCGCTCTGATCTTGTCCTCGATCTCCCTGTCGCTCTGATCTTGTCCTCGATCACCCTGTCGCTCCGATTGTCCTCGATCACCCTGTCGCTCTGATCTTGTCCTCGATCACCCTATCGCTCTGATCTTGTCCTCGATCACCCTGTCGCTCCGATGTTGTCCTCGATCTCCCTGTCGCTCCGATGTTGTCCTCGATCACCCTGTCGCTCTGATCTTGTCCTCGATCTCCCTGTCGCTCCGATGTTGTCCTCGATCACCCTGTCGCTCCGATGTTGTCCTCGATCACCCTGTCACTCTAATGTTGTCCTCGATCACCCTGTCGCTCCGATCTTGTCCTCGATCACCCTGTCGCTCCGATGTTGTTTGTCTTCCTCGATCTCTTTCCCGCTCCGATGTCATGTACCCGCTTTTTCGGTCTCACCCTTTGATTGGTTGTTTCGAATAATACTGTTCCATTGCTACTTGCCAATGTGTGCGGCCTCTTCAATGTACTGCGCGGTACATCTCAGATCTCTGCGCGGTTGCGTGCACATGCACAGCTTAGAGGGAACACTGTGTACAGCATGCCTAGCAGGCATTGGTGGCCAGAGTCCACAATGGAACACTACCCGAAGGACCTGGCAACAGATGCCGAAGAAGGAAATTGCCCAAGTAAGACTACTCTCACACAACCTTACATTGCTTATCATGCATATCCATACTCCAGTAGGCACAAATCGAATGATAGCTTACAGTTGAAAGTCTTTGCATGTTCACACCTTTTAAAGACTTCATACATAAAAGTACTATAACATAACCTAGCTGCATGATTCCTGATCACTTACTGGCACACACGATGGGTGCAGGTGGGGCACATCTACCAACGTGTATGTGCTCCTTACATACAAGCTTTGGTTGAAGATTTGTCCTGATAACCTTCAGTTAACCTGTACTATAAGCATGGAACTCTTAGTCAAGATCATCAAGGCCCTCAGCTTTTTTGCCTCTTCCTCCACCACCATCCAGACCAGCAAATAAACCATCATCATTATCAGTCAATGTTCTGCCCATCCATGTATCAACCAAGTGACTGATGCATTGGTCAGCAACACCAGAACTTTAATCTCCCCTCTCACTGAGTAGCACTGGGGCCCATGATACAGTTGCCTAACTTCATCATATTGTTGCATTTCCCCAAGTAAAGATGGCCACCAGATCGCCATCCTCATGTGGTGCTATCTTCTGAAGCTTACTAACTATGTGTAGCTGTGCTTGCAAACATTGATGAGAGTGACGCTGGGAACTGTAATGTGCAATCTTATTCTGGGCCACCAGTAGTACTGGCAGGCACCTCCTCCAGGCCTAGAATGACAGAAGAGGAACATCTGAACTACTGTAGTTAGGGTGATTTAAACCCAACCCCATCACTAATTTACACTTGACTTGGGAACTGCCACAGAACGCTGCAGGTTACACTCGGACATTCCCAAAGTTCGAGTGAAAGTTTGAATTATAAGAGCCTCTCCATATGTTCCCTCTTATTAAGACTCTTCGTATAGTGCTGAAGTCTTGTGAGTGCTTCACCTACAGTCGGCTTTCAGGTGATCTTGCAGATATGGGGGGTGAAATTGGCCTTCGGTGGTAGCACAAAACGGGCGATAGCAAACTGACAGCCCATTTTACACTACGCCTGATATTCTGCACAATGTAAAATGATCTGCCGATTTGTTATCTGTGGCAGCTTCAAAATAAACATTTTCTATTCATATACAAAAAAAATTCTAAATATAAGATCTAAATATTAAAGTTCAAAGAATTAAAAAGCACAGAAAGAAACAAACAAATCCAGGTAGTGAATAACTGCAACAAAAATTAAATCACCTACCTCTTAAAAAGCTCCAGCTAACAACTTGAGAGCACAACTTGATCTCATCGCAAACTAATGGGAAATACTTCTGCGATTCATTTAAATATGTTGTAATATCTAAATTCAGCTTTTGTACATTTTAACAAGCAGTTAACAAGCAAAAAAATGTATTAACACTGGACTTCTGTTTTAATATGCTTTAGAAATATTTAGTTTCAGGAGAAATTTTACTAGCATGGGCAAAAGTTAGGGCCCACTATACTAACACTCCATTAAAATAACTACACATCAATGCATAATTAGTGCATATTAGCAGTGTTGACTCCAATACTCGAAGCGAATTAAAGCCATGAGTGAAAAATCATTTCTGTCTGAACAAACATAGGACAGGAAATTCATACAAGCTGAAAATCAACCACAACTTTCTGTCTTTTGGAAACTGGGTTGCCAATGTTTTATTCTAACCTTAATGTAAACAATTCTCCAACATGATAAAGTAGAAACCTGCTTAAGGAAAGGAATTAATCTCATGGATAAACTATTTTCATCATCACTGTGTTCCCTTATATACTTCATAGGATATAAGAACATAGGAACAGGAGTAGGCCATTCAGCCCTTCAAGCCTGTTCCGCCATTCAATGAGATCACGGCTGATCTGTATCTTAACTCCACCCACCTGCCTTGGCTCCATACCATTTTATACCGTTGTCTAGCAAAAATCTATCAATCTCATATTTAAAATGATTAATTGAGCTAGCATCTACTGCTTTTTGTGGGAGAGAGTTCCACACTTCTACCACCCTTTGCCTGAAGAAGTGTTTCCTAACTTCTCTCCTGAATGGTCTGACTCTGATTTTAAGGTTATGTCCCCTTGTCCTAGACTCCCCCACCAGTGGAAAAAGTTTCTCTCTATCTACCCTACCAATTCCTTTCAAAATCCTAAACACCTCAATCAAATCACCCCTTAACCATTTATATTCCAGGGAATACAAGCCTAGTTTATGTAATCTCTCTTCATAATCTAACCCTTGGAGCCCTGGTAACATTCTGGTGAATCTGCGCTGCACTCCTTCCAAGGCCAATATATCCTTTCTAAGGTGCGGTGCCCAGAACTGTACACAGTACTCCAGATGTGATCTAACCAGGGCTTTGTATAACTGGAGCAAAGCTTCCTCCCCTTTATATTCTAGCCCTCTAGATATAAAGGCTAACATTCCATTAGCCTTTTTGATTATTCTTTGTACATGACCACTACATTTTAGTGATCTGAGTACGTGGAACCCTAAATCTCTTTGGGCCTCCACTGTTCCTAGCATTCCACCATTTAAATAATACTCTGATCTACCCTTTTTTGGTTCAAAATGGTGTAAAGTTTCCAAAATTTGCAGATCCCCAAAACCTAAGGAAAAAGGACTTTGGAACTACCCCAGAGTGATAAAAATGCATTTGGGCCTAACATAAGGAATTTAAGACCAAAACCAAGCTTTGGCATTTTAAAAGGACATGTCTGGACATGTAAGGGAGAAAAGGCTGCACAGGACGTGGGATCAACCTCTGTAAATAGCAGTTTTGGGTATTGCATTGTCTGGGAATCGGGATGACCTCACAAGCCCCAGCAAACATTAACATTTGGACAATAGGCCCTGGGAGAAGGCAGCCCCACCCAAAACACAGGAACCATTAAAACCTATCACAGAACCCATTAAAGACATGCATAAAGATAGGAGTGCTGGGCCCAGCAAGAAACCCAAAACATGAGGACAATGCAAACTCCGATTAAACAACAGATCTACAGGACGCAAGCCATTTGACACTTAGTAAAGTCGTTACTCTTGACGAGGTCTTACAATGACCAGGATTTGATTTGGTTTTGACAAGGCCACTTCAATTTAGTATAATTGAAGGCCCATCAAGCAGTTACAACAGTTCAGTAAGAAGAGTGTTCAGGACAATTTAACACCAAGTTAAACCCATCAAAACTTAACAAGCCCGCAAAACCAAGACAATGGAATGAACAGGCCTCAACTGAAACCTAAATCACTTCAACACGAAACCGATTTAGTAAGGGGTTTTGGTGCGAAAAAGACAAAGGGTCCGAACAGTATAATTGAGGGCCCCATCCCCCAAGAAGCTCTCTCTCAGCTTTGTTCCAGGGGCAGCAAGTTCCAGCAAGACACAGACGGGTCTACCAGCCACACGACACGAGCAGGAGGAGGAGAGAAGCAGCAAGTTCCAGCAAGACACTCGACGACCAGACCACCATCGCAGATTTCACAGACCGGTACCATGTGGGGATGGCAGGCCCCAAAGGACAAAAGGAGAGTACCTCAAAATCGCAATCAACTTACCTGGCTGGATTTCGCACTGTCAAAACCCCTGTTTGGTGAGCATTATCCCTGATCTCCTGAAACCGAAACCTAGCTAGATAGTGGGATTTTTGGGAGGGATAAGGGTTTTTGTATATTGTCATTCACCCTCGCCTGTACCGTGTGTTCCCCAACCCGTTTAAGTGTTAAGTGTGTTTTAAGTTTGTTACCTTTTTCTTTTAATAAAAGTCAAAATTCTTTCATCGGAACCTGTTGTCTACTGCATCTTTATTCACAACCCCTAAATAAGTCCAAGGTCTGAACCAGGGGCGTGGGAGCGATTCGAACCGCTCACTAAGTCAGAGGTGAGGCTGACCCCTACCACACCACCCCCTACAATGGATGACCTCACACTTACCTACGTTGAAATCCATCTGCCACAGTTTTGCCCACTCACTTGGTTAATCAATTAGTTAATCAATCTGTAACTAAACAGTATCAGGTTCAGAGATTGTTTGAAGATTAAGCCACCTCAGGAGCTGCTTGCCTGTGTATTTACTTACATCTGTTTTTTAAACTTGTTTGGACAGTGTAATTGAGGGAAAGATCTTCAGTTGCCATACGATGTTAAAAAAAGCTTTATAGATAATTTACATTTTAATTCAAACATTTTTGTTAGACTGTTAATTCATTTTCTACAAAATATATTTGAGCAATGACCCAATTATTACCAAGCACCACCCGATGCCTTGTTTAACGCCATTTGGTTAGTACATAAAAGATCATAGTGTAGGGCAGAGCTGTAGCCAGTGGTAAAGTAGCAATTTTAGAAGTAGGCTGAAATTTTTATGCAGGGGGTGTGGGCAAGAGTTCCGGGAGCATGACCCCCCAAAAAATGTTGATTTTTGTGTCAGTATGGCTCATTGTGGTACGTGCTTCCCCCGTCATGGCTGTCTGGATTTTTTTCCACGAAGCGCATCAACAGTGGCTGTTATCACATTGTGGATTTTAAGATCTCAACGTCTCAAAAGTGGCAGTGGAAGCATTCATGAGAGATGCTCCTACCATGCCTTCGCTCTGGTCCACTTAGGTCTCCACAGGAATCGACAACTAGAGTGCTGGCAGACAAGAGTGACGAGCATTTTTATTACTGTACGTATGGGCTTGTGGGGTTGGATTTCTCGATTGTCATCGTAACTTCAGTGGAAGATCTGCAGGAACCCTGGAGAAACTTCATAAGCAGACGTTTACACCATTTCTTTGGGCTTTTTGTGGATCTTCCACTAAAGTTGTGGAAGACAATCGGGAGAACCACTGCGGAAACCCAACCATACAATGTACTTTTATGGTGCGCCAATGCGCAGTAGAAGGTATGTGCATTGACAGCAATCAGCAAAGGGATTGCTGAGATTTGTGTGCTAGTGCTGTCAGCTAATGAGTCTAAGCTGTGGTGATAAAAACTTTGCTGTGCTATTCACATCGGAGTGTTCTGCAGAAACATTGGCATCTTGCCAAAGCTGTGAGTTAATAACAAAATTTATTTGATTAATCCAAACTGAGGAAGGCTCTGCATTTCTAAGCTGAGCGGCCTTTGGCAGTCCCCTAACCATCCAGGTCATAATGACCTTATTTTCGTTTACACTTCTAAGAATGGAAAGAGATAAATAATAAATAAAGGTCTGTTACCACTTTCCATTGACATTTCTCACAAGCTAACTCAAATCTACTTTTCTGTTAGCATAGAATTTCACATCACAGAGAGGGCTCACTGTGCCAATGCTGGCTCGCTGAAAAAGTTCCTTTCCCCATAACCTTTGAAATTTTTCTTTTTCCAAGTAAGTTACCTTTTAAAAGCTATTATGGATTCTGCTTCTGATGTAGGTAAAGAGACCCACGTTGTCTCTTTACTTGAGTAGTAACAAAAATGCCATTGCTTCAGGTTCAATAGCTTTATTACTTCAGTCAGTACGCAAAGCACTTTACAAGCCAAGTAGATTAAACAGATACAAGTGCAGAAATGTAGACACGTATTTCACTGTTTCCTCACTGCACTAATCCCCTAAGCACAAAATGTCTATTTTTATAAGATTCTTGTCCCCTTACTAAACTCAAATCTGCCTCTTCTTCCTTGATTCCTTCTGTCACCTGACTTAACATGACACCTCCCCTTCAGTAACCTTCCCATGGTGTCCAGGCTGAACCAAGGCCCAAGCTCTATGGCACGTAGCATCCCTTATCTCGTCTGTTCCCAACACCTAATCAGTCTGCTTTTCTGTGTGAACAATGGAGTCTTACTTATTACACTGTCTGCAGCTGCATGTCCAATCTGGTTTCCTGGGCAACTGTTGAAAAAGCTCTTCTTTGGCAAGTTTTTTCAAGGTTCAGGCACAATATTTCAATTAAGTTACTGCTGTTACCAAGCATACATACAAGCTTATATGCGATTTCTATTTCATATGAAAGAAAGAAAGACTTGCATTTCTATAGCGCCTTTCACGACCACCAGACATCTCAAAGCGCTTTACAGCCAATGAAGTACTTTTGAACTAGAGTCACTGTTGTGATGCTAAGTTAACGTTTAATTTCCCAGCAAGCTCTCTGCTAAGCTAATTCATTTGGCTCTTAAGTTAATTGTAATTACCTATGTGAATATATAAAGAAAATACATGTTAATAAACAAATGAGCACTATCTTGTAGTGTTTGCTCCCCATACTATATGCTAAGCTAGCCTTAATATCCCATCAAGCTCTCTCCCTCTTCCTTCTCCATGTTTCAACATGTCCCATGTTCTAACAGCCTCGACTGTTACTGATAGGGCATTTGATGTCTTAACAAACCTCTGTGTAACAGAAATTCTAATAATCTCTCCCTTTGTTGTTTTGGTGATGATCTTAAATTTATGTCCTCGAGTTATCGGCCTGCGGAAAGAGGGTTTTTTCCTATTTAGCTTATCAACCCCCGTCTCCTCCCCAGCCCCATAATTTACATCACCTTTATCAGATCTCCTAACCTTCTCTGCTCTCAGTGAAAAGCGCCCCGGTTTCTCTAAAATGAAAACAGAAAATGCTGGAAACACACAGCAGGTCGGTCAGCATCTGTAGAGAGCACAGATATGTTAATATTTGAGGCATACGGCTCTTCATCAGAACTGCAAAAGTGAAAGATGAATAAGCATTTTAGTAAAATTAGAACAAAAGGGAGGGGGAGGGAAAAACATGATAGAGGAAGTATTGGTAACCTGCTTAAAAGAAAAACAGGAGATTGTTAGATGGCTGAAATGATCTTTACGTCAGACAGTGGAAAGAAGCATTAAAGAAACTGACGCCATTAGAGACACAAAGAACTTGAAAATAGATGAGGCAATCGAAGCAACCTAGGGAAGAGACAAGAAGATGGATTTAGTATTTTTTTAATTTTCTTTTGTTCACAGCTAGAAATAAACCAGTGATTTTCCAGCACAATGGGTGAGAGATGCATATCAATTGCCAAGACAGACTAATGAATGACTTATCATTTACAGTTCATGGGGAAACAACATGAAAGCTTAACTCATTAGTATCTTAACCACCTAATTGAGGTACATTTACTAACTTGTCACCTTGGTGTAAAACTGGCATTGTTATAAAAATAATGGCCCGATTTTCATTTCTACCGCATGGTCTCAGTGTCCTTTTTTAACTTGTGTGAATACAATATGCTTTAAAACACACTTTAAAGTTTTTCTATGGACAGTGCTGGCTGGACTGCGCTTAATTCCCATCCCTAGCTGTCCTGAGAAGGTGGTGGTGGGCCTTCTCCTTGAACCATTGCAGTCCTTGCGGTGCTCCCACAATGATCCTTTCTGTAGAAAATGGGCAGGAATTCCCAAAATGTGACAGTGGCCATTCAGAGAGACCCATCAACCGTGGTGCAAACCTAAACTGGGAACAACTGCTCCCTCCGGGAAGTACCATTCCAGGAATGCATGCAACCATGGCTCTTTGTGCGCTCTATTTCATTGTGCGTAAGCTGCGTGGAACACTCTTCTTAAAGGTGGATGTGGCAGGGAAGGAATAAGCAGCCAAGGAACAGATGCTGAGCCGTCCAGGCCAAGATGCTCCTCTGATTTTAGGAGGTTTCTCAGTGGAGTCAGCAGCCATGGACACACAAGATAGACGTCCGAAGAGCCATCCACCCACTGTTTTGTCTCCTTCAAATAATGTGGGCACCAGGGATTGCTGCACAACAAAAGTATGAAAGCTGCTTAAAAGCTGGAAATACTCAGCAGGTCAGGCCTCCCCTTTCAGCATTCTGAAGGGACCGTTCCCTCCACGACACCCTGCTCCACTCTTCTGTTACCCCACAACAACCCTGCCCATCCCACGGCACCTTCCCATGCAGGCGCAGGAGATGCAACACCTACAATTTTACCTCCTCCCTTCCCACAGTCCAGGGCCCCAAACACTCCTTCCAGGTGAAACAGCAAAGGCCTCAGTTTCATCCCCTTACGCGCCCACCTCAATGAATTTCGAGCTCAGCATGATGTTAAGCTCTTCTTCCGTCACCTTCAGCTCCACACCCACTTCTTTGGCCAGGAGACCTCCTCCCGCACAGCAGACCCTTTCTCCCGTCTTCAGAATTCTCATTCCACCGGGACCCCTCCCTCTGACCTCTTACCCTCTCTAGATCTTTTCATTGGGAATTGCCGGCGTGAATTCGGCCGTCTCAATTTTTGTCTCCACTCTGAACTTGCAGCACTCAGTTCTCTCAGGTCCAACCCCAACATTGTCATTAAAAATGCTGACAAGGCTGGCGCTGTTGTTGTTTGGTGAACCGACCTCTACCTTGCGAAGGCTGAACGCCAACTCTCCGACACCTCCTCCTACCTACCCCTCGATCCTGACCCCACCACCGAACATCAAGCCATGTTTTCCAAGACTGTCACTAACCTCAATCCTCTGGAGATCCTCCCTCCACGGCCTCCAACCTCATAGTCACCCAACCCTGCAAAGTCCACTTCTGCCTCCTTCCCAAGATCCACAAACAGGACTGCCCTGGTAAACCCATCGTTTCAGCCTGTTCATGACCCAGGGAACTTATTTCTTCCTATCTGGACTCTATTTTTTCTCCCCTTGTTCAGTCTCTTCCCAACTACATCTGCAACTCTTCCGACGCCCTCCACCACTTCAACAGTTTCCAATGTCCTGGCCCTAATTGTCCCTTTTTCATCATGGACGTCCAGTCCCTCTACACCTCCATCCCCCACCAGGACGGCCTCCGCTTCTTCCTTGAACGGAGGCCCAACCAGTCCCCATCCTCCACCACCCTCTCCTGCCTGGCTGAACTTGTTCCTATATTGAACAATTTCTCCTTTGACTCCACTAAATTTCTCCAAATAAAAGATGTTGCTATGGGAACCCATATGGGACCTAGCTATGCCTGCCTTTTTGTGGGATATGTGGAACATTCTTTGTTCCAGTCCTACTCAGGTCCCCTTACTCACTTCTTTTTCTGGGACATTTATGGCTGTATCAGTGCCACTTCCTGCTCTGGCCCCGAACTTGGAAATCAACTTTGTTTCCAATTTCCACCCCTCCTTCGCCTTCACATGGTGCATCTCCGACTCTTCCCTTCCTCGACTTCTCTAGCTCCATTTATGGGGATAGGCTGCCGACCAATATCTATTATAAACCCACTGACTCCCACTGCTAACTTGATTATACTTCCTCCCACCCTGCTTCCTGTAAGGACTCTATTCCATTCTCCCAGTTCCTCCGTTTCCATCGCATCTGTTCTGACGATGCCACCTTCCATACCAGTGCTTCCGATATGTCTTTCTTTTTCCTCAACTGAGGAATTCCCTCCATTATGGATGACAGGGCCCTCAACCGTGTCCATACCATTTCCCGCACTTCTGCTTTCACCCTTCCCCTCCCTCTCAGAACCACGATAGGGTTCCACTTATCCTCACCTTTCACCCCAACATGCTCCACATTCAACGGATCATCCTCTGCCATTTCTGCTACCTCCAGCATGGTGCCACCACCAAACACATCTTCCCCTCCCCTTTCAGCATTCCGAAGGGACCGTTCCCTTCGTGACACCCTGGTCCTCTCTTCAATCACCCCAAAACCCCCCCTCATCCCACGGCACCTTCCCGTGCAAGCGCAGGAGATACAACACCTGCCCTTTTACCTCCTCCATTTCCATCGTCCAGGGCCCCAAACACTCCTTCCAGGTGAAGCAGCGATTTCCTTGCACTTCTTTCAATTTAGTATAGTGTATTTGCTGCTCACGATGCGGTCTTCTCTACATTGGGGAGATCAAACCCAGATTGGGTGACCGCTTTGCGGAACACCTCCATTCAGTCCGTAAGGGTGACCCCGAGCTTCCAGTTGCTTGTCATTTTAATTCTCCGCTCCACTCCCACTCTGACCTCTCGGTCCTCGGCCTCTTATACTGTTCCAATGAAGCTCAACGTAAGCTCGAGGAACAGCACCTCATCTTTCGATTAGGCACTTTACAGCCTTCTGGACTCAACATTGAGTTCAACAATTTCAGACCATAAACTCTGCCCCTATTTTTTCACATGGCAGCTTTTGATGATTCTGCCATTCCCATTTACACCTCATCTAGACTCATCTTTTGTTTCTTAACTTGTGCCATTACCATCTCCTTTTGCTTTGTACTATCATACCTTTTGTCATTTAATCACTCTTGCCTTCCATCCTATCACAGACCTTCCCTTTTGTTCTTTCCTCCCCTTCCCCCTTTCCCTTCCCCTGCACTTGCTTAAAATCTGTTACATCTCTAACATATTCCAGTTCTACCTTGGATGCTTGGGCCATAGGCGGTCTTGACTGCGCTAAAGAATCCACGCACATCGTGGTTGTCGGCTAGCTGCTGGATCTCCTGCGCTTTCTCCACCCACCATCTGTTCTTTAGGTCGCGAGTTTTTTGTTGGACTTCGGCCTTCAGGCATCTGTACAGCTGCTTTCTTGCTCTCAAGTTCTGTTGCTGTTTCCAGATCAGGAAAGCACTGGAGAGGTACCACCAACGCTGCCTCTGCAAGATCCTGCAAATCCATTGGCAGGATAGGCGCATCAACGTCAGTGTTCTCGCTCAGGCCAACATCCCCAGCATCGAAGCTTTGACCACGCTAGATCAGCTCCGATGGACGGGTCACATCGTCCGCATGCCCGATACGAGACTCCCAAAACAAGCGCTCTACTCGGAGCTCCGACACGGCAAGAGAGCCCCAGGTGGGCAGAGGAAACGCTTCAAGGACACCCTCAAAGCCTCCTTGAAAAAGAGCAAAATCCCCACTGACACCTGGGAATCCCTGGCCCAAGACCGCACAAAGTGGAGGAGAAGCATCCGGGAAGGCGCTGAATACCTCGAGTCTCTTCGCCGGGAGCAAGCGGAAGCCAAGCGCAAGCAGCGCAAGGAGCGCACGTCAATCCAAGCACCCCACCCACCCACCCCTTCAACCACCATCTGCCCCACCTGTGACAGAGACTGTAGGTCCCACATTGGACTCATCAGTCACCTGAGAACTCATTTTTTTTAAAGTGGAGCAAGTCATCCTCGGTTCCGAGGGACTGCCTAAGAAGAAGAGAGATTCCAGTTCTGATGAAACGTCATTGACCTGAAATGATAACTCTATTTCTCTCTCTACAGATGCTGCCTGACTGCTGAGTATTTCCAGCACTTTCTGCTGTATTTCAGATTTCCAGCATCCGCAGTATTTTGCTTTAATATGATAGCTGCTTCCTGGATAATAGCATCTGGCATGCATGATGATGTTTCTGTAGTCAGATACAAACTGAAACACAATAACCAGGGTGGGGGGGACATAGATTTAAACTAATTGGTAGAAGGATTAGAGGGGAGTTGAGGAGAACTTTTTCACCCAGAGGGTGGTGGGGGTCTGGAACTCGCTCCTGAATGGGTGGTAGAGACAGAAACTCTCATCATATTTAAAAAGTACTTGGATATGCACTTGAAGTGTCGTAACCTACAGGGCTAGGGACCAAGAGCTGGAAAGTGGGATTAGGCTGGATAGCTTTTTTTTCGGCCGCCACAGACAAAATGGGTCAAATGGCCTCCTTCTGTGCCGTAAATTTCTATGATTCTATGATTATGAAAATGCTGAGAGGCATGAATAATATTGATATAAGTGCACTATTTAATTTAAGTAATGATTACAAACAAGCCTTAAGTTAGTCAAGAGACTAATATTTATATCCAGTGAAAGGTTGATAGTTAGAATAGTTTGGCTGAATAAAGCAGGAAAGTTAATGTCAACTAACTAGTTACAAAACAGCAGGAATCTCATTTGTTTCAGAATGTGATTGAAGGATATAAAGTTAGAGCTGACTAATGCTCTGTGGTGCACAATTGTTCCTGTGTTGCAGGAATCATGAAGAAGTCAACTGTGCAAAGCAACCAATGGGGGTTGAATAATATAGGCTGTAATATGAGACTGATAGTCTAGAGTTTCATAGATTATTTTAGGGAGTGATGCTCATAACACAGTCCAAAAGCCATTTGAGGCTCACCTCCCCTTTCCTTATTGCCCTCAGCAAACTTGCTGTTCCATATGTCTCTAGGCTTCCATTTACTTTGTGCCCTGTTCTGGAATGATGACCAAGGTGGGATTCAGTCCTGTTCCCTCTCCTGTTCCTGCTCTCCAGAAAGAGAAGGTAAGGGGATATTATTCAGAAGCAGGAGTATTCCAGCTTCCATACAGCAAATGAAAGGCCTATCAAGCCAGAACTATTAAATAGACCAATTGGTCCTATTGGTATTTTATTCCTGTAAGGAAGTGTCTGGCCTCTATTTGGCAAATTTCCACAGTGGTACAATGTATATCAAGAACTTACTTTCTGGAGAATTACAGGTACAGACAGTTACCCCACTATTCAAAAAGGGTGGTAGAGAGAAAGCGGGGAATTACAGACCGGTAAGCCTGACATCGGTATTGGGGAAAATGCTAGAGTCCATTATAAAGGATGTAATAGCTGAGCACTTGAAAAACAGTGACAGGATCGGACAAAGTCAACATGGATTTACAAAAGGTAAATCGTGCTTGACTAATCTACTGGAATTTTTTGAGGATGTAACTGGGAAAATAGATAAGGGAGAACCAGTAGATGTGGTGTATTTGGACTTTCAAAAGGCTTTCGATAAGGTCCCGCATAAGAGATTAGCGTGTAAAGTTAAGGCACATGGGATTGGGGGCAAGGTATTGACTTGGATAGAGAACTGGTTGGCAGACAGAAAGCAGAGAGTAGGAATGAATGGGTCTTTTTCCGAGTGGCAAGCAGTGACTAGTGGGGTGCCGCAGGGGTCGGTCCTTGGACCCCAGCTATTCACAATATACAGTAATGATCTAGATAAGGGAACTAAATGTAATATCTCCAAGTTTGCAGATGACACAAAGCTGGGTGGGAGTGTGTGCTGTGAGGAGGATACCGAGAAACTCCAGGATGATTTGGACAGGTTGGGTGAGTGGGCAGAAGCGTGGCAGATGCAATATAATGTGGATAAGTGCGAGGTCATCCACTTTGGTGTCAAAAACAGAAAGGCAGACTATTATCTGAATGGCAATAGATTGGGAGAAGGGGAAGTGCAACGAGACCTGGGTGTCCTTGTGCACCAGTCGCTGAAAGTAAGCATGCAGGTGCAGCAGGCGGTGACGAAGGCAAATGGTATGTTGGCCTTCATAGCGAAAGGGTTTGAGTATAGGAACAGGGATGTCCTGCTGCAGTTGTACAGGACCTTGGTGAGACCACACCTTGAGTACTGTGTGCAGTTTTGGTCGCCTTATCTGAGGAAGGATGTTCTTGCCATGGAGGGAGTTCAGCGAAGATTCACAAGGCTGATACCTGGGATGGCAGGAATGACATATGAGGAGAGATTGGGTCGATTGGGCTTATACTCGCTGGAGTATAGAAGAATGAGAGGGGATCTCATCGAAACATATAAAATTCTGACAGGTCTGGACAAACTAGATGCAGGAAGAATGTTCCCGATGGTCGGAGAGTCCAGAACCAGGGGTCATAATCTAAGGATAACGGGTAAGCCATTTAGGACAGAAATGAGGAAGAATTTCTTCACCCAGAGAGTGGTGAACCTGTGGAATTCTCTACCACAGAAGGTAGTTGAGGCCAAGTCATTAAATATATTCAAGAATGAGTTAGATATATTTCTTAAAGCTAAAGGTATCAAGGGATATGGGGAGAAGGCAGGTACAGGGTACTGAGTTTGGATGATCAGCCATGATCTCATCGAATGGCGGAGCAGGCTCGAGGGGCCGAATTGCCTACTCCTGCTCCTATCTTCTATGTTTCTATGTTTCTAATGGTAAATTGCTGATTAGCTGTTCTATTACTTCAGAGTCACAAGTCTTCAGTGATCACTAGAAAGAGCTGTCAGTAGGAGAATGGAGCTAATCGAAAAGGAGATTGTCACAAATGACTCTTTATGATAGTTCGTTGTGGTGAATTTGATAAGATTGAGTCTATGAGGCGCTGTGGGCCATCAGCAGCAGTAGAATTGTATACCACCACAATATGTAATATCAAGGCCCAGCATATCCCTCACTCTCCACATCATCAAACCAGATGACCAATCCCGGTTCAATGAGGAGTGTGGAAGAGCATTCCGGGAGCAGCACCAGGCATAGTTGAAATTGAAGTGCCAACCAGGTGTATCCATAAAACAGGATTACAAACGTGATAAACAGCCAACACAGCATGCTAGAGAGAGATAAGTGATCCCACAACCGACGGATCAGGTCAGAGCTGCCACATCCAGTCGTGAATGGTGGTGGACAATGAAGCAACTAAGGGGAGGAGGAGGCTCCATGAACATCCCCATCCTCAATGATGCTGGAGCCCAGCACGTGAGTGCAGAAGACAAGACTAAAGTGTTTGCAACCATCTTCAGCCAGAAGTGCCGAGTGGATGATCCTTCTCGCCTTCCTCCTGAGGTCCCCACTATTACAGATGCCAGTTTCAATCAATTTGATTCACTCCATGTGACATTAACAAACAGTTGAGTGCACTGGACATAGCAAAGGCTATGGGCCCAACAACATTCCGGCTATAGTGTGAAGACCTGTGGGGAGAAATTGGGCTCCGTGGCGTCCATTTTTGGGGGAGGAAGAGAGTAATAAACTTCAAGACGACATAAAAACAGAAAATGCTGGAAACGCTCAGCAGGTCAGAATTAACGTTTCAGGTCGATGACCTTTCATCAGAACTGGAAAAATTTAGAGAGGTTAGAGTGAGTAATAGACTTCAAGAGGGCATAGACAGGCTGGTGGAATGGGCAGACACATGGCAGATGAAATTCAACGCAGAAAAGTGTGAGGTGATCCCATTCTTCCTACCAGAATGTGAGAGGCAATTCATGCTAATTGGTACAATTTTAAAGGGGGTGCAAGAAGAGAGAGACCTGGGTGTGTGTGAGCACAAATCTTTGAAGGTGGCAGGACAGGTTAACAAAGCAGTTAATAAAACATATGGGATCCTGGGCTTTATAAATAGAGGCACAGGGCTCGATTTTGCCATTGGGGTCGGGCTGGGGCGTGTCAGGTGGTTTTCGTGTCAGGACCCCGACTCCAATGTGAAGTGGGAAAAAAGTGTGATTTTCCCCTAATTGGGCACTTGATTTCCAGCGTGTGGGAACCCCTGGCCCAATTAGTCTTTCCATCCTGAAAGTCGCCTCCGATGACGTCATCAGTGCTGCTGGATTTAAGGCCTGCAAGCAGCCTTGCTTCTTCTGGAGACTGGAAACGCTTTGGACATTGTATGAAGGACTTCATTTACCGACCATGTCCACCAGCAAGCAAAAGTGTGCACCTCGCTTTGGTGAGCCCTCCCTCCAAGCTCTGGTGCAGGGAGCAAGATCTAATAAGGAGGTGCTCTTCCCTTCCTCAGGGAGAAAAAAGCCACCACAACAGACTAAAGCTGTGTGGCTGCAAGTGGCCCAGGAGGTCAATGCCATCTCTATGTGCCGCAGAACCTGGCTGCAATGCAGGAAGAGGTTTCATGACCTTCTCCGCACAGGAAAAGTGAGTATGACTTTCTCATCACCCTCAATCTCATCCCCATTGCCTCTCCTCACCAGCACTCTGCTTTGCCAACCTCTTCCTGCACATCCCACTTGACACTGACATCCCTGCACCCTTACCCATTCCCTCTCTTTCTATGGTCACATTCACTTAACTATTCGACCATGCAGCCCTCACACTCCCTATCACTGTGACGCAATGACAACAACTTACAACACACAGGGAGGGCCCTTTGTCTCCTTCTAAGCATCTATGCTATGGATTCTCTACACTCACTCCTTCATTCTCACTCAAACTCCACTTGTGTCCCTCATTGCAGGAAAAGAGAGCCCACAATAAGAGGGAAAGAGCGAGGACACGAGGAGGGCCACCCTCAGTAGCCCAGCTCACCACCTCGGAGGAGGCGGCCCTGGAAATTGCCGGGATCGAGGAGGATTCCCAAGTGGGGGACGGACATGTGGGCGCATCAGAGCAAGCTGGTGACGGAATAGTTTGGCATCTCTCTCATTGACATTGCATGAGTGACTGATAATGATTCTGATGCTCTAACAGATTGACTTATGATCATCTGCACAATTCAATGTGCATGCATCCTTTACCTCACATCTCCAACTCTTTCCTTTACTCCCCCACAGGACCATTGAGAGCCCCCGTCCCCACTGTCCAGGAGGAAGAGCCTGAGCTTCCAGACTCCTCAGAGGAAGCTGCAACCTCTGAGGGTGCTCCGTCAGTAGAATTAAGTGCACCTGCACCAGCGCAGACACTCACACCTCGGTGGGACCTTCGGGACATAGAGTAGAGTTGTCACCTGGTGTATCACAGCTCACAAGTGAGCATCAGCAGATGGTGGAGACAGGGACAGCAGTGGAGAGTCCTTGTCGCAGTGGAGAGGACGCTCCCAGCTCGGCTCAGCTGCATGTTGACCCTGTGCCTCTGGGTCCATCCAGAAGGAGAGCGGTGCTGGAACTCCAGGAACAGGTGCAGGAGTCTCTGGCAGGTTTTATCTCCAGGGTCGCAGCGAGTGTGGAGCAAATGGAGGAGTCCATCACTAACATGAGCAGAGCCTTTGTAGAGGCGTTGGCGCATGAACGCATCACCACGGAAAGGATGGCTACCTCCATGGTAAGGCTGGCTACCTCCATGGTAAGGCTGGCTACCGTAGTCACTTGAGTGTAATGTTGTGTTTAATTTTGAAAAGCCATCAGTTGCTTATTGTCATAAAAAATTCTGATGGCAAACTGTTGCAGTTGTGGCGTGTGTCATTTCGCTAACGGGACTTCCACATTGAGGGCTTAGGGCGACTTGCAATTGTTAGTATGGTGGTCAGAGTGATAGGAATCCGCAGGTTCTTGGCCATTGTCGATGGTCTGATAAGAAGGTGCGAGGCAAAATTGTTTGATTGTGCAGGCTAAGCAAATCTGGCCAAGATGAGTGCGTCTCTTGCATCTCGGGCAGCAATGTGGTCACGCGCTGGCGCCTTCTGGCCTGTGCAGCTTCAGGTGGGTGAGCAGCAGCTTGGCGCTCCTGTTGTTGCTGCTGCTGTTGGTGGTGCTGTTGTTCATGGTTCTGCTGCTGCCACGGCTGGTCTTCGTCCGAATCTGATGTCCAGGAGGAAAGGAAATAAATGGTCGCCATGCTTCTGGAATATGCCTCAGTTGAGGAAGCGCTCAGTCAAGGTGGTGAGAGAGGTTTCCCAGGAGGTCACACTGGAGATGGGTGTCAGGCTCCAAACTTCCACAACAATGCGTATGCCTGCTAAAAGTTCCCCCAGATCTGAGACAACAAAGTTCTGCCACCTGCAAATGATGATTGCTGAAAACTCCTTTTTAATGGTGGAGCTGCAGCTGTTAGTAAGCAGTCCACTTGTGAGGCCGCCAGGATTCACTGGCGTGTTCCAGAGGAGGCGTGTAGGACGTGGGAAAAGTGGTAAAATCAGAAAGGCCTCTCAAAATGGGATTATAGAGGCACTTAACTGGTTGTTAAGGGCCTATCCCACCTCTTGGAGGCGGGATGGAAACAGGGTCAGAAAACACGCATTTGGGAAAATTGCTCGGAGGCGGGATGGAGGCGGGATCGGGCCCTGCCCGCCATTTTTTGCGATTTTACCACCTTACACGCCTCCAATCCCGCCTCCTCGGGCCTGGCAAAATCGAGCCCATAGAGTGCAAATGTCGGGAAGTTATGCTAAACCTATATAGAACACTAGTTTGGCTCCAGCTGGTGTATTGTCTCCAATTCTGGGCACCGCACTTTAGGAAGGACGTGAAGGCTTTGGAGAGGGTGCAGAAGAGATTTACTAGAATGCTTCCAGGGATGAGGGATTTCAGTTATGCGGATAGACTAGAGAAGCTGGGGTTGTCTCCTTAGAGCAGAGAAAGCTAAGAGGAGATTTGATAGAGGTGTTTAAAATCATGAACAGTTTAGACAGAGTAAATAAAGAGAAACTGTTTCCAATGGCTGAAGGGTTGATAACCAGAGGGCACAAATTTAAGACGATTTGCAAAAGAACCCAGAGACAACATGAGGAAAACCTTTTTTAGGCAATGAGCGGTTAGGATTTGGAATGCACTGCCTGATAGGGTGGTGGATACAGATTCAATAGTAGCCTTCAAAAGGAATTGGATAAATACTTGAAGGAAGAAAAATGCAGGGATGTGGGGAAAGAGCGGGGGAGTGAGACTAACTGGATTGCTCTTCGAAAGTGCTGGCGCAGACTCGATGGGCCGAATGGCCTCCTTCTGTGGTGAACTATTCTATCATTCTATCATGTCAACTCTGCCATTTTCCTGAACTGAAAGGGATTCCACTCCCTCAATGTGCAGCTGGTGTGCGACCATAGGCAGCACATCATGCAGGCCAATGCTCGGTATCCTGGCAGCAGTCAAAATTCGTTCATTCTGCAGCAGTTCTCTGTGCCAGCTGTATTTGAACCACCACGGCAAGGCAAAGGCTGGCTACTGGGCGACGAGGGTTACCCACTCATGACATGGCTCATGACTCTGGTCCGGAAACCACGTACATGTGCACAGCAGGCATACAATAAGAGCCATGCTGCCACAAGGAATATTATAGAGCACACCTTCGGCATCCTCAAGCAATGCTTCCGCTGCTTGGACCACTCTGGAGGAGCCCTGCAGTACTTAGCTGAGCGGGTATCAAGATTTGTGGTGGTATGCTGCATGCTGCATAACCTTGCTATTATGAGGGAACAGCCCTTGCCACCACCGATCAGGTGAGAAACTGAGGAGCAGCAGCACAGGGAAGTGGAGGAGGAGGAAGTGGAGGAACAGGAAGAGGAAGGGAGACTGCAATGTAGACAGCCCCTTTCTGCCCGGGCTGCACGTGATCAAATAATTCAGGAGCGATACAGTAACCTCCCCGTTCACCAATAGTTCCATACTCCCTACCTTTCCTCTATCACTGACCATCACATCGTCCTCTTTCTGACAACACAAAATAAAAACCACCAGAAAATGCAAATTGCAATATAATTTTATAACTTCAATCATGACATAATGCATACAAAAATAAACGAATCATCCTTGTGCATTCCCTTAACACCTCTTCCATGTGTCTTTGCCTCTCCTAGTGCTCCTACGAGGTGCTTCCCCAGTGGCTGCAACATGAGTGGTGGAAGGCTGCTGACCATCAGTTGAGAAGACTGAAGATGGGCCTTTGAGGGTGACCTTGGGCAGTTCTGGGCCTAGAAGGCATGGCTTCAGGCTGCTCCATCTTGGCCTGAGCTGCAACAGCCTGGGCTGACTGGCTGACAGGCAACAGCAAGGGCACTGTGAGAGTGGCGGGAATGCTGTCATCATGAGAGAGGAAAGCAGGTTCATGTTCCATGAAGCCAGTCAGTAATGTGGCTGTCATGGTTGAATAGCTATCATTGTGTGCAAGCTGTGAGATGTGGGTGTGAGGCTTGAAACAGTGCTAAGTGTGTGAGGGTGAGGTAAAGCATATGAATGTTATGGTTGAGTGCTGATTGTTAGAGATCCTTGGTAGGTGAGTAATGGGGGTGTAGTGAATTGAGCAGTGGATGAGGCTCGTGGTGCAGTTGATAGGATATGGCATTTGAGGATGAGCTCACTGACCTTGACAACTCGTATGAGATTATTGAACTTCTTCCTGCACTGCATCCATGTTCTTGGAGCTGTACTCCTGGTATTGACCACCTCTACTATTTCTTCCCACTGCCTCCTGAGCATCTGTATGAGGGCCTCCTTCCCCACTAAGGACATCTCTCCTCCAATCCACCTCTTCCACCAAGACCTCCAGTGCAGTGTCTGAAAACCTTGGTGCTCCATCTCTGCCATAGTCAGCCATTGGTTAAAGTATCAGAGCAGAGATTCAGTTTTCAAATGACTCCCACCAGTTCTTGCAGCCACAATGCACCTCCCCTTTAAGAGGTGCAGGTTGACTTTAAGTAGCGCTAGGCACTTGCGATATTGGGCTCCCGGCTGATGCATGCAGCCATTGAACAGCAAGGGGAGCGCTGGCTGCACCCAGCAATCGCAGAAACAGCAAGTAGCACAAATTTGACGTGCTGCCTGCATTGCAATCAATGGGCGCAGGTTAATCACGCATCGCGATCCCTGCGTTCGTTTTTGGGGGTTATTCAATTTAACTCCCTTGTGCTCCATAACTAACCACACTCCTAGCTAAGTTGTTCCAGATATGTCCTGTTCAAAAAAGCAGGACAAATCCAACCTGGCCAACTATCGCCCTATCGGCCTACTCAGAGTCATCAGCAAAATGGAGGAGTGAGTTGTCAACAGTGCTGTCAAGCGGCACTTACTCACCAATACCCTGCTCACTGATGCTTAGGTTGATTTAGAAACATAGAAACATAGAAACATAGAAAATAGGTACAGGAGTAGACCATTCGGTCCTTCGAGCCTGCACCGCCATTCAATGCGTTCATGGCTGAACATGCTACCTCAGTACCCCATTCCTGCTTTCTCGCCATACCCCTTGATCCCCTTAGTTGTGAGTGTTATATCTATTTCCGCCAGGACACTCGGTTCCAGGCCACATTACAGACTTGGCGCAAACATTGACACAAGAGCTGAATTCCAGATATGAGATGAGAGTGACTGCCCTTGAAATCTGGGCAGCATTTCATCAATTGTGGCACCAAGGAACTCTCGTAAAACTAAACTCACTGGGGATCGGGGGGAAACTCTCGAGTGGCTGGAGTCAAAACTGGCATAAAGGAACTTGGTTGTGGTTGCTGGAGGTCAATCATCTCAGCTCCAGGACATCGCTGTAGGAGTTCCTGATTGCAGTGTCCTAGGTTCAATTCACTTCAGCTACATCATCAATGACCTTCCCTCGCCATCATAAGGTCAAAAGAATATAAGAACATAAGAAATAGGAGCAGGAGTAGGCCATTCGGCCCCTCGAGCCTGCTCCGCCATTCAATAAGATCATGGCTGATCTTCTACCTCATCTCCACTTTCCTGTACTATCCCCATATCCCTTGATTCCCTTAATATTCAAAAATCTATCGATCTCTGTCTTGAATATACACAACGACTGAGCCTCCACAACCCTCTGGGGTAGAGAATTCCAAAGATTCACCACCCTCTGAGTGAAGATATTTCTCCTCATCTCAGTCCTAAATGGCCGACCCCTTATTCTGAGACTGTGACCCCTGGTTCTAGACTCCCCAGCCAGGGAAACATCCTCCCTGCATCTACCCTGTCAAGCCCTGTAAGAATTTTGTATGTTTCAATGAGATCCCCTCTCATTCTTCTGAATTCAAGAGAATACAGGCCTAGTTTACTCAATCTCTTCTCATACGACAGTCCCGCCATCCCAGGAATCAATCTCGTGAAACCTTCGTTGCACTCCCTCTATGGCAAGTATATCCTTCCTTAGGTAAGGAGACCAAAACTGTACACAATACTCCAGGTGTGGTCTCACCAGGGCCCTATATAACTGCAGTAAGACGTCTTTACTCTTATACTCAAATCCTCTTGTAATAAAGGCCAACCTACCATTTGCTTTCCTAATTGCTTGCTGTACCTGCATGTTAACTTTCAGTGATTCGTGCACAAGGACACCCAGGTCCCTCTGAACACCAACATTTCCCAATCTTGCACCATTTAAAAAATACTCTGCTTTTCTATTTTTCCTACCAAAGTGGATAACTTCACATTTCTCCATGTTATATTCCATTTGCCATGTTCTTGCCCACTCAGTTAGCCTGTCCATATCCCCTTGAAGCCTCCTTGCATCCTTCTCACAACTTACATTCCCACCTACCTTTGTATCATCAACAAACTTGGATATATTACATTTGGTCCCCTCATCCAAATCATTGATGTAGATTGTGAATAGCTGAGGCCCACGCATTGATCCTTGCGGTACGCCACTAGTAACAGCCTGCCAACCCGAAAATTACCCATTTATTCCTACTCTCTGTTTTCTGTCCGTTAACCAATCTTCAATCCATGCTAATATATTACCCCCAATTCCATGAGTCCCTAATTTTGTTTAATAACCTCTTGTGTGGCACCTTATCGAATGCCTTCTGAAAATCCAAATACACCACACCTATCGGTTCCCCCTTATCTATTCTGCTAGCTACAACCTCAAAAAACTTTAACAGATTTGTCAAACACAATTTCCCTTTCATAAATCCGTGTTGACTCTGCCCAATCCTGTTATTATTTTCTAAGTGACCTGTTACCACATCCTTAATAATAGATTCTAGCATTTTCCCTACTACTGATGTCAGGCTAACAGGTCTGTAGTTCCCCATTTTCTCTCTCCCTCCTTTCTTAAATAGCGGGGCTACATTTGCTACCTTCCAATTCGCGGGAACTGTACCAGAATCTATGGAATTTTGGAAAATGACAGCCAACACATCCACTATCTCTATAGCCACCTCTTTCAAAACCCTAGAATGTAGGCCATCAGGTCCAGGGAATTTATCGGCTTTCAGTCCCGTTCATTTCTCCAGTACTATTTTTTTACCCTAATACTAATTTCTTTCAGTTCCTCAATCTCGCTAGAGCCTTGGTTCTCACTATTTCCGGGAAGTTTTTTGCGTCTTCTTTCGTGAAGGCAGACACAAACGTCTCAATTTTACTAATGGAGGCGGGATGTGGGCGGGCCTGCTGCTCGCGGCTTTCTGACCCGCTCCCGGATACCGCCTCCCATCTGTTACTATTTTGGCTTGATTGGCCTAATTACGGCTGACGTGCGGGTCCCTCCAGGCAATTGCTTGGAGGCTGTCAGTTTCTCATGTCTGATGACGCGTTGTTTGAATGAAAATTTAAAGGGGCCATGTCCCCTTTGGGAAAAATGTCAATGTGATGGTTTGGTGCTGCAATATATAGAAAGGGGAGTTGACAGCGCCTGTTCTGAACAAAATTTAATGAATGAAATTGCTGGTCATTTTATTCCAGAAAGATATTTATGATTTTTTTATATATCAATTTATTATCTGACTATGAAATGAAAAAGATGCCAGATTTGTTCCAATCATTGGTTTAGTGATATTAATGCTTTTTTCTCTTAAAGGTGCTGGCTGCTGCAGGAACGGCAGTCCCAATAACTAAGGCTGCACCCAGGTTCAATGAGGGCTGTTGTTGAGGGAGTTAGAGGACGTCAGGAGCTCCTCTTCCCTGGAAACGGAAGGAGGAGGCCTCCTCAGCAAACCAAGGCAGCTTGGCTGCAAATTGCTGAGGAGGTGAGCTCAAGGTCTGTGTGCAGACGCACATGGGTTCAGTGTGGTAAAAGATTTAATGATCTGCTGAGATCACCTAAAGTGTGGCCTCTGTGTTCTGGGAAATGGAAGTTCAAGAGTGAGGGCTCAGGGTGATTTCCATGTAGAATGTTGGTGGTGACACTGAGCGCAAACCATCGTTTATTGGACAGATGATGCCTAGGGTTTTGAGAATATTGGACTTATATTCATCTCCATGTGCCAGCCACCTGTGGCTGAAGCGTAAGCTTACGCGAATCTGGCTTGGATGAGTGCAGCCTTTGCCTGACGGCCAGCAATGTGGTCGCCTGCTGCTGGATTGGCCACATCCGGCCCCGCAGGGTGTCACTCCCCATCCTCCTCCTCGTCCTCTTCCTCGTCCTCTTCCTCATCCTCTTCATCTTCCTCCAAGGAGGTTGTGAGCTGAGCCACTTGCTCATCCAGCAGCACTAAGCCGCGCTGCTCTTCCTCCGAATCTGACGACCAGGATGAGCGGGTGTAAATGGTTCCCATCCCATTGTTATAGATTTCAGTTGAGGCAAGAAGCTTGCAAGCGCACACACAAAGTGGCCTGAAATTATTCCCAATCAGTTCAAACAGCAGATGTGTGTCAGCTTGACCAGTCACAAGGTCAGTAGATTTGCAAAATCTTCTCCCAAACCTCCAACAACAAAGTTGTTGCATTTGAATGCCAGCCATGTTACAGGAGCGCTTTTAAAGTTCTGCAGCAGTAATGACTACAGATCATGTCCTCCACCAACTCGACTCCTTGCAGCAGGACTGTTTCTGACAAGACGGGAAACAGGAGCCAGAGGCACGAAAATGGGAAACCTCTGTCAAAGTAGGATTATCAAGGCAGTTAACAGGCTCTTAACTGCCTTAACTACCTGTCCCACCGGTTGGAGTCGGGTCAGTTTGGGAGCAGCTGAACAGACACTCACGAAAATCGCGTTGGGGCGGGATGTTGGCGGGTTGGGGGTCTGAAGCCATTTTTCCCGATTTTAGCAGCTGACCCGCCTCCAAACCCGCCTCCTCAGGGCTGTTAAAATCAAGCCCAAACCCGCCTCCTCAGGGCTGTTAAAATCAAGCCCAAACCCGCCTCCTCAGGGCTGTTAAAATCAAGCCCAAACCCGCCTCCTCAGGGCTGTTAAAATCAAGCCCAAACCCGCCTCCTCAGGGCTGTTAAAATCAAGCCCAAACCCGCCTCCTCAGGGCTGTTAAAATCCAGCCCAAAGTATTTGTTTAATTTCTCCGCCATTTCCTTATTCCCCATTATAACTTCTCCTGTCTCAACCTGTAAGGGACCCACATTTACTTTCGCTAATCTTTTCCTTTTTACATACCTATAGAAGCTTTTACAGTCTGTTTTTAAGTCTCTCGCTAGTTTACTCTAATATTCTATTTTCCCTTTCTTTATCAGTTTCTTGGTCTTTCTTTGCTGAATTCTAAAATCCTCCCAATCCTCAGGCTTACTGCTCTTTTTCACAACATTATAAGCCTCTTCCTTTGATCTAATACTATCTTTAACTTCTCTTGTTAGACACAGTTGGACCACTTTTCCTGTGGGGTTTTTGTGCCTTAAAGGAATGTATATTTCTTGTAAATTATTAATTAATTCTTCAAATGCTAGCCATTGCTTGTCTACCAGTCAGACCTTTTAATGTAGTTTCCCAATCTACCTTAGCCAAATCGCCCCACATACCTACGTAGTTTGCTTTGTTTACATTTAAGACCCTAGTTTTGGATTTAACTAAGTCACTTTCAAACTGAATATAAAGTTCTATCATATTATGGTCACTCTTCCCTAAAGGCCCCTTTACTACAAGGTTATTAATTAACCCTTTCTCATTG
The DNA here is from genome assembly GCA_030390025.1 of Squalus acanthias. NCBI lineage: Eukaryota > Metazoa > Chordata > Chondrichthyes > Squaliformes > Squalidae > Squalus > Squalus acanthias. The sequence continues at coordinate 31,425,564 of CM059431.1, forward strand.
CACAATACCAGAGCTAAAATAACCTGTTCCCTAGTTGGTTCCTCAACATACTGATCTAGAAAACTATCTTGCATACATTCCATGAATTCGTCCTCCACACTATTACTGCAAATTTGGTTTGCCCAGTCTATATGTAGATTAAAGTCCCCCAGGATCACTGTATTACCCTTGTTACATGCGCCTCTAATTTCCTGATTTATACTTTGCCCTACATTACAACTACTGTTTGGGGGCCTCTAAACAACTCCCACCATTGTTTTCTACCCCTTGCTGTTTCTTAGCTCCACCCAAACTAGTTCTACTTCTTGATTTTCAGAGCTAAGATCCTTTCTATCTACTGTCTTTATCCCATGCTTTATTATTTTCTCCCTTTCCATTTTGCCTATCTCTTCTAAAAGTTAAGTATCCTGGAATATTTAGTTCCCAACCTTGGCCACATTGCAACCATGTCTCCATTATGGCTATTAGATCAAACCTGCTAATTTCTATCTGCACTATTAATTCATCTATTTTGTTGCGAATGCTTTGCGCATTCAGATATAGTGACTTTAGCTTTGACTTATTTCTATTTTTCCGCGATGTCACCTTAGTCACTGATGCCTTATTATCTTATTACCTTATTACCTATCTGTCGTCATCACCCCTCTCCTCAAAAAACGCTTGACCCCTCCGTCCTTGCAAACTGCCGCCCCATCTCCAACCTCCCTTTCCTCTCCAAAGTCCTTGAACGTGTTGTCGCCTCCCAAATCCATGCCCATCTTTCCAGCAATTCCATGTTTGAATCCCCCCAATCAGGTTTCCGCCCTTGCCACAGTACCGAAATGGCTCCCATCAAAGTCACAAATGACATCCTTTGTGACTGTGACAAAGGTAAACTATCCTCCTCAATCTTCTTGACTTGTCTGCAGCTTTTAACACGGTTGAGCACTCCATCCTTCTCCAACGCCTCTCCACAGTCGTCCAGCTGGGTGGGACTGCACTCGCCTGGTTCCATTCTTATCTATCTAATCGTAACCAGAGAATCACCTGCAACGGCTTCTCTTCCCGCTCCCGCATCGTTACCTCTGGTTTCCCCCAAGGATCTATCCTTGGCCCCCTCCTATTTCTCATCTACATGTTGCCCCTTGGCGACATCATCCGAAAACACAGCGTCAGTTTCCACATGTACGATGATGACACCCAGCTCTACCTCACTACCTCTTCTCTCGACCCCTCCACGGTCTCTAAATTATCAGACTGCTTGTCTGACATACAGTTCTGGAAGAGCAAAAATTTTCTCCAATTAAATATTGGGAAGACCGAAGCCATTGTTTTCGGTCCCCACCACAAACTCCGTTCCCTAGCCACTGACTCCATTCCTCTCCCTAACATCTGTCTGAGGCTGAACCACACTGTTCGCAACCTTGGTGTCATATTTGACCCTGAAATGAGCTTCCGATTACATATCCACCACATAACTAAGACCGTCTAGTTCCACCTCTGTAACATTGCCTGTCTCCGCCCTTGCCTCAGCTCATCTGCTGCTGAAACCTTCATCCATGCCTTTGTTACCTCTAGACTTGACTATTCCAACGCACTCCTGGCTGGCCTCCCACATTCCACCCTACGTAAACTTGAGGTGATCCAAAACTCGGCTGGTCGTGTCCTAACTCGCACCAAGTCCCGTTTGCCCATCACCCCTGTGCTCGCTGACCTACGTTGGCTCCCGGTTAAGCAGCGCCTCGATTTCAAAATTCTCATCCTTGTTTTCAAGTCCCTCCATGGCCTCGTCTCTTCCTATCTCTGTAATCTGCTTCATCCCCACAAACCCCCCGAGATATCTGCGCTCCTCTTATTCTGCTCTCTTGAGTATCCCTGATTATAATCGCTCAACCATTGGTGGCCGTGCCTTCTGTTGTCTAGGCCCTAAGCTCTGGAATTCCCTGTCTAAACCTGTCCGCCTCGCTACCTGTCTTTCCTCCTTTAAGATGCTCCTTAAAACCTACTTCTTTGACCAAGCTTTTGGTCACCTGCCCTAATTTATCCTTATGTGGATCGGTGTCAAATTTTTTGTCTTAAAATACTCCTGTGCAACGCCTTGGTACGTTTTACTACGTTAAAGGCGCTATATAAATACAAGTTGTTGTTGTTGTTTGTTACTCTGTACCTTCCTGACCCACTTCGCTTATTTTGTCCTAAAACTCTACTCTGCTCTAGAGCCTTGACATTTCTCTCGCTGCTTTTAAATTTACTCTTTCCTAAATCCTCCCACCCCTCCTTCATTAGTTTAAAGCCCTGTGGGGCTGTTCACTGATGATTACACAGTGTTCAGTTTGCACAACTCCTCAGATAATGAAGTAGTCCATGCCCGCCTGCAACAAGACCATGACAAAATCTTGGGCTGATAAGTGGCAAGCAACATTCATGCCACACAAGTGCCAGACAATGACCATCTCCAATAAGAGAGCCGAACCATCTCCCTTGACATTCAGTGGCATTACCATTGCCGAGTACTCCATCATAAACATCCTGGGGTTCACCATGGACCAGAAACTCAACTGGACAAGCACATAAAAGCCATAGCTGCTAGAGCGGGTCAGAAATTGGGTATTCTGCGGCAAGTGGCTCACCTCCTGATCCCTCAAAGCCTCTCCACCACCTATAAGTCAAAAATGTCAGGAGTATGATGAAACACTCTCCACTTGCTTGGATGAGTGCAGCTGCAACAACACTCAAGCAGTTCGACATCATCCAGGACAAAGCAGTCGCTTGTTTGGCACTTCACCCACTAGCCTAAACACCCTATACCATCAGTGTACCGTAGCTACAGTGGGTACTATCTACAGAAAGCACTGCAGCAACTCACCAATGCTGCCTTGGCAGCACCACCCAAACCCGCAACCTCCATCACCTAGAAGGATAAAGACAGCAGGTGCATGAGAACACCATCGCCTCCAAGTTCCCCTCCTAGTCACACACCATCCTGACTTGAACATATATCGCCGCCATTCTTTCATCATCGCTGGGTCAATTTCCTGTGACTCCCTACCTAATAACACCGTGGGAGCATGTTCACTACATGAACTGCAGCAGTTCAAGACAAAGGCCCACCACCAACTCCTTGAGGGCAACTAGGGATGGGCAGTAAATGCTGGCCTTGCCAGCAACGCCTACATCCCGAGAATTAATTGAAAAAGCTGTACATTTCAAATCACCACATACATGTTAATTTGTTGAGCAATTTTATTGTTATCTTGGGGTCGAGTTTCCACTTTAAGCATGATTGGTAATTCTGGCGCAAATTGCGCCCATTTTGAAAAGTGATTTTTTTCCATGAATTTCTGCTCAAACTTATTTGCATATCGCCAAATGCAAAATCTGCCATGAGCCAGCGCGATCGGGCAACATTTTAAAATGTTGTTTTTTAAAAAAAAATTATGCTTTAAAAATATTCCTTGATATATTTAATCGTGGAAACTTAGTAAAGTTTGATTAATACCTCTAAAAATGAGTTTATCACAAAAAATAAGTATTTTTAATCACAGTGTCACTCCACCGCCTGTGAGTAACCCGATTTTAAAGGAATGAAAATGACTTTTAAAAAATATACAATATTATTTTCTAGTTAGATTGGGATACAATAGTCAGTTCCTTAGTAAATTTTAAAAAACATTCAAAACCTTTCAAAAGTTACCACAGAAATATCACACAACAGACTTATTTGGAACATAGAAGGACGTGGGATTAAAGGAACGGTAGTAACTTGGGTACGTAATTGACTAAGGGATAGGAGGCAGAGTAGTGGTGAACAGATGTTTTTCTGGCTGGAGAGAAGTATGCACTGGGTTCCCCAGGGATCGGTATTGGGACCATTGCTTTTCTTGTTATATATAAATGACCTGGACTTGGGTATAGGGAGTACAGTTTTGAAGTTTGCGGATGATACAAAACATATTGGGCTAGAAATTCGGCTGTTGTCGGGTGAGTACGCACTGTGTACTCACCCGTAAGGCCACCTGAAGTGCCGGTTTCCTGCATGCACTGCACATGCACGGGAAACCGGAACTTCCGTTCCCCTGAAGGGAGGAGTTCAGAAGTCGAACGCGTGCGCAGGAGAGGCTGTCTGCACGCAGCGAACTTCAGGTTTTTTTTCAGGTTTTTCCGGGAAGGTAAGTATGAAGAAGCTGCACTTTTAAAAAGGAGGCGCAAGGTATGTTTTTAACAAGGTAAGTGGTTAATTAATTAAAATTTAAAAAAATTTTCAACAGGTTTATCTTTTTTAGATACTTTAAAGAAAGGTAAGTTTATTTTTAACACCGTTAAAAAGTATAATTAATTTTTTCAAAAATTTAAATTTTTGTTTAAAGTAGTTAATTTATTTAACTTATAGTTATTTTTAAAATGTGATGTTTTTTTTTAAAATTTATTTGAAGTTTAAGTGTGGTTTTGGGGCCGATCTCTATTCATAGATTTGACAGGTCTTCCTGTCAAATCTATGAATGAAAATGCCCTGCTAGGATTGGCTCTCCATGGCCCACTGATCCCAGGGAACTAACTGCGCCCCTGGGATACACAAGCACTGCGCGCCGGCAGCTGAAGGAGGCCCAGGACCCGAAGTCCTCGTGGGTCCAAAGCACAACTGCAGGCGCGGTGGGCAAGTACGCGCGCGATGCTTGCACCCGCAGGAAGCCGGAAAGCTGATTTCTGGCCCAATAAATATTGAGCAGGATAGTAGCAGACTTCAGGATGGGCATAGACAGACTGGTGAAATGGGCAGATACATGGCAGATGCAATTCAATGCGGCTAAGTGTGAAGTGATGCACTTTGGTAGAAACAACATGGAGAGGCAGTATAATCTAAATGGTACTATTTTGAGGGGGGTGCAAGAGCAGAGGGACCTGGAGGTGCATATTCACAAATCTTTGAAGGTGGCAGGGCAAGTTGATAAGGTGATCAAGAAAGCGTACTTGGCTTTGTAAATAGGGGCATTGAATACAAAAACAAGGAAACCTTTACAAATCAGCTGGAGAGGGTACAGAGAAGGTTTACCAGGATGATACCAGTGATGAGGGACTTCAGTTATGTGGAGAGATTGGAGAAACTGGCATTGTTCTCCTTAGAGTAGAGAAGGTTAAGGGGAGACCTAATAGAGGTATTCAAAATTATGAGGGGTTTTGATAGAGCAAGTAGGGAGAAACTGTTTCCTCTGGCAAACAGTCAGTAACCAGAGGTCATAGATTTAAAATAATTGGCACAAGAACTAGAAGGGAAACAAGGAGAATTTTTTTGATCACACAGAGGGGAGTTAAAATCTGGAACACACTACCTGAAATGGTGGTGGAATCAGATTCCATAGGAACTACTCGAAGAGGATTAATTTGCAGGGTTATGGGGAAAACGCTGGGGTGTGAGACTAAATTGGACAGCTCTTCCAAAGAGCCAGTACAGACACGATGGGCTGAATGGCCTCCTTCTGTGCTGTAAGATTCAATCTTATATTTTGGCTCCATGTTTTGGACTCCCTCACAAGAAATATCTTCTATACATCTACCCTATCAAACCCTTTCATAATCTTAAAAACCTCTATCAGGTCACACCTCAGCGTTCCTTTTTCTAGAGAAAAGAACCACAAAAATGTGCGGGTTAGGTTGATTTGGCTATGATAAATTGACCCTTAGTGTTAGGGGGGGATTAAATATGCGGGGTTACGGGGATAGGATGGGATATGTTAGGGGGAATTAAATACGTGGGGTTACGGGGATAGGGTGGGATAGGTGCAGGCTCGATGGGCCGAGATGGCCTCTATCTGTACTGTGGGGATTCTGTGTGAGAAAGCAGGGACAGGGTACTGGATTTGGATGATCAGCCATGATCGTATTGAATGGTGGAGCAGGCTCGACGGGCCGAATGGCCTACTCCTGCTCCTAGTTTCTATGTTTCTATGATTCTATGAACCCCAGCCTGTTCAATATTTCCTGATAGGTATAACCTCTCAGTTCTGGTATCATCCTTATAAATTTATTTTGCACCTTCCCCACAGCCTCTTTATCTGTCCCCAGTGCCTCTATATTCTTTTTACAATATGGCGACCAGAATTGTGCACATTAGTCTAAGTGTGGTCTAACCAAGGTTCTATACAGGTTTAACATTACTTGTCTGCTTGTCAATTCTATCCTTCCAGAAATTAATCCCAGTGTTTTGTTTGCTTTTTTTATGACCTTATTATCTAACCTCTGTCGCTACTTTTAGTAATTGGTGTATCTGTACCCTTCAATCTCTTTGTTCCTCTCCCCCACTTAGACTCTTGTTTTCCAAGCAGTATGTGGCCTCCTTATTCTTCCTCCCAAAAGACACCGCCTCACACTTATCTATATTGAAATTAATTTGCCAATTATACACCCATTCTGCAAGTTTATTAATGTTTTCTTGTAATTTGTTGCGGTTTTCCTCAGTATTGCGTATACCACCCAAATTGATGTCGTCCGCAAATTTTGAGGTTGTACTTCCAATTCCCGAGTCCAAATCGTTTATATAAATAATGAAATGATCCCTGTGTAACACCACGTCCCACCTTTTGCAAGTTTGAGTAACTACCCTTAAGCCCTACTCTCTGTTTTCTGTTTTGCAGCCAGCTTGATATCTGTTCTGCTACTTCTCCCCTGACTCCACACGCGCTGATCTTAGTCATGAGTCTACTAAGTGGTACCTAATCGAAGGCCTTTTGAAAATCCAAATATATTGCATCTCCAACATTAGTCTACTCTTTCTGCTACTTTTTCAAAGAATTAAACAAGGTTGGCCAAGCATGACCTTCCCTTTTGAAATACATGCTGACTCTTTACTATATTTTCAGATTCTAGGGGAGAAATATTCGGTAGGTTAGCGCCTCCCATTAGCGCCTGCAGAGCGCGGTAATGGGGCGCTGATGCAGTAGCGCTGGGACAAGGCAAATCAATCGCCGCACGGCAAATCCGGCCCCGCCGTTGTGCCGCTGATACGAGGTACCGCCAGGGTCTTCAATGCCAAGCAGATCATGACATCAGTGAGTGTGCAACGCTCACTGGCTGCCCAATCTGTAAAATTCATTGTCGCCTCTTACCTTTGTGCCTCGCCCAGACAGTGACAGGGAGAGCAAGCGCATAGCTGCTAGAAGCCGGCTCCAGTGATGTTATTTAAAGGCATCAGCATTAATCACTCACAGCTGTCAGGGCAGGTTAGTTTCAGTGGTTTCTTGTCAATTTCAGCCAGTGGAGTAGTTTGCATGAGTAATTTCAAACTTCTTTTTTTATCAGCCATCTTCTGGCAAGTGCACAGTGGCTACATTTATTGTACAAAAATTCAAACTGCTACACCTGGCAACATTAATGGGGGTTGTACTACCTCGCCCTCCAGGATCTACAGTGGAGGGAGCGTAGGCAGCAGAAATACGGGAACACGTGCGCAGACGGATGAGGAGGGACATCAGGGCTCTCACCAGGAGGTCTTACCCTCTGAGGATATTCCAACAGTACTTCTCCCACCTTCAATTAAGCGAGTAGCAGTGTATTAGACAGCTTCACATCACCAAGGTGGTGGTCACAGAACTCTGCCACCTCCTCCAAAAGGACCTCCAGCCTCACACCCGGATGACTTAAACCTCAGATCCCTTTTGGTCACCACATGCCCATCATACTATTCCTGTGTCATGCCATATCACAGCATCCTGCTGGGTGCAAAGGTGAAATGAGAGCGACCACAAAATATTGCAAACTCCATGAATAAATTTCTGCATAAATATTTCACACATATCATATGAATTCTAATAACTAATGACCCTTGTGCCTGCCATAGTTGAACAGCTGTCATTGTGTGCAAGGCGTGAGATGTGGGTATGAGTGTTGGTAGATAGAGATTGTTGGTGTGTGAGTGCTGGGGGTCTGGTGCTTTGGGCAGTGTGTGAAGCTTGTGGTACAGATGGTGGTACGTAGCATTTGTTGAAGCATTCAATCACCCTGACCACCTGACTGAGGTGGATCTGCCATGAGCACACCTGCTTCAGTCCTCTGGCTCCTTCTCCCTGTTGTGCTTCTCCTTGCTGAGGCAGCTGCACAGCCAGCAATGCTGAGAATGAGGTGCTGCAGTATCAATGAACCTCCCCTTTAAGCACTGGGAACAGCCACGGGTCCCGCTCTGTTTAAGTACTGCCGCCTCTGATGCTGACTCCTTCCAGGTCCATCAAACCTATCTATCTATCTTTCTATCTTAAATGTCTTTATGTCTTTTTTGATCTCTTCTTCTAATGTAATTTCCACCATGTTAGTCTCCCTAGTAAATACTGTGGCATAGAAACATAGAAACATAGAAACTAGGAGCAGGAGTAGGCCATTCGGCCCGTCGAGCCTGCTCCACCATTCAATACGATCATGGCTGATCATCCAAATCCAGTACCCTGTCCCTGCTTTCTCACACAGAATCCCCATCGAGCCTGCACCGACACATATCCCACCCTATCCCCGTAACCCCACGTATTTAATTCCCCCTAACATATCCCATCCTATCCCCATAACCCCACATATTTAATCCCCCCCTAACACTAAGGGTCAATTTATCATAGCCAAATCAACCTAACCCGCACATTTTTGGACTGTGGGAGGAAACCGGAGCACCCGGAGGAAACCCACGCAGACACGGGGAGAATGTGCAAACTCCACACAGACAGTCACCCGAGGCCAGATTCGAACCCGGGTCCCTGGTGCTGTGAGGCACCAGTGCTAACCACTATGCCACCGTGTTGCCCGTGGCAAAGTAACTATTCAATATTTTTGCCAGTTCGCTGTCGTTACCTGTGAGTTTATCTTGTGCATCCCTTAGTGGCCCTGTCCCTATCCTGATTTTTCTTTTATTATTTTGTCGGTAGAATACTTCACTATTTATTTTTATATTCCTGGATATAGTTCCTCTTTGCCTTCCGAATGGTTTTATTTACTTTTTTCCTAATCTCTTTCTATTCCCTTTTCCCTACCATCCTCTCCTTTGTTTTCTATGTATTTAGTGTATGCCTTTTCCTTTAGTTTCAATTTTGCCCTTATCTCTTTATTCATCCATGGTGTCTCATTATTGATTAGTTTGTTATTGTTTTTTAGCGAAATATATTTCTCTTGGACTCTATGGATCACTGTTTTAGATATTTCTCACTGCTGTTCTATTTCTTTGTTAATATTTTTTCCCAATTTATTTTCCTAGTTCCATTCTCATTCCTTCAAAATCAGCCTTTTCCCAAAATATTACTTTGTTCTTTGTCTTACTTATGTCCTTCGCAATCTTTATCTTAATGGTGTGATCACTACTGCCTAGATGCTCCCCATCTCTTATTTCCCTTATCTGCTCTGATTAATTTCCCATTACTAGATCCAGCAGTGAATCCTCTCTTGTTTGGCTTCTCACATATTGGCTAAGAAAGGAGTTCTGAACACACTGTAAAAACTCTATTCCCTTTTCCCCTTTACTACTGCTCCTTGCCAGTTTATTTGGGGATAGTTGAAATCTCCAATGATTATTAATCTATGGGCTAGAAATTCATTAGGTTAGCGCCCCCAGTTAGCACCTGGTGGGGGCACTAACAGGACGCTCAGGCAGTAGCGCCACGGCGGGGCGAATGCCGTGCCGCACGATAAATTTGTCGGCCCTGTAGCGCCGGCGATAACAGCGCCTCAGTTTTTTCACCATGCAGATCGTGACGTCAGTGAGTGTGCAACGCTCACTGGGGGCCTGATCTGCAAACTTCAATAGTGCCCCCTGCCTTACTGCCTCGTGTTGATAGCGCCAGGAAGCGGAGGCGTGAACCAGCCAGCTGGCGGGGCACTACTTAAAGGGATGCGCCCCAGCTGTCAAGGAACTTCCATTCCAAAGGTCATTTACGAGTGGCAGAGAGTGCAGGATGTATCTGCAGCCAAATAAAGGCTGCGTAGTCCCCGGAGTGTTGCAGCTCGTCAAAGCACTTTGCATTTCATCTCACAGCATATCGCCGTTCTGCACTCCCCGAATCATTGGGGGCTGGTGTGCCGACTCCAGTGACCCTCCCCTTTAATGGCTGGAAGGCACCTGCGCCAATGCTCACTTCCGATTACACCACACCTCATATTCGTTATCGCTTGGAGCCTAATGCCACTCACCTATGCCATTAGCGCCTGATTTATCGCTCCCCTGCATTCTTTGAGCGCTGAGACTGAATTTAGCGGGCAGCCAGACTGATTAGCGCCTGGCGCTAAATTTCCAACTTCTCAAAAGTTAGCACCCCTGAATTTCTCCTCCATAGGGGGAGAAATTCAGTATCGCCCCATTTGGGGCGCAATTATCGGCCGGGCGCAAAGATTAGCGCCTAGCGCTAATTATCGCCACCGACTGCAAACCTGACTTTTATCGCCCCTGGAGGTGATTGGAGCACTAAATCAGGCGCTTCACACCTGTCTTAAGGCGCAAAGGCCAAGGAGCGAGGCGCTACCTCAGAGCGCTGGCGAAGCTCATGTGATGTCAGTCAGCAATGGAACACACACACAATGGCACGGGCCAGTTCTTAAAGGGGATGGTTGATCTTGCTTTCCATCCACATCCTGCTCATTGCAGCCTTGAATCTCGGCCTGGACAGACCTGCACATCAAATCTGCTGGAAAGAACAATGGAGAGTACCAGGGAAAGAGCTCAGAGTGCAGCCCCCACAGTCTCTTCTAAATCGATACAAGGAATGGCAAATCAAAATGAACCTGCAAAGTGCTGCTCAGTACCCAAAACTCCTTCACACAGCGTTGAATCTCTCCAGAAGACTCTCTCCCTCTCTCTCAGAATGCGTTGTTCAAAAATGGCACCAACAATAAAAGGCAGGAAGCGGTCGCCTTTAAATAGCGCTCGCCCAGTCCCTTCATGACTGCAAAACGCTCCCCTCAACATGTCGTTGCTAGCATCAGGCAGTAAGGCAGGGGGCACCACTCAATATCCGCTCCGGGGCGATACCGGGGCATTGCGCACTCGACTGACGTCACGATCTGCCGGCGTAGGAGATCGTGGCGGTAGTGTTTAGCGCCGCCGCAAAGTGTCTAGTTAATTTTGCGAGCGGCGCAAACATCGCCGCACCTGGGCGCTAGATGCTTTGCGCCCCATTAGCGCCCTCTTAAGGCGCTAACGGGAGGCGCAACCAACTGAATTTTTCCCCCATAGTCTTTTACTCATTTCACAGATTTGTTTACATATTTCTCCTCCACCTCCTTTCCACTATCAGGTGGTCTGTAGAATTCCCCAATTAGCGTGATCAATCCCTTCATATCTATTAACAATAAGAAGTTAAAAGTCTTTCCAGGCTGTTTTTGAAACTGAACTTGTCCTTTCAGTTCGGTAGTCTTTTTTTTTTAAAGTCCTTCTCTTCTGCTTTCAAAATATGCAGCAGGATTTTCTAAAGGCGTCAGATATTCGATTTGCAGCTGTCACCAGAGTGTTGATGGCTTCAGGCAGTCAGTTAAAAGCGCTTCGTAGCGAAGTGCACAGAAGCAGAAGCTTTGCTTCCAGTCTTTGGATTGTAAAGTCCAATAAATTAGACTTTCTGCTAGAAATGAACTCAGCCTGTAATGATGGTCAGATGATTAAATTTCCCGTCAGTATTGCTCTGTAGCCTTGTTGATTAAAATGAAAGGAATGTCAATTGTAATCCCATTCTAAGTTTTACTTTTGTTTCAAAAGCCCTTTCTCCAATGTTATCTAATTTATTTTTTAAGCTATCTTTTCTCGCCTTCTTTCCTGAAAATAGTGACTAAAGCCAGAGTATTCTTGCTGCTCCCTGGCATACTTCATGTGCCAGCCTAAAAAGTGAGACTTTGAAATTGCACAGGGCCAGTGTCCTAAACCTCCCGCATTAACCCCTCCCCCCCACCCACACCACTATTCCCAGCCCCCCACGATCCCTGCTATAATTTGTGGTGATCAGCTCATTTTCATACCCACTGTCGATGTAGGGGAAATCACATGTAACACAGGAGTACTTGGACAAGTGTGGATTAATTAAGGAAAGCCAGCATGGATTTGTTAAAGGCAAATCATGTTTAACTAACTTGATCAAGTTTTTTGATGAGGTAACAGAGAGGGTTGATGAGGGCAATGCGGTTGACGTGGTGTACATGGATTTCCAAAAGTCCTTCAACAAAGTGCCACATAATAGGCTTGCCAGCAAAGTTGAAGCCCATGGAATAAAAGGGACAGTGGCGGCATGGATACGAAGTTGGCTAAGTGACAGGAGAGTAGTGGTGAACGGTTGTTTTTCAGACTGGAGGAAGGTATACAGTGGTCTTCCCCAGGGGTCGGTTCAAGGACCACTGCTTTTCTTGATATATATTAATGACTTGGATGTGTGTGTACAGGGCACAATTTCAAAATTTGCAGATGACACAAAACTTGGAAGTATATTGAACAGTGAGGAGGATAGTGATAGACTTCAAGAGGACATAGACTGGCTGGTGGAATGGGCGGACACGTGGCAGACGAAATTTAATGCAGAGAAGTGCGAAGTGATACATTTTGGTAGAAAGAATGAAGAGAGGAAATATAAACTAAAGGGTACAATCCTAAAGGGGGTGCATGAACGGAGAAACCTAGGGGTATATGTGCACAAATCGTTGAAGGTGGCAGGGCAGGTTGAGAAAGCAGTTAAAAAAGCTTACGGGATCTTGGACTTCATGAATAGAGGTATAGTACAAAAGCGTGGAAATTATGATGAACCTGTATAAAACACTGGTTCGGCCTCAACTGGAATATTGTGTCCAATTCTGGGCACTGTACTTTAGGAAGTATGTGAAGGCCTTAGAGAGGGTGCAGAAAAGATTTACGAGAATGGTTCCAGGGATGAGGGACTTCAGTTACGTGAATAGACTAGAGAAGCTGGGGTTGTTCTCCTTAGAGTAGAGAAGGTTGAGAGGAGATTTGATAGAGGTATTCAAAATCATGAGGGGTCTAGACAGAGTAGATAGAGAGAAACTGTTCCCATTGGCAGAAGGGTTGAGAACCAGAGGACACAGATTTAAGGTGATAGGCAGAAGAACCAAAGGCGACATGAGGAAAACCTTTTTTATGCAGCGAGTGGTTAAGATCTGGAATACACTGCCTGAAAGGGTGGTGGAGGCAGATTCAATCATGGCTTTCAAAAGGCAGTTGGATAAGTATCTGAAGGAAAAAAAATTGCAAGGCTACGGGGAAGGGGTGGGGGAGTGGGACTAGCTGAAGAGCTCTTGCAGAGAGCCAGCACGAGCTCGACAGGCCGAATGGCCTCCTTCTGTGCTGTAACCATTCTATGATTCTATAATTCTAAGCATTCCTTAAATGTGTCTTGAGGCTCGCCGTAAATGTGCAGCCTTTAAAAATGAGCAATGGTTTTAAACGTTCAGCAGCAGGCTCGGGGAGCAGCAAGTATGTAGTGAACCTCACACAAAACTGAATTGAATACCAGTTAGTGGTTTTAAATCTTTGATTTCAGGACACTTTTGAAGATTTTTTTTTACTGAAGGAGCAGGCAGAGGGATCCAAAGTAGGAAGCAGGCAATCTGAAGGAGGCAGATGAGAAGAAACCAAAACTTCAATGAATCTGGTTTTCAGACAAGCTTGGATATAATACAACAGAGAAAAAGATTTATGGATGCCAATGGGAGGGAACTTGAGTAAAGGAAGGTGGCAGTGAGTGCCATCTATTGTACCCCGGGGATATATTGTAAGTTGGGGAACTCAAAAGCTTGATGAAACTCTATGGGCTGGATTTTACCAGCCCAGATGAGGCGGGTTTGGAGGCGGGACTGCTGGGAAAGTCAAAAAGAATAGGAGCGGATCCCAAACCCGCTCCCAACCCGCCTCCAGCCAATCTTCCCGGGAGTCGGGTCCCCGATTTGTGCAAGGACCCGACTCCTAGCGGCGGGAAGAGGATTATAGCCACTTAACTGCCTGATTGTAGTCATAATTCAAGTCTTAAAACCCAAGCTCATTAGCGTTACACTCAAAGGGTGGGCCAATATCAGGTGCAGTCTAATCGTAAGTTTTGATTGCCACAGGCATGCGGAGTTGGATTTGCCTCGCCCCGGCGATATTGATGTAGCGCCCCATTAGTGCCATCTGCTGGAGCTAACGGAAGGCGCTAATGGGACGAATTTTTCCCCCTGTGAGTTCTTGCATCCACAGCCTACAGGCAACCCCGCATAAAATTGGAGGTTGGTACATTGAGGGAGAAGAATCATAACTGACCTCCATTCAGGCACAAGTAGTCCCCCGAAGAGGGGCGGAGGGGGGAGTCCAGGCTGGTTTCGGGATTTAAAAAAAAAGAATAAGTCGCTCTTTTACAATGGGGCTGTTGTTCATTTTTTACCCGGGGGATCCAGCACCCCACCGACTCTCTTCCCGCTGGCTACTTACACTGCATTATTCAGCCATTTCTGGTGCGTGCAGCCCAGATGTGCCTCTGAGGTGCTTTTCTTGGCCCCACCAAACTCTGGTGGGGGTCAGCAATGGCGGGTGCAGGCAGACACATCCAGGCACTTACACCGCGATGCGCTCACCTGGGTAATTTTAGGGCCTTATACTTTCCAATATGAATCTAGCCGGCTCTATTGGGTATTCTGCATCAAGTTTCAGTGTATGCCAAAATGTCCGATATATACCGGGCGAGACTCCCTGCAGACAGAAAATTATCTCTTGTATATAATCATAAAAGGCTTTGAGCAATGTCAAAGTTGCTATTACATAAATTCAGCCCAGATTTTAACTTTGGGCGGGAATCGGATGAGCAGGGACCGAGGCAGGCTCCAAAACATGAGGCCCCTGCCAGCTGAAATCCCACTGCCATTAGCTGGTCTCCTCCTCATTCCCGCTTGCTTTGGCCGGGAGTGCATCCAGCAGAATATAAATGAGGCCCGGCTTTTAAAATCGTCCTGGCATCCCCGCTGCCGCTCCCACACAGGCCAGCCGATTGCTATACCCCGCTCCTGCGCTGCAGTTAAAATCGAGCCCTGAATTTTACAGGTGTGGGCCCTGGACGTCTACGTTTTTGCCGACCCCAGTATGGCGGGCGGAGCAGTTCCAGCTCATAATGAACGTGCATTTCCTGGCCCAGCAAGAGAAAGATCCTTTATAAATCACTTATGAGTTAATTGGTCTTTAGGCTTCATTAGACATAGGTCATCGACCTGAAACGTTAACTCTGTTTCTCTCTCCACAGATGCTGCCTGACCTGCTGAGTATTTCCAACATTTTCTGTTTTTAGTTCAGATTCCCAGCATCTGCAGTATTTTGCTTTTGTAGTAGACATAGGATGGTGCATAAGAAAGAGAATAAGATGTATCTGTTCACTATTGACTATTAATTCACAAGTGATAATGGTCTATCTTTGCCTCTTCTTCTACAATTACATCAACAAATCTCATTTTTGGTGGCATCTCCTCAATTTGCTTCCACTCTTTTTGTGGCACAGGAATTTTCCAATCACAAATGGCAGAGTATCAGCATTTAATTAATTGTCACCATGAACATTGTCTGAATTTTGTAGAAAAATGCAGAAATATATATTTAAAAAGTTTGTGTTGTTCTCTCTCTCTCCCTCCCCCAGTTTGTGTTTATTTCTCCCTCTCTTACAGCTCCCATTCAGAACTCATCTGCAATAAAGCTTATTTTCAAAATTCCGAAGTAGCTAAAAAGCTTAACTAATAAATCCAGCTATGAGGAGTGCAAAATTAATGTTGGTGAAATGTTTGCAAACCTTGGATCGTGTCAATTCTGATGCGACCCCACACTTCCACTTCTGAACTGATCCTCCCACTATCATTACTAATCTGATGCACAGTGCTATTATTGGCCTGCCTTCTACTGAATAACAAGTTAATTAGGTACTGTATGTTATTATCATTCTAGCTCAAAGGTAGATAATTGATGGACCACTGTCATGAGAATGCACTCTGAAAATAAAGTGGTCAGGCAAATGTTGTCATTTTTTTTTGTTTCCGCAATATAGACTAAAAATCCAATGAAACAGATAAGATTATACCATGTAAGAAATAAATTAGATTTATATAGCTCCTTATCACATCCTCAAGATATCTCAAAGCACTTCTTAAGCAATGAATTACTTTTGATGTGCAGTCACTGTTGTTACATAGCAAACACAGCAGTGACCCATAAATAGCCAATGAATAGATAAGCTGTTTTTGGTGATGTTAGTTACAAGAGGAAAATTGACTAGGAAATTGGGAGAACTCTCTGCCCTTCTTTGAATAATGCCGTGGGATCGTTTACATCCACCTGAGCAAGTAGACAGGACCTCAAGTTAACATTTCATCTGAAAGACAACACAACACTCTATTGAAATGTTAGCTTCGTTTGGCTGTTTAAGTGCATAGCGAGGCTTAAACCCACAACTTTCATGACTCGAGGTGAGAGTATTACCAGCTGAACCGTGCTGACATATAGCAATTAATCACACGTAATATTATAGCAGTACATGCCTGAGCCGCGGTCTCATCATTCACTCAGCTCATGGAACCTTTTTCAATCATTCCTTTCACTCAAATTCAAACCCAAATTCTAAATTAATTTGATTTATTGCTTCTGCTTAATGCATAAATGAGTCCGAGAGGTAAAATGACTTTGCAACGGAATATTTTTTTGATGAATCTTGGAATGAATTATATTGAGAATATCAAGACTCTGTCTTATTCCCCAGTTTTTTGTTCCACCACTTTTGTCCCCTCCCCTGCTCTTCCTAGTTTGTATGTGTTAGTTACTCATTGCATTAATCAGTTGAGCCATCAGGGGGTTAGTACTCTGCCCTATCCAGGGGATGAATGTCTGCCAGAGAACCTCCGGGAAATTCACACCCTGTTTTGATTTCTGAATTATTTTAAGATCCACAACAGGGCTCCCTCTGTTCATTATGTGCTCTGTCTATAAAACAATTGGTCGCACCTGTACAAGCCACTCATGGGGGGGAATTTTTCGGGGAGTCAGCGGGCGCGTTTGGTGGCGGTTCGGGAACCACCACCCGACTTTCCCAGATGTCGGGTCTGTCAACGCTGAACAGACCCGACACACAGCAGCAGGGAAGCAATTTAGGTCATTATGACCTTGTTAAGAGCCACTTAAAAAGTATTTTGAGCTCACCTTAACATTTTACGAGGTCGCCCACGGGTTCCACGCTGCTCGGGGATCACGTCAGGTAAGCAGGTCGGGAGTTGTGTTACCATGAAATCATCTCTTTACTTGACAGCTGCAAATGTGCTATAAAAGTTCACTTTCCAAGCTCAGAAGCTGTTGCTTACAGCATTTGGAAGACAGATTGAGCTTTATGCAGGTTGCAAATGTTTGGAGTAAACTCTGTATCCAGTGTCACCTCATTGGAACAACCTCTCTCACCATTGACAGATCGCTTCTGTCATCTCAAGTTCACCTGCCATCTATTACATCAGCATGGGTGCCCTTGAAACTATCTCACCTTGGTCCTCAGAATCCCACCACGATCAATCCCAACACCAGCAGCACCAGGCACACCAGCAGCACCAACAACAACACCAAACTTCTCCACAATCCACTGATGCTGCACAGGACACAGGGCATCAGCGCCCGACCACATTGCTGCCCGGGAGGCCAGGGATGGCCTCACCATAGACAGATTTACTTCACTTGATGCTGTACACTCTGGCTGCCACATAATGCGCCAGGTTGGCACCGCCCCACACCAACACCATAAAGTATCCCTACAATGCCCAAGCCATTCCTTTCACACTCAACGCCATTGCGGGGGTTACCGTTATGTCTCACCATTCACTGCAACTCACTAAACCACTTCCAAAGGTGCACTCAAATCTGTCCAAGAACGCAAAGTGTTGAAAATAAAGATTTCAATGTTTGACAGCACATTAACAGAAACTTCACATGAACATTGGCTAAAACACACAAGTGCCTATCCTTGTGTGTTGTTAGTTGGTATGATTGGACTAGGATGAGGGTGAGTGTGAGGGGTGGCTAGTGAGTTGGGGAACTGATAATGTAGATAGAGAGGGATGGGTGGAGGTGCAAGGTAAGTTGGTGTGAGTAAGGATGTGCAGGAGTAGGGTAGGGAAGGCAGAGTGATGGGGATGTGATGAGTGGCACAGCAGGATGAGTTTGAGTGTGGCTTTGCAGTAACGTTTCATGATCTACTGAGATCATTGAAAGGTTTGCACCACTGCAGCCTAGTCCTCCAGATGACATCCCTGCTTGTGTCCTCCTGTGCAATATGCAACCAGGCTGCGTTGATCTCCTGGAGAGGTCTCTTTCGCCCATTGGAAGGGAAGAGGACCTCCCTGCGTGCTGTGACTCCCTCCATAAGCATATGGAGGGAGTCATAGGAGAGACTGGTTGCAATCGTGCAGCTCTGTGCAGAGCTTGTCAGTGTTTGGAGTACCTCAATGCTGTAGAACACTGACAGCACAACTGTCAAAATAAATTTGCGCATGGTCCCTTTAAGGAAAACGGCTAATGACGTGTCTTCAAGTGACGTCATCAGAGCCACTTGCTTCAATTGGCCAGCAAACACGCTGGGCGGGCTTAACAAGCCCAATCAATGTAAAATCATTCTACAGAACGGGCTGGAGCCAGCAGTGGGGTCGGGAGCCGCGCCCGACCCCGACTGCACCAGACTCGCCAAGGTAGGGGAAATCGCGGCCATGGTGTTTGAGGAATCTGGCTATCAGGTCACAAACACACATTCTTCAAATATATGTGGCGGATCTTCTGAGTGATCTATCTTGTGTTGAAGGCTATGGTGCTCAATCATACCAAGCCTGATGCTGACTCCAATCTCCCTTACTGCATCTATTCTGTTAAATATCTAAAAGCTTTAGAGTACAGATCATTTATAACCAGAAGTTAATACCAAGGTAACTTTTCCTAAACACTCTGGATTATCTGTGGAGATTTAACGAAATGGTTTGTTCTTTCCATTTCAATTCTGTGGACAATCAGTGTGCTTTATTTGTTGTATCCTTTCTAAATTTTTGAAGTTTGGATTCATCACATCATCTTTAGGGATCTGGAACGTCACGTTACTGAACAGATACAGAACAACAAATGGCTACAGATTCAGCGGAGCTACTTTTAGTTCTTTTGAGATTTTCTGGGGAGCAGTACTCTTCCCAGCTAACTCAACTATTGCTGGACTGTTCAGATCTATTTTCTTATATAAACCAGCTCTCACTTAGTATGGAGCAGGATTGCTGTTTACTAATACCTACTGAGAGGCACCAGCCTAGAAATTCGATGGTGCCATGCCTGTTTTTCAGATACTAAATGGGCGCCTAAGCCTCCACTATGGCAGGAGGAAGTATGCACTCACTAAGAGTCAGAAGTGCACCGGTCGCCATATTGGTATAGGCAAAAAAATAGGCAACCAGGTCCCACACCTGAAACAGGTATTAGGATCTTTGCATATTCAAAGAAGAGGCCAAACACCTGTTATCCACTAAGTAATTGAGAGAGCTCAGTTATTACAATTAACGGGCAATACCTGTAAAATAATGTGGAACATCCCACATTACTTCAAATATACTGAATGTTGCAGAGGCTCCTGTGTAGTCTGTATCCAATGTTCCATCTAACTCAGCTTTGTGTGTGCTTGTAGCTTACTCCCTGAAGACAAATGTACAATGGGTATTGAACCAGGAGCTTACTGGATAACTGTACACGCGTTAGGACCTTTGCATATTCAAATAAGGGGCCTAACGCCTGTTTGAGGTTCCCAGCGCAAAATTGGGTTGCATGTGGCCTAGTCAGCGGTCCTTAAAGAGACCGTTCCAGGCTGCCACCAAAAAGAAGTTTTTAAAAATACTTACCTGAATGTGGAGTCGGGCGGGAGGTACAGGAGTGCTTTGCCCGGCTCCATAATAAAACAACGGGCCGCTGCTCTCTCCGCACCTCCCAATCACCCCTCTCCCAATCACCTCTTCCGATCACCCCTCTCCCAATCACCTCTTCCGATCACCCCTCTCCCAATCACCTCTTCCGATCACCCCTCTCCCAATCACCAACTCTCCCAATCACCCCCACCCAATCACCTCCAGATCACCTCCTCCGATCACCCCTCTCCCAATCGACTCCTCCCGATTGCCCCCATCCCAATCAGCTTCCCTTCCCCTTTAAGCACCAGTGGAACAGCAGGCCAAAATTCCAAGCGTCCTCATCGGCGAGCTGCCTTAGCATTCCCAACCCTCCCACTTAGGATGGGAGTCCACCGGAATGGGTGATAGGTCTCCCGAGCGCTGCCGCTGGCGACCCAGGAGAAACGGTCCTTGTATGCGTGGATCGCGCAGGCTGTCGTGCCTTGCATCTAAAACATGTTGTCTGAGCCCTGCTGGTTCCCCCGTTATTCAGAAACACGGCTTCATTGCGGGTTGTGAGGGTGACAGCATCGGGAGCAATGAATATCGCTTGGAAACTCTCTGGGCAAAAAATTGGATTGGACATGAAAATGGGCGCGGGGATTGGATGAGCAATCGTCTCGTGCCAGTTGAAGGGAATGCAGGCAGCATAGAAGCATAGAAGATAGGAGCAGGAGGAGGCCATTTGGCCCCTCGAGCCTGCTCTGCCATTTAATGAGATCATGGCTGATCATCCAAATTCAGTACCCTGTCCCTGGTTTCTCCCCATATCCCTTGATCCCTTTAGCCTTAAGAAATATATCTATCTCCTTCTTGAATATATTTGATGAATTGGCCTCAACTGCCTTCTGTGGTAGAGAATTCCACAGGTTCACCACTCTCTGGGTGAAGAAATTCCTCCTCATCTCAGTCCTAAATGGCTTACTCCTTATCCTTAGACTGTGACCTCTGGTTCTGGACTCCCCCGCCATCGGGAACATCCTTCCTGCATCTAGTCTGTCTAGTCCTGTTAGAATTTTATAAGTTTCAATGAGATCCCCTCTCATTCTTCTAAACTCTAGCGAATATAAGCCTAATCGACCCAATCTCTCTTCATACGTCATTCCTGCCATCCCAGGTATCAGTCTGGTAAATCTTCGCTGCACTCCCTCCATGGCAAGAACATCCTTCCTCAGATAAGGCGACCAAAACTGCACACAATACTCAAGGTGTGGTCTCACCAAGGCCTTGTACAACTGCAGCAAGACATCCTTGCTCCTGTACTCGAATCCTCTCGCTATGAAGGCCAACATACCATTTGCCTTCTTAACCGTCTGCTGCACCTGCATGCTTACCTTCAGCGACTGGTGCACAAGGACTCCCAGATCTCATTGCACTTCCCCTTTTCCCAATCTATTGCCATTCAGATAACAATCTGTCTTCCTGTTTTTGCCACCAAAGTGGATAACCTCGCATTTATCCACATTATACTGCATCTGCCATGCATCTGCCCAATCACCCAACCTGTCCAAATCATACTGGAGTTTCTCTGCATCCTCCTCACAGCACACACACCCACCCAGCTTTGTGTCATCTGCAAACTTAGAGATATTACATCTAGTTCCCTCGTCTAGATCATTAATATATATTGTGAATAGCTGGGGTCCTAGCACCGATCCCTGCGGTACCCCGCTAGTCACTGCCTGCCACTCGGAAAAAGACCCGTTTTTGCCAACACTTTGCTTCCTGTCTGCCAACCAGTTCTCTATCCAAATCAGTACCTTACCCCCAATCCCATGTGCTTTAACTTTGCACGCTAATCTCTTATGTGGGACCTTATCGAAAGCCTTCTGAAAGTCCAAATACACGACATCCACTGGTTCTCCCTTATCTATTCTACCAGTTACATCCTCAAAAAATTCCAGTAGATTAGTCAGGCATGATTTACCTTTTGTAAATCCATGTTGACTTTGTCCGATCCTGTCACTGTTTTCCAAGTGCTCTGCTATTATATCTTTTATAATGGACTCTAGCATTTTGCCCACTACCGATGTCAGGCTTACCGGTCTATAATTCCCCATTTTTTCTCTACCACCTTTTTTAAATAGTGGTGTTACATTAGTTACCCTCCAATCCATGGGAACTGTTCCAGAGTCTATAGAATTTTGAAAGATGACCAGCAATGCATCTACTATTTCTAGGGCCACTTCCTTAAGTACCCTAGGATGTAGATTATCAGGCCCTGGGGATTTATCGGCCTTCAATCCCGTCAATTTCCCTTCAACCTTCATGCTGCCTGCTAATTACAATGATTGCAGTGTTCAGCCCAGCGCTGCAGAGAACTCAGATGAGGACATCGATGGGGTGACCTACAGAAGTAGGCTGATGGGCATGCACACAGAAATGCTTTGTGCATTGGCAGGCCTGCCAATGTCAAGGCCTGTTGTCACTGTCAAGGAGCATGGAGGAGTCCGACACCAACTTTGCACAGGGCTTTGCGCAGAGCTTGCAGCCCATGATTTCCAGGATGGAAGTGATGGGCAACTTCATTAGCGCACTTGTGGACCCAACCAGGATGCAGCGTCTGATGGCTGATATCTCAGCTTCCATTGCAGTACAAGTGGAAGTGATCCACGTCTGAGTGCTGTAGTGGTAGCTCAGACTTCTGTCATGCAGGTTCAGCTTGCTGCCATGCAAGCTCATACTGCTGCCATAGTGGCTGCATTTACCAGTGTGGAAAGGGGCTTGCAGGGTCTCACAGCAGTCCAGCAATCTGTCTTTCAACAGATTACTAGGATTGCTATGGTGCCGCCCCAGGGGAGTGGCAGTGGCTCCGTGGAGCATGAACCTGCTGTCCTCTCTCAGGATGACAGCATTCGTGCTCCCACCACTGCCACTCCACCAGTGCCTTTGCTGTTGCCTGTCAGCCAGCCACCCCAGACTGCTGCCGCCCATGCCGAGGTGGTGCAGTCCACAGCTGGGCCTTCTAGGCCTAGAGCTGGGTCTTCAGGGAGCACTTCTCCTACCTGCACCTAATCCAGGAGCAGTGCGTTCGCCGGCTCCGCTTCACCAAGGAGGTGGTCTAGGTCTAGGTCATCCTGCAAGGCCATCTGAAAGTCAGCAGCCTTCCACCAGCCATGCTGCAGCCACTGGGGTAGCACTTCGTAGGAGCACTAGGATAGGCAAAGATACACGGAAGACAGGCACTAAGGGAATGCACAAGGGTGATTAGTTGACTTGTTATGTAATGTTGGATTGATTGATTTATAAATTTTGTTTGGAATGTTTGTTTTGTGGTGGCTTTCAATCAGCTGTGTGCCCAAGAGGGCGCTGTGATGGTCTGTGACAGAGGGATGGTAAGGTGGGGAAATGTTGAGCAATGGGGATCTGGGGTTTCATTCAGGGGAACCAGAGTCTGATGATGCGCTCACGGACAGCCCGGCCAGAACATGGCTGTGCAGGCTGCCTCCTCCCTTCCTCCTCCTCCTCCTGAGGTGATCACGGAACCCATGGTGGCAAGGGATGCGTCCCCATGATGATCAAATTGTGGAGGATGCAGCAGACCACCACAATTTGAGACATCCGCCCCGGCGAGTACTGGAGAGCTCCTCCCGACAAGGCAGCGGAACTGTTGCTTCAGCACCCGGATGGTCTGCTCGATGACGTTCCTCATGGCAGCATGGCGCTCATTATATGACTGCGGGCCATGAGTGGTGGGGTTGTGGAGGGGTGCCAACAGAGCCTCTATGACCTCCCAGATGCAGCGATAAACATCAAACTGCGAGATTTTGCTGTGTCACCTGTTCCAGCCTGTGGAGCTGAGCCAGGTGTATAGCCCTTGTCGCTGAGCAGCCACCCTCGGATTCAACGTGGTGGCTGAAAGATTGCTGGCACAATGAACTCGTACAGGATGAATGCATCATGACTGCTGCCAGGATAGCAGGCATTCACCAGCATGATGTGCTGGGCATGGTTGCACAGCAACTGCACCTTACGTGAGTGGTCCCCTTTGTGCTTACGGTACACCACACTGTTGTGATGCGGTGCCCGCAAAGCCACCTGTGTGCAGTCGATGGCACTCTGCACCATGGGGAAGACTGCAATCCTGGCAAATCCATGTGCGTGCTCCTCCTCCTCTTCTCTGTTTAGAGAGAAGATAATGACGTCCCCTCTCCTAGCCAACAGAGCCTCTATGACCTCCCAGATGCAGCGATAAACGGCGAACTGCGAGATTTTGCTGTGTCGCCTGTTCCAGCCTAGAAGGATCCACTGGTGAAAAAATTCAAGGCCACGGTCATCTTGAGGGCCACTGGCAGCACCGTCCTCGCCCTGCTCTGAGGCTGCCAGTCTGGTTCCAAGAGGTGGCAGAGTTCTGTGACCACCTCCTTGGTGAAGCGGAGCCGCTGAACGCACTGCTCCTGGATTAGGTGCAGGTAGGAGAAGTGCTCCCTGAAGACCCTAGGTGGGTAAGGCCTCCTGCTGACAGCCCTTCTCCTCCTCCTCCCTCTGTGAGCAGCTTGTCTTTTTTGCTGCCCCTGCTCCATCTCCCTGTCATGCTGCAGTGCGAGGGGGACTGCAACTGGAGCCCCCATGACTGGGAGCAAGTGGTGTAGCCAGAGGCCTTCCTGTAGCAGCCAACACCTTCCCAACGTCCAGCAGCACTCCCTGCACACTTTAACAACTTTTCAAATATCTTCCAACAACCCAGTACTCTGAAGGAGCCAGTACATAGCAATAAGCAACTAACCTGCAAGTTGGATGTATCCCTTGAAGTAGCGCTGGTGGGGGTGGGGGTGTCCCTCTTGCAGCTGAACACACGTTCAGCTGTGCGTGTTTAGGAGAGGGCGTTGAATACAGCGGCGAGTCTAAAATGGCAGGTCGTGCATCAAATCAGTGTTACATGCTGACTGACGTCACCATCTGCCTATTCTACATACTGCCGGTGCACACACGTACCACCCACACTATCCTCTTCACCAAGATGTGCTTCAACGCGGACCCCGCCATAAGTGGGCGGAAGTGAGGTGGCGCCATCTTTTCTTCAAAGCTGGTCAAAACTACCAGCGATACAAAGCCAAAGTTTGCGGCCTGTGAGTCCTGAGAATGTAACTGGGGGAGAGAGAGAGAGAGAAACACAGACTGAGGGAGAGAGAGAGAGAGAGAAACACAGACTGAGGGAGAGAGAGAGAGAGAGAGAGAAACACAGACTGAGGGAGAGAGAGAGAGAGAGAGAAACACAGACTGAGGAGAGAGAGAGAGAGA
Organism: Squalus acanthias; assembly: GCA_030390025.1. Classification (NCBI taxonomy): domain Eukaryota; kingdom Metazoa; phylum Chordata; class Chondrichthyes; order Squaliformes; family Squalidae; genus Squalus; species Squalus acanthias. The sequence goes on from CM059431.1 coordinate 31,450,686, forward strand.
GAAACACAAACTGAGGGAGAGAGAGAGAGAGAAACACAAACTGAGAGAGAGAGAGAGAGAGAAAGAGAGAAACACAGACTGAGGGAGAGAGAGAGAGAGAAACACAAACTGAGGGAGAGAGAGAGAGAGAAACACAAACTGAGAGAGAGAGAGAGAGAGAAAGAGAGAAAAACAGACTGAGGGAGAGAGAGAGAGAGAGAGAAACACAAACTGAGGAGAGAGAGAGAGAGAGAAACACAGACTGAGGAGAGAGAGAGAGAGAGAAACACAAACTGAGGGAGAGAGAGAGAGAGAAACACAGACTGAGGGAGAGAGAGAGAGAGAGAGAGAAACACAGACTGAGAGAGAGAGAGAGAGAAACACAAACTGAGGGAGAGAGAGAGAGAGAGAGAGAAACACAAACTGAGGGAGAGAGAGAGAGAGAAACACAGACTGAGAGAGAGAGAGAGAGAGAGAGAGAGAGAAACACAGACTGAGGGAGAGAGAGAGAGAGAGAAACACAAACTGAGGGAGAGAGAGAGAGAAACACAGACTGAGGGAGAGAGAGAGAGAGAGAGAAACACAGACTGAGGAGAGAGAGAGAGAGAAACACAGACTGAGAGAGAGAGAGAGAGAGAGAAACACAAACTGAGGGAGAGAGAGAGAGAAACACAAACTGAGGGAGAGAGAGAGAGAGAGAGAAACACAAACTGAGGGGGAGAGAGAGAGAGAGAGAGAAACACAAACTGAGGGAGAGAGAGAGAGAGAGAAACACAAACTGAGGGAGAGAGAGAGAGAGAGAAACCAGACTGAGAGAGAGAGAGAGAAACACAGACTGAGAGAGAGAGAGAGAGAGAGAGAGAGAAACGCAGACTGAGGGAGAGAGAGAGAGAGAGAGAAACACAGACTGGGAGAGAGAGAGAGAGAGGGAAACGCAGACTGAGGGAGAGAGAGAGAGAGAGAAACGCAGACTGAGGGAGAGAGAGAGAGAGAGAAACGCAGACTGAGGGAGAGAGAGAGAGAGAAACACAAACTGAGGGAGAGAGAGAGAGAGAGAGAAACACAGACTGAGGGAGGGAGAGAGAGAGAAACACAAACTGAGGAGAGAGAGAAACACAAACTGAGGGAGAGAGAGAGAGAGAGCAACAGAAACTGAGGAGAGAGAGAGAGAGAAACACAAACTGAGGGAGAGAGAGAGAGAGAGAAACACAAACTGAGGAGAGAGAGAGAGGGAGAAACACAAACTGAGGAGAGAGAGAGAGGGAGAAACACAAACTGAGGAGAGAGAGAGAGGGAGAAACACAAACTGAGGGAGAGAGAGAGAGAGCAACACAAACTGAGGAGAGAGAGAGAGAAACACAAACTGAGGGAGAGAGAGAGAGAGAGCAACAGAAACTGAGGAGAGAGAGAGAGAGAAACACAAACTGAGGGAGAGAGAGAGAGAGAGAAACACAAACTGAGGAGAGAGAGAGAGGGAGAAACACAAACTGAGGAGAGAGAGAGAGAGAAACACAAACTGAGGGAGAGAGAGAGGGAGAAACACAGACTGAGGGAGGGAGAGAGAGAGAGAAACACAAACTGAGGGAGAGAGAGAGAGAGAGAAACATAACATAACAACATAAGAAGTAGGAGCAGGAGTAGGCCATACGACCCTTCGGGCCTGCTC